>OZ022491.1:15052949-16252949 GCA_963989405.1 Trypoxylon attenuatum
AAATTGAGTCGTGAATTTTTGATAGTGTCGCGTCTAAATGAACGATCGCGTAAGAATTGTGATTCGTGAAAGTAACGAGGCTGTGTGGCTTAATTTGATCAGGTTGGCATGAGTCACCCTAATACTAATTTGTTCTGTTTCAGATTACATCGTTACCCTTATTAATTTATTTTACTAATTTGTTCTGTTTCAGATTACATCGATATTGTTATATGTTTCGATTTTTTTGCTTTTGCACGGTGTATATTTGCGCATGGATTTTAGGTTTTCCTAATTTGTCCTGTTTCAGATTTCATCGTTACCCTTATTAATTTATTTTACTAATTTGTTCTGTTTCAGATTACATCGATATTGTTATATGTTTCGATTTTTTTGCTTTTGCACGGTGTATATTTGCGCATGGATTTTAGGTTTTCCTAATTTGTCCTGTTTCAGATTTCATCGTTACCCTTATTAATTTATTTTACTAATTTGTTCTGTTTCGATATACAGCGATATTGTTATATGTTTCGATTTTTTTGCTTTTGCACGGTGTATATTTGCGCATGGATTTTAGGTTTTCCTAATTTGTCCTGTTTCAGATTTCATCGTTACCCTTATTAATTTATTTTACTAATTTGTTCTGTTTCGATATACAGCGATATTGTTATATGTTTCGATATTTTTGCTTTTGCACGGTGTATATTTGCGCATGGATTTTAGGTTTTCCTAATTTGTCCTGTTTCAGATTTCATCGTTACCCTTATTAATTTATTTTACTAATTTGTTCTGTTTCGATATACAGCGATATTGTTATATGTTTCGATTTTTTTGCTTTTGCACGGTGTATATTTGCGCATGGATTTTAGGTTTTCCTAATTTGTCCTGTTTCAGATTTCATCGTTACCCTTATTAATTTATTTTACTAATTTGTTCTGTTTCGATATACAGCGATATTGTTATATGTTTCGATATTTTTGCTTTTGCACGGTGTATATTTGCGCATGGATTTTAGGTTTTACTAATTTGTTCTGTTTCAGATTCTTCCTTTTCTTGATTATTGTTTGTCTTGTTTTGAGTATCATTCCCTTTGTTTTGGACTACCTAGTTTAGCGAATACCTAGTCTTATTATTTATCGTATCACGGTAATAGACTATTACTCATAGTCCATTACTAATATCTTTTTCTAGTTGTAGGTTCTAACTCGGTAAAGGAAAGTTTAATGGGAAATCTGTGCGTCGCGAATAGTTTAACTTTGCATTGTTCGCGCTGTGATTAACGTATTTTCGGAGCACCTCGAGCTCCTTTGCAACACATCGTTTGTTGGCTGTTCTTCTAGCACTGGTGAGTCATATTAGAATCATACCCTCTGTACTTTCATGGGCACGGCCGAATATACGCGATTAGAGTAGAGTACAGTCAAATCAATTAGTAGAGTCACGTTTGCAATCGATTCAATAAACTCTTCCATGGGTGGCATACCGCGATGCCATTTCGTCCATGGAACGAGTAAGTTTCGCGTTGTCCCTTGGCGCAACAATGTTTGAGTTGTAATCGGTACCTAGCAACCCCGACATTGCGGCGGCCAAGGGCGAGAATCACCGTGTTTTGTTCATGATTTTAGAGTCAATTTTTGCGATACCCACCGTGATGGGTCGCGATTTAGAGCCACACTTTGTTGGGGTTCCTTTTTTGCTATTGCGTGAATTAGAGTAAAGTCACTTTGCCGTAAGCCCTACGAATTAGGGTCGTGGTTAGAATCACTTTGTCCGATTGCCTCTTCCCGGTGGCCCATCGTTTGCGGGCCATCGAACGGTCCGTAGATCAGGAAGAGGCCGCGATGCTAACGAAAGACGGTTCCGTTAGACCGGTCGACTACCCCTAGGGAGGCTAGTAGATCCGGCAGTGCTAGTCTGAGTTGGCGTAGAGTCATTTGCTCCGATCTTTGCCCATAGCTCGGAGCTCATGGGCCGCGTTAGAGTCACGCGACGCACTCGCGATCTTAGTCCTTTGCTTTTTTTTAATTATGGGTTTCTTTGGGTTTCATTGCCTTTTTTCGCATAATGCCCATGAAAGTACGTCAGGGAATTTGTTCAATTAGCTTTCTTCGAATGCTTGGTAATCGAATTGCATACGACTTATGATTGCAAGTTAGAATAGTGAAAGCACAGATTTCCCATTGAACTTTCCTTTAACCGGGGGTGAAGTAGCTTTTTGTTTTCGTGAATAGTTTGAAAGAGATAGTTTAATTAGTTTCGACGTCCTAAGCACTGGGAATGATACTCATTTTTCAGATACTGTAACAAAGTAGACGAACGGGACTGCGGCGTTACAGTATCTGCTAACCCTAATCCATTTGAGGTTTTTAGGTGTTAGGTTCAACACTACGTCATCGCGGGATCACCTACTCCCTTTCCTTGTGTGTGTCTGCCTTTTCCTATGTGTTTGTCTCGGTTCGCGATCGCGATTTCTTTTTGACAGTCGCCACTGTTTAGAGTAGAGTCAATTAATTTAGTTTGGCCCGGATGCCATTACTCTAGAGTCAAATTTGGCCAGTTTAAGTAGAGTCTTAGCTCGCGTACGCGTTCTTTTTGCAAATCGTTAGCTTATTAGTGTTGCGTAAATGGAGGGAGGATGGGCGAGGTTAGGGTGGGTCTTGAGCAGCCTCCTCCACGTGGTAAGACCTGGGTCGCTAGAACAAATCATCCAGTCCCCCGTAAATTTCTTGATTTGTAAGCCAAATGAATTGGCAATATAAAGATAGAGTCAAAGTTTGCTTTGCAATTTTATATCAATTTCATTCGGGGATTGGACTTGTTCTAGCGAGCGAAACAGCTGCACATATAACAAAATTTTAAGTAATCTGGCCTTTGAAATATTTGCGGCATCGCGTTCCGTTAAATCGAAACCGACAAAAAGTTTTACATTAAAAATGTAAGGTAAAAATACGTGCGCCAAGTATAAGCAGAACAGTTTTAATTATTAATTAATTCTATCAGCAAGAAGAAGAGGTTCTTTCCATGCTTTCTTCGATGTCAACGCAGGTCAATGCTACCGGCCAACCGACCCCCCAACGTGCTCACACCTAAAGCCCTATTTTGACCAGAAACGCTCGGTTCTCGCTGGCAGCATAGCGCGATCTTTTTCTTTCGCATACACTATGCAGAGAGGGAGATAGCTGCGATACCCATGGGCATTGCCGTACCGGAGACGCTGCTAATTCGGGCTAGATACCCCTGAGCCAGGAAAGCAGGGTCTGATGCTCCCCGCTCCCCGTGAACCTTCGCCGCACCATTCGGCCCTCAGCCGAATACCGACAGTGGCCGTTCTCTCGAGGCTCCACCTCATAAAATGTAGCCGAACTAAATTTGACGTTCTTCGGGTAACTCGTCTACAAAAGGACTAAAATCTGTAGTCTACCGCGTGCTTTTTTCCCCGCAGTCCTATTTTCTTATATGACAAGATATTGAGCTCGGCAAGGGCTCATTGGAAAGCTAAAGGTTCAATCTACAGTTGTCTGGAAGTAGATTTTTGAAAATTTGTCTCAGATTGACGTAAATCGGCTTGAAATACACGACTCAGAATCACGAATTCTCCCTACTTTAGACACTAATATTTCCGAATAGCGACAAAATTTCAAAAATCCACTTCCAGACAACTGTAGATTGAACCTTTAGCTTTCCAATGAGCCCTTGCCGAGCTCAATATCTTGTCATATAAGAAAATAGGACCGCGCGGAAGAAAGCCCTTTTTCGGTCTCGAAGTGGCGCTGCTGTCGCTGCGTGTCTACCCCCTTAAAAATTTCCAGAGTTCTGCACCCTAAACTTATTCTGCACATAGTTCTGTCGAGTTGAAACATCTTGGTTTATAAGACAGCATATCACGTTTTTACGGATGAACCAAATTATTTTAACTCGATGAAACTATGGGCACAATAGGTTTAGGATGCAGAACTCTGGAAATTTTTATTCTAGTACCCTCAAAATCGTGAAATTTGATGAGATCCCGGGCCGGAACGCCAGTGATAAGACAGTTACGGAAGTCCTGTTCTGAATTACCGATAGTATGAAGAAAGGAGATACTTTGTGATCATACGAGTTATAATTATAATTGTAATTATCACCTCTGAGGCGCTACAATCTGATTCTGAGTTGAGTCGATAACATTGCATCGTGTCAGTAAAGTGGTACCTAACTACAAGAGCGGAACTAGGTACAAGCTACACCACGTACGTGTCATTAGTAAACCGAATTTCCATTCGAAATTTCTTTACCGCTTTACAGGTTTGAAAATGGCGACTACTAAGGAGGAAAATCGACACAAACGAAAATTAGTGGAAAATACAAGTGATTCGGATGATGAGCATGATAGTAAGTTACGTTGATTTAGTCTCTATATTACAATTCATATTTACGGAAAAGATTATGTTCTAAGATCTCACCGAGAAATATGAACTAAATGCATTGTTTATATGGCATTGTTGAAGGTTATATTTTTTATCAAAGGTTTGCAAGAATATTCCATGCTTGCATATTTAACAGTACTCACGAAGTTGAAGTAAATTTGAATCAAACACAGTCTTATCTTACTCAACGCGTCTTCGATTTGTACTTTCCCTAGAAACACTCCTTAATTTTCCTAACCTTAACACCGAAAACTTGGAGTATTTGATTTTTTCTGTCACAGAAAATTCTAAATTCGCCAAGACGGACGCTGATGCACCACGACTGTGTCCATATCTTGACACGATAAATCGTCAATTCTTGGATTTTGACTTTGAAAAATTATGTTCAGTGTCATTGTCCAGAATCAATGTGTACGCTTGTCTTGTGTGCGGAAAGTACTTTCAAGGAAGAGGAACCAACACACATGCGTATACACACAGTGTAGCAGAAAGTCATCATGTATTTTTAAATTTGCATACATTAAAGTTTTACTGTTTACCTGACAATTATGAAATCATAGGTAAACAAATAATTCTATTGCTATTTTTGCTCAGTTCGAATCCATATTTAAACAATATTAAACATTTTCTTCTATAGATTCATCGTTAGACGATATTAAATATGTTTTGAATCCAACGTTTGACAAAGCACAAATCGCACAGCTAGACAAGAGCGATAAGCTGTCCAGAGCTATCGATGGATCGTTGTATTCGCCGGGTATAGTAGGGATGAACAATATAAAAGCAAATGACTATTGCAATGTAATTTTACAAGTAAGATAGCAGTGATATATAAATATATACGTTAGTGTAAGGTAATCGATGATATTATATTTTTAATTCAATTATTAGGCTCTTTCGCATGTGACGCCACTTAGAGACTTCTTTCTAAGGGAATCGAATTATGCTACTGTGAAAAGACCACCAGGCGACTCTTCTTATTTGCTAGTCCAGAGGTTTGGCGAATTAATGAGGAAATTGTGGAATCCAAGGAATTTCAAAGCGCACGTGAGTCCACACGAAATGTTACAAGCTGTTGTCCTTTGGAGTAAAAAGAGGTTTCAATTTACGGAACAAGGTAAGACAATTTTGAAGTAATTATTATAATTATAAAATATAACTACTTCCTGCGGATATTAATCCTATAATGCTATCTTTTAGGCGATCCCATTGATTTTTTATCATGGTTTTTAAATGCATTGCATTTAGCACTGAATGGTACAAAAAAGCGTGATTCCAGTATTGTATATAAGACCTTTTTGGGTCACATGAGAATATACACTAGAAAGATCCCACCTCTAGAGTTAGATGAAACTCAAAGAAGCGAATTACTTAACACTGTAGAGTACGGAGAAACAGTAACAGAGAGTCCATTTTTATATTTGACATGCGATCTCCCTCCACCACCACTTTTCAAGGACCAATTTACTGAAAATATTATTCCTCAGGTATACAACGGATACTAGATTACTGATACAAAATGATATGTATAGTTTAAAACTCATTACATAAGTCTTCTTAATATTTTAGGTCAATTTGTACACACTGTTAAATAAGTTCAATGCGGTGACTGAAAAAGAATACAAGACGTACAAAGAGAATTTCATGAAGAGATTCGAAATTACTGAACTCCCACCTTATCTGATACTTTATATAAAAGTGAGCAATTATACGGGAATAGCACTTTAAATTATACTGATGTAATCGTAATTTTTGTTTTTAGAGATTCACGAAGAATACATTTTTCGTCGAGAAGAATCCAACAATTGTGAATTTCCCTGTGAAGTACGTATTGTAAACGAGGCGTATTAGATAATTTCGATATAATATAATATTGTGGACGTGTGTGTATTTTTTAGGAATGTTGATTTTGGCGATATCTTGACTCCTGAAGTAAAGGCAAGGCATCCTCATACTACGTACGATTTGGTTGCAAATATAGTACACGACGGCGAACCGGGACAAGGAACGTACAGAGTTCATATTTTACATAGGGCCACTGGTCAGTGGTATGAATTGCAAGATCTTCATGTAACTCAGATTTTACCTCAAATGATAACGCTAACGGAAGCATATATTCAGGTAAAGTGTTAAAATACATATATATATATTTTGATTTATTGCAGTTAGTGTTGATATTGTACTACTGATGGATTGGAACATTTTATTTCAGATTTACGAACTCAGGAAAGATACCAGTATGGAGAATGGTGAAAATAAAAATAGAAAAAACACTTGATAGGTACAAGCATTTTTAATAAAACTTTTGAATTTCATATGTATATCCCCCCTTACCTCTGAAATACTGTAATTTTAAGAGTATTTAGTAATTCGGGTATAATGAGTCTTATTTGAAATCAGGGTTTTGGGTCTTTGAATGGTTTTAGTTTGTGATACTAAACAATATGGACGGATTTTTATGCAAAATACTGACTTTTGCATGTTCGATACTTCGCGGAGTATTACGTGACAGTTGATCCAAAAATGCGATACTTGCGAATAACATCCTATTCTCCAATTTCCTTCTATTTTTGCCGTAGCGTATGTTTTGGTGTGTATATTAACAATTTAAATAAAAACAACGGGTTCTTTTTTCCGTTTTTGGGGTTAAATATTTAGATGATCCAGACTGTATTGATTTAATTATTAACCTGCGAGTAACAATACTCAACGCAATAGGAATAGATAGTAGATATTCTATTGCAACGTACAATATACAATATTCAACTCTTATTAGCTTGCGAAGCTACAAAGAAATCGCTGAGAAAAACGTTATTCCAAGCAGTTACCGCAATTAATGATTTCTAATTCAGACTCAAATAACAGATTTGCTTATTCCGTGCAAGAAAATCATGAATAATGAACAAATATAAAATATGCATGCATATATATTCGTATCGAATATAGATATGACAAGAATATATAATAATATATTGTACATGTGTATACATACACTAAAGTTCGATGTGAAAGACCCTTTAGTAACCGGGAGTTTGCAATGCGCGGATCTAGGCGCAGCCGCAAGTACCCAGTGGTGGGGATAGCGCGGCGCGCGAAGGGTCGCGCGTATCGTATACGCGCGCCGCCCGGCAGTCGTATTAAAACTGCCGTTGGGGAAGCATTCGAACGCGTTAGTAGCTTCCCTCTCGTGCGTCGCGCGCTTCTTTTTTCTCTCTTCCGGCTTACTAGACATCGTCGTGCCTTTCCTTTTCGCAGTGGTTTCTCCGCGTCGGTCCTTGCAGTGCTTGTGTGCCCTTCTAGTGCTCCATCTGCTCCGAAGTGTTCCACCTTCTGTGTTCGACCGTACTGCTTTGCACGTGGATATTAAAACCGGCCTAAACCGACGCTCAGCAACACACAGAGCAACATACAAACGGTAAGTAAATAATCCTTGCACTTTACTGTTTTGAGTAACAACATTTGTTCTACTCCGTCAAGCTTAGTTTAACGAATGATTTTGTGCATGTTCCGTGGATCAAATAGTTTCTATATTTGTCGATAAATGAATCAGTTAGAATAAAGTAAGAGCCGAGAGTCTGCGAGTGGATCTCTCAGGATCGGAGCATGTTTGCGAGGCATGCGATTCATCGAAAATCGTGGCAACTTGCCTTTACTGCCGGCGGTAACGGTTCTGTCTGTCGCGCGCGCAAACCGAACGCACCTGACCAGAGGAATCTCTTGAGTTCCTTGCGTGTTCGCGAGCCACGGACCGTTTCGAGTCTAATTTCCACGTATGTATTTAGCTATGGATATTCCTGTTCGTTTCGCGTTACGGGATTTCGAGCCCGGTGGTTTGCAGTATATTCGGATTTCTCCGAGTTAAACTGTCTTTACTGGAAATGCAGCTATATTCAGACGCGCGATTAACTTTACTGCAAACTAGTTCACTCAATCCCGTGGTGATTTCAGCGTGGTTGACTCTGGGACGCGTAATTTTGGGGTTTTCGTAAGTGACTGGTAATCAGTATTTGATAGTCGTGCCCAGTAATAATTTTATGGCGTCAGGATCATGGCGGTCTAGTAGGAATAACTAGTGTGCCACTCATTTACATAAGATATTGCGTTCCAAAGGGTCTTGTAGTGGTGAGTGTCCACTGTTGTTAGGATCATTCTCTTTGCAGTACGCGATTTTACGCTCGAGTGGCCATGCGACGAGTTCTTACGCACAAACATCCATTCCATAGTTCTACAGCCCCATTGTAAAGCGTTCGTGTTTGTTTTCGTTACTGAGCATTTTTTGGGAAGATGAATAACACTCGAGTAAAGATTCGAGGAAGCAGACGTTCAATTTGCATTTTTCATTGTTCATAACTCAGTAGAGACAAGAATTTTTGAACCAACGGTAATTTTATTTCAGTATCGCTTTGTTATTACGATACACTTGTTGACGGAAAAGTTAGGTTACTCGTTCGAAAAGTGTATTTGTTTTGTGAGGTCAGTTGGGCTTCTTTCGGAAGCAATTTCAGTTACCATGCTTTTTAGAGTAAACGTGGTATGTATTGAAAGAGTTTTCGAGGGTCCAATACCTGTTTGGCGAATGCGCTGAAAAAGTACTCGATCGCGTGGCCGCAGAGTACGCGAACGGGGAGCGTTGGTTTAGTTTTAAGAAGGGGTAGAGGTGCATTGACTCTCGGAGAAGCAGGAGTTTCAAATTCCTAGCAAACTTCCTCAGGGATCGTTTACATACACTGCTGTCTATCCGGAGTATACGTAGCGACAAAAGATTCGCAATACACGGTTCCAATAGCAAACATTTCTTAATCCTTCTAATTAGTAATTTATGAAATCCCTCGAATCACCGATGCATCTACATCCATTCTATGTACATTAGTTTAATTCAGTTTCAATTGCATCATTTCGTTTGCTTTCATTATCTAATGAGATAAGACAGTAAAACATAAGATCAAGCATTCGTTTAAGGTGCCTAGGATTTTCTTTCTCATTAAACTATGAATGGATGTACTATCTAGTTTCAATGATATGAGTCGACGGCTTTGTAGTAAGCGATCTGGGTTCGTTTGAATGAGGCACAGGTATCGTAAGACCGGTTGTACCATACGTACGCTCAGCACATTTACCGTTGTTTGTTTACGTTTACGAGGCAGTCTGATCTGTGGTTAAGACAGGAGCTTCCCGGCACCCATCGCCCTTAAAATAGATTTTGCTTCATGCTCCATTTTACTCAGGGCTGAATTGTGATTAACGAGGAATACAAATCACAAGTCATCCCTGCAGTTCATTAGTTGCATAACAGGGCATTTATCGATCATACGGTTGGCGACTGTTTCACACGTTTCACTGGACACAATTCGAAATAGTATTCAGGTTTCCGAATTCAGTGTATGTACTACAATTTGCAATATTTTACAATTGTTTTGCAATTACTCGTATTTTCGTAGTTAGCCCGAATTTTGTGTTGAACTTTTTGCAATGTATATTGTAGATTACGTTTTGAATGTTTGGGAGCAGCTGTCTTCGATATTGAAATTGTAGTTGTAACTTTGAAGGTTTGAAGATTCCCTTTATATTTGCACGCCAGTGTTAATAAGCCAAAGATTGCATGCTCCGCGAGAAGCAAATTCGCTGTTACATAAACTTTGATTTAATTCGCCCGGAGGTGTAGCTCACTGAAGCTCCGACTAGGTGAGACAAAGGGCAATAAAGCCTGGATAATTGGAACGACGACAGAAAAGTACTTTCGCGTTTGCTTCGTATACAGTAACATCCGTACTGGGGACTGGAAGGAGAGGAATTCTCTAACAGCGAGTTCGTTTATAAGAGCTTGAGGAATGTTTCGTACGTGGGTTGACATGTTAAGTAGAAATGCGCGTTTACGACAAATGGTATCGTTGTGAGTTTTTTTCGCGATCGTGTAGTGAAATGTATCATTACTATAATTGTTTTGAAATATTAATTTTTACAATCATCGTTTGTAAAAGCTGCGAATATTCACACTCTTATTAACACAAAAATTAACACTCAGTACAACTTTGAATATTTCTATTCCGCAGTAATAGGATTAATTGTATTTTGGAGTAGCATCAAATTCAAGAGTTCATCGTTGACTTGGGTTTTGGTCTTCGCGTATTCAGAACACTTTGATATGTTTTTAAAATATCTATTTAACAAATTATAATATGGTATCATCATCGTTCTCGATGCACTAGTAGTTTTAGTACATATTAAGAGCATGCACCTGATATGTAATAGCTCGCACTTATATGAGAAACAAGTTTCAAGTGCAAGGAAGAACATCAAAATTAGCAAGTAGCAGTATTTGGTAGTTCAGGGATGCAGAGATTGTCGGGAGATCTTCTCATCCACGACTAACATCCTTGAAGTACTTAAACATCGATTAAGGCTGCGGGAGTGGATCGTCAAACGCTTCCTGCCGCCGCTATTTATTTCGCGAACAATGCTCGTAGTTGTTCCCCGGCGTATCTTTTGTCGCAAATTTCAATTGTCCATTGAATCCTCCTACGCTAGAGGTACACTCCCCAATTCATTATTTATCTCTGACTCGCGTGTACACGCGTACGCGCTTCACGGTACCAGCAGAAAAATCGACAAACTCAATTATTAAATCAACTCAGCTGCCTCCACTTATTCTCATTATCGTGTTATACCATTAAGATGGAAACAGATATCCTAGAAAAGAAAGAAAGAGAGAAAGAGAAACAAAGAGGAAAAATACGTATTTCCTTCGTTTCTCTCTTTTTTTCTGCGAAAGTCCCTCGAGGAGACAGTTTCGCCGATCTTTTAACAATCTCGAGGATCGTCGCGCGAAAGCGGCGCGCGTTCAATCAGCAATCAAATCCGGTCGCGTGCGTCGATAGCGTGCGCTATCAACGCAATCTCAGTGGAGGCGAGCGTGTCGTAGAAAGGCTGGAAACCTCCGTGTCTTGCCTCTTCTTCCAGCCGAGTGGTTCTCGAGTGCGCCACGGCCACCATTGTTCAGCTCGCGTAGGAAGAGAATCGTAGGGAGACGACGCGCCACGCCGTGTCACACGAAATAAATCTGCTTCGGGAGAAAGTAGACTTTTGCCGCTTGGTTGGAATATATCGCGTGGTTCTGAAACTGGCCCATCTTGAGGAGGATGCGCGCATGGTCGTTTGGTAAATGCACTGCCCGGAGAACAGCAGGTGCCCATCTGCTGTTGCTTTAGGAGTTGCAACTGTAGCTGTGGTCAGTGTATAACATAACTACCGACTACGGCTCTAATGATTCTTCTGTGAATTGGGTTACACACTGGTCACGTTTTCCCCTCGAAATTGCACGATTACGGCCAACGTTCGCGAAAGTGCCGACCGCTATTTGTTTATTATCAAGATACCGGGGTATGGATTATGGCAAGCGATTGACCCGGTTACAGCTTCATAGTACCGCTTCGTGCTTTGCTAAAACTGAACCGACGAGCTAGAGGAATAAAATGATATCGCGTTGGGGAATCAATTACGACAGTCATAAAAACATATAAAGCATTTTTACATATATGGTTTTTATAAGGAAATACTTATAGTAATCAATTTCTTTTTTCTTTCACTTTTATTACGATATCTTTGAGGTTTCCGGCGCATTTTAGATTGAACGTGTGGCATTGTTCGTTTTTAAAAGGAATATCTTTCCGATTGGCGCACTCGAGCTGGCGGCAAAGAGCTCTCAATCCGGAGAAGTGTTTCAGCTCTTGGCACGAATCTAGTTTCTTTGAAGACGCGCGCCAATAATTGAGACTGAAAGCAGGGATTTTAGATTGTGTCAACCGGTGACAGTCACTCAGTACGGTCGAAGGTGCTTTAGTGGCAAAGAGTGTGACAGCAGGAGTATCTCTTGCTTTGTGACGATTGTCGCAGTTTTCTTCCCCCAACAGTATTCTTAGTTCCTCGTATTCCACACATACCCCACATTGTTTTCGCAGAGTTTCATCATTTCACCGGGGGAATTT
The DNA here is from genome assembly GCA_963989405.1 of Trypoxylon attenuatum. Taxonomy (NCBI): domain Eukaryota; kingdom Metazoa; phylum Arthropoda; class Insecta; order Hymenoptera; family Crabronidae; genus Trypoxylon; species Trypoxylon attenuatum. The sequence continues at coordinate 15,065,317 of OZ022491.1, forward strand.
CTCTCACTCTTGACATTATGGTTAAGCCGTTCGTGAACTGGGTCAAATAAGTATGAAATAGTTTTCAGCAATTCTGAAATATCTCGCGTAGCTCGCGAACAAACTCGAGCGTTAAATTGCAATTGGAACTGAAATTACCGTGTGACACCTTGTCAGTCGTATAAATCTTTCACTTATTGCTTCTCTGTCAACGAATATCGCGAATGTAACTGTAACCACTGGCAACGAGCGATGACCGCACTTCCGGATTACGTAGCGTTACCTTCTGAGAATATACGCTTATTTCGTTGCAATATTTCTGCAGCACGCGGACGAAATGATGAATTTTACCGTTGCAGCGTTAAATCGAGAATTTTCTCACGGAATGTTATATACATTATGAATTCAGAGAAAACAGCGTTAATTATTAGGATAATTGGGAATTGTGAGCTTTATATTTCCTTATCATTAACCCCATTAATCGAGTGAATTGTTTTCGACTTCCCCCCTGCATAAGCGAAAGAGGAAGTACACGGTCGTGATTCGCGCAGATCAAACGGGATTGTCGTGTATTAAGTTTATTGCAACAATGATGTAATGATATGCGATCACTGACTCCATTCAGAGTTGATAATCTGTTTACGCAAGAACCGTAGCGGAATCGGCTTCTTTCGGAAGTATCATCCGGTGAAAATTCATCTTTAAGTTAATAGCTTCTCGTTCGTATACTTAATTACGCGTGGAATTGCGCATTGGATAGTTGCAAATGAGAGTTTGCGAATTTTTCACGAATGCACGGTATCTAATGATATCGTGAAGGCTATACTATTAGTGACTTAAATATTATGAATTTTAATGATGACGTTATCGAGTTCGTTTTCGTGGAACAACATGTATTTTCGACCGAAGTCCTTAACGTTGAGTCATTCTAATCACGTGACAGAGTGATTCAACTTTAGAGTAATTTTCTTGCGGAAGGAAAACCGCAACGTGTCTTTCTACCGCGTATAGTCAAAGTAGACCCGTCAAAAAAGCACGCGTACGTTATTAAAAGGGCAGAAAAGTCTCTTGCGAGATAGAGAACCATTTTTGAGGTTTTTTACGCGAGGAAAAGATACATTTTACCAGGGAAAATTGTGAGCCTAGGGTCTTCCAAGTTCACTCTAGGGAATTATATTAACATATTCCCTGCCACGTGGGTCGCATATGTTCTGCTATGAACTTTCTGTTAGATTATTATTTCATGTTTCTGCCCTTCGAGTACTATCTGTTTCACTGTAAATGGTTTCAGCTTATGCATTTCCAATGGATATCGATACTATTAATAATTACTATCGCAGTTGTTAGTCTGAACGTCGAATATATTTCCCTTGACATTGTATATTTCATCATATATTATGCTGATACTGTATATAGACATTTGAACTTGTAAATTTTTGTACACAAAGTTTTGAAGCAAAATTCTCGTTTTTTTCTGTTGTAAATCTTGAATATTGCATTATTTTCCCAAACGACGAGTTTATGATTGAAATTAATGAAAATTCTTGCCATTTGAATTCCTTTATTTAAACTGACTGGATAATCGGAAATGACACGTTACGTGTTTATCGTCTAACAAAGATAATTCATATTCCTTGGACAGAATAATACAATTACTCACAAGAGAGAGAAAGGTAGAATATACGGGTGAGACATAAATCGAATTACAAATAACGAATGTACTTCATACATTCTTTTGCGAAGAATAGTATACGTGGAGTGATAAATAATATTTGCGTGACGGGAAACAAACGAAAGTTTGTAGACGCGAGACAGAAGATGTTTGGGTTTAGTCGAAACGAGAAGGCGCTCGAGCACGAACCCTTGCACGTCTGTGCCGGAGGTATTCTTGGAGGGCATTTTACACTGGGGACTCCAGATGCACTTTTTTTTCTTATCTAAACGAAGCTGTTTCGCGCGTGTGCAGATATGATACTAAATTCTTTGAATCGTTGGAATAGTTGAGATACCCAATGGCTTCTTTTGCGAGGAAAATCCACAGTTGGGATTTATTTTGATTAGGTTCAGTCTCGAAGGTGAATTTCGAGAAAAGGATAGGTTAAGATCAATGTAACTTGTTGCAATGATCGCTCGATCAGTTCGGAACTTTCCACAGTTGGTAGGAAATGGCTTCCGTGAATCCGGTAATTGGCAGTTTGGCGAAAAATCCTTGCCATTTATCGAAGCACCTCGTCCGATTAAAATCAGGTTGTTCCTCAAAGAACTGGTTGGCGAGAACGACTTTCGTTTTAATTTAGTTTCTTGGCTCTACACTCTGGCGAGTTAAGTAGAAGGTAGTGCAAGGTTACAGATTGTGATTCATGTCTTGCATCTCCTGGATCTTGACCGTATACGTTCGAGATCCTAGGTGCTTCCTTCCATGCAAATCCAGCTAACTTCCTTTTCGAGAGGGATACAAGTGGCACTTGATGGGTTCTAATTTGTAAATTAGCATTCAAATCTTTTTCCTTTAATTCTCAATCACTTTTCAACTTTGCCGCTGCAAATAATTCTAAAGAAATGTCCTTTGAAACTATCATAATAAAATTTCAAAAGAAGAGTTATGATACTTGAGTGTCTCGTGTTTATTATCACGAAAACTTTTTCAAAGTACATTCATAGCAGTAGTTAAATTACGCGAGACAGTTAACACTTCGACATCCCTCCCTGAGAAGCCAAAGGCTCACTCTCTGTTTTACGGAATCTCTTCACTTTCACTGAACCATGTATCCACCCGTCCCGTGTCAGTTTTGCTTTGTACAGCTCCGTCCTAACTCTCATAGATACATAGCAAAGGGTACATTACTTTGATTAGTATTCGTAAAGACTGCTCTGCCTTTTTTACTCTCTGCTTTCCTCTAGTTCGTTTACCAAAAGTATCCATAAATTTCAATTCTCATTGTATGCAAAACCAGCCACTTCAACAGGATAAATATTTTGCCAAGATTCGATTGTCCATAAGCAGAATATAATTGCAATTGTAGTATTGTAATAGGTTTCCAGTTGATAAAATATCGAGAAATCGAACGATATGTCCTTGTCGTAGTAAGTAGCTCTGATTCCAAGCATACGTGTTGCTGGGCCAGATCAGCAGCGTTAATGATTATTTGAAGCCGTAAGGAGTTGACGGATCAAATACAATGGTCACGAGGGTACACGAGGGTAGCCTCATTTACGTAATGCACTCCACGGAGAAAGCGAGAGGGTTGTAGTCCTCGCGAGAGGGTCGAAAAGGGGAAAGAGGAGAGAAAGCGACAATGCCGTCTGGCGCATCGTCCGTGCTTCGTCCGCACTTCGTCGCCCTGGAGACACGAAAAAAGGAGTTGCAGGTCGACTGGTTCTGTCGAATGTGAATTCTCGAGGGGCCAAACCGCGCGCATGGTATGTTTACTCGCAGAAAAGCGGCGTGTTCTGTCGAGCTCGAAGTTCGAACGTGCCTCTAACCAGACTCTGCTCGTATCGTTCGTACCTGTACCTGTCGATGAGTCGATTTCTCTCGAGACTTTTCTGCGACTAGCTACCGGACCAACAACGTGCCAAATGCTACGGAAACGCCTAGTTTGTGCGAAATACCGCCGCGACCAGATTGTTGCAGCCAAATTGGAAAGTTCGAACTGGGAATGCTGACAATGAATTTTCGTTCTGCATTCGACAGGCAGCATTCGTGACCCCCTGTGAAAATAGTCTTTCCTTTCTTTTTTTTTTCCCCATGGTCGCGGGAGGATATTAAAATTTTAGATTGAGCTGGCTTTTGATCGGGTTTGTTGACTAGACCGTGGTTTTTCTCGATCGGAATTAGCGACTTTTGTGCTCGAGCTGTGAAAAGTCTGACTATGAGGGTAGTTTCGATCCATAGGAATGTAGAGAGTTTGTGTCAGAATGGAAATATCTAAAATTGGCAACGATATCTTCTTTTATTAATTTGTTTATTTTTCTCAATTGATACATCGTTGGTTTATTTATTGGGATCCTATTGGAACCGGTATCTCCTGCGATTTCTTCAGTTTAATTTGCGATTGAAAAATCGTGACTTTTCGTCTGGCCTTTTGGCAAGGTAACGCTTCAATGAAAAGGTTAAACTTGATATGTCTCGGATGGTATCTTCATCGAATACTTATTATCTATCAAATTGAACAAGTATTATCTATTTAATAGACAACTTTATACACGTTTCTCATAGTAAAATCAGTTCTCGATGATTATAGTCGTGTGCTAGTTGGATGTGCCACTTTTCAATAAACGTCGGAGATAGCGTGCAAGTACATAGTGTTGATTGCGTAGAGTTCTGGAAAACTAGCTTGCACTGAAGAGATCGATAACGAGTGCAAGTACTGCATAAGGTTACGAAGAAGAATTTTCTTTGAAAAGTACGGCACAAGATTACTTGGCCCGTTCGTGATGAAAAATATCTTGAACGAGAGATTAGAGATGAAAGTCTTTGTAGCAGTTACCGCAGATTACGGGAGAAACGCTCTGAGTTCTTCTAGCTCGAATGGTCCTTCCAGAGCAATCAAGTAGCATTACACGTTAATAATGAATTATTGGAATTAAGAGTTGTGCACGTTTTGAGATCTTATACGCCATTGAGATGGATCGTGATCGGAGTATTAAATATCGAAGACGCGAAGGAAGTCCAGAGCGCGAAATATATTACTATTTACCCTTTAACGTACGAATGAAATGAAACTTTTTTCCCCCATTCTAGTGGTTTATCAAGTTCTCTTTGCTTTTTTGTACAAAAGCAGACGTGTTATGAACAATATTTCACTAGCAGAAAGATATAATTAAATTTTGTGAATATTTGCAATGACTCAATAAAAAAGGTAGCGAAGGTATGTTTTTGCGGGTCAAAGGGTTGAGAGTTTTTGTTCCGCTACGTTCTCACCGCTTACATTATTTATCAATATCTCATTCTCGCTGTTAATTTCCACGATCCGTGGAAAACGTGGGAAAAAGCAATCCTTTACAGCCAATTAGCAGTATGCTACTTATCGGAGTGGTCAAGCAGAAGCGTGCTATTTTTAACGCGTTGCTTTTTTACTCACACATTTCTCCGATGAATGAAAACGGAGAAGCAGCAGTAGCAGCAGCAACAGCTTGGATAGAATAAGGAGGGGGTGGGCACAGCAGCTTGAAAAACAAAACCCCCTGGGGTCGATTAACCCGCTCCCACGCGTTGAAGAACCCTTTTTTTTGCGCTGTCGTGCACCAGCTTGCCGAGACAAATATCGAACTTCATTATGACAGCCATGTGTGTGCGTCTCTTCTGTCCGTGTCTCTTAGCCTCGTGAATGGCAGGGTTGCGAACGTAATGATGAGAACAATCCCGGAGTGCTGGAGTGCACGAAACTATCGCATCGATTAACTCGTCGCGAGTTACCTATCTGCGAGAGGCGCATACATGTATTCTCGTTAGACAGGGTGCTAGAAGGAAGCAAAGTTCCGAGCAATGCTCCCTGCGAGCATAAATCCTGATTTCTTGGGAGAAAACTGGATACACTAGTCGAATTGTGTCGTATATATCAATTATAGAACTAGGATGCAATATGCTTGCAAAATTATTATTCTTTTTTGCAATCTATACCTTGAAGTTATTGGGATTAAAGTATTATTGCACCTTTGATTGATTATACTCATCTGAAGTACTTAGAAACTTTTGCTAAGACTGCGAATATTTATGCAAATACGAATTTTATTATGCATCATGTATAAAATTGCGAGATTTCGATTTAAAAATTGATCCCGAGCCAACTGATTCTGCTATACGTGTTTTACAGTATGTTGAATTTATTGCAGATTAACATTCAAGGTATTTGACATAAAAATTCGCAGTGTAACGATCTTTCATAAATATCAGTTTCAAGAGATTGCAAATTTTAAAGTCGTTTAATTAATTCGGAAATGTAAAGGAATGAGTACTGCCAGCATCATATTGATAACATTCAAATACCCGATCAATAGCAATTAGCCAAAATCCTAGCGCTTGCTTCTCATTTTTCAATTACCCGTCGGACTATTTACCCTTATAATTAAAGTGCTAAAAACGGTCAAGTCTCAACTGCGAAAAGATCGATCGAGCATACTCGATACTTTTCGGCGGGCAATACTACTTGTCGTCTGGGAAGGGGAGTGCATACTTCTGTGAATGAAAACAGACACTCGAAGAAACTCACTCACAAAGTCAGTCAGAACAGTGCAGTGTGGAGTAAGAAACGAAAGCGGTGTACGGATCGATTGGCTGCCGGTCGTGGCGTGCAGAGGCAAAAGGCCCTTCAGGCCGCTCGTGAATCCGATATAAAGCTACAGCAGGTGTGTATATGTGTGTGCCGTCTTCATGTATAATGCATGCAGGTGCCCACTGGCACGAACAGTCCGGGCAGTAGTACAGCGGCTCGCGCTCACCTTGTCAGATGGACACTCGCTCACATACTTTTTTTTTTTTTTTTCTTTCTCTACCAACCGAGGAGCAGTAGTAAAATCGATAGGGTCTGGTAGCAGTCGTAGGAAGCAGTACAAATGGTGGGTATATATCCCTGCACACACTAGTTCCCAAATTGATTTTTCTGCGGGTAAAACGCTACTAGACTGTGTATTTCCGACCTCGTGCCCTATGAAATGAATAATTCACTGAACGCAAAGTGACTGATACGTCTAATTGTTGTAACGAGGCGAGATGAGCGAATGGGAAAGTCTAACGGATGTTGAGTAGCTCTTTTTTTTCTTCTTCCTCCTCCTCCTCTTCCTCCTCCCTGCTGACGCGTTTCAGTTATTTCTAGTCGAGCTTAAATATTCCGCCACGGCAATTAACAGCTTGATAGTTTCTACCCTTGGAACTAGGATCTTTTGTCTAGCAGACATAGATAGCTATCGGATACCGCTTTCTACGGGTGATGTGTTGGCTGTTTCCTGTGTTTCTTATTTAATTACTTTTACCTGATATGCAAATTGAGCCTCTCGGAGATTGGTAGCTAGGAACTAACGGAAATGCATATTGGGAGCAGTAGCGTCATTCTGATACGGAAAAGCCGATTTCTAAATAGCAGAATTAAAGAGTATCATTGAGACTAGGGTAACTGTAAACTCTGAAAATGTGTTAAAAATCTACGTAATTATTAGTAAAATTGCCGTAAAACTTTGTAGTTAAGATTTTGCTTACAGCGACTTCTATTTAATTGCAATTTGAAGCTCTTAGCTTTAGAGTGTATTACCTTTTTTTAAGACTCTCTATCATGACGCATTGGTCAGGTTCCGGTAGCATTCTAAATTCGTGAAGGCTAGAAAAGACATAGGGTGGGTGAATAAACAAATTTTCCTGGGCTTCCAAAAGTAGGGTAGCTAGGCGAGCGTGATGGCAAAGTGGCTGCATAAGCAACTTGTATTGTGACCCACAGGCTGCGCTTTCCGTTAGACGTTATTATCCGCACCACCTGTCTTAGCGTGCGCTTCCCCTTCTTCCGTTATCTTTCTCCTTGCATCTAAGCATTCTCCTTCTGCGCGCTACCAGAGCGACACACACATGTATGGGCCCAACACTTTTCGTTGCCCTCTTTTTCTTCCTCCTTCACAGTGGCGTTACTTCTCCTTTTAACTTATCGCCAGAAGCGCATCCTTCTCCTGCGCCAGTTTTCGCGCCTGGTTGCTCCCTCCTTGACAAACGGCAAGTACACCCGGTATATAGGGTGTTTCTTAATGCGTGTTAATACTATTAGAATTCAGTTCCTAAGAATAGTCCAATTTTTATAAAATTTCTTTTATTATTTATCTTATAAGAACAATATGTATTGTGCCAATTTGCACTGACGTTTGGATTATCATATGTACACATCGTATAGACATAGATCATGGATCCAGACATAAATGGGATCATAGATTTGTTTTATAATTGAATCAGAATCAAATTGAGATAGATTTTTAATTCTTTATTTTGAGCGAATTTAATATGTATACGTGTGTATAGATACACAAAATACACGTTAAAACACTTGCAATATATGTACTATCTTATGAGTCTATTGTACCAGATGGAAAATGGTAAACGAATACCAATATTTATTCCACACATAAGCAAACACCCTGTATACTTATACATTATCCTTATACACATGAGTAGCCCCGTCGTTGATCCTTCTCCGGTGCTCTCTCCGGAGGTTCTCTTGTTCCTCACTGTCTCCTTTCCCGAAGAGCGTCGCTTGCCATATTCGCCAGGCAAGTACTGAGCCTATTACTGTTACACCTGCAACTCTAGAAGGCTCGTGGCGACTGTTTCATTTAAATTGCGGTTGCTCGCTAGCCGTACGGTGCCCATGCCGGTGACATCCTCTGTAACGTGGATCGGAAGTACGGCTCGTGCGGCTCGGACCCCACTGACCGGCAGTCGGCGCGGAAATAATTGAATTCGTCGATTGGACCCTGGTTACCCTGGTATTCTCGCATGTGGTCTGCGTGCACTGTCCCCATGCACACTCTTCACATATCCGAATCAGTCATGAAAAGGGTCCACTGGCTTCACATTTAACTGACTGTTGCTTCCGAACTTGCGACAATTGGAATCCTGGATTAAGCATTGTGCTATTGAGATAGACGTTTTTCAAACAATGTGATTTTCGACTTTTTCACATTTTGATTCGTGTGGCATTCTTATCCTGGATTCTCAGATCATATTTCTATCACCTCTAAGTTTTTTGTAGCAAGGGATTAATCGATGGCACAGGTGATTCGCAATTCATCTATTTTTCTAAATGTAAAACACCGACAATGGACAAGAAGATAATTAATTTCACAATGGTTTATTAAATATTAATTGTTTGCATTTGCAAATTTCTTTACTGCAGGGATATATTAATTCAGAATTTTTCTCAGTAGAGAGATACAGTTAAAATTTGAATTTTTTTTTTTAAACTGCGGTATTCCCACCGGAATAGTTGCATGTTACGGATCTTCTTTTTCTCAAATCTTGAGTTTTTTGCTGGCGAGGAATTTGATGCGAGTCCTGTCTCCGCGTGTATGTGTAGTTATGCGGTGTGCAACGATCGGGCTTCGTTCGTCCGCAGTGACCGTTACCATATAACTGATCGTGGCAGCTTCTAACTAGAAAGTCTCCCGTGGCTCCTTAAGGATAATTTTTCGAAACTGTTAGCCTTCGAATCTCAACACCTACATCAACTATCGTTGTTGTGAAAAAAAGAGAACGAGTCCCACGCGTTACACGTGTTCAACCTCGTTTCTCGATTTGAATAGATATATGTATTCCAGTGGCGCGATGCGCAGAATTTACGGACGGATTGGCAAACAAATACGCGTGCAGTAATGCGCGATATAGAGACTCGGCGGCAATCGATTCTACTGGGGATATATTCGAGGGGATATTTTGCAATTATGCGATTATGCGCAGGTGCGCATGATGTTTTCGATTGGCCCCAATACCCGATTACAAGCCATTAATTTGAAATCTTGTTGCAACACTGCCGATGAGAAGACTGGCATATTTAATGCGAGAGTAAAGTGTGATAAATGAAGCTGTGTCAGTCGCGTAGTCGTTGATATATTCGGATAACAGAGATGCTTTTAGAATGATTCGACAGAAATCTAAGATCCATCAACTACATTACAATCAGGGTGCAGATTTCAATCGAAATCTCAATTTCATTTCCTTTTATTATAGTCACGTCAAACAAGGCGTAACATACGTAGTTAAATTTTATATGTTATATCAGTCGGTCTGATGTATTTTGTCTTGAATATTGTTGTCTTTTCTACAAGCTTTTACCAAACATTCAATCTAAATAATTTAATTTATCAGAATATCATATCGATAGATTCAATAAATTTGCAGTTTGATTATCATGAAGTACGACATCGATGATCTACTATGACTGTCTCACCTAACTCTTCAGTATACGAATACAGTATTGGCAGTATGCGAAAAAAATCTGACACAGCATACATCTTGCGTTAGTACTATAATCAACGTGTCAGGATTTTACTGGCGCGACTCGCGTTAGAAATACTTTTCGGGGGTCTATACCAAATTCAATAACAAGCCACTGGCAAAGTCACCTTGCGCTTAACCAGGAAAGTAAACATCCTCTCGTTAGTCTCTTTCGAGCGACGCGCTCCATAATATTCAGTCCTTGCAAGTTCAAATACATGTTTCGTGCCAATAACAGTGTTTTATGTTCCACGTTTCGTTAACCCTTTGCCTTATAATAATATAATAATGACACTGTACTTGTATCAATTTTCTTGTCTCTATACATCTCACAATTAGCCTATCTTATAACCAGTCATAATTCACTATTTTTCTCGCTTCAATTTCTCATTATCCAACCACGCAGAAAATTCTGGGTTCAATTACTATAACTACTGACGTATGTAGAATAATAAGATAAAGGGTTAAACCGTGAGATCGAGTGTCAACTTGGCTCTGTTGCATTCGACGTATAAAAAGCACTTGCTATACAGAGGGAGAGAACGTGTTGAACCAAACGCTTACGAGGCAGTTACACATTAAACAAGTAGCGGGGACACTTAGAGATTTTCTTTTTATTTCTCGCTTGCAATTAAAGTGAGAGTCGAGACTGGTATAAAGTCCAAGCTGTTATAAGTTCTCTTTCCTCTGGCGTAGAGGAGAGGACGAATAAGCGAAGCTGGATCTTCGCGAAAGTGGCGGAGCGTCTGACTGTGAAACACAATGGCAGTCAGGTGAAATTGCATAACCTTAGGCCTTACTGTCACTGAGCACTCTCTGGAACTGGGAGCCAGTTAGTGCCGGTAAAACGAAACTCGAGGATAAGTTTCCAGTCAGACGGATCGTACGATCCGTTTTCCGTCTGGTCTCTCTCTCCTCCTGCCTGACGGATGAGAGTGCTGCCCGTTGAGGCCTATGGTAGATATTGATCGAGAGGGGATGCGAGTGCAACAAACGTGAAAACTGACGGGGCTTAGTCTCGGGGAAAACAGTGCGTTACCGTCAACTATCTTATTGACGATAATGCAATTGACAAACGTAAACGTTGATGACACTAGAATTATATTGAATTGACAGTGAAGCAAATCTAAGTATTTCTTCACGACGTAATCCTTCTTATGAATACAGACCGCTTGCATAATGTCAATAAATATTTTTAAACAGTTGTATCGTTTAATAATAATTATTCTTATATTTCCACAAATTACATAACTCCGTTATTTTTTCTTATAGACACTGTTACTGTTTTTAGCATTAAAATCCTTAAAAGGGTCAAATTGATTCTTGAGTTATGGAATTTATTACTAAAGTATATTACATTCAATAGCCATTTAATTCTTTTACAATTACGTATCTTCCGAGAAATGCAATTATTGTAATTAGTAGGAGAAAAAGATCCCCGTTAATCGATACCAGCTCAACTCAAATCCCTAATACAGTTTTATTTTCCAACTTTGCTTAGAAATTAGTAATGTATACGATAGCAAAATTGCAACTATACAATCCGCTGCGAATTCCATTCTGTTTATATTTCACTGTAACGTCGAATACTTTCTCACGCTGCTATTAAACGTAATTCCTCAATTATACCACTGATGAATGCGCAAAACCATTCCGCGTTGAAGGCCACGTACTTGCGCGAGGTTGTTAACAGTACTCGGTAACCTTGCTCCCGGCCGATTCCAGGGATCCGATAAGGAAATCTGAAAACGAGTGCGGACTCCACCGGGCGTGCATCAAGTTCGAGGGGTCTTTGCTTCCGGCCAATTGTATCAGGCGATTACTTCCGGTCTCACGCTTCGCATAACTTTTCTCTACGCCTGTATCATCTCGCTCGGACTTTTCTCGCAACTGGTCACAAATTGCGCGGAATTTTCACGTTCTAACTCGATGGACGTCGAACAGAAATGCTGTGCGAAATTTCGAGGGCTTACGTATTTCTCTCTCGCAAAAATGTTAAGTGGAACCCTACAGTTTCCTGGTTGCATTTTTTTCGGATTAATCTGTCTGGACGCCTCACTCGAGACACACGCGTTACCGTCGTGAATTTGAAGGGTACTGTTTGCAGAGGTCCGGTTCGTTAGTTGCTCTTGATAAGTTTCAGGAAAATTCGTTTGAATTTGACACTGACACACATACAGGGTGAGTCAATGACCTTGCACCAAACTGAAACCACGTATTTTGGGGGTCAATAGAAGCCTAAAAGTCCCGGAACACAAAGTTGAAATCTCAACCCTTTCGGAATTACAGGGGGTTGAAATTTTAAGTTTTAAAAAATCATATCTTCCGACAGGATAATACTAGAGTCACGGGTCTTTTTCGAGAATGTGTGGGAGGGCCCGAGGTACCTGGAAAAAAATATAAACGACGTGAAAATTATTATTAAGCCACATTATTATTGATTTTCTCTAAACGGGCAAATTTCACGTTCATAGAAGAACTACAAGAAAATCAATAATAATGTGGCTTAATAATAATTTTCACATCGTTTCTATTTTTTTCCAGGTACCCTGGGCCCTCCCACACATTCTAGAAAAAGACCCGTGACTCTAGTATTATCCTGTCGGAAGATATGATTTTTTAAAACTTAAAATTTCAACCCCCTGTAATTCCGAAAGGGTTGAGATTTCAACTTTGTGTTCCGGGACTTTTAGGCTTCTATTGACCCCCAAAATACGTGGTTTCAGTTTGGTGCAAGGTCACTGACTCACCCTGTATAATGCATTCAGGTAGAATTTAAGTCTCTTACTTTGAAATTTTGTTACTTTTCAAGTTCAATTTGTCAATGTTTTGCTATTATTAACAATATCGTATGCTGGCATCCCTGAGAGTATTCGAGTCAAGTAGAAAAATGCGAGAGTTGGTTGTTGCTTGTTGGGTGGAATATTTTGGAAATCGGAGGATTTTGTTTAAATTACATTTTATCGGACATACTTGAGACGCACGGTATCGGATAAGAGTTATATCCGCAGAAGAGGGCAAAATTTGCCACCCTTCCGCGAACTGGATAACGCGTTTATACATTAAGGGCGTGTTGCATCAATTTTCGAGTAATTTCATGGCAATTTCCTGGTTCCTCCCCAAATCTTATGAAGGGGAAAAGGCTTGGCTTGGGGCAAGTTTACGTCTTCAAATTGACGCAGATACATTCTGCCCTTGGGCAAGAGGAGGCAGGAAAAATCTATCGATTTTCAAGCAATTCAATTTCACTTATCAATTTTTCCTACTTTCTAAATATTTCCTTCCTAGCGGTAGCTTTCGGATCGTCACAAGTATGGAAAAAAAGATATATCATGTAATCCTTTATTTAGCTTCTCCAGAGTACGCCTCTCATTCTATTTTTTATGTTCACGAGCTTTTCATTTATCAAGAGAAACATTTTTCATTCGCGTCGTCGGTGCAACATTTTTGCTATTCGCGATTCACTTAACGCTCGTTATGGCTCCAGTGAAAAGTCGCGCGCGCGCGTGCGATGATGGAAATCTTAATTGCGCACCTGCATTTCCACCGTATGCGACCTTTGACATGAATAGGGGTAAAACATTAATTAAGCCGTTTCGAAAGGCGTCGCATACATTCGCGCATTGCCATTGGTCTTCACCGACTTGCTACTTGCATTTTCCATCTCTGAACTTGTTGCTATGCGACTGAAATTCTCCTTAAATTTACGATTTAAAAAAGGCAACGGAATTGTTCAATTTATTAATGTGCAGAAAGAAAATGAGAAGTAAGAGATATAGTATTATTTTATTACAAGTTGGATTTTCACTGTTCATAGTTTCCAAGTTGGTTCTTTACTGGGAAAAGTGAAATATCTTGATGGGAAAAAGGTAGAACCGCATAATTTCAACTGTAGCCATAACCTGTGTGGGTTGAGAGACATTAGTGTTCGTGTCGTGTCACCTTGGCTCACCTGAATGTAATAGTAGCTCTTGATTACACGTTGCGAAGACAGGTTTTCTTTACTATCGTCAAATGTATGGCGGTCCCTGCCAAGTGACCACTTTACGTTTCTTCCTGTTGCGCCGACAAACTGATCTGTCGAAGGATGCATAAATTATAATTATTCTAAGAGGATCACTCATTTCCTACGATTCGCTCTTCTTCGGAATAACTGACATTTATCTAACTTTTAGTAAATGTTCCACTTGAGAGGATTCAGAGAATTGACTAATGTCCCTGTGTACAACATCATCTTTGGGTGCTCGAAAAGATTCGAGGAGACCTTGAAGATGTATGAATCTCATTATCTACTACCATCGCCATCACTCTTCCTTGTCACACTTTTTTTCTTCGCACTACTCGCAAGACCGCGAAAGTTATTCTTTCTTATTCACGGGGAATTCTCATCGGGTTACACAATGACCCTCTCGATTTCCACTGGATTCCAGTTTGCTTCTGGAGTTCCTTCTGTGCTTGCAAGAAGTTTCCGAAATGTTTCTTAATTGAGAAACCCGAGGTAAACTTCTAGTAAAATTCCACTTCATATTCTACCTATAATCAACGTCAATCAATAAATCTTTTCAATTAATTCATACAAACTCATATTCAAAAGAATAATTGTTTTTATTATAAATCCAATTGAAAAAGTGCGGATACTCGCATACTTAGGCCTGAGTGAATGGGTTATAAGAGTCAGGTGTAAATTGGTCGAGGCGAGAGTGCGCGGAATCTCAGCACAGCGTCGAATCACTGGCTTTAGTGTCGTGGTGCAAGGACCTCATTGGTTCGCTCAACACGTAGCATGTTTTCGAGTCTCGTCTTCGCCATGGCACGAGGAACCGGAAGTGGTTGGCTGAATATGCGTGGCCACGTATCGACGTGGTTCATTGTCGTTGGAACAACGACCGAAGCGTCAAGTCGCGTCGTCTGCCGTCGAGAGTGCTACCTATTGCTCCTGTATTCTGGCTCGTGCGCGAGACACTAGTTGACGCCACCGGTTGACGGATTAGCTCAATGCCAGCGTAATTGGATGCTTATGCTAATTGACCCGTAGAGGGGACTATCAAAAATTTGTAGCCGGCTAAAGGAATTATGATAATCGGGAAAGCAGTTTGGATGATGCGCTTGTCGATTTAATTTATTCGTAGGTCGTTATGTGTCAGTTTTGAATTATTATGTAGATTTGATCTTGGTTGTTTTCAAATTTGAATCAGGAATCTTTAATTCTCTATTATTCCCATTATATCAGCATTTTTTATTCAGTTTTTTGAGATGGGAAATATAGTGCTAATTCGCATTGGAATTTTATAACAACATTGATAATATTTGATAGTTTTGCATATTCTTTTTTAGTAATCATAAGAAATGTGAGATACAGAACCTTAAAGATGGAACTAAATTAAACCGAGTAGGACAATTTGCTGTGCAAAGTATGCAGTATTTACATAGCAGGAGTAAAGTTTCAAAGTCGTTTACTGTTGGGTATTGCGGTAATGCTTGAGATGCCTTTTGCCTCAATAGAGTACATTTCCTACAAAGTTTGGTCTTCTCGCAATGTTGCCCGAAATGCAAGCAGTTCCATTCGCAATTCGTGGTGCGTGCAGAGAATTACCCGTGTAATTGTGTTTTTGTTCGTTGGTGCAGGGTATAACCCAGTGTTTCTTGTTGACTTAGGTCAATGTAGGTACACAATGTAATATGTGCTATTCAAAAGGGTATTCTGGCACACTGCAATGGAATCTGTTGTCCTTAAATCAAACATTCATTATACGTTTCAGTGAAGATATACTTAGAGACTATTCTTTAGTAGGTGTAAATTACCATGGGGAGATATAGTGACACAAATGTCGTTTTCAATAGCGTATTACGCAACTACAATCAGATAAAAAATAATTAAAAAATCTAGTGACAGATCAAAGATATTGAAAGGACCAATTATTTTTGCGCGAATCTAGAGTTTTCTAGGAAAAAAAGCGAGGGTTTTATTGAACGATACGAATTATGAGATAACTATTCGTTTATTCGACCGTATTACCAGGAATGCAACTCTCTCTTTCTCCCTCTTATTTTCTCTTTCCCTCGATCCCGCTTAACACGCGAGTGCAAATGTCATCGCAAGTGGAATCCTGAAAGGACACAGGTGCACATGGCTCGCGTGAGGCACTAGACGCTTACTCGTTTGTCGCTTCGATTCAGTCCAGATTACAGTCAGGCGGATACGACCCGAACCACTAAAGGTAAAGTGGCGCCGTCTTCGAGTTTTCCAAGTTCTCTTCTGACTGGTAGTTTGACACTTCGGAAAAATTCCAACGCCTGTTTTTCTCCTTGGGTTCTTAACGTCGGGAACGTCCGGGAAGTTCATCGTTCTTTTGTCTCGTTTATGCCGCTTTTTTCACCTTTTCCTTTTCGACTCTCCGGTTGACGCGGAGGCTACGATCAAACGGAGATTTTATCGCGTGGAGGAGACGCCTGGTAAAGGTGTGTTTTTATGACACGGTAATGAGCAAACGTATGAGACTCGCGGTTAATTTCCAGGTTAAATTGATAAGGTATAATAAGTCCTGTGGTATAATAATTGCTCCGAAATTGCTAAGGATTACACATATGTACTATCCAATTATGAACTATCTCAAATGCTTAAAATAACTACTCCTATAATTTAACTGCAGACTATCAATCTACGGATACTGAAATTAATCTAATTAACGGCAAATATCAAATGCAACTACGGAACATTCAACTAGACGTTCGCAGAATAAGAAATTCTGTATTAATAAATAAGACTGTTTTAATTGTTCAAGTTTAGATTAATCTCATTCGGGATAAATATACGCATATTTCAAAATGTTTTACATACTTTAAATTATTTCACAAGCAGTGACTTAAGTCAATTTCGAACTTTCGTTCCGTTTCAAAGTTCGTGGATTAACAGATTGCAGGGGTTCGGAGGCTTTGATTTAACAATGGTCCTCATTCCTGCCTTTTGGCACGATATTTGCGTAGAGGGTTGGACACGCTACGAGAATTCAGAGGGAATACATACAAACCGCCAAAAACACGAAGAGAATGAGGCGCTATGTGCCCGTCGAGGAAAGGGTGTCTGGACAGGGTACCGAAAAATATTCGAATGCATGGCACACGCGCGTACCGCTCTTTCTTTAATTACTTCCGGACTGCCGCGTCATTGTTTCATCGTACACTTTCGCATGCGTACACTGCTGCGCTTCTTTTACTAGTTTTACCCTCTGTTTGCGAGCACGCTTCTGCAGATACATACACACACACACGCCCTATAGTCGTGCACACCTATGCTGTCTCGGATAGAGTTACCAATTGTGCTTTGACAGCCCCTTGACTATGTCAGGGCAAATAATTCTTTCGGTATCGATGCACTTTGGTATATTAACTTCGTATTAGGAGCACGGATCGGATGACACTTTTTCAGGGATCGTAGATTGTTTACTGTCCTCAACTAACTACTCAATTAACGACCCTTCTGTTATACAATTAAATTTTTAGACAAGAGAACAAAACTACTTTTCTAGTATTTTTAAATACAATTTTTAAAATTATTATCTCATTTATCAAATTTTAATTGGTTACGCAATATTGAAGATATTTATAGTAATATATTCTGCAGTTTATTTAATTATTCCGAATTGAATGATCTGAGGTACAGTTCGATTGTAAAATGTGTCTTTTTAAGTTCTTCCAATCGATAGGTTTTTATCGTTGATGTCTTTTTAAAGTTGAAGTATTTTTGTCATCTATTCAAGTATCCCAAAGGACGATATAAGAATTTCTTCGTGCAATCAATTTACTGCTGCATCGGTTCCTCCATATGGTCTTCGATCCTATCTAATTTAAACTTGAGAACCCAGAGTGTCAAACGACTTTCGTCAGCTTTCCTTGGTGCCTTACTCGTCTCCGAAGTTCCTCGTTGGGTTCTGGACAATTAACTTTCGGTGCCAGGTGCACCGGTTTGGAATTCGATCGTGAAGCAGGTACTATGCGGAGGCGAAAGATGGCCAACTATTCAGAAGGTGAAAGGACAGAAGGCCAACGGAAATTTACTACTCGTAGTCGCAGACTGGTATTATATATTCATAATATAATATAATATAATATCATTTATGATTGCGTGCAATGAAACTAACCAGATTCAAACCACATTAAAAAATATCTACAGATAGAAAATGAAGCAGATAAAGAAATGCGTCGAACTGATAAGTGAAATTGCGAGCCGTTTTTTGTTTTTGGGCATTTTAAATTTTATGATGGCTGGCCAGATTTTTCTTTCAACCGATAATTTTTACATTACCTCCCCTCTTCGTCAACGCGACGACCTCGCGTGCCCTTATCGAAGCGGCCGCGGCGCTATTGATTCGCCAGGAGAGGTTCACTGACCATTCAACAACGAAACCCTCAACTTCAAACCGCAGTTGTTGTTTCGCATTGTTTATCGCTGGAAAGGGCCGCTTCGTTCGGATGTCGATCGATGTCACTTATACTTCCGCTTAACAAGTTGATCGCCACCTAACCGCTATAGTTTAGCGGTTTGACGATTTCACACCTTGATTGCTAGTAGATAGATTTTACTCAACTTCAAATTCAAATAACAATGCAACAAACCGTGTTAAATCGACGGTTGCCGTCGTGCTTACTAAAATAATAACTATTTTATGATATTCCAATAATATTCCATATCGCCATTTAGTATTTTTTTACCTAAATTCTGCTAAATATTTTATCTTTCACACGTAATAATATTATATTATATTTTTGGAGTATGCGAAATTGAGATAAATCCGTGCACTTGCTCATCCCAATAGAGACACAGTAAGAAGCAAAGTCGACGCGAGTGTCTCATATGCTAGAGTCTCATTTGAAAAGGTCGAGGAAGCGGTTTTGCGGGACTCATTACATTGCAAGTAGGGTTCTGTAATAAGGGGAAGTGAATCTCGGATGTAATTGCAATCTGCTATTTGTAGCGAGTCTCTTTCGCGTGGCATAGCTCGATAGATGGATCAATGAATTCTTTCATATCGTTTGGCAAACGTCATTTATACTCCACTATAACTTATTCCCTTTCAGTTCATTAAGATTAATGTGGTGCCAACGTGCATATCTGATTCCTATTAATATTTCTACAACCAAAGAATATTGTATATGCTCAGCTCAAACTGACTTAGAACTACGTTGTTGATCATTAATGTGCTAACAATGCCACGTTAGACGCAACGAATATTAAGTATTCTTTATAAGATCTCCTACGATTTCTCCAATGAGAATTTACCTTCGCAAACGCAAAGTCTTGTACGGGAACAATGACAGTGTTTCCTATAGAGAGGATCTGGCATTGAAAATTCTATTCTCGTACTCTCTTAGTCATTATCCGGTAACCGTAGACGCTGGACCCTCTGCAGAGACCGAAAGGTAGAAACTCGAGGAAAGTTTCGAAGGGAAACAGCGTTGGCAAACTTTTTGAGCCGAGCTAACGGACAAAATTAAAAGAGTATAATAAAGTTTATTATGGCTCGATGGCTACTCCTCGAGGAACGTGACAGAAGCCGGTGAAGGAGCAGGGAGAAAGTAGTTTCACAGCTCGTTGGTCGGAATTTAAAGTATCGCGTCGACACTGACGCGTTCACCGTGAAAACTATTAATTTCAGAAGATGAAGGTGTTTAAGGAACACTTGCCAATGAGTCCTGCTTATTAATATCTGACACTTAATTCAGTTTTTCAGCTGTCACTTTCCATTGCGACCTTAAGTCTGGAAAAGAAGTCAATTTCAAGACCTCTTGCTTATTTCAATGCCGAGCTTGCTTTCAATCAGACACGTATTCAAGGATGATTATTAATAAATTCTAGCCCTGACACTGGATTTTTAACGAACCATTTATAGGATATTCTTTTGCTTAGATTGCTTACAAATATTTGTGAATTATTCACAAACTTGTCTGTTCTTCTGTACTTTAAATTCATTAACGTAATAATTGCAATACACTACTTCGTACATTTGTATACACATACATGTATGTGAATTATCTCATTTACATGTATATTGAGCATTAACTAAAGGCGAATGTTGCATATTTATCAAAGTTGGAAATTCCTATTGCCAAGCTGTTCTAAGATAAAGCGAAATCACGATTAATCGAACAGTCACATTAATGATGAGAGTGCGTTGCAGGAGGTGCTTATTATTATTCCATTATGGCGTAAGAGATAGTTCGTGCTGGTTTACTGACTTTCTCGTTGCATCATTGGATGCGCGTTGCAAAGGTACTTGGCATCAATTTCGAGAAAGAATGTAAAAAGCTTGACACATTAATACCGACGCGTAATACACTTGTACAAATTTCCTCTATTTAGAAGAGATTCAATGCCATTAGTGTCAAAGTAAAGAAATTGTAAATTAATTCAATTTGCGTTATGATATATTAACGAGCAATTAACAATCTTCAATACTGCCGATGTTTGGATCTTACGAATCAAGTTTCACCATCAAGAATTAAAGATTAAGAATTAGTTTGAGAATGTGAAGCGCGCGTGTGCCAGTATAATCGCTGACCCGGACAGTTGCGCTTTTCACTCAGAGATAAGGCTGCTAGTTCACCTACTTACTAGTCTATGCCGCGATAGACTTGACCGAAATAGTACTTCGATCACCGCAATACTGTTAGATGCATTGAATT
The DNA here is from genome assembly GCA_963989405.1 of Trypoxylon attenuatum. Taxonomy (NCBI): domain Eukaryota; kingdom Metazoa; phylum Arthropoda; class Insecta; order Hymenoptera; family Crabronidae; genus Trypoxylon; species Trypoxylon attenuatum. The sequence continues at coordinate 15,085,943 of OZ022491.1, forward strand.
AACACGCGAAGCTAAAAGTTTGTATCAACCGACCACATCTAATTGGAAAGAAATGGAGCCATACACAAATAATGAATAAAGAGATGATAACAATTCTTAACTTGAGATAAAATAATAATATTATCAGATAATTGAAATCATGAATTATAACATAGAATCAAACAAACACATAAATTGAGAAACACATAGAAGCGTGTACAAGAATGAATAGCACCTGGCGCAAGACGAAAGAAAGTTCTTTCTTAAGTAATAAAAATGGCTGTAGGATAAAAATAAGATGCGACTAATGACGTTTCGCCAGATGTTCATCCGAATCACAGATGTGAGAGAATGAGGGATAATGAAGATAATACGTAACAATAAGAAGAGCAATAAAAAGGAGATGAGTCGTGAGATGGATTCCAAAGAGAATCAAGAGATCGCAAAGTTCATCCCCTTTCGGTTGATATTCATAAACACGGATTGGCAAGGGAGCGTCGAACGGTGAGAGGGATCGCGAACGAAAGAAAGAAGAAAGGAAGAGGTTCAGAGTCGCATAGTCTCGTAGATTGGAGCAAGCAATTAATGTCGAAAGGTACGCCTCGAGAAGTCAGCGAGCCGCGAGGAAGAGAAAGAGGGTAAAAAGGGTCCATCCCCCTATCGTGCAAGTAAGGGAAAAATAAAGGGAATGAATGTCGTGCTGTGTTTCCTGGCAGAAGCCATGCATCGGAGACTCGCGATCCTTCTCGACGGCGTAAAACGCACCGCAGGACTACTTTCGCTGGCTTTCCTCGTACTGAAACGCGAGACGTATCCGCGAAGCCTTTAGCCATGCTACTCGCCGATTATCCGGACGTAATATCGATTACTCGAGCGTATACTTGACCGGTGTCCACTCGGCCATCTTCCTCGTTATCGACTCTCTTCTATAAGCCCAGGACAATGAGTTTCCGCATTCCGCCTTCTATTTCTGGAATGGCTTAGCTTTATGCAATTCTCGCCCTCCATGGGGCTCATGGCTTTTTCCCCTCGATTCTTTTTCTCCCGGTGAATTAGACGATCAACCCCTCTAGGAATATGCTTCCGGGATCCATTTATGGGTTTGTTCACGCCGGTTTTTCTCTTTTTCCTATTAACTTTTATTGAGACACATGGATATCCCATGTTATGTGCACATTCTTCAAGGGTGGAATTGAGAAAATGTAGATAAGGCGAGAGACTGCATTTTCTCTCTCCGTTTGGAGTATCGACTAATATTATTTCGCCAGTATTATTAAAAATACCTGCCTTAATTCGTTTTAAGTAAACGCGACAGTCAGATTTGCATAAAGTTGAAGAAATGTGGATTTAAGAGGACTTCCAGATTGAATTTTGCACATATTCTCGGTGCCAGTATATCCATTTTATTTATCGATAAATGATTTACTGTCGTTGCAAATGAATTTTTATTATTATCCAGTAAATCCATTTATTTCCATTGTCAAAAGCAACGAGAATTTCTCCACACGCAAGGTACATGTACTTTGAACAAGAGATAGGTGTTATTAGCCTCCACTTTTTGGCTAATGGCGAAAAAAGTATATCGCCAACTGTGTGTCATGCTCTGTGTGCCTTATCGCATTTAGCTCATCGCTCTAATGCCTCCCAGTCATAATTTGCGTGTCCTGCTTAATAGCACTTTACATTTACTTATCTCGATCTACCCTATCTCTCGCATCACCAAGTCATCATCCTCGACCCGTGTCCTCATCTCATTTTCGGCTTAACCCTTCGCATCCAGCCCTCTGGCGAATTCTGTTGGCGTGCTTCCCATTTCCTTAGGATTTTGCATCTCTAAATTTATGCATTCTGACGTTTCTCGCCCTTCGTAACTTCCCCTCTTGTTAGAAACCTCACTCTCTGGACAGCGAATGATCCGACCGAAATAATATTGATCCGTACAAAGTCAGTTTATCGAAAGCGTCAATACTTTTACTATGGCAACAGAAGAATGCAAATCGTAAAACCTCGTCGATAAGCAGTATTCAAAAGCTGTCTGGAAAAGTGGTATTTAATAAAGCTGTTAATTGTTCAGAAGTGCAGGGTTTTAATTGGAAAGGTAAATTGAATGTGTTTGCTTCTAATGAAAGAGTAGTTGTGAATTGGTTTAATGGTGATCTTGAATGGAGATATTGTTTGAGATTGCTCAAGTGATTCCACAAAGTTATTTTTTATCTTTGGATCAGTTAAGAAAAATTCTACTGGAAGATTATTCTACTTAAGATGATATCTACTTTAATGGTTTTTGAATGTATCGTTAAGATTTTTTGAACAAAGGATTTAGTTTCTTTAAAACAGAAATCGTTCCTGTTTTTTTACCGTTAACATTTTTCTTTTGAACTTTCTGTAATTCAGTTTCCATAGATTTTCGCTTATTCTCCGAATCGTCTACGTACACCGTCTTCAGATTCTTTAGAATTTACCCTTTCCTGCAGCAAAATACATACGATTACGCTTCACCGAACAAGAAAACTCTCGTAATCCAATTTCACCGGGTAAACCTCGTTCACTTCTACATTATTTGCTCCGGAACTTCAACACTTCCGATTCCGTGGATCAAGTTTGCATGGGAAGAATTTTACTGGAATTCACTCTCTGTCCGTGTTATCTCGCTTGAACGGAAAACACAATAAATTATTTTCAAGTAACAAGATACTCGTGCTCTGCGATACCAATCAACACAAGCAAATATAAATCACAACGTGGATAGGTTTACCGAAGTTAACAAACTGTATCGTGATTTTACACGTATTCGGTTGGACCCAACATTAATTAAATCTTGCCCGCGCCTGAGATCCTCAGATTCTTAGATTCGTTCGATCTTCTTATTTCGTGTCGTGTCGCGTGCCTACACACGGTCACGAAACTTCGTCCCACTTGGATTAAAATCATGATTCGCATAACATCCCACTTGTCATCAATATTCATTTCACAACGCGATTCGTTTCTTCTCGTTACTGGAATTGAATAGAATCCCTGCAGAGAGTTTTGCAAGAAAAATTGACAATCACTATCATAAACAACAGTAGAGACAATAATAGTACAATTGTGGCAAGTTAAGTTTCATAGTTGTTACAGTTTGCAAAACACAGATTTTGAACGATATTTCTATATGATGCTTGTTGCAATAAAATTGCGAGGCGTTAAAAACCTCAATATCAGTTTACTTTTTTCACTATCATTGCTGCTAGTAATATGTAACAATATCAGTCTGTACGAATCAAGTGCAATCATCATGGCGGTGCAAAAATCTCAATTGACGCGCTTATCCATTCGAGTTGTACCATACATCGTCACGGTTTTATTGCCATTCGATGCGTTCCTGGAGAGAGGACTCAGCAAAAAACGACGGTTTTATGGGTTACAGGCGATTTGGTCGTAGGTTTTTGTCACGTTCAGAGGTGGCGAGTCTCCTTTGATACGCGTTGCAGATAATCCGCGAATAATTTCCCAGTGGAAATTGACTATCGTTATGCCTGGAAGAGATAGGATGGCTCTCGAGCGAATCGCGACCGGGACTCAACGAAATTCAAGGTCGCTTTTACGTGAAAAGGAACGAGTTATTCGGACGTACCGGTCTCGCGGTCGCTAGCTGCTCTTGAAATCGGCAGATGGTCAGACGGAAACGACTTTTTACCGTGGTACGTTCACTGACGAGTGGTGTACCAGTGCATAAAGGGTGTCCTATTTCTACCATTGCTTGCATTCTTATTTAGACGTCAACTTTTTTACTTTTATTATCCCAGTGTAACAATTGTTTTGTGGACACTCGTGTAAAAATTAATTCTATGTCTAATATAAAGCTGATCTAGTCCACTATATAAACCACACGGATAATTTTTACGTATATTTCCGGAAGTTGTCGGTGAAAGTGCAAGGTGATACTTAAGCTAAAAACGATTTGATCATTAATTCGATACAATCGGTAGTTTCTAATGTTAATTACTTATCATTCGAGTCACATTGATTGAATTATGTCCCAGTAAAATATCTTACACCTAAAAAACTGGCCAATAAAATACGTTCCAGGGATTTTCCCTTTTAATTCAACGCGCAGTAAGTGTCACCTGTTTTATGGTGTACGCGAAGCAGAGAGTGTAGTAAAACCTGGTGTAGCAGAAGGATAGTTGTAAAACGCAGACGCCACCAAGTGGAACTCAAGTAGCTTATAAAGAGGATCGTAAAGCAGACTGCTTTTGCCTGGATTGTGCAATCGCGATTTCGACACTGGGGAACAATGTATCATTTATTCGTAGCGAGCATCCGTTGCTCGGACAGTGAGCAAAGACAGTGGGCTCAGGAGTGAATAGATAGCAGAACACGGGACGAAAGTGTACGAGTACATATGTAACGTAGTACGTGTGTACACTTATGTACTACTGTCTGACAGAGACGTCTCAATTGATTGTAACATTCGTGTGAATAGTTTTGCAGTACGTCGTTGAATCATGTACACGTACTTCGACATGAAACACATGTGTTGAGTACCACGAAATTTCTAGTGAGATCGTGGTTCTCGCGCGGTGAATATTACCGTGTAATTAGATGGTGTATTCCTCATAGTATAAATCCATATTAACATAATTACAAGTCTGTTCTCCTTTTCCTGCATAATCATAAATTAACGAAGTATATTCGTCATCTATATGCTTGCTCACTTTATTCCCTGGTCACCTGATCTCTTCAGTTGATTGGATCAAAGTACTCTTTTCTGATTTCAATTTCTAAAGGATGAAACTAATTCGCTATGCTTGAAAGGACACGCACGAGTGTCGTGGAATCATATCGTATATAATTGGTGGAAACGGGATTAATTAGTGCGGCGCAGAGCGAAAGAAAGAAAAAAAAAGCAGGCCACCCTGTATGCATGTACATGAGTCCGCACTTGTGCACACGTAGTACGTTCGTGCGTGCGTACGTGGTTGCGTGTGCACGCATTTATCAGCAGGGTGCGTGGAATGCGTGCGTACGCCGCGGACGAGGATAATAACGCGATGAGAACTATCCCACGCAGCCCTGCTACGCGAGACTCCTCGTTTTCTAGATCGAGACCCGTTTTCCCCGGACTTTTCTTTTCCCTTGCGGATTCTCTCTTCTACGCGCCAGCAGCTAAGGAATAGCCCACGGTTCAGGATCTCTTTCGAGCGGCTCTATTTACTTGAGAAACTTCATTTATAAATTAAGATGTGTATAATGCAGTTTTCGATTAAGTGCTCTGATAAAGTTGAAAATTAGGTTGTATTATTTGCTCTTTAATTCGCAGGGGTTTTCCTGTTTTGTCGTGATACAAATATTATTTGAAATAGTGTGGTAAAACAGAAAATAAGATTCGGTGGGTTTGATTCATAAATTGTTTTCTTTATTTTATTTATTATTTATTTTATTATTTTATTTTAATTTTATTAATGTATCTCTTCCTATAATGTATTCTCTTTCCAAAGAGAATAGTAAACTAATACTGTTACAGTCTATTTTAACGGAAGTACGTTCTTTCAATCGTTTCTCATGATTTTCATATAATAATAAGATCTTCAATTTACCGAGGAAAATCGTATTTGACCGATAATGGATCTACAATATTCAGGGCATAAACATTGTTTTCACGCACTCGATTTAGTTTCACTTAACTTCGACATCTGTTCCTCCATCTTCCATTTATCCTACCATTAAGGCCAGTGCCAAGTAACTGTCCTTGATGGCACCTACTCAAAAGCGTATGTGGACCAGAATTCGGAATATCTCATTCCTAAAACCAATAATCCATTACTAGACACATGTATAACCAATTCACTTTGCAACCAAAACCACTTCTACTATAATTGTCATTTTCCTCAGTTTCATTCCAGGGATTGTCTGTTCGCATTCTTTCTCGAAGCCACAGTGAAATTGCTTCTCGTTTATTGTGCTGCACCCACATAAGGGATCATTAACATTCTCGCGCCGGCGAGTGGGGAAGAAGCAGCGAAAGAAAGAAGCGAGGTTCGACAAATTACCAGTGAAGTTTTTTCGCGTTTCCTGGGGTAGACAGGCGATTTTCGAGGCGGCGCGTTCTCTAGATGCGAACGAAGCAGTATGCGAATGTCGGTGTGTGTGTGTGTGTGTGTGTGTGGGCCCTGTTGGTCGCGGTTGGTCGCGGTTGGCCCCGGCTGTGTCGGCTCGAGGACTCGGCGCCGCGCCTGAAGAGCGCGGGGAGAAAAAGAGCGCGCTTGAGGAGATCAGAGGGCTACACCACCCTCCTTATTCACCCTTTCCTCTCTACAGCGCACCCTACAGCCACTCGCTTCTCCTTTACCCTCTCTCTCTCTCTCTCTCTTCGAAGTTACTGCTCCTGCACCCTCCGATTTTGCCAGACCGAACGACCGAAAATCTTCTTCACAGCCTGTGCTCGCGCCTTTCTTACTCAATTCAAAATCAAAAACAGGATCCAATTGAAGGGATATGCAAATATTGAACCACCTGGACTCGTCTGACAAGCTCCTTTACGAGACACCATTGGTCTTGATACCTGTGTGTACCCTTGTTCTTCGTCAAGTTTCGCTTTGAGTTTCGCTTTGAGTTTCGCTTTGAGTTAGGTTCGCAAAAGAGATTCAGTTCGGCCTATTCTTCGAGTGTATAGTCGATTTTGTGAGAAGAGAACCGGCGCCAAATAAGTTCCACGTTAGGCTGTCTATTGTTACGTAGTCGGCTGAAACGTTGAAACCATTTCAGCGAGTAGCACTTGATGGCATTCGTCTAAAGGCATTTCTCTTCTTTGTGTTTCGAGAAGTTGATGTCGAACTTCCAGAGACACGTAACACTACTCATTGAAACGAATGAAAAAGTCTCGTACAGTGAATGTATACAAGTGTACTTGTGTTTCGATAAATTTTAGTCTATTGTTCCGCTATTTTATCAGAGTTTAAAAACGTCTTCTAACACTGATACCAATGATTCTTATTATTGGGATAACTGATCGCTTTATTTCAGGATAAGACAGATTTTTAGTTAGACCATCTTTCTGCCTTCGATTTCGTGTCTGGCGTACGCTTGCCGGTCTAATTATACCTGGCTAACGATTTTTCCCGAATTCGTTTATTTCGCTCGTCCTCGCGAGGTAATCGATCATCCGACGCAATTAGTACGATAGCGCAACCAATGAGACAGAAATAAACCACAGGATATCGATGTGTTCTCCTGGAGCGAATCAGCTTCTCTTTGTTTCTCGCTTGAATTACTAGATATCCTTGTACGTAAGCCGCTTCATCGATAGTAATACTTACATTAATTTGTGTATTAAGTTATCACGATGTTACGATAACGATGCCATCGAATTTACTCCGTATTATTAATAATCCATTTGTCCCACATCTGACGCAGCAATTTCCGAATTCCTGCTCATAATTAATTACACGCGTTGCTCGATAGTAGTTAGCGATAATTCGAGATATTTAAGCTGCTTCGGCAAGTTGAAAATTGCGGTGGAATCGCTCGTAAGACGCGTAAACCCATTCTGAAAATATGCAAACACGTTCTGGAATCGAGGCGCGACACAGCGAGATGCTATGAATTCTGATTAATCGGAGGGATCGCTATATCCATGGATTGCTGGGTAAAGCGATCATGCTCTGAACTCAGAGGATTATCGCTACTGTACCAGGTTCGTCGACGATAGCTCGATTTACAGTTGGACATTAACTTTGGTTATCGGATTGAAATAGTCTGCTATCAGGAACCGATTGTCCTAGCATTGTCCTCCGACTTTTACGAGACACGCAATATTCCACGCTTTCGAAAAACCGAACGATAGTGTTTCAAAATCTTCATATACTTTTTTTCCTCTCTTCTAAAATTGCAGAAACTGCGACACTACAATTTCATACTTAAACAATGAATTTATCGGCATACTCCAGTCTGCTTTGAATTAAATCAATTAGTCCACTGAATTGAATTAATTACCTTAAATTAATTATGATGAGGGTCTTATCATAGTGGGGTCATTTTCATTATTCTGTTAGAAACCGATAAAAGATAATTGCTGATAGCTCCAATATCAAAAGGGTTCCTTCGTTTTCAAGGTAGTAATATCAGGGTTAATTCCTCGTTTCCCTCGTCTGGCTCGCGCGCAAATATCGGGATCAGGGCTGCAGGGTCCGAGCAAAGTCGAATTAATAAAATGTTATAAAAAAGTGGAGGTTCGCGGATGAGCCTGAACGGTGGCTAGCCAGTAATGAGGATGTACGCGCATTACTGTGGCGTGGGTTGATGCAGCGGCTTATTACGTTTCTAATCGTCCTGGCTAGGGTAAAGCTAGCGGTGCTAAATGGTAACGGTGTACCGACGATGTGCCACTAACTAACAAGTACTCGCTAGTAACAGTAGGCCAAGGATCTCTTCAGAGGTCGAGCAGAACCCGACCGCTTACAATCAAAGACGTTCGATAACCGCATTAGCCGAGGATGATAACAAGCAACCAATTTAGAACGGACTAAACCCCTCATAGGATACACCAGCCCCTCGGTTTAGTAGCTTAATCTACACACACTACCGTAAATGCAGCTCAATCTTGATTATCTTGACTATCGATTACACTTGGCTCGGTAATCGTAATAGGTTTGAATCGATTACGATCGGTTACGATCCAAGTTTCAAATTAAGTTAATATCATTCAAATTAAGGTAATGATTTGCTTCATTCTGGAAACTTGTTGACGATTGTTCCTCCTAATAACTTTTGGATTATAAGGAAATTGAAACTTATAGTAATTTCAACAGAAATCGTGTTATATAAAATACATTCTTCGGTATTTTTCTCCATACGTCTTTCTTAATTTTAATTACGCTATTTAAGTTTTTGCATACGGAGATACTTTTATTACATGGATTTAATTTGAATAGAAGTTTAATTTGAAGTACTTTTCTATGACGTGATGATTTTTTAGAAGCAACAGGCGAGCGCAAAGATTCTTAAGAAATATTAAATCTATTTTCCATCATACTTCTTCCGAGTAAATATATTATGTATGATAGAAGTCTGTTTGCCATTGTCGGATAGAAATTAGCGATGCTGTACGTTGCAAGATACACACCAGAGATTGATATACCAGAATTTGTGGTTCCATGAAACACGTAGAGTACGAAGCAATCGAAGCACTACTATCATTATGTTAAATTTGGTAGGCAATCAGGAAACAGCTAGGCAGGCGAAACTGATCGATAGACCTGGCGGTTGCCATCTCAATCATAATTATAGATAGGTATTGACGTAATGTCTGCTATTAAACGTACCATTACCAGTTTCTCGATACGAATAATAGTTTCATTGATAGCGTTACATCATATGGATAACGGTGCTTCTCGTAGTGAAAAATCTTGTGTAATGTACCTTGTATTCCCGGTGAGAATAACACTGTCTTGTAAGACTCTCGGTGGAGTACTGCAAAAGAGACGACTATAACTAATGCGAAACACGAATCGAGCCGCATTATGACGTATCCTGACTGTCTAAAGGATTTGCGAAGAAAGAACGATCGACGTTTCTTCACTTATTCTCTTCTAATTTTTAACATGAGTAATTTGCTATGTGTAATTCTGCTAATTAATCCGGATTTCGGTAATTGCTGGAGAATTGTGCTAGACTTAAATGGGTGAAGAGCACTTAATGAGCTAAAAGATTACACTCTCGGTCTCTTACAAGCTGAAGATATGTAAAGCAGATTCAGCTTACTACGATAAAGCCAGCTTACTCCTCGTAGTCTACCGTTTAATGCAAATGGGTTAAGGTACAGCCGATTATACGCGTTTTAGGAAAGTAGGACATACGTTCCCTAGCAACCTTAAATTAGGTTCTTTGAAAAATCGACTACCCATACTCTGGAAATGATTTGAAAAATAATTAACTTCGTTAGTTATTTATTATCAAGAATGAAATTGTTCTATTTTTATCGCGGTACGTATAATTGAAGTGAAAATCCTCACGATTTGCAAGTCAATGCATGTATGCAGATTGCGCTTTAATTCCGGACCTACGGTTATCTGACCTTTGGTCACGCTTAGAGAGAACCGAGTACACTATCAAAGGTCAATCACCTATTTCTGACGCATTCTGTATGTTTCATGGCTTTTCGAAAAAGTAGAATACTCAAGTTACAATTTTGACACAGGATTTCGGAAGATGCCGACGACGAGGCGGAGTTTCATTAGTTCTGTCACACCTTACTGAATACTTTACACCTAACACGTATACCGTGGTGTTACAGAATCAGAATTCGCAAGTTTCAGTAGGCGTTTTTAGACCTGGTCTGAATTATTCATGCAAATTAAGCTCCGAGATCCGGCTGAGAATGGAATTCTTTAATCTAACATTTAAAAGAACTTGACTTTTTAAATACACGAAGCACAACACTTGTTTCACCAGTCTTTATCATTTAAATTCACGAGTGGGACGGTGGAATATTTATTTTCAAGAACAGGATTCGCGACTATTGAACTAGGAAATTGGAGGATGATTCGGCTTGTACGATGCAATCTTAGCTTGAATGGACGAACTATTGCGTGACAAGGCTGAACGGAATTGTGTCGAAAAGATGGGAAGATCTATACGTGACATCATTCTTATCGTTATCCGAATGTCAAATGTTATCGACATATTTCGATCACGGAAGAGAATTGAAGTAATACACTGTCACGATGGTTGTCCCTTTTTCCTTACAGATCTGTATATAGTTAGATATTGATCCACAAACGGTCGGTACATATTCTAACTCCAGCACGACTATCATTACTGGTAGAAGTCCAATTTGCATATCAAACGTTAGCGAAGTGTTCTAGGTATTATTAGATCACACATGATTTCCAACAGAATTATTAATGCTCTGTATTGTAAATTATTCAATTCAATTCGATGTAAATCAAATGTACATCTATCGAAACAGGTATTTAGATTATCGTCAATAATGAAGTACTTTTTTTTAACCACAGTCAAGCGCATTTGTAGGAAAGTTAGAGTGAATTTCTCGAACTAAAACAGATAATATTCTAACGTGTCAGTGCGTCTAACAGCATTCATTTAATGATACGAGTCAATAATAGTGACTTCTGTTACTTCGAATAAAGCCAAATTGTATTTGATTCAGTCAAACATAACAGTCTATGTTCAATCGGGCCTCACATTACGAGGAATAAGGTTACGAGAAGATAGGATGCAGCATTTGGTTTCGCGAAGCAATCAAGATCCTGGAGAGAGAAAAAGGAGATTAATAATGCTGACGGAAGGTACAGTCTACCCCGGAAATGTTGAAGCACGAAGGAAACGAAAAAAGAGGAAGGAAAGGTGCGCATAGCGCAGATATCATGCCAGAGGCAAACTGCAGTTTGCAATTATACAAGTTTGCTAATATACGCGGCATTAGAAGACAATATCTAGCGAGCAACACTCCTTTCGAGTACGGGAGCTTCCAAACGGGCTTGTCCTATATTCAGGGATATTTTTATCGGTGACTCGTTAACGTGTGTCAACGAAGACACCAAGCCGAGCTGTGGACCAACGGGGTCTCCAACGCCGAAAGTAGCCACTTTGGGACCCAAATCCCTCGGTGCATTGCTATTTTGATTCTCAAATCACCGAGAGCAGCAATTCTCAGTCGCCGACCCAATTATCATTGACTTAGAGTTAATAACGTCAACTTATTATAACGTCAACTTATAACGTCAACAAGTTAATAACTTCAACGAACAAATCACGTTGAAGATATACAGGGTGAGTCAGTGACCTTGCACCAAACTGAAACCACGTATTTTGGGGGTCAATAGAAGCCTAAAAGTCCCGGAACACAAAGTTGAAATCTCAACCCTTTCGGAATTACAGGGGGTTGAAATTTTAAGTTTTAAAAAATCATATCTTCCGACAGGATAATACTAGAGTCACGGGTCTTTTTCTAGAATATGTGGGAGGGCCCGAGGTACCTGGAAAAAAATATAAACGACGTGAAAATTATTATTAAGCCACATTATTATTGATTTTCTCTAAACGGGCAAATTTCACGTTCATAGAAGAACTACAAGAAAATCAATAATAATGTGGCTTAATAATATATGCTACAAGATATTTTCTACTTGTAAGATTATACCGCAGAATTCAAGATTAGAGAAAACGAGGGAGCAAACCGTGACGAATTCACTTGATATTGGGTCTCTTTTGGTTCAAGTGCCCGTACTCGTTACTGCCGTAGCGCATTCCGCGCGATTCCGGATTTCGTACGTTACATGAGCAGCTCCGCGAACGAGACGCCGGCTCAGCAAGTTTCTTTTTGAAACGGAGAAAGAAGTGTGCCCATGGTAGAAGATGAAGCAACGGCACAGTAAAAACAGAAAGAAAAAGAAGTTAAAGACGAAGAAGATGGAGAAGAAGACGACGAAGGAGAATAAGGAGCCAGTAAAACGAGCAACAGGAACCCGAACAGAGGCGATACGCAAGGTCGACCAAGCCATTTCTTCGTCTTCGCCTGCGGTTGCTGCTACTCTCTTAGCGATCCTGTATTCGAGATCACCGTCCTTTCATCGATCATGCGCTCAATTTTCCAGCCGGTCTGGAAGCGTTTCTGAGACTTTCTATTCCGTAATATAAGACTTGGATATTGTTTTCCTTCTCTATCTCCGTCTCACAACAATATCTTCAATACTGTTACATCCGATCTACTGCAACTACTTCAACCTTGAACGGATCTTTTTCTCGAGACAGCAAATACCAATTGGCGTAGAATTCAATGAATGCGCGCGCGCGCGCGTGCAATAATTAATTCGCGGTTTGAGCAGCCAGCGATTGTTCGATGGTTGGTGGAAGAGAGAGAGAGAGAGAGAGAGAAAGCATAGACGGGGGCGGTAGAACCGTTGCAGCAGCAATAGGGTCGAAGATTAAAAGCGTCTCACAAAAAAGACCTTTGTTACGAAAGTCAGTCCAGCCACGGCTTATTATCGTGCTCTCGGGCTTCCGTCTCCGTTCTATCCGCTGCTGCGACAGAATACGCAGCCGATAGGGAGAGGGCATGCACGCGCCAGGTTTTCATCATTTCCCTATCCCCGCGAAATTGCGCCACTGCTGATAGAATGCGCGCAATCGATCGTCGGGAAGAAATGCCCTGGAAAACAAAAAGCCTTTCCTCAGGTACTACTAATGAGGGATTTTCCAGAGCTTTTCCAATGATTTCGGCCGGGTTCAGGTAGACTAAATGATTCTACTGTAAGTAGTCTCCCACCAGTTTTACTAGATATTGTCTTTTTCAAGTTTTTCAATCGTGATGCTTGGAAATTTAATGGAGAAGCTACTATAAGTTGTTAGATTAATTGCTTCAGTTCGTATGATTTCAAAACATCTTTTTCTCTCTTTCGTAAATTAAATCAATCCCAACTTATATAATTATAACTAAAACGTATATAAATACCATATTTGTCAGTATCTTTATCTTCTGTTAATTTCCTGAGCAATTCCCAAAGATTCTAGATTAACACTAGCATAATGATACTGATTTGCAGAAACGTTAAATCACTTATTGTTAGTTCCATGTGTCGATTATTTACTTATTCGATAATTGAAATTATCAGTGCACATGTGTGAAAGTTTACGTAAAATCCTTCGATTTGCCAGTTACAGAGAGTTCTCTATGCTCTAATTGAATCGTATCCAATTAGCTATCGCACCCGATTTGGTAATTTACAGTGTGTAGTTTACCGAGGAGATCGGTAACAGGTCACTGTATGTCGAAATCACGAGACAGATTGCGCTGGTTGCAGCGCGGATCAAGAGCCTCCGGTTCGGATCGGTTCTTTCATGGACGGTTGGTTGGCTGTACCAGCGAGTACCGGAGTACTCCCGCGACCTCGAGTCGCTACTTCCAAGGTAGTTAGGTATGTGGCTCGCGTGACGTTACTTACCCAAGGTCGGAGAATGAACCGAGAAATCGATGTCTCGTACACTTTGACCATTTGTCTTCCTCTCTCGCGAAATTCTGGTTATTCCACTTTAACTCCTTACTTTTTTCAATGGAATTCTATCGGTACAGGTTATTTACGTAATCACGAGGAGACTATTAACGATATGCTGATGATTTCCTTGATTCACCACTACTGAGGTAAATACGCGTGGTAGAAGGCGCAAAAAGATGAAATTGGTTGCATAATCGTAATTGTAGGATGAGGAACAAGGTTCGTGTACTAACTATATTTGCATCAGTAATCTTGATTGCCCTTCGAGAGTACTGTTCTATAAAAGTCATTGCTGATGGTTATTCGGAAGAGTTGCGTGACAAGGTGTCTTTACTACGAAGTATTTTTATCTTCGTTTCATTATATAATAGTATTCTGGTTATAGTCGTAGTGTAATTATACCGTTTTTACTTTAATATCCAAAAGACTTAATAAATAATTTTATAGGAATTTAATTTATGACTTAAAGTAAATGATTTTGACAGTATTAGATACTCGGCAAGATGTACATATGTACCAAAGGATGCGGAAAATATACATTAAAAATGAGAATCATTAGCTAAGATAATGAGGATTATTATCCTAAGTTTCATTATTTAATGGCGTGTCGAGGTTCGAACGAGAGGTCGATGCTTCCTCACGATATTCCGAGTTGGTTGGTCGGTATCGCTCATCGCATCTCTTTGCAGGTGCAGTAACGGCTTAACGAGCAACTTCCGTCGCGCTTATAATTCAACCTGCGAAGTTTTGCGCTTCATTCATAATTCGTAACGGCACTTTTTATCCTCCCGCACTCCTATTCTGGCCTCTGGCAAATTGTTTTCCATGGAATGTCGCTCAGTGATCCAATCCGGCGCACCGAGAGCCTATTCCACCGTTCTGCTCCAGCAGAACCTCGAGTGCCTCGCATTTGAATATCCGATCCTCCGCAAATTTTAAATTTGCTGATTCGAGGGAACAATCGACCAAGCTGCTCTATAAAACTTGCGCTATCGGTATGAAACGACATAAGGAAGAATAGACCAAGTGCACGATTAGAAAGAGTTGTATTATGCAGTAAACTAAAAGTCAGAACAAATGCCTGATACAGTAGCAACATAACAATTCTACGAATATACTCGAGAGTATAAAGATTTTCGTTTTACAGAGAAGAACAGTCATTCCATAATCGTGTCCTTTTGTTGCAGGCTCCCTCATTTCGCGTAATCATCGAGACCTGGAGACGTGCACCACCAAGCAGTGCTCAAAACGCGAGATGAGCTTCCCCTCAAAATGCCTTTCACCACTGGCCGCTTGAGAAGGAACGACCATATCCATCTCGGCGAGAAATCGAATTACTCCTAGAATCATCTCAACTTCTCTGTACTGTTTTCGAGAGAAATCTGGAAGATGGAAACAATTGCAAAGTGCATCGAAACGGGATGTCCGATCCTTTAAAAATGGACGGACAAGGATTCGGAGACCTTTGAGAAGGGTCACGGTTTCTGGAACCGAGGCAATGTCCAGGAGCGAGTCCTTCATCGGGACACGGGACCACGCAGCAGGAGTTGTTCGGGAAAGAATTGCTGATTAGTCTGCTGGCCGACTATTATGACGGAGTATATGGATCCTCAGTTTGTTCGGGCTCTTTGCCGCGAACCGGATAGGCGCACCCTCCAGGTAAGATTTCCATTAATTTCGCCATTGAGTTTTCTCTCTCAGAAAATTGGACTGCTCGAAATAAATAAGTAAGCAGGGTTAACCGAAGAACTCGAGCTTAACGATGTGATGCATTGTTAGAATAATGCTTTATTCATGAAGTCGAATGATAGGACAAGAAAATGCGACAGTGAATTTTTTACATATAAATATGAGAGTGGTCTCATTTAAGTACACGAGGTAATGTTTCGAGCAACTTGTTAATAAAATTACTGGTTCAGACTTTCTGATAAAAACTCCTTTAAGGTGAAGTTGCTTCCTTAGGCTGAATATTCTTAAGAATATAAGTAAATTGTTTGTGTCGCGATACGAATTGTTACTAATAAAACTTGTTTTGTCGCACGAGTAGCCAAGTAAACGCGAAAAATCCTGTCTTTTAATGGGTGGCTTTCATTTTTGTTGAAGCGAAAACAGGTTGTGAATGAAGGTTGACTTTATAATTAACAAGGAATATTTTACTCCTACCGAACAAGTTTCGATCGGTTTACTATGTTCGAAAGTAGAAGTTTACTCGTTTATTCTTGTCAGTCTTATCTGTTACGTAGATCGTTCTCGAAATAATAAAACCGCACTAACGCGTAAGGTTCATTGATCCAGCATTGGAACAATAATTAGGATCAATCCGAATTACACATATCATTTCAAATAAAAATATGGTTCATCAAATGTTAGATTTTATGAGCACTAAAAACAAAACTACTTCCAAACACTTTTATGAGCATATTCTGAAATTCCCAGTTTTTTTCGCCGATTGATTCCGATCTTGGAGTTTATCGTAATCACACGTTTAATCCACGTCAATTCCTTTTCAATTATTCTGAAGTTACGAGTGACTTAATTTATACCGGTTTGTATTGAAGATGGGTAAAACATTACCAACACTCGAGCATTTCCTATTTCCAAGTGTGCTCATGAATCACGAGGTTCCCGCGGTAGAAAGTTCCAAGAGGCTAGTTTCACCGTATAAACAGAGGAGCGCGAGCATAACAGAACCTCGAAGAGGATGCGTGCGACGAGAACGCGAAAACTTCTGGTTATAGTACACCTGACGAGTACTCTCTCACCGTTATTGTCGCTTGAAAAGCGTCGCTTGCTTTCCAGATATTAGCTGCAGATTTTAAGTGAAGAAAAAAGGAAATAGAAAAGAAAAAAATACAACCAACGTAAAGCTCTTTAGGTCAATTTCTGCGTCGCGTGGTAGCTCAGCCTCCTTGAAACCAACTCGGCGGAATGGATGGTACACTTGCTACTCTGAAAGAAAGTATGTACTTCGTTCTGATGTTCACTTTTCACAGAGTTCCAACGCGAGTTTCGAGCCAGGCGAAACTGGTTTTTGAGCCGACTGTTTTTAAGGGTGTACCATCTCACTGACAATACTGTTTGCGCCAGACGAAATAGTAGAAATGGGACGAGTGAGAGAGAGGAGGTCGACGGACGAAGGTTTGCTGTGAGAAAAGCAATCTATTCATGGTAGAATATTTCTTGGGAACGAAATATGAATAGCAATCGTACTTCCGATCTTGGTGATTTGTCTCGATGCCACGTTAGTGAGGTGTTTTCTATCCTTTCTCCGCGTTTCAAAGAGGAATCTTCGTCACGGAAGAAGAACTTTACAGTGAAATACATTTATTCGCTTCCGATAAGCATGAAAACATTCGCTCGTTTTGATGAACGATTCCTAATTGCTAATTCCATTACCATTTACAATTTTGATCATTCTGATTGCTATTCGTCGGTTCTTAATTACAAATGAAACTCAAGAAATCTATCTTTTATTCCATTTTTGTTGGTTGATTCATAGTGAATAATTTTCTCTTATTTTACTTCTCGAAACAGTAGTATAGAAATTTATCGTGCTCGGTCTATGTATCTGGAGACGCGTGTTGTCAATAGACGAATACCGGGATCGAAAAGCTCCCTTATTCTCGTCCTTCTCTGGCTCGTTGCTTTCGTACTAATTAGCAATTACCGGTGCCACCAGTCGGATATACCGAAGGCGCATAGCCTGCGGGTACATACATATATTATGCATACATATATGTATGTATGTATGTATACTATTCAATGCATGCAGTCTCCGGTCTACCCACAAATTAGGACCATCCCCTATCTCTGCTCTTTTTCTCGTCGCCTTCAAATTAAATGCTCCAAAATAAAGCGCACCGTTACCAACTCTTTCCAAATTACGTACTATATAATTTGAAAGGCCGCTTTTCCGAGAAATTTCGTAGATAATGTGTCCCAAATCTGAGTGACCCTAACGATTTAAAGTGTCGCGCTATTAGGGTAACGGCAGCTCCAATTTGATTGTTGTGTTTGATGCTCCACTTGCTTTGTTACACCGCAATGATATAATGAAAGTTTCGGATACAGTGGCCGATATCGATCGATTTGAATAATAGTGTTCGGATTAGCGCCAGTAACCGACGAATATTATTGACAGGACGGGCCAGTTTATTCCGGAGCTTGTGCTTGCCCTGGGTCAGGGAAATTGGTAGCACGACTCTGTGGTCGATCAGTGGTATCCATCTGTGTCACTGTTTGCAGTCAATTAATTGGCGAAATCCTTCCAAATTCTATTACTTTATTTCACGAATTACGTGGTTGAGTCAATGAAATAGACCTCATATGATTCTATTGTTTAAAGGCTATGACTGAAACTATCTGGTCAAAATTTCATTGATTAAAGTAGCTAAAAATACTTTTTATTAATTTTTGTAAGCTATTTAAGAGAATAATGTTCATTGTCTTCCAAATATTTTCAAAGGATTTCAGTGATAAGAAACTTTTAATCAGACTTTTTTAACTCCACGAATAGTACTGCTGTTTAATTAACTATGCACTTTCTAAGAATCTCTTTTTTTCACGTACTGCACGCGTAATTACAGTATTGAATAATAGACTGGTATCTAATTGGGTGTTACACATTTACTGGCTTTAAGCATACATCATTTGCAACATCGCGTTACTCAAGTCTATGGGCTCGACCCAGAATTGCTTTGAGTTGCTGCCTTCTCAACATAGACTTATCTCGCCTTCGTAACAGTAGAATCAGGTTATCAGTACCATAGTATCGCGGCCCTTCCTACAAGTTACGTTGCATATATCGATGTTAAGAGACTCGGAATTAAATCAGATTTAAGACTCGCGATCGATTCACTGCACTAATTTCAATACTGCAGCTCTAGAAAGCACAACGTTAGGAAATGAGAAACAATGATGAGTGTTTCCCGTCACGTTCGAGATTTTCGTATATATTCGCGTATCTCCACGGATCGCGAACTGCGTCTGTGGTGTTTTCTCCTTTTTACAATATAATTGTGGAGCCGATCGGGATCACATTTCCCATCATGCTGTGAGCCGAAGTGCAGCCACGAGGATAATTCGGAACAGCTCTGGTTTCTCTTGTGCGGAAGGGTGCATTGTACACGCATTGCCTTTTTTAAGATGCCTTGACTTTCTTTGTGCCAAGAGTGGAGATCGTGTTTGCGAATTTCTCTGTGAAGTCAGTGATATAATGAGCGATACCATTCGACGGAATATTATTTTTATTCTTATATTTTCTTCGAGTTTCGCGCCTTTGTATTTATAATTAAAGTTGAAAGTGAACAATTAGTGGCATTTGTAGATTTTTCTCTGAGTATCCGAAGATCAATATGTGTTTTAAAACACTTTTTTCATTTTTGGTTCATTTAATCGCAAATTATTCAATTAGTTTGAGATTGTGGAATTAAGAAATTAAACTCTGCCGTTTTTACTGATATTATAATTAAAGCAATTGTTCAATTCTTTTCGAATGGAAGGTGCAGCTTTATCGAAGCTTCTTTTAATTTCGAAGACATCGATTTACGATGCATTGGCAGATCGGTATCTTCCGCTACACACAAGTATACCATAGATCCTCGCAATTTCCGGCCCGAATTTCAAAAGGATATATTGCAACATCGACTCTGATTTTTCCTCGGGAAAGTAGATATCGAGTAGATAGGAAACCTGAATATACGAGGAACCCAATTCATGTTTCACGGAAAATAGGATCTAGGCTAGTGGAGATTGCCAAAATATTTCGTTTAAATGTGTTTCATTCCACGGATTGGCACAAGCTATCGGATTTCATATTCTCGTCACGACTGGTTCTTTTTAACATGTTTCAGTTACAATTCGAATCTCTGATTTAAGATACATATTTCGTGTCTATTTCTTACGAATAATCAATATGAAGTAGAAACTGTGAAAATAGTAGTTAAATCAGGACAAGAAAAATTTATTGTCTCTTGAATAATTTAGAAAGATTGATTGGGTAGAATCGGTGTGACTTTTCCATGCAGGTTTCGACGCTGCTTTGTTAAGGTCACATGGTACTCCTTACGGTTAGTCACTCGAATGAGATGAGTATAGAGCGCGAAGAAGCTCACGATCCACGAGCGAAGGTCGTCCAGTGTTCGCTCCAGTTTTCCTAGAGAAAAAAAAAAGAAGTACATAAACGGTGGCGAGATCAAGAAGAGCAAGAGCTCAAGGCGTGCCCTTTTCTCCCATGAAAGCATTCGCGAATGGTTTTCGAGACTGTGCGGCGCCAGCAGCACCGTTTACCCTCTCTTATACTATATTTATAGTCTTATTTACACTCAACCGCCGCGA
Organism: Trypoxylon attenuatum; assembly: GCA_963989405.1. NCBI lineage: Eukaryota > Metazoa > Arthropoda > Insecta > Hymenoptera > Crabronidae > Trypoxylon > Trypoxylon attenuatum. The sequence goes on from OZ022491.1 coordinate 15,106,252, forward strand.
GAGACCGTGTTAATTTTTGATGCATCAACCCGATTCGCGCTGCTCCACTTTCGAGCTTTACCGAATTTTCCCATCCGTTGGTTCGGCAATACGCATGCTTCGCTTTCAGTTTCGGTCTCTCTCACTGTCAAAACTGACGGTTTAGTTCGTTTGCCTCAGGTTCTCAATTATTTCGATCATCAAGCAAATGGAGGAAATTTGTGCTAAATTCCAATTATTCTGATCTCGAAAATCCTCTAAAGCAATCACGCGAATACGTTAATATTTCACATATTTACATAATTTAGAAATCGTAGCAGCGAGATGAATACAACAATTTTTTTTCCTTTTATAGAAGTACAATTAATTCAGTAAATGCAAGGTTTTACTTGCTTCGAAATAAATCACGATGTAGGTTAGTGGAGTCCACTGGTTTCGAGTACTGTTTTTAACAAAAGTAAAATACTAAGAGTTGGATATGAAGTAATATTTGTTGTGAAGAGGATTTTTAGGGAGGAGAATATAATCGGATGTGTGTTAGGGCCTATTCTTGAGGATATCGTGCGGAAAACCTCTCCTCTTGGAAATAACATTCTCGTTTTACCCGTGCGCGATAAAGTTTCTCGTATGGTGCACCATTCGGCGGAAGCTTGCCTCGGCGGATGCTGGAATTCAGTTTGGACGATCCACGCTCTCCCGGTTTCACAAAGCGTCTCGCTGTGGAAACTCCAACACAATATCTATTCGCGATCCACCTATGCAGTTAATGATATTTGCACGTGATACTCTATCCATCGAGTGAACGAAGAAACTCCTGTCTGGGGAAAAGAAAAGTTTTATATTGTATCTTTAGGCAAGTGATCTTCACCGTATGCTCATTCGCATCAGCATCAAAACACTATAACAGTCTTAACGAACACACTACTAAAATGATCAATCTATTTAATGCTAATTAATACTTAATTATATAAATAAATAAAAGTATATGGATGTTAAAATTAAAACTGTAAGGAAAATTATCTCACTTAATAATGTTAAATAATTACACGAATAATGTAATCAAATACTAATTTTATTATTAGGATGACTGATTAAACTAATAATATACTAAAAGACTAAATATAAATAATTGTAAAGCGGGATACATATTGTCATAGTAGACAAATACTTTTTATAGACGGATATTATTCCCAGCAAGATACTGCAGAACATAGGTCACGTAAAAACAAAAAATCTATTTCGAAATAGTGGATGCAATACTTTTTGACTGACCTATTCAGTGCCAGCGGACCGTGATTTCAAACCAGTGATCACAGATTGCTCTCGAACGTTTGTTTATCTCGCAAACAGGGAAAAGCCGAGAGAAAAACTGTTACGGGTCCAGTCGCCCATCCATCCAACATTCAAATCTCATGGAGCAGAGTACGGGTGGTTTCGGATGGAACGTGCACGTTTATCTTTCCTGAGATTGTGGCAAAAGCCTCCGGTGTACGTATATTCTAACGAACCTCAGATGCAACCTTTTTATGGGCTCCCTTATCGCGTTTCAAACTACAGTCAACCATAACTGCTGTTATTCGTTACAAAATAATCTAGATCTGAAAAATCCATTTTCATGGCAACCAGTAGATTATAGTAACTGAACTACTCTATAAATTGTATTTAATAACTATTTTATGAAATCTATTTTCATTTCCTTTCTTTATATGTATCATGTTAAAATTTTGTGCATTGGTTCAATTTTTTAACCATTCAACAATATTAATAATGTTTATCATTCAATTTCGAAGGAAACTTTAAATCCTTGGAATTGTATCTGACAGTAAATGCGTTAGTAATAGTCACTTTATCAGGTCGATTCTTCGGTCAGATTAACTTCCATTGTAAGGTGTATTCTTTGGAATTGCTTTTTAAATTCTTCTTTGTTGGCGTCACTCGAGATAAATTTTCGACTGGGATCGTTGGGAGAATGGTATCGTACGCTCACTTATAATGGCGCCAAGGGTTATCTGTGCACTAATGGCAGGAATATTTCATGGTGAACGTGTAAAATCCATTTTTCGAGAGAAGCCCTGATTAAATGCGATATTGGTTTAATGTATAAGAAATTTCTGTGGATCGGAAGCGTTCATTAGGCCGAGATTTTTAGCGATATTAATTTAAATGAAGAGTTACTGTGTAACAGGTATTTTGGGTAGCTCGATATTTCGAGAAATTATTGTCTACTTCTCTTTTTAACTTTCGCTTCATTGTCAGTTGAAAATATTTAAAAACATCAGGAATAGTATGCAATAAGTTAAAAGTAATTTACTCTGTTTTTGAAAGCAAATAACGTGGTATTGTTTGATAGAAACCATTTAATTTCGGTATTTTTATTTAAATTGAAGTCTATCAATTCTTTTAGAATTCATTCTAACAGTCGAAACGTTAATAAACACTGCATTGTTAGTACAGAGTCCGTTGAGTTTTGCTCGACACCAATAAACACTGATAGAAAATCCGTCATGCAATTCACGGTTCATAATAATTGCGGCCCTATTTTGCAAACAATCGAAACTAAACGCGAGTTCGTGAACTCCAATTAAACATGCACGCAGTTAGACGGTAGAACTTGATATCAGTACCTATAGCTTCTCAAATAAAATATGTGAAATCCTCTTCACATTTGTCATTCAAGGAGAACATAGCTTATTTTTAGCCAAATTTTCAATTTTTTATACACTGATCGATGTTTCCAATATTGAGAGAAATTTGTTCAATTCAAAGGTAATTTAAAATACTCAATATTGTAGACTTAAATATTAACTTACCAAGGATTTAATTAAAATTAACCATATAACACTTTGAGGCTTGAGGATATATTTAATAGGTCATTTTACAGTGGGTTAGAAGTATTCGAGTTACGGAGAAGGTACTACGCTAGATTCAACACTTGAGTCCTGATTTGCATGCTGGAGAAAGTGTTACATTCGATACGTAATCCAATTAAGCTTCAGTGAGAAATCTTTCAAAGATCATTCGAGCGTACCCTAAGGACAAAGAACATTCAGGAATTATTTCCGAGATTTTTCCGGGTTCGCGTAAGTCCAAGATTCTGACAAATATCGATAACGAGCACATTTGTAATTGCTGCAAAAAGTTATAATTTCAAGTTTAACGTTTTCTAATATCAGTTTTCTTCATATTTCAAATACAGTTTATAACTGTGAACGTAACTAACCATCAAAACTTAATTAACAATTAATATTAAAACTGTATAAAATTGCTAAATATGATTTTGTCGAGAATTCTAATAATTTCCTAATCGCAAATTCTAACAAAGCTACATGTTGTTTGTTTGATTTAAAACTTTGTTTATCACTTACATAAATTCAATACTCTGTTATGTCTTCGATAAAATATAGATATAAGAATCGATCTGGATCGAGTGAGTGATATTGAGTCAATTTGGCAGGAGCGCAGTCAGTGCTGCTTACGATTCAATTCACTGTCAATTTGGATAGTGGTGCTATCGAGATCTCGGTATAGGATAACAAGGCATCATTAGGGCCGTATTAGCATTAGAGCCAATTGGTTTGGCGCACGCCTCGTACCGTGTAACACTCGAATAGTCACATCAGCAGAATGCCACTCCTCGCACGCACTGTCTTCTTCAACAAGATAATCCGCGGTAGAGTTTCATTCGCGTTCCATCGAACTTTCAGCTGTCAGGGGTAGATAGAGCTTCCGAAAATTCAAGCTTTCGACCAGTCCCTTTATCCTCGTAAAACCAAACACTTTGTGACTGCGATGCCGAACTTTTAACTTTGGCTTCGTTTCGCCGCGCGGATTAAAGAGAATTACTATCATGGTGTCGGACTTGGATAAAGCTTCCTTTGTCCGATGCACGAAACCACTGTTTTTCATGGTTGAAATTTGATGAATACACGTTTTCGTTGGTTTTAAGTATTCCAGGCTTAAGATTGAGTTTACTGACTGTTCATTAGTAACAATTATTCTTTTGAATAATGAATAATTAAGTTAAATACATCGGGTGTATACTTTCTTATATTTAAATGATCAGTTTCAGTAAAATTGATATTTAATTTTGCGATACTCCATGTGACTTTTCCATTTGTCATCTGGGTTTCGAATAATGATTAAATAAAAGATTCAATGCTTTTCGAACTGCTTTTTAAACCTTTGGATATTGATTCTGAAAGTATTGAAATAAAACATACGTATATAGGGAAAAGTTTTCTGAGTTACGAAGATATATGTTAATTTCAAAAACAGAAATTGCGGTTTCAAAAGTGCCCCTTTGCGGGTCGTGTTGCATTTAAGACGAAAGAGCCGTAAGGCAAAGAAGAACCCGGTCACCCGAATACACTCAGATTGTGATATGAGGAACGGCTTCATTTTTATCGAGATCCGCGCGCGCTCATTTCTCAGCGTGCACAGTATTATTTTAATAACCCTTTGGCTCTTGGTGTTTCAGGACCTGCAGATTATATACTATGGGCTCTTGGGACTGGAGGCACTGCGTCCTTGCAGGGACTCCATCCTTCGTGGGCTCTGTAAAATCGTACGATACGAGCGGCATCATGCGAATCACGTTCTTTATTAGTGAGTATTATTAAATCGCTCTTCTATTATTTGATCTAATTATAGTGGACCTGGCCCACTATACGATTCAAAATTCAATTTATTTCTTATAAAATTCGATCCACCGAAATGCGAGCGACATTTCATCCCCAATTAAATATTGGTAATTACATTGGAATATGAAGTCAAAAATTTAATTAAATCATTCCTATAGAGCATTGGACTTTGAATGTTCACAGGGATTCATTAGCGTGAAAATCTGGATTAAGCAAAAATGTTTAACTTTGGCAGGAATTCAGATATATCCGAGGAATATTTAATTAGTTTTTCTTCGTTCACTCGCAGTCGGATACATAGGCTTATGTGCAGGGAGTTTTAAAACATGTGGGCATCATTTCGCAGAAATTTAAAAGTTATAAACAGATGTTACATATGACTTTATTAGATTTTACTGTTTTTCTAGATTTCGGGATTTTTTATAATAACACACTTTTACCCTATAAAAATATTTGGCATCGTGAAAATTCGCTGTCAATTCTCTCGAATACACACCATTGTTTAAAAACAGTTGAAGAAAGAGTTTAAATTATTACAAGAACTAATTAAAATCCCTGTATAGAAACACTCTGTACAACTACATTCATCAGATTTATTTAACTTCAGTCGCATGTTTCCGCGTTAAAATCTCCCAAAGCGAATGAGTGAGTACTCTAAATTGACGCGTCTAATAATTCTTTTAGTTTCGTGCCTTTGGAAATCATGAATAATGATGGAATATATTACAATCGAGTCTGTAATTGATTTAACATGCACGAAAGGACACTGCTGATCATGATATTAACTGGTGCTTGTATTAAGCCCTTTGTGTCGGTTGAGTACGTGCGAGTCAGAAAAGTCAGGTCACACGATCAGTTAATGAGACGAATTAAATCTGGCGCTCGCGACTAATTTATTGCCTGTGGTTGGCCCGAGATCATGCGTACTCTGCCGCATGTTAAGATTAGCTATTATACATACATATAAGATAGAACCATGAGTAATGTTTTACACCTTTACGTTATATCATCTTATTATGTTCTTTATCAATCATACAGCCATATAGAAGATTTTTAAATCCTTGAGTTTTAAAATTGTGTGAATTTATTGAATTTGTAGATTTTTCAGTATTGTGTATTTCTGCCTTGCCCGGTATAGAGAGCAGCAGCTTATTGCAGTAAATAGAACTACAGTATTAGCTAATCTATACTAGAAATGTCCATTTTCTAATTCTCTGGAAAGATAGATTAGCTACATTGAATTACTCACGAATAATTAATCATTCGTTTATAGTAAACAATCGTCAATGTTTAAAGTTGAATTGAAGTTGTTTCTAAGCGATAAATGTAGTGCACTGCACTAGAACCGTCTGCTCTCCTTTCTATTGCTGGCAATGTAGGAGATTTACTTGATCCTAGAATAATCGTGAAGCTAATTATAAAATTCAAGAAAAGTGGGAAGGCAGTTTTATGTCGCTTTATTATCGTTAGAACATTTTTGACTTATTCATTAGAATTCTTGCGAATGTAGCACGCGAGTATCAGCAGTTGATTTCTGCTGCCTTACCGACAAACATCTCCTGTATCTCCAGTAGAAAACTTGAGCGAGACTGCAGATTTCTCCTACAGCGTGCACCTGGCTTGCCTATATTGTCGACGTCAGATCATAAGAAAATGTTTTACTCCTACGTGGAAAAGTGTTAACTTATCAACCAGGTAGTTTTCCATTGCAAAACCCACGCGTGTTGTATAAATTCTTATTCAATTAGAATAGCAGTTTTAATCAATCAAATCCGAAATACGCATTCGATACAGCCGTTATTCAAGAAACTTGTTGAATCGATATTCCATTTTAAAAATAGGTGTCTATACTGGACAATACGTTTAGTGAAGAGAAATACATGGGTTTTATTGTGAAATTAAGCACGGCCTTCAAGATATATTTTTTCGACCTATTTCTAATATTCTGAAAAGATAGTTAAAAAGTCTTCTGTTTTGTTTCAACAACACCTTAAATTGATTTAGCTAATCGTAAGCAAGGCAGGATTCGTTAAGGATTAGTTAAATGTTAGATAGAATCAATTTGTTGGGTTAATGAGGTTCAGTGTTAGGATTGCTGTAAATTTGCACGTGCACGATTAACAATGCGGAAAAATGCATCCGCTATTTATAAGGCAATCGTAGTAGCGATCTTCTTTCCTGTCTAACGGAGGTGGAAACTTCCGGTATGCAAGGTTCGTCTCAAAGGGGATCCGTACACTCGTCGATACTCTTCCTCTTTCGTTTTGCATCGAACCGGCATTTTCTTCGCGACCCCTGAATTTATGATTCCCTATAAGCCATGATTACCAACAAAATGATTTATTCGGTGGTCGTGCAGGTTCCTCCTGCGAGCGAAGAATCTCTCCTTATTTGCTTCAACATTGATTTTCTGAGACCTCCAGGGTCTTTGATCGTTTGAGTGATTCACCATATTCATGATTCATTTCAATTCATATAGAAAAATAATTAAGGTGATGTAAAAGTTAATTGTTAATTCTGAAATTATGAGACGGGTCAAGGTACTTTTTTAAACATCTTATTCATACTGTTATTGTAATTAAAAGTGTCGCGAAAACAGTTTTCTTTTTAATGATAGGAAGAAATAATTATTTTATGTTGTGAATAAAAACAAATATAGTTAAATAATCCTAGGTCTAATTGTGATATTATTAACAAAGAGGTGGCTAGTGGTGTACAATAATTTAATAGTAGTCGCCGAAAGAATAAATTATCTCAATGGCAATAGATGAATATTTCACCGCGAAATAAGCACATATTTCATTTCACTTCTTTAGCAATTTACTTTGATTTTAATTAGAATGCTAAAGTGATAAAATGCCCCGAAATTACGACAGGGTCTGTGGAGAGCACTTCTTCATTGCCAACCGGATTTCGAAGGAAAACTTTCCTTCATCCAGGATCTCCAGAGTTTTGGAACTAATCAGAGGACTTTAACGTTTCAGTACGGGCGAGCTGGCTACCAGCTGGTACATTCTGCTCTCCGGCTCTGTGTTCATCGACGGCTCCATGTTCCTGCCGCGCTCAAGGTAAAATTATTACAATTATACAATTCTCGCATAATTTTTATCAATCTTATCGATTCGTGTTTTCTCAGGAAGAGGAACGCACAAAACTTGTTTTTATAATAATAATTCACTTGCTCGATTCTTCCTGTCGAGCCGCGCGACTGCACAGGTGAAACATGAACTTTCTCTAGGTGCTTGACCATTTAATCGACCTCCTTTAATTACGTCGATTTAAAAACCTGCCTCACACAATATGATATACCGTGAAAGCGTGCGAAAAAATCATATAGTCGCATGAAACTCGTATTGTATAACTCCTTGATGATAGTAATCTTAGTTTCTTCGATCCCGACCAGCTTCGTTCCATGGTTTATGTCCTCAAGCGTGCTTCAATTTACTGACTATGCTTTATTGTCCTGCAATATGTACAAGTATTCATGCTGGTCCATTACGAACACAATATCTATTAAGTTTATCGCGGATTCATTGGCATTCGTCCAGGGCATTGCCATTTTCGGTTGTTTGAATTTATTATCGAAGTGAACTCATTTTTCGGGGAAACACGGTCACGTCGCAATCGAGTATCGATCGCAGTTTTGATAACTCCAACGAGTTTTCGGTTATATTCCGTGGGCAAATATTGGAAATGCATTAACTGTTTCGCGGAAATAATTGACTCACCGATATGTCCGAGATACATATTTTCAAATTAGATCGCAAGGTTTCGTATATGGAAAAACAATGAAGTCAATATTTTTCTCATTGTTTCTGTATATTTTTCTCAATTTCTAGTTTTAGTTCTCTCTTTTGATATCATCTACTTTCCATGCTACGGAAATTCTCTTTAATCGTGTAATCTTTTTCGAGAGGAGATTCCTGAACATCCGAACTCTAAATCTATTGCCTAATCCACTTACAGGGAAATTCGATCAGCAGAGGAATCAAGTTTTTTCCGATCCCTTAAAATGCAGGAAATTTATCTTATCTTCGTAACGAAGGGATCGTTGCGCTATTCCCTGTAATCCATGGATATAATTTCATCGCGTTATCTTTTTAAATCTTCGAACAACGCATGGACCAAAGAATAATTCACTGTCTGCTATACTTGTTTTCAATCTCACGTGTGGTTCGAAAAAAAAAGTTTAATCCATTCTGTCTGGAGTGATAAAGCTCCCGTATTAAGTAGATAACTGCATTCGTTACGGCGCCTGGGTGGAAATTACTTTGTTGAAATTTATTGGAAGTTTATACCGCTGCGGACGTAATTAGATCCTTCTCATCACGTTTTGAAAAGAGTGAATGAAAATGCGGTCTTCGTTGCGGCCTCGGATATCGTATATTTGATTCTTCCTATGTTTTCACAACAACTTGGAACTATGCAGTGTGTAATTATACTGATGAAACAAGTACATACGTACATCTCGTAAGGAGACACGCGCTATTATTAAATTTCTTCGTAATTTCATTTAATCCTACTTTAACACGAAGGGTTTTCATGAACAAGAGAACAGTTTATTAAACGTGAAATTAAACGGTATTATTAATCCTTAGAGGTGAATTAAAAATTAATTAAGGACGGTTTCAAGAAATTTCTTATCCTTCTTATTGCTATTCGTGTATTAAAATGAAATCAGTATGCTACTTTAGATTTACGTAACGTTACAGAAAGTTGATTTCACTATGAATAATTTATGTATAAGAATGGCAATGACGGGGGTTGATTATTTGGAGATTAGAAACTTCAATGAAGTGATACTAGTATCTATTTTTATGTATACACATATATACTACTAGCGGCTCTTGCGAAATTCTGCTGAGAATTTCTAAATCTATTTGAAAGATGTAAATTCACGAAGCCCACTGTTTTACAATCGCATCTTATCTTAAGAGAAAGTATGTATATCACTGCAACATTACGCGAATACGATAGTACGACTGCTCGCGTCGTCACGCTTTGATCTCTGTCGAATTACTCGCCGCGATGTCTCGCCATTCTCGCCCACGCACTCTGCATGGAAAGAATCGTATTTGCAAGATCGCGTCTTTGCAGCCTCAGCACCCTGCTCAGGAGAGTATTTTCCCTGCCTAGATTTGCATTTCCATTAGGATAAAAGAAAAGAAGTATTAATTAAAAACCTATATAAGTGCAGTTACAACTGTACCAACACTCTTTTTGTTATTATGAAACAACTCGTCGTTGTTCCCGGTCTTTATCTTCTTCTTGCCTTGTTGTTAATCTATCTTATATCCAAACCCCTTCATCTTAATCCATCCACTTCCTTTCTCATCATCCATCTGTCTATTCCATCTTTCTCTTCGGCTTTCGATTTCTTGCACATTCGTAGAGGTCCTCTTTCTTCTGTAGGTCTAATGCCCGCACGGATTCTCCCTTTATCTGTCCGGTTTCCTCTCTATCAGCCTATCCATTTAACTCTCGTTGCCTCCCCCCCCCCCTTCCCTTCCCATTTTCCCCCTCGTTGCCTTGGTCTGCTTTGCGAGCGTTTGTCACTGGGTTCTCGGTACTAGCGTTACTATGTACAATGACTTCTGCCATTAAGCGGTCCTACTCCTTGTACTCTTGCCCTCTCTCTCTCTCTCTCTCTCTCTCTCTCTCTCTTTCCCTCTTTCTCTCTTTTTCCATCTCTTTTCATACTCTCCCCGCAAAGGTTCCTTCTCCGTCCCTCTTACCTTCATTTCCTTTCTCTATTCGTTCTTTGGTCTGGTAATCGAGCTTCTCTTTCTCTCTCGGCGCACCCTTTGCCTTCCGTCTTGCTCCTCGCGACCCCCAAACGTGCCGAGAATTTACGAGGGGAGCCGAGTTGCGAGCGCTGCACCGAATGTGTGCGAGCGAGACGCGACTGCAGAGGATCGTTGGTTAGTAGAGGACGCGTTACGTAGGAGTTAATGAAAGGAGATCGCGGCTCTGGTGCGACGAGGATACACGAAGATAGTAGCGTAGTGTGCGTTGGAGAGAAAGAGTGAGGACGACGAGGAAGAGGGAGAAAGACTGTGATAGCAGTGCCGTATGAAACCCGGTAATAAAGGGTACCACGGAAGAAAAATTGTACAAGTTAATTGATATATTAATTGTAGAGTACATTTTATTAGTTATAATGTGGGGCTCTGAAATTGTTAGTATTATGTTTAAAGAATTATAACGATTTTTACGGGTACGGGTTGTAATAACTGAATTGATAGTGATCGTAATATTGTTATATTGATGGAAAATGGATAGATATTGGGTTTTATAATATATAAATTGTAGTTTAGATTTTTTTTTGAAGCTCTATGGTTAAAAACGTTGGAATTTGTTGTTTTGGAAGATTTGACAATTGTCGAGCTGTGAGGAGAAATATTTGTATGGTAAAGAAATACACACAGCACGAAGGATCAGCGACGCCGAAAATATACATGATACGCTTTGGTCTCTCTAATGTCAGGAGGAGTTTGAAATGTTTACAAAAGGCTCAGCATAATCTAGGGAGGGGGTCTCTGAGTACAGCACTGGTATCGTACACGAGAGAGAGAAAGAAGGGGGGCCTCACCTACCCAGAGAGACTCCAGTCTCCTCTTGTGTATCGTGGCGGTAGGCCAGCCTTACGATTAACACCGACGACACCCGCGAGTTGCATAGCTATTTCGTGCAATTTTTCGCGCCATTTCTTTCAGAATAATAATTATCGATTAGTTCGCGTAATATAGCATTTACCATAACGTAGGAAGTTGGTCTATTTTTCGAAAGGTACTTTTAATCGGATATGAAGGAAACAATGAACAATATAAGGGATATGGAAAAATCAGAGTGTTTCGTGGTGTCCTGCTATGCAGCGTGTCTTAACGATCGATTTTCGGAATAAGAACGATAAGAGAGCGTGGTCCGTTCGAGCACTGCACGTGCGCGCTTCCTCAGCCCTCTTGCTTACCCTCTTCCACTGTCTTTCCCTTCAGCACGCGACATCCCCTTCCTTCTACTCTTCAGTTCTCGCGAACCACTGTGAACATTGCTAAATCCTCGCTTCCTAACGAATTGAATTCCGCGTTTGATCAAGAGCGACATAACTCCACGAGGAAGTAAGATCAACGCTGGTGCTTCTCATATCCTCCTTGATTGGCGGATATTTGAGAAATTTGCCCTGTGACAGAAGCTCCCTTAGAAGAGGAACGCCGGAAGGATTCGGGTCCCCTTGTATATCGGCGAGAGTGCCTCGAGACATAAAGGGAATCGTTGTCTTGCGCTGTGTTAGAACCACGAAGTGTGTGCATCGACTCTGACCGGCTTGGCATCGTGTTCGTTTGCACAACGTGACGGGAGAATTGCCTTGGAGAACCTGTATAGTACCTGCGTATACGCACTTTCGCAGTAAGGAAATACATCCCAGCACTCTTGAAGGATAAATATTTGAAAATAGCAAAGACTCTTTTTCTTTCACCGAAGGTTGCACAAGGAATTTGATCGAGCACACGGATTCCGCACGATCCATTCTGCGTGCCTATATTTGAGGATCTCTGACCCAGAGACGAGTAAATCGCGTAGGTCGTCCTGGAATAGCACTCCGCTCTCCCGCAGAAGATCTCATCTCCCGGATCGTCTTTGGCATCATCCTTATAGGAGAGTCGAAAAATTGCACGTCACTCGCTACGCTGACTCACAGTCGCGGATCAGTGACCGGCGTGGATTGAAAAAGAGCGTAGTTCCTGACGATTTCGCTTGGACGTGTCCAGTGACTGGAGATCCATTGGTCCTAGAGATCGCGAAACAGCCACTCAGTGTGTTTATAGGAGGCTACGAGAGCGGTATCGGGTGCGCCAGTGTCTATAGTCAGCTTGCCCACGCTCCACGATAATTGCCGTTCGCTTTCACCTTAGAACCTAGGGCCACCGCAGAGCTCGCAGATTCCGTAATAAATCTAATAATCGAAGTAACGGTCCGTGGTCCGAGTAGAGCTTCAACAGCGATAAATTCGATCTCGATCGATCCGAATCTACGAACAGAAGCACCGGGACAGTAAAGCAGGAGAAGTTAGAGTCGATTGTGGAACCCACGAAACGGGAACCAGCAGCTTGTCGACATTGTGTGTACCAATGTATGAAGGGAAATTTAATGGAATAATCGTCCCGGTATACGTGTAGTTAATTACAAGAGGATACCTGGATGTCTGGGGTGAACCTGCGCTCAGAGAGGATTCAATGAGATAATTAAAAGCTAAGGATCGCAAGGACTCTAATAGAACAGCTCCAAGGTTCAGTTTCCAGCCAGTTGAAGAGCCGCAGGATTTAGTCGTGGAGAAATCGCCTTGGGGCGAACACAAGCTGTGATTAAGAAAATTGTACTCTCTCGTGGTGATTGTGGCCACCGGGAAATAGTTGGCGTTCAAAGCCCAATTAATTCGGAGAATTGATTTTGACGCAACTTGTACTACCATTCCTCGTGATGCAAACGATGTAAAGGTTTTTCTGGAGAAACTGCCATCGCGTATTGACCCACGTATCGCTGGGTGGATTTAGAAACAAGGAAGAAGGGAGGAAAAAGCCGGCAAACTGGATGCTACAGACGGTGCCTCGCCTCCTGCGCCCCCGCCTGATATTACTGTTACTCAGGATGACCGGTGAGCGACACTTTTTTCATCTTATTGTTAGTGTTTTTCGTCTCGCAGAAACCACTTTGCCAACTAAACCTGGACTGGCAACTCTACTTGCATTTCATTGGATCTTAGGTTTTGATATGAAACGCAAGACGAATTTCTTAATTCTTTTGCTAACTCGATGAATTTCTAAATGACAGGAAATCCTAAGATTCTTTGCGATTTGACTCCTTTTTACTAAAATGTTTTTCCAATATCTCGCAAGTATTAATTAGTTGGTTAATTCATACATGTGTCAATCGATCGATCGATTCTCGTTTGGCAAACTTTTAGAAACTTAGACATTTACAGTTTCTGATATTAAGAGGATTATACTTTTATAAAATCGATTTCCGGCCAATTATATAGTAAGCCCAATTGACTTACTTATTGAATCGTGATACGATCGGGCGAAACTTTTATCTGCCACTCGCATGATAGATGTCTGTTTCTTACAGGATACGTCATTCATAATATATCTTTTTTACTTCGCGACCTATAATACATTTTAACGCGAACATTATCATACGCATAGACGGAAGCTGAATATTTTTATTGCGAGACCCACCGAGCGATAATTCATACTTAGAGGGAAATCGGAACACAACTAATGGCAGTCGGGAGTGGTAGCTTATTAAAGAGAAAACTAATAAACCTGCCAGATGTATTTCTTAATTCACAGAAGAACCGCTGGTAGAAAAAATGATGCTGCTCTCGTAAAAAGACGCTCGAGTATATGGAACTAAGCAGCTTTTACGAGAGAAGCATTTTTCGCGATGCGAACTCTGCGTTTTGCGAAGGAGATAGTCGACAAATAGAGAAAGAGTTCGCGCACTAGTGAAAAAGCATTAGGATATCTGTTCACCGGGAACTAGCACAATTTTCTTCATACGCCACTTTTGAGATGCTTTTTAAAATTCCTCTTTCACTTTATTGTTTCACTAATTTAATCAACTGACACTATGGCTGGTTAAAAATTGCTGCTTATACAATATTTAATCTATCAATGCATTTACAGTTTTTTCGCGGAACAAACATCTCTTCACAGTTTTATGAGACAATGCAATTAAACTTTCGGATTTATGCTCGTACTGTTTGAAAAAGTATAAATAATAAGACTCCCTAACACGAGGACGATTTTTAATAACAGTTATGATATATTAGCTAGGTTGTCAGTGTGTCGGAGAGCCATAAATCGCGATACCGAAATTGATACAGAACCGCTAACAATCGAGCGTATGTCGCATGTTACACCGTTAGATAATCAATTGTCAGGCTTTTTTGACGCTACCTATTACTGATTCGTGGTTGTCACGCGTACCTGCATGTGACACGACACTGCCAATACGATCGTCACGTTTCACTCAACAGACTGACACTATACAGGGTGAATTATGTTCACTCTAGAAACCACTTTTGTATCCGTTACAAATTCAAAGAAATCCCAATACACCAATTACAAAAACATGAAATTGTTATCAAACAATACGTTCGACAGAGTAGCGTGAGATGAGATGAGGAAAACAAAGAGTAGCTAATGTTACGAAGTCCGAGCCAAGAGTGGCTCATATCTATTAATATCATCTCGAAGGTTCTTTTGTGCAAGTTACAGTTTTGTTTCGCAGCTTTTCCAATGGCCGGGAAAAAGATGCGACAAGTGTCACTGATATTTAATTGTTGAAAGACTAAGGTCATCGTAACGAAGCAGGATTCTCCTCGTGTTAAGGGTATTGTTTGAAGTTCTCGAAGCAGAGATTCCCGTAGTACATAACCAGTGAATCCAGTGACCGTGTGACCTATTATAGATGGATACAATGCATCGATCGGATATGCCCCTTAACTCTTTTTATCGTCAAGCTTGTCATCCCATATAGTAGTCTTTTTTTAAGGCCACCAGCTTTGGCTGATCCGACTTAAAGGCGGTATTTATAAGAATATCGCAGTACGAGCGCGCGCATAAGCCTCATCGGCATAATGCACGTTACGTACCTAGGCCATTGCTTGTGTTTAGGATGCTCATCTAACGATAAGCGAGCGAGAGGCAAACTTACGTAATTCGACAAAAGTTATATAACTGCCAGAACTGGCTGTAAATGGTATAACGAGACTAGACGCGTGTTAGAAGCTGTTACGTTGTCTAATTGAAAGTAGTCCTCACGCGCTATTTGGAATACCACGATGAATGACATATATGGAAAAGTGTGTTTTATAAACGTTAAGAGTGATCATCCTAATGTTTCAGCGCAATTTCGTCAAACTACCAATTTAGAATGCTTTTGGGGGATATTGCCGGGTGGTGCGCGGAAAATCACGCTCGGCCGCTACCTCCACGTGGCATTTTCGATTTCCTATCCCGATGAAGGGTGCGCGAGACCGCGCACCCTATCCAAAGGGGCTCACAGCTTTTTATAGTTAAATCTCTGCCCGGTAGCTTTTCGCAAAATGCATCCCCTCGGCTTTTTGCATGCCTCCAAAAGTCACCTTCATTGAACTTTCACGAACGGTTTTATCCAGCTCGCCTCACCGCCTAATGCTCCAAATTACAATTTACAACTTTACACAAAGAACACAGACACACACACACACACACATACAAACATACACAATCAAGGCTGAAGGAAGGATTATGTAGTTTGTTAGGTAAAATTCAACAATCTCTTTAAACGTTTTTCCACCAAAGTAGAATATTTTATTTCTTTACTGCAAGGTGCACTCTTGGGATCGGTTGATTATTAATGAAGATAGTTCACCCGGCATGCGCATCACTCCTGACCTTTTCCTATTTTTATCGAATACTATATTTAGCTTTCCGCGTTGCCAGCCGAGAACACGGTGTATCTTTAAGCGAAATGAAGAAAAGCCGCCTCACTTGGGGTAAATTTACAGTTACCAATTTAGATTGCGATCTGTGGCATTATGCGAGTTGCGTTCGTGGTAGATAGGGTTTGCTAGATTCTCTAATAATAGTTAACACGTTGCTGGTCACCCTGTATAAGAGGGCTCGTGGACACGTCTCGTCGCGCGTAAGGGCGGAGGAGGGTTGTTCAGAGATAGAGAGAGAGAGAGAGAGAGAAAGAACTCGAGAGGAACCCTGTTTTGCCTGTCAGCACGTGTTCCTTCCACACTCTATCGATCTCTAACAACGTTAAATGCCCACCCGTACTATTGCTCCTTCGTATGGGACCAAATTGATAGGTAGGCTGTTATACCATGCATTTTATCCGATTTTCCTTCAGCAGTTCGGCCCTTTGACATTGACTGACGCTATTCGCGTGTGTCCACGATATATCGGGAGTTTAATGAAATTTGGGATTCTCGAGTAGATGCTTTGCGGCAACTAGTAAATCGAGGTACAAAGCTACAAAGCTTTGGAATGATATTTACTAATTTTATTGTGCGTCATTAAATGCGGTTATTGTGAATTTTAGTTTGTAGACATTTTTAGATCCACGCAGAGTACTGAGTGATAGAATTATTGGGTCGTTAATAATTCAAACTAGTTAAAAGCGAGACTTATTATTTGCACTCTAACTTATAATTATGCCTAGCTTAATAATGCAGAAGAATTAAATAGTTTATGTCAAAATTACTGACAAGAAGTTATCGATCGTTTAGAATGCAATCTTTATAATTGTTTGTTTGTTTTTGGTTTTTCGGGACCGACTGCTAAAGTTATAATGTGCCCTAGGACCTACCGTTTTAAATAGGATCCGAACCACTATGCGCGCAACAGTACGTGGTGTTTCTCAAAGATGGGTGAAACATCCTGGGGTGTCCATCCTCTGCTGTTTGGCGGGCGCGACCCGTGAAATGGGGAATAAACACTCTTCCGGGCCGTGCCCACCTTAGTTTGATAGTTTCATGTGAGAACGACAATGCTCGCTCCTTCGCCATCGGTACAATTACGTCTCGAGAGAGTAAAAACCAATCGGCAAAACAAAAAATGTCGCCCGAACAGGGACTCGAACCCTGGACCCTCAGATTAAAAGTCTGATGCTCTACCGACTGAGCTATCCAGGCCCACACTATGGGCGTCTCGTCTGCACAGTGACTCGCCTGACTAACCCAACGGCCCGCTCTCTGACGTTTGTGACCCACACAAACAGCCTTCGCAGCTGGCGATAGCCGACGGGTCACCATTACATAGGCCCTAGCTTGTGCGTGAACTGAAATTTGACGCGACGTTTAGTCTAGGATACAGATTAGAGTCCGGTGGCGGGAGAATCGCCTCGTGGCGGAAGAATCGTAGAGGGGAGATCATATTACGTTATTCCTTCTTATCAGTCAATTTTCGCACTTTTGTTTATCTGTCAAGTACTGAATGAAAGGATCCACTGACTATGCTGGTTCTTAAATTACCAGAAATATAATCTCTAGGCTCCGGAAACATTGGTTGTTGTTTTAGAGAAACAGTAATTGGATGGAATAATATTTAGAAAGAGAAGCCGAAAAAGCAGTAGAAAATGAATCAGTGCGTTGTGAATTTAGTGTGCCGCTCTAACGAAGCGTGTACGCTTGGTAACGACACTGTCAAAGTTTCCTCATTCCTTCCACGATTGAATGGCGACGTCGTAAAAGTGCTCACATCAAGTTGCACTAGCGATTCACGATCCTTGTAACGAGGCTGAAATTTTTATCTAATGAATCGTATGCTTGGATGCGCACCATGATATTTCCGAACTTTTATAGCTAATTTCGCAAAGTCGCCAATCACTAAATTAGAGCCGTGTCAGATTTTATGGGCACTGAGATAGCAGCGAATTAATTAAGAGAGCCATTTTCTTAAAGAGATCAAAAACTCACGGAACCTGATGGTGTTTATGAGCAGGATGAGTACTAGTATTGGTTGGTTATAAACGAATGGTCAATAAATAATCTTGAATGATTCTAATGCAGACAAGTATTTACCATCAGCAAAAAATTGAGTATAATTCAAATGGTACAATTTTCGCATTTAGTCCGGAAAAAGTTTATTGTGTTTTGGATATGTTTTTTTTAATAGGGACTTGGACCTGTGTCAGGAAAATGTATTTCTTCCAAAATTCAGAAAAATTCCGACATTGCTTCTTAGCCAATTTAATATTTCGCTATTAAAATGTAGAGCTGCTCGTGAGAAGCTCGAGAAGTAAATAATTCAAGGCGTTGTGTAACGAAGTTGTTGCGAAGCCAGCTACGGAAGACCGAAAGTTTCGCGCCACGGGGAAGAGAAGATGATCGGGTCCCTTCGCGAAGCTGCATCTCGGTCATGACTTCGCCGCGCCTCTGTACATTCGCGCACAAAAATGTTTCTCCTATGAGTTAAAGCACAGCTTCGTCAATATTCCCTCACAATTGCTATAATCAATTGTCTCTTTACGTCATTGCTTCTCGTATTTGTCTTATAAATCACATTGAAAGATGCATTTCCAGTTTTATTCCAAAATTGATATCGACCCAATAATACAGGATACTTGTAGAATGATTGCACCACTAGTAAGAGGATGGATTTCCCAATCTAAAGTTAAATAAAAAATGTAGAATAAACTTCTTTCATGCAAGGCTTCATTTTCGATAAAATTGAATTTGAAATTTCTCTGGAATTTTGTCAATTTTGTCAAAAAAAAAATGACGATTTATGTAGAGAAAGTTTATTCTACATTTTTACTCGAATTTACCGTGTAAATATATTCTTATCGATTGTAGGAGGATTTTGTAAATACACCCTGTATAAGAGATTGTTTCGTTCGGTAGAGCAATCGATTATTGGCCCACAGCTAATTAAACTGCACATTCAAGAGAAATCGCGAATCTATCGAGTAAAATATTAGGTCTTGTTTTTAATTGGTGGCAACGGTTAAAATTCAAGCATGGGTGATTTCGGGTCAAGCTGTTAATCAGGTGAAGTGTCGATAGGAAATGAGGTTGCCCGACTGGAAATGGAGAAGCGCAAAGTAGCTTACGTTAGTTAGAGGGACAAAGCGGGGGCATTGTGACAGGAGACGTAGCACGGTCCAGCTAGCAAGAATGGCATTTCTGTAGCTTGGTATACTCGTCGGCCGAGTGCAGTTCTCGCATACAACTGGAACCCGTCTTACGAGCCAAGGCTATCGAGTGCATTCCGTAGGTGTGCTCTTCGCCGAACGATTTCTTCTAAGGCTCTAATTTTCGCGATTCGATCGGACCCTGCACTCTCTCAGCCGCACAATCTCACCACCTTGCATATTTCACAATTTTATTCGTTTGCCAATCTGCGAGGAGGTTAGAGGTAGATAGGTGCTAGAGTTCATTGACCAACGATAGTAGCTAAGGGATTGTAGGTAGAAGTTGATTGGAAAATACCGCGGAGGTTCCAGCTCATTTAACTTGAAATTTAATTTTCAGATAGCGGATGTTCGATTAAATTGAATTATGTATGATTAATGGATTGATTGCCAAGGTTGCCAGTGGTGGTTAGCAATTATACTTGGTATTCATCATCAATTAAATCTTTAACTTATGCCACTTGCTATTATATCATAATATTATATTACATAAATAGTGATGATTGAAGAATTCAATTTGATCCAAGTATGTAATCAGGAAAGGTGCAGCTTATTGTTAGTAAAATGTGTTTTAAAGTAAGCCTATTGGATTGAATGTGAAAAAGAGAAGTGAGATGTAAGTTATTAATAGGAAAGACGCGGATACAGTTTCTAAGCCACTGTTGTATTCAGAATGAAAACCGTAGGTTGACATAGTGTCATAATCGAATTATTAATCACAGACTATTATAAGTGACTTCCTCACGATTCTTCAGCAAACGCACCATTGTTCCTCGGGATACGTGATACGTTTGGATAAACGTCCTTGTGGTTTTGCCTTCAAAAAGGCCACCTTGGTAGTATACATACATAGAACTGTACTCACTGCTCTTGATCCAGTTACACGCGTTTGATCAGCGAGCGAGGTGTAATCTAGTTTAAAACCGACACAATCCTAGCTTCTCCGAAAAACTTGGTTTGCTTCGTGTTGAATTGCTTGAAACTTCGAATCGAGAAGGTTTCCTAGATTTTCGTCGCTAGGACTACGATCTTCCGATCAAAACTTTGCCGAAGCTGCGCACGATCTGCAATGCAGATGTAGACACTGCCAGGAACACTGTCTATCCAATTACGAAAAGCTATCGTACAACTGACTTTCCTCTACTTGTCCAATCATTCTTATTGTACAAACATATAAGTACATACAATATTAGTAGCAAATATCTACGGTGAAAGATATCATTGATTTCTTACAATTAGTAATCGTCTTTTTTGAACATACAATCTCAGTAATATATTCATTGTTTTGACTTGTTTCAGGTTTGTTGAAATGCAAATAATTAAAAATTTGTTAAAAATCTGTTTTGTCGCTGTTTGTCAGTAGTATACAAAAGAGAGCCTCGATACAGTATCTGGGGTAATCCAGATTTAAAAAGGCAGAGTGCCGCTGTTCCCAATCCCACTCGTAGAGACATCGAATCCGTTTGAGGATTCTCGAGGGATATTCAGAAGGTCAAGGTTACGAGAATTTCTTTCATAGTAAGCCGCGTCTTCCCGTCTCCGCAAGTATTACTGAATGAAATTCCGGCGCGTAAAACGGGCTGACGACAATTCTCCTTTCTATGTATATAAAACTTCTATCTACATTTCGATGTAAATTCTAACAGTTAAACATAAATTAAAACATAATCAATGTGACTGATCTGACATATTCCACTCATTAAATCTGTTGTTTCACACTATTATAGTATCTATGTTTTCTTCAATTAAATATTATAATCAATATCGACAATATTAATCGTCGCGGTCAAATTAATCAAAGTTTACATTACTTTTTATTTCTTGTTTCATTGGTAATATAATGGATGGCATCGGCTGGCTGTCGATTCTGTGGCTTGAAGCGAAGGTGGACCCTGCGAAATTTTATAATTAAGCGTCGAGTGAAGTACAGCACTCGCTGCGTCTGGCTCGATTGCTCTGTCGAATTAATTCGCTTAATTTATTGGGCAACGTCGCTATCGACACAATGTGTTGTTGACCGTTCGAATGATTGTATTTCAAGGTAGATGCGTGGTTATTGCTGCTAGCCGATAAACCCGGCTGCGCTTCCTGTTCCTTGATTCGCGGTATATACCTCTTCGTGTGAGGCTGCGAAACCGAATGAGTCAATAGCCAATCAACAATTTGACACCAACAATTTGAAATCGACAATTTGTTTGCCATTGTTTATTATAAATTGAAACTCATTTTTTCAGTTATCACTGCTAATTGTAAAAGTGGTAAAACTTTTCATTTTTATATTAAATGAATGTTTGCATTCTCTAACGATCGGGTCAAAAACAAAGTAGCAAACAACATTTTTTTTACAATAACATATCTCTCACCTTTGTCACACCTAAAGAACTATTTCTAGAATCAAACAATGGCATGTGGGCTTCGCCTGTCAATCAATTCATATGTAGAATCAATGTTTCTATATTTTTCCACCCTCCCTATGGCTTACATCCAATGCTAAGCGTAGAAAATAGCGGCACGTGGCGAGTTATCCTGGAATAGCTGGCAGCACGTGTTGCGATCAGTGGCAGTGGAACCTTCTTCCGTTGTAGCAAGGGTTGAAGAGAACGGTTTTGAAGCGAGGAACCAGAGGCAGAAAACCAAAGAGCTCAGTACGCATTATAGTGCACGATCATATGTTTTATTATCCGCATTGTTGGCCACCCTCGGCTCACGCTAAGAGCAGTAGCCCCTTTGTGACTCTCTTTCGAAAGCCAGCAACAATCATCGCAAACACTCGCCAATCCCCTCGACAGCCCACAATACCATTGTTCCCTCTATTTTTCTGGGCCACACGTCAGCAGACCACTGGAAGACCACCGAGATTATCGCTCCTTTTGGCTACTGGCAGCCGCTCGGGAGGGAGCGCGTTTTCGAATGTGGTTGTATATCCTTTGTCAAATACCTTCGCACAATATGCCTGCAGTATTTTCGCCCGCGAAATAATTGATGGCGTTTTAATGGTGACACTGCTTGTACTATTGAAGTAGGAATTATGAGGATCACCGCGACAAATAGATATTGCCTCGAGGGTACTGTGGAAAATAGATGATCCATTTCAAAGATACGAGTATTTTACCATGATCTAAACGATAAGCTTTGTGGATTCGTGAAATTACTGCGAAGGGTACTTTTCGTTATCAATAATTCATTAGTTTTGGTAGTGTACTTTCGTATGTTAACGTGGATAGATACGTAGTATGTATGTTCAGTATGCATGCTGCTCATTTCATATACGTTTGGTAGCTGGGATAAATTCTTTAGTGGCCTAGCAAACGTTTTCTACTACTCGAGGCGACTAAAAAATTGGACGGGAAATCAGATAGCATGGCATTGATGGGGCAAATGATAAATCGTGATATACGATACCAGGACACTTTCCTTACCACTTGATCCGAGCCTGCTGCGAGTTCAAATGAGAAGCGTGAGCGCCTGACTCAAAATACATACATTACTTTGGTTCAGGTTGTGCTAGGTGTAGAATAGATGATTAATGTTTCAAGGTACCTTTACATTAGACAGTGGCATGGTCACATTCCGCAAATACTACGTAGCTTCATGCTTGGCTGATTTATGTTCTTCAACGAAACGTAGCGCTGACAAACTCTATTGGCAAACCACTATTCGTTTCTTTGTGAAAATCATCGACGTATACGTGAAATTAGTGCAAATACCGCATAACTGGCGGTGCAAAAATCTTATCTCGGACCGAAAAATTAGACATCTACAGCAGATTGATCGGAATTAATGTCACAGGATATGGATGTAATGTCAAGTCTTTCTTTTGTAATGATTTCAAAACTAGATCTTTGTAGATGTAGAAAATTAGCATTGCATTAGTACATATTTTTCGTAGTTTGAAATAGTCTGGAATGTTACACATAATCCGACTAATTTTGTAAATTTTTGAGAGAGGAATTTGAAAAAGAAGGCCGCGAAGAGAAAAGATTCTTGAGTTGGGAGATAAGCAAGACGAAGTTCGTAAACACGGAACAAAAAAGTTTTCAATGGCCTCTTAACGAGCGGCGAGGAGTTGTGAGCCATTCGCGATAAATTCTAATGCAAAGTCAAATTGAACCAAGCATTTTATCGGGAGTTCCTCCTCGGTTAAAGCGTCTCGTTTGCTGCTTTTAATTGCGGATGCCAAGGGAAACCACGAGTTCCGGGGTGCACGCAGTTTCTCTCGGTTTCAAGGGAGACTTGGAAATTCGGGGTTTCAAGGGGTCCTTTGTCCACTGGCTGCTTTCTTGGCATCGTGTTTTATGGTCAGTGAACGCGCCTGCTGGAAGTTTGCATTCTAATTGTAGGTTTCGGCCTTTTGTGCTCGCTGCTGCGAACCAACGACTTATAATTGGGCAAAGAATTCTAATGTATTCAAATTAAGGGCTTATTCAATTAACTTTTGTGTAACGTTACACGGACGAGCATAGGTAATCTATAAGTTGCACTTGGAAAATCCAAAGCTTTTTGAAGAGTAAGGAAACGTATACCAAAGAAAATCTATAAAAAGTTTGGAACAAGAACATTATTGCTGGGCAGTGTAATTACTAATTTACCTTTAGTGTTCGTTCGTGAAACTTTGTCAATTTCTGAGTTTGTTTACGATACAAGAGAGAGAGAGAGGAGAGGAAAGAGCAACAGAGCTGTCGAAAAAATAACCAAATGTCACGAGAAGCATAAAGCAAGCTAATGCACAATTCTCTAAGCAATGAACTACATATTTGTTTATCGAACCAGAACGAGTACCATAACAAACTGTACCATTCGCCGTATAATAAGAAATCTCTACCTAACCGTAGATGAGAATTTACGAGTGAGAAACAATTAATGAATGGTAATTAGAAATACGAAGTTCGGGATCATCTTGGCTCATTGTCTTCGCGATGCTTCTTCTTCTGAGTTCCGGAAGCAGATCATAATCTCACGAAAGTCGAGATACTGATACATACATAGATATGTACACTTCGTCGCCATTATACATAGAATCCTGTGATTCTGTTTGTTTGTTTTGGTACCTCTTTGTGGGACGATATCTCTCGGTTGTTCCGCGCAAAGTGGACGTAAATATACATTGGTGTGCTCAAAGTCAAAGAGACTTTCCTCGACGGCGGGTTCGAGTGCATCGATCGTACTGAAAGTGTCAGTCGGGTTTCAAGCCTCATTGAAGTGTCACGCCTCGATCGATCACTCTTTCTTTTTAATTTCACTCGTGGCGCCAGAGAATATTCTTTCCCAACACGTAGGAATGAGGCTGGAAAATTTATTCTCTCTCCTAGTACACGAATATGTTGATAGTTTTTTATCCTGGGTTTCGGATATTTTAAAGCTTTGAAGGAAATTCACGTTCAATTATTTTATGTTACTTATCAAGCAAGGTGTCGATATCTATGTAAATTCTTCTTTTCTCGTTTTTCTGGAATAAAAATAGTATTTATTCCAATCTAAATAGTAAATGAAAATCTCACCAGTAAAATAATCGCCGTAGAAAAAAGTACCGTTGATTTTTATGTTAATTGAAAAATTTCTGCCAATTCGGTGATAAAAATAGTTTACTGCCAGTTGTTAAAGTTAGTGGTTCACTGTTCCGTTTCTCGTGATTGCGAAACGCTTCTGATCGTGCGGAAGGCATTGAGGGACTAGCTTTTGCTAGGTATTACCGCGTGAACATTAGCATTAAATATTCGTCGTGCACGCTGCAAGTATCCTACTTCAAACGATTATGTACAGCTCTCTCCTTTCGCGCTTGGCAAACGGGAAGGAACGAGGCTACAAAGTCCTCTATTTCGCATAGTTTTGTACAAAAGTAATATAAGTATACGCTTCATCATAATTAGCATTCTCTACGGTGCATATTACAAAGTTTTCCACATTTAGCACAATTTACAGATACCGCGACTAATGAAAATCTTTGCCCATTAACGTGTCTCTAAATATATTTCCTCATACCTCAATTATTTATGCATGAAATCAAATTAAATTTTGTCTTTAGAAACAGTATATTATAAATAGTTAATATTAACGTGTTGATAACATGATTGGCAACGTAATAGTCAAATAATTTCAAGTACATATATCCTAATGTTGGGAAACTTTCATCATTCACTCTACGCGTTCTAGAATTATTTTCACTTAGTTATCGTCATCAATTAGTCTTGCAGATCTAACAAGTTTCGCTTAGATCTAATCGTAAGTTTTGCTCCACTCTGCCTTCGTATGGCAGTGCACACGAGATCGCAGTGTTAGTTAGGTATAATTACTAATTAGTTATGAGTTGTTGCCGTGGGAACTGGGATCTTGAGTCGTCACTCGTGACTTTGACGTCGAAGAGCAATAGTGTCATCCAGTTCTCATCTTGACTCGATGTGTCCAGCTAAATAGACTAACTAGATCCATCCTGTTTCTGTTGTTTGCTCATCATAGAAACTCTACCGCCATCGTATTGAGATGGTATAATCTATGTCGAGTCGGATAGTGTAAATTCACTATTCGATAGACAATTTTCCACTCTCTAATTTTTACCGAGAGGAACTAACATTCTTCGTTCAAACTGCAATAAGAAACTATGTTGTTATTAGGATACCTCGGTATATTACCAGTGGAAAGTACTGTCACGCGGTATACCACTAATGTTGCAGAAGTATCACGTCCCAATAACACAAATATTCGTCGTCTCGTTTTCCAGCACAAGTTGTCTGTGAATGTCAATTATGTTTTTCCATTCGACTGTTATTGTTTGCGAAAAATATACTGTTCGGAATTATAGTAGCCTGATGAATCTTTTCTGTTACGATTTTTTTACGGCGTTAGTACTTAGCCATTACAGTATATCTTGTCATTCAATACTTTCCATCTAACCAATAAATATCATTTAATTGCCTTCCAATTAATCACAAATTGATCGTTCCAACAATTATTTGTATTCTTAAAGGAACCAGTTATTTTCTCGTCCAATTATAAACTGAGTAGCAACATATCAATAAAGTTTTAATCACAATTGTCAAATGCTTTTACAAAAATGTATATGAACAAATAGTGCATATTTTGGTTACTAATGAACAAATTTATGTTTTTTAATAATCTAACAACTTAAATTGTACGACTTAATTGTCGAGGGATTCTGTTAACTGTACAGAGTGAAATCTTGTCCAAATATGGGTAACATAGCAGTCGAAGTGTTAGGATCCTCAGGGTCTTTAGGTACTCGAGGTCTTCGATTGCACTGCATTCCGACAGCGAATACCTTGCGTGACACGACCCTTAACGAATCAAGCGTGCAGCTGCTCGACCGCTTCGAGCGAACCTCGCTGAAAATAAGTTAACGGCATATTTTGATTAGTGGCTTAAGTCCGCAGAAACCTGCGACCGTCTTCCGCCTTTCGATAAATTGCTCTTTAGTTAACTCACCTAGACGGCGAGTTCTGACCCAATCATACTAGATCTTCTGCTTTGTTATAAAAAACATTATCACTTACTCGATATACAGAAAAATACCAAATTAATACACAGCCACTTAAGATTTCATAATAATTTCTCTGAAACGCAGGGAGTTGCGATGAGAGTGGTTGTATCTCAAGAGTTCTTAATTAAGAGTCGTGTACCAGTGGATTGAATCTGAGCATCGAATAGATTGGTTCAATTAGAACAGTAGACCGTTAATTATCCGAACTCATAATCCACGTTGATTGAATGCACAATTTTTTACTCGAATTGGTAACTCCCTTTTCGATGAGAAATATTTGTTTGTTTCATAATTATTTTTGCAGTTTGCCTCTGCTGGTTATTAAATAAGAATATTCCTTTATTTCATATTCTTGCTGACAGTGAATGGCGTGTAAAATCAACAGAATAATGTTTGAATTATTCGAGTTATTTTTTCAATGGTATTATTTCGCAGATCAAATTTAATTCGCCGTCGTCAAGTGGAAATAATCGTCGTTATCGTCGCGGAAAGCGGTAAAAAATACCAGTGAAATCTCACTCTTTCTTTCTTCAGAGTCGTCCGC
Source organism: Trypoxylon attenuatum (assembly GCA_963989405.1). Taxonomy (NCBI): domain Eukaryota; kingdom Metazoa; phylum Arthropoda; class Insecta; order Hymenoptera; family Crabronidae; genus Trypoxylon; species Trypoxylon attenuatum. The sequence goes on from OZ022491.1 coordinate 15,133,595, forward strand.
GTGAATACTGCGACAGTTTTGCTTTTGTTCTCGCGTAGCGAACGAGTTTCTAAATCTCTTGTGCAAACTGTCGGAAATAGTTTGCTTGTAATGATGTGACTGGGGAGAATAAGAAGTTAATTATAATAATAATAATAACAGCAACACCCAATTGAAGAATATTACGCAGCGGGGTAGAGACAGTTCTTTAATTAAGTTTGTCGCGGTTTTGACGATTTCTGAAATTTCATCAGAAGTACCAGTGCCACTCGAGTAATATTATATCGTGACTGGCAGCTCTGATTCTTCTGACTCGCGCTGTAATATAGAAACTTGAAAATATGCTTCGAGAGGCACCGCGCGCTGTTCACCAGGCATTAATTCCGCAAGGAAATAGGTGCTAGAAAATAGTTTCGCGTATCTCATTTCCAAGGAGTTATAGCGGCGCAGCAGCTATATTGAAAAGAGTTGCTGTTCAATCTGCGGTCACGAAATTGCGAGTTCCAGCGAGGACGATGCGAAGTAGGAACGTGAATTACGATGGGCCCCAGTGGGGTTCTCTCACAACAGTTCTGCCAACTCCCGAAATGTGTGTCAAGTCTTAAGAACTGTAAGCGACATTCTTCCACTCCACTTACGAAGGGCCCTTGATCTCCTTTTCCGATTCTCACGCTTTTTCGACAATTTTTCTTTGATCTTCGAGGAGAACAATCACAAGTCGAATTGAAGCTCTTATTATGGTACAGAGACGTTTTTACATACGTATGAAATTGTCCTTCTGTCTATAATACGTGCCCATCTATTCTGACAAAATAATTTCAATTTTCATTTTATTTCATTCGCGTGTTTGAGTATTTCGCGAAATACACTGCCTTATTTATTACAGTAGATGGGATTCAAAGATTTAATCAATTAATTTCATCTTTCATATTCTAATCTATTACATATGTACGCCAATTAATAACTGTCTTAAAAATATCCAACTTTATTATTCTAATACAAATTGCAGCGCCAGAAAACATTATAATAATCAATTTTTTGAATACACGCAACTTATTCCCATTTCATTACTACCAACATACATACGTATTCCCGTAGTAACTATGCATGAGTCATCTTACTCGAGATGTATGAAGCGCAACGGAAGAGAGACAGGCTCGAAGTCTCCGCTTTCACACCTATCGTGCGTGCCTGTCTGTCCAATAGACTGGAATTCTCTAAGATGTTGGCTTTTTGCGATTTGCTAGTAACACAGATAGGATCTGCTGGGCATGCAAGAGGGTGCGGGATTTTCTCATGTCAGTGAGAGGGGAGGGAGGGACGATGGCAGGAGGAGGCCGCAGGCTAGAAAGTAGCCAACGACTTATTGCGCTTGCTGGACTGTGAGCTGCATATCTTGCACCGCGATACTTACAACGCGAACCAACACAGTCGATCGAGAATCGTAAATCCATATTAATATCAAACCTAAATAAGTCAAATCCATCAATAAAATTACTATAAAATCTTTAACAGATTCGAAGATATAAGGAAAAGAAGTTGCATACGAAAGTTATCTTTCAGTCGTACGATTCCTTTTATTTGCCATAGCTCGTATAAGTCGTTTTAGAACTCTGTCGCCCGAATGAAATATTTAAGACAGAAAGTGCTTTCGCATTAGTCATTCTTTTTATTTCCGTCTACATTTTCCTTGAAAGTGCATGCGCACCGTTTCCGCTGGAGAAATAAGTGTACCTCGCGGAATGTCTTTGGTGCAAGAAAGCCAAACCGCAGAGGAGTGAGATTTACACCGCAAGATCTTTTGTAGTACCTTCATTGGATGTAATCGATTGCGAATCCTCCCTCGGCGCTGCTTTATTTCAAGTCTACAAGGTTTCCTCTCCGTCGCTTCTTGTATTCCTCAAGATTTATTATTTTTTTACCGTACAGTTAACTCTTCCGTTATTCATCTCTCGTATAAAGCAAACCTCCTCTTCCTGTCTCATACGCTTTCCATTTCCATTCGTCGAAATCATAAAAATGCAAGCTTGTAATATTCGGGGATCGTAATGTGTTACGTAAAACTCGAGTGCGACGGAAAATTCAATTCAACGTTTCTTTGTTTCACAAGAGTTCCGGATCGTGAATAATACAGTAACATTGAGTTAAAAACCGCTTTAACAATTAAAATAGAATCCCCGAAGCAGACGCAATTAAAGAATGACATTCTCCAGCGTTCATGCTTCGCATTTTCGGTGGTCGCGATTGCAATTACTCCGCGCTCGTTTCACGACGATTAAACCAGAACACGAATTCACTTTCGAGTTTCGGCAGAAAAAGAGGCGTTGTCCTTTTCCAGAGGTCCTTTGTTGGCTGAGGTTCTGCAATTACAGTTGACAATCGGTCGACGTGTACTGTGGGCGGTTCACGACGAGCTTCGAGTCGCAGCGTTTAACCCTTTGACTGCTATGGGACAACGCGTCTGTCCAATGTGAAAATTAGTAAAATGAACGACTTCACCTTAGATTCAAAATTAAACTGACAATTGCTACTTATTATTATGACAATATTTCATTAAAATTAACCTTAATAAAAGAATCAATTGTTATAGTCTCGAAATCAGTATAAGATACAAACATTTAATGCTATATTTGCAAATAATCACCATGAATATATTTCTATTGACAATTACAATAATTAGGTTCTTTGAAAAATTATTACCATGAAAGACGTTCTTTTACACTCAACGCATTCTGTTCGTGTCATCTTCGTAACAAATTAATGTTCTAGTAAACAGCGTAGAGAAAAAACTGTAATTGACTTATTCGGTCCACTTGCGAGTTTTAATGTTAAACCTGTAGGAGGTTCGCAGTCAAAGAGCTTTAAAAACTCAATTACGCGATCGAGGCTGTTTGGAGGGTGGCTGTCAGAGAGGAGCGACCGAAGGCTGCAGGCATAGCGTTTGGTATAGGCAGCTGTACTCGGTCTCTGTAATCTAATTCGCCGTGGTTTCCTTCCTCGCGGAGAAGGAGCGGTAGCCTTGAACGGACGGCAATGGTGAAACCGAAACTGGAACTGGAACTTGAACTGGAAGTAGTCCTCGAACACTGGGGTTTACTAATACCTTGTCTCGCGCATTTCCCATTTCGTATGCCGCCCTTGTGCCGGAAATGACACTCGAAATCGATCGAGGAAAACCGAGCTCTAATTTGGGATGAAACCACACACGATTCTTAAACAAGCTTCCTGAAATGTACTTGGTCACTGACTAAACTCTACATTTAACTCAGGAAATCAATTATCTAAACAATTTAGCATATTCTTTAAATATTACTATTGTATGAACTTAATGATGTAATTCGTGATTCTCATATTTGCCAAATTGCTTTTAAATCGTTTTCTGAAACTTTTCGAATTCTTTAATCCGATGCACGCTTCTTCCACTCTTATATAGAACGCTGTTGAATAGTACAGATAACGTACTAATTGTTAATATAACGCTTTGTAATGATTGTTTCTTCGCCTTGATCGCAATTTTCTGTTTCTTATAATATTGCAATTATCAAATAGCTATCGATCAGATAGCTATTTTCATCCCTCGCAGATAAAGTTGTAGTATACGTTTTTACTGACAAACTTGAACATTTTTTTTAAACGCATCAGGCTTAATCGATTTTTTATTTATGCGTTGGTGAATCAGCGCGATAGATTCGTTCTCTACAGGCGTAATGTTTGTAATTAGTTGCTGGTACTCACGGTTGCATTTGAACCAGCTTGTTCCCAACGGTACAGTTTTCTGCCTCTCTTGCTGTCGGTAAGGGTCGCGTAGAAACATTCTCCACAGCTAGTAGTCGATGAGAGAGGTTCCTGGTCACGATAAAGCAGGGTGCTGTAGGAACAAGGTTTCTACTTCCATCGGGGCGGCACAGGCGACGCAGCATCCCCATTTTAAAACTTCAATACCAGCAATGAGCATCCCTGAAAATCAGTACCGTTCTAATAGCTCAAATAACATTCCAAGAATCTTCAATTAGAATCTGTTAGCACATAAAACAACGTATTAATAATTTTTCAAGACTAATTTTCTCGAATCTTCACAGAAGAGAATGTGTAATTAAAAATTCTATAGTTAGAATTTGTGATGACCCAGAATCCTATACATATTGTCAGGACAGACAGTTAAAAATTACTCCAATCACCCCAAATCTGAACCCGATAATTGTGCATACAGTCTAAATAGCAATTGATACCGTTACCATCGAAATGAAATTCTCAATTAGATTTCCAGTCGTATAAACTCGCTTGGAAAGGTAGAGGTATCGAAAGCGAGGAACAATTTCGCTCGATTTTCTCGCAGCGTGTTCTGGGTTTCTCTCTCCTTCAGTGGCGCATTGAATTCCGAAATCGAGAGTCTTCGAGGGGGTCTCGAGTAGCGGACACGCACACAGGTAGAGAAAGAGAGAGAGAGAGAGAGAGAGAGGGACGCAAGTGTTCGCTTACTAACTCACGCAAGTACGCATTGCGCGCGTGCTCGTGCGGGCCAAGGATATTTTTTTCTTTTATTGAGAGAGAGCGGAAGGCAAGAGCGACGCGGTGAAAAGCGGCTTTGTGCGCGTCGCGAGGGAAAGCAAGGAGGAGAGGAGGAGGACCGTGGAGTTTTCTAAAGGCACTCGAGCGGCACTCGATGCTGCTGCTGCTGCGGGTGGTGCTTCTACTTCTACTGCTGCTACTACACACCGAAAGCGAACGAAGGCGCGAGAGGGTTGCGCGGACAAATAAAGATCTCTGCATCGGGAAATTGAGGAACGGCACCGAGCCAGAGACAAGAGCCTCCAGAGAGATGAGGATGGTAGTGTTGCGAGTACCTAAGTCTCTCTGTCGGGCAACAGTCCAAGAAGCTTGCGAGGGAATTTTTCTCGGATAATTTGGCGAGCTATAAGCGATGCACTCCCTGCAATTTCGTTCCAGAGAGTTTACTTTCTTCGGAGGGTGATCTCTCGAGTACTCTTAATCAACCGTTGAATTAGCGCTTATGTTTCAATTTTCCAGCTTCTTCCTCTGCTTCGCGACTCTTCCTCCTTTCTTGAGCTTTTGTCAGTTCCAATCGGACAAAAAGTCTTTTTCTTGAACGGCGTAAATACCCGGGCTCATTCTTCTCGAGATTAAGAACTTAACACTCAAGTTATTGAAGATGTCTGAAAGGGACGCTTAAAATTCTTTCTTCCAAAATTGATCCTTTAACTATCTCAGCTGATTACAAAAGCACATTTATAAAAAAGTTAATTATTGTGTCATACTGTGTGGTAACGTGTGCATTAATAATAAACTAGAAACTCGAACGTGTTTCAAAACTGTTTGCAGTAGAATTCGAGTATGAGAGTCAAACATTCTAATAATGACTATTGAGTTAGGAAAGAAGATAGTATTAGAAAGTTGTTTGGGTGAAAAAACCGGCTAATTTCAATTCATAAAGAAAAGAGAGAGGATTTTTTTATAAATACTATCTGCAAGAAATTAATGAATAAAAAATGGTTAAAAATTAATGAATAAAAAATAAAAAATGAATGAATAAAAAATACAGACGTCTCGTCGCTACAATGTACGTATCGAAGTACAATGTTAGAGCACCCTTGAGAAAACGCATGCTCGCAGCATCCTCGAGTTAGAAGACCTCCAGCAAGAAGACACCTAGCTGCATGGACAAAAGGGGGGGAGGGAAGGGGCCCTTCGTGCTTTCGACTTTTCGTGCGGACTCACCGTATCCGAGTCGAGTACACTTATCTCTCGATCCTATTATGTCGCGAATAGGGTGGTCGGGAAAGCACCGATGAAAAAGATCTGCTCGGGCCATTGGCGGTCTGCTCGCGAGGAAAATCCCGAGTAAAAGGCGCTCGAGAGACCTAATATCGGAAGCAAGGCACGTGCTTGCCATCTGCATCCCGCAGGATTCAGTCTTCGCCAGTTGTGGCGACGATATATATTACCCTTGTGGATCCTAATACGACGTTATATCCTCTCTAGGGCCGGTTCGAGGTCCTGGAAGTTCGTCCTGGGCCATTTTTTTTCCTTGTGGTGCTTATTAGCTTGCCTGATGAAAGCCCCTTTCATAGCAGCCTATCGGACGCATCAGTTCATCTTTCTCGGCTTTTTTTTTCTCTCGGTTTCTCGCTGGACAAGCCTACGCCCGGGGCTGAGGGTGGTTTTGATCCGGACGAATAGGATGGGAATCTAGGGTGGACGGTAAATACCACTCGGTTTCGTACAAGCTAATATGCCTCGGCTGGGTGGATAATTGATGCATGGGTGATATGGATGGGTGGAGCAGTTTATGATTGCAGTCAAGATGAGTGGGGTAGTTTGTGGCAATTGCTAGCTGGGGCTGTAGACTTTTTACTGTCCTTTATGGAAAGCTAATGTGTCGTGACAAAAATTCACTGAAAATCTTATTAACACTCCATATCTCGAATTGCCTCCCTCAGGAATTAGACAATTTAACAGTTGTAATTCTTTATTCCGTCTCTTGGTATTTTTAGTATTTCTAGTAGTTAAGAAATTCTACTTTCCTATCGTACAACTAACTGCAATGGTTCAAATGTATGCGAAATTTTTCCCAACTGGGTCAGACTTAATAATCCTGAGAAACGTGTGTTTCGTTGTAGAGTACTTTGTCAGTATCCACTAGGAGAATGAGTGTTACAAGGGCAGAGCTTTCTGCGCAACGGTACGTCATTCCCCATCATCCCAAGTTTCATCTCACAAGTAGAAATTGGCGAAAAAGTTTCGTGATCGCAATATGTTGGCAAATACGAATGACAGTGACATACTGCGAGCGTGGGTTCGGTTTTTCTGTGTATTGAATTACTTTGGAACAGTTTTCGCTAAAAGGCTGAACGTATGGCTGATCGATACCCTGCGGTTTCGTGATACCGGTTAAAATGGTGTAATACGCGCATATCTTTCTCTCTGCGGACCGTGTTACCCTGGTTCCCGTGCCCTGCCACTGACAGAATCGACGTTTCGACAATGGGCGAAATGCCGCGCGACGCTTTTCGATAATTTATGAGTAGATGTCGATACTCCTGGCTCTCGTGTTTCAAGTTTCAGCTTGAAATTTCTCCAATTTTTATTTCTTTTTATTCTAAAAGTTCGCTTCTAAACATTCTTATACCTAGAGCCAGTAAAAAGAAAAATAGCTGTCTATTTTCCAAAAATTCTGTATAAATGAAACAAACTGTTTTAACCCCGGAGAAAAGTCTAAATAAATAATTTCTAAACAAAAATGAGCAATAATTAATCTTTAATATTTATACGCTTTTGATTATTTCCATTTTATAGCCAAATATATTTCTCTGCCTATTACTACGTAAAAGAGAAAGAGCAACTGTCCAGTGAAAGTATTCTTTCACATTTAATCCGCAATCGAACGATCGTATTCTTCAAGATAAAACAATGTTTCATTCATCTTTCGATACGGAGTTCAAAAGGTGTGTAAGCATCAAAAAGTGTAGATATCAGAAGATAAGGAAGAGACAATTGGCCGCGCTCGTTTAGATCGAGGACGAAAAAAGCAAGTTCCGTAACGGTATCGCCAGTGGCAGCGCGCGGTACACTCTGCTTAAGGTCTAGTCTAGACAGTAGGCAGGTCGATATCTGGCACCTCCACTATTGAGCAGCCAGCAAGAGACACCGTCGCAAAACGGCCACCAACACTATCAGATCAGATGGTGGAGAGCTAGATGAGACGGCAGCGTGCGAGCCTACCAACGATCTACGATGGTCCAGGACACAGGTAAATGGCACGGGTCGGTTCCGCACGCTGCAGAAACGCAAACTCCTGGTCCGTTACGATGATCGATGAACCGGCTTCCCAGGTGAAAAAGTCTCTGGTAACAGTTTATCAGGCTCTTCAGTACCATTTCCTCGTTCATTAAGAAGAAAAGGAATTTGCGCAACGAGGCAACGTAAACTCCTGATTAATTAAACATATTGAAAATGAACATTCTAAATATAGAATCTAGACATAACAATTCTAATGGATAAGATTGAATTTCGTTAACAAGAATGATAATGAGATCTACGAAATATCGGAATAAATTAGAACTGGAGTAATGCTGCATCTGTTGGTAATGGGACTTTGCAAGTACCGCTACAATAATCTCGCGGAAATGAGACGTAGGTAGATAGAGCTAAACAGTAGTAAACTCGTTCGTTCGGTTTCAAGCACAAATTGAAGGAGTTTAACGAGCGCAGGAGAAAATTGCAATCATGATTGGAAGTGATGGTGTCGAAAGGAGTTGTGAGTAGCACGCGGTAATCGAGCAAGATCTGAATACAGACTTTCGTAATTGTCAGCGAGTCAAACTCGTGCCAAGAAGATGCCGACAAGAGTAGCATTTTCCGCGATTTTTTTCATGCTCTCATTGCCACGAATGAGCAGAAATCGTTGTTGCATTACCTACTGTTAGTCTGCTACGTACAGTTTAATCTCTTGGAATAGGAACGCTCGTTGAGGAGGATATTAGGCTGCTGTTAAGCCGGTTCTCAGATATATTCGAATGAGCAAAATACGTCGACTGATCGTGAGAATCGTAGCAAGGAAAGGAGGTCGTTTCTGCTGACTGCTATAAGCAGATCCAAATGATGATTTTCCTGGCAAACCTAGCAGATGCCAAATGTTAGATCCTAAATAGTATCTATGCACCATAGTTTCCTGTTAGGTATTTCTTACGAATTACCAGATAACGTGCAAGATATAATTATTCATACATAATACAAATATCTATCCTACGGAACACAGGATTCTATATACTATACAATATATGTATGTATCTTTTAGAAACGCATTCAGAAATCTAGGTTGTAGATTGTAGATGCATCGTTTGATAGTTCTTTGCATTGAAATTTTTATGAAGAACCACATAGATACCATCAGGCCTGTAAATTAGCGATATCTAAATTTTGCGTTCGAAAGGCTCATATTTTCGTGTCTATCTGATTGCACGGTATTCCACTCACTTTCTCGATCTCGTAACTTACGTGGATCGCACGTATTGCAGCTGGGTTTCACGGAGGAAAAGGGATTCGCATACAAGAATTGATTATCTGGTAAAGCTTCGAGCAGCCTATACATCGTCAACGTTTCGAATGCGAATGTAAATCAAAGTAGTGTAGGTAAGTGTCGTTCGTAGTTTGGGTCAAGATTGCGCTCGAGTGACACGACGTAGTTGACATCCAATTAATTAATTGGTTTATACCTTAATTCCTCTGAACGCTAGTAGCTGGGAATACGAGCTACGAATTCGATTGGCAATTACTGGGTTTGACCTTCGAGCCAACAAATCCGGTGATCCTCACTAATACCTTCCGAATCGTAGATCCCTAATTGCTACTACGAAAAAAAATTCCTGACAAAGGAAATAATTTTTTTATTACATAATAAAATATATTAAACATAATATTGTTATTTGCTATGAAGAAATATACAATCACGCATAACTAGGTACATATTGTAAGATCATGTAGTTATCGGTGTCAAGAACTTGTGTGTCTGGATTACATCAGTGGAAGACCATTTATATTTTTTGCTCAAGTGTCACAAGTATCTTAATTATAATTATCGGCACTTTCTTTGGTAACAGATAACTGGCTAATATCTATCTCCGTTCGTGTATATTATGTATGTATATGCGTACGTGCTCATCCTATTGAACGGTCCCCTTCCACCGCGACTCCGCACCTGCTCCCATCGGTTTGCTTATCCATGCATGCTCTCTTCTATAAAGGTGAAGCCACACTGATTAATCAAAGCCGTCTAAAACAGTGCTAACTACTCGCGTAACTTGACGTTGATAATGCACTTACCATCTGTAATGCAGCTTAAGTCGATTTTAATGTAATAGAAATAGGCAAGTGGATTATTGTCTAATTAATGTCAATAGGTATGTTCAATAATCGATAATAATTCTTGTATTATGAATATTTTGTAAATATAATACACGCTATTTTTGGGTCAGAAAGTTTGGCAAATATAAAGAACAGTTGAACAATGAGCTCAAGTTGTTGTACTGAGCTTTAGAAACTGTAAGAAAAGGACAGCACCAATAATGGCAATTTTTAAACATAACACTAGATATTTTTTATCCTTGAATATACATTTTTACTGGAAGAAGAGGTAGAAAGGTTACAAAAGACCGGGAGAGACAGATAGAAAAAGTGCTCTCTGTGAACACAGAGATGGATCCATTAATGGAACTTTTGTTATCCGTGAATTCAAGGAGAGCCTGAACTTTCTTCTCGTCAGAAGAGAAATGTCTTGAAGAATAAAAAATGTTCCTCTACAGTGGGTTAATCAAAGAATTCTACATTTTAACCAAGTGTTCGTATTTATTCGCATCGTCTTCAAATTAAATAGCATCAAAACACATACTAATATCTAGAGCTAAGGATAATATCGAGAAATACATCTGAATTTGAAGAAAATGTCTTCAAAGGATTCGCTTTCTTTAAGGGAGAGCTCCATGTTTCTTGATCCTATCGACTCGCTAGCCGATGGGACTCAAGAGCAAGGTTCAAAGGGATCCCAAGAATCGCCGACTCGATTCAGCATCTTTCACAGAGATTACGATCGGTAGGATAGTACGATAGTGCGCTTCTCGAGAATATCAGGGAGATTCGAATTTGCTCGGTTGCTCGACACGGAAGACGAAGGAAGCGGAACCGGAAGCAACTATCGTTCGGATAAAAAGCCGTGCTACGCTAATTAAGCCTTCATTAATGAGGAGACCGCGATGGGAGTGGTGTTGAAACGACGTAACCGTGAAATTAAGAAACCTCCAGTGCTTTAAGAGCTATTCAATTATAATCTATAATTTCTCTAAATCTCCAAATCTTAACGTAAAATAACATTAAAAATTCTTTGACCAATTCTTGGCCAATATAACTCGTTGGATTGGTAATCGAGAAACCTAGAATATAAAAAACGCTTCTGTCGATATTAGAGATCTGCTTTTATAATCGTAATAAAGAAAAGAAAGGAGGACCTCCAATTAGATAGCAGACCGAATAACTACGTGAAAATGAAAAGAAACGAGCGAGCCTTAACTGAGCTATTCATGTACCGCGTCCAGCGTAGAATCGGATATAAACAGACGGGTCCGTTTCCATTAAGGATTTCATTGAAAAGAAGAAGTGCCTAGCTACGAAATTCACGGTACGCTAGAATCTCGAGTGGCCTGGTTTCAATTGCGTTTGCGAACAAAATGTAATCAGTGGGACGATTAGGATAATATTTGTCACGTGGAATGCTTCAATTGAAGAAGAAAAAAAGACTTAATATTTACATTGGAAGCGTATCTTTCATGGAGAATGTGCACCGGAAATCGAAGCTCTTCGCTTAGGTTACAGAGACTAATATGGAATATTAGTGAGTAGATTGACATAATTTACGAGGATGCTGGACAATGAAGCCTCTTTTTTTCTTCACAAGTGACCACTGATTCGTCTCGATTAACTCGTTCGCGCCCGCAGTTCTCTGCTGCTGTGTCTCCTCTCCTTATTTTTATAGCTGGAACTTGATCTCCATTGGAACGGATGAGAGTAAATAGACGGGATGGTTGGGCAGTAAATAAGGGCGCAGGTGTGTTACGATTCGACAATGTCCCAATTGAGCTCTCTATTGGTTTAACCTTATATTTGTCGTGTTAATCACTGTTCCTAGCCGTGTAGATTTTCGTTTTATATGTCGTAGGGATTTTGAATCTCTCATTAATTATACTTGTACAGTTTTTTATATCATTTTTTATATTATATTTGGATCATTTAAGCAAATGACCATTATAGGATCAGGAACAATAATTAACAAGTGTTGATTTATGTCGCTATGAAACAAACAGAAACAACCATATTTTTGTGAAACAATAATTATCGGCAAAGTAATAACGATATGAGCTATTGGATCTTTATAATGAATGACTAATTCACTGTCTATAGTATTTGTTTTTATAACATTCTGTCCCACGATAACTTTTTCACTTCGTTTTTACTAATAATTCTACTAATTCTACTAATTAATATTACGTCTTTGAGTATTACGCTGTGGATATTACTTGTTCTCCACTTTTTCTGTTACACTGAACATTGCGGTAAAACGTCCGTTAGTCTTTACGAAGGATCCCGTTAATTGATATACCGATGATTATAGTTAATTACAGAAATATTTTTTCGAAGCGCAACGAGTATATTTAGAGCACAATGGCAACTACGTCCTTGGTCAAAAAGTTTCATGGCCCGTTCTCGAGCGTTTAATCAGTTGTTTAATTGCTCTTTGTGGTCTCGAGCCGCAGCCCTTGGGAACTATCGGCACGGCTCCAGATCTCTCTTTCTTTCTTTCTTTCCTTTCCTTTCTTGGAATCGCGAGACACTGTCGATTCTACGAGAAAACAAATACTGTCAAGTCCAGCTCCTCTACGTTTAGTTTTTCTTTGCGCCAAGAGTACGTCGCGTTCAATCGAGTCGCAAACACTTTTTCTCTATATACAGCAAGCTGTATGTATTTCACTTCTCTTCGTTCCAAGAAAATGACGTTTAGTAGCTTTTCTTCCAAATGAGTCAATTTTTCCTCCAAGTCTAATACGAAATCTTTTTCAAATCGCACTCCTAATTTTGACACAATAATTTCACCTTGTGGCTCGCTTTCAACTAGCTTTTGATATAATTGATAACTATAGTTGTTTCAATTAGGTAAGAACGCTAACAGCATTAGCTTTCTCCACTGCAGTCGCGTTACGCCGAAGGACGCGATCCATTTTTCGGTCATGGTCCCAACGTGCAACGTTGGAATCACGAGTTATTAAGTTTCGCAGAGTTCTCGCGTGTTGCCTTCGGGTCGAATCGATTCACACGCTGGCAGTTATGCGAGCTACTGTGTTCGCGGAAAATTTCTCTCGTAGAGGAACGGACTTTTGTGTACTTGGAACGCGTGAAATATACCAGGGCACCGTGAATTTTCGCTACCGCTTGGCATATATACTTGACCGTATACTTCAAATTGCGAACGAGCCAAGAAGGAGCTTTGAAGCCACGTGCACACAGGGGACAAGCTTCCAGTGGTGAACTTTTCTTCTGGAATGCCAAATATTCATATTGAACAGTGCATAGTTGAAAAGTCCTAGAATATCACTATCCCTCTGAAACAGTTTACACATTCTTCGACGCATATATTAACTTCTTCTCGATCTAGTAGATTTATAGTATACTTTGGTATGTAGAATTTGTTTTAAATAAAAATCGATGTTCGCAATAATATATTAGAGAGTCTATTCTCAGCTAAGAATATTGGAACGATCGATTTGCCTTTGTTTCCGAAATATAGAAGGTGAAGTGATAATATAATTCGCAAGAAATAAGGTACTTCCTTCCAGGCACTTAACTTTGAAATATGATCATTCGTTCAAAACTAGGTTCTTCACTTATTTGTATATGCATTTCAAAAGATTGTGATTGACGCGAACTTTTATCTCTTACCAACATAAGATAAAAATGTCAGAAAAACACTGAATATTTATGACTATTTCGTGAGAACGACAACCAATGGACATATGGTGCGTACAACTTTTTTTTTAGAGAAGAGCTGTCGAACTTGTTAAGAAAGTTTGCCGGTTCCAATCTGGAACACCCTGTATGTTTACTTTCAGTACTCTTGTAGATAGATCTATATTACCAGGTTTCTCAGTATTTCAAACGATAAAGCTCTCAACAATTCAAGGACTTCTCTGTTTAATTCAGTGATGACTCCAACGCCAATAATATTGAAGATCCAATAAATTCAGCCTCTACAATAAGGCCTTTTACCATCGACAGTATACAGCATCTTTATTCATTCGTAGCCAATATATTAACCCTTTCACTACGGCAATACTCCGCTGGAACGCCTCTACTGAAGGAGACTCCTCAAAGATAAAGAAAAACATGGCAAAAGTGAACTTGTTGCACAAACACAACTCATTGAGAGAAACTCAAATAAAACGATATTGACGAATATCAACATAAAACGGACACGAACTATATGAGAATATAAATAGAACTAGACTTTTCTAATGCAACATAACCAAAGCTCCAAGTCCATTATAAAGATCTGATATTAAATTCAATACCCTAGTAACACTCCGAGGAGTATTACTTAAAGTTACTCTAGTTACATACAAAGTTGACTTGTTCTAGACACAAACAGTACAATATTAAATTCCGTTTTCAGGACTTTGGAATAAGCCACTCGACTTAAGTTTGAAAGTGGAGAAAAGTCCAAAGTGTTATAGATAAATAAAACTAGAAATACTGGGGTTTACAGCCAGCAAGGGTAGTGGTTCGAAGCGAAAAGGGTTAAAGGATGAGAAACATCGTCGGAGTTTTTCCACACCGAGGGATGCAGCAACTGAGGGAGGGATGCCAAAGCAGCCAATAGGCGGCGCGGCAATCGCTCAGACCGAGTGGTGGCGGAGCGCGAACGCGGGAGTGGCAGTAGTGTTTCGGCCGCCGCCGCGTGTGTTTCTCTGTTCTCGTTCTCCTCGTCCTTGGTGTCCTGCGTACGTTGATTCAAAATAGTTTTTCGTAGTATCTAAAGATATATACCGTATCTCGCGAACGTGTGCGCGTCTGTTACACGTGCTTCGTCGGGCACGTTGACTCACTGAATCGTCAATAGTGAGGAGCCGGCCGGTTTTGTTTGTTTACCGGCTGCCGTTGGCAGCAGCAGTAGCAGTGCCAGCGCTGAAAGTGCAATCATCCGTGGATTAATACCTGGGGCCAGCTGCTGTGGACAGGTTATTTGCACCCTGTGCACTTGCGATCCGAGGGCCAGCTCATCGATCGACCACTTCGGATTATATTTACCTCCAACGACGCCGTCACATCCATCGATGCGCGCCCTCCACGTTGCTTCTGCCTTTACTTATCCCTCCGTTTGGTAAATTTTTATCTCTTGCCAACGAAACCACCCTGATATATTCGTAGCTTATAACGGGAATCTTGGGAATCTTTTCTTACGCGTATTTTGTGAGGTTAACTCATCGTTCGATTTTACGGACGGAATTTATTAAAGAACGCTTAGGTAGTTTGATATACATTCTTGAAATTTTGGAGGTTAGTTATTAATTCTATTGGAATAGGAGTAGACGTATGTGGAAATCTTGAAGTGAATTTTGTACGCAAGACGACCAGATTTTTCTGCGTAGTTATTTCTTTGAAAGGGTACAAACTTGTTGGCCGTGGTTTCGAAGCAGGTAGCGCCGCTTTGAAATTCTAAGGCTAATCAGGGTGGTTTCGTTCGGGCCTTCAGTTCCCTTGGTGCTTTATGAGAGCCGCGCAAGTTAATCTTTGTCCGTGTCATTTTTCATCTACCAAATATTCGACAATATATCACTCGCGTTTTACCGTAGTTTATGAAGCTACTACGTAATACTCATTATAGAGAAACGGGAAACAAATAGAAAAGTTCACTTCCATGGTAAATGAGTCCTTGACATAAAAGTGAATGACAATAGCTGTCAATATACTCTTTTGTGTTGGTGCTTGGTTTATAAGCGTCAAACTTGATTCCATTGCGACGTAATAATTAATTCGTTCATACACTAGTACCCTTGGACAAGGCTTTTGTTATCGAGGTACTAATTTATATTACTCAAACTTAACTACTGCGGTTCTCATAACAGCTACACACTTGAAAACCTTATTTCTTTGGAAATCTAAACAGTCATTCATCATAGTAATCTTGGCTGTAATATAATGTTATTTATTGCACACCGTACAAAAGAGGTAGAGAACTTTACGAAGAGTTCTACACTCTTTCCCATCATGTTTCTCCAACTTGATAAGACAATTAGTCGAGTATTCGAAAACTCTGTTTTTCACCTATATACTAGATAGTTCTAGCTTCCGCATATTTGTTCGGTTGACATCATTCGCTACGGCTTCTTTGATCGTTGTCCATCAGAGTCGCTCGACTCTTCCTGGTTTGTGAACGGCTTAATGAATGAACGAATGGCGGAAATGCGAGTAAAGCAGACCCTAAACGATAGCCTCGGTCCGATAGCTTCTCTCGTGTCGTCATACGTATTACCGCGTTCCCGACGAGGACAGAAGGCTGCACGCGCAGATAAGTCCCCCTTGCATTTCCCGGAAAATTCGAGAGGTAAACGTTTTACCGGACGCGTTGTTGAATTCACAATCAGTGAACGCACATGGGCGTTAACGCGATTTTAATTACACGCGACTTGCATAGACCAGTAATAATAATTGACACAGCAAAATCGAATATGTATCAGGGTTTGGAAAGTGCGCAGTTATTAGAAAGTCTTCTTAATTCCCGCGGTAATTAAATTCACGAAAATCAAGAGCAATTGAGACGTAGGGAAAATAGAAGAAATTGAGATTTCGAGAAAAAAAAAGAAAAGGGAGAAGTGACATGGAGATAATGAGAAAAAGAGCGTCTATGAGAGAGGGAAAGGAAAGGAGAAAGAGAAGGATATGTGTGCCAACAGGAACATTTCATGCGGCGCCACGGTGCACTTGCACTTTGAACGCCAGTTCTACGCGACCCTTGACCCACTTGACACTGTTGACCCTCGTGTCTCTGCTGCAGCGATTCGTTAGAATTCGGACGTAACTGTATTTGCCGAGTTAGGCCGCAGCATACATACATCGTACACGATTGTACAGGGTCGGAGAAACGATTCACCGGTGATCCTGCGAATCTATTTTCTCGCAGGCTTCCGTACGAGACTGTGCGAACGTATAATGAACGAGCGGATGTTACGAAAGATACATTTTCCGCTTGCGATCGTATCTCTTCCCTGCAAGTATACTGCCGATTATGCGCGTCTCGTCAGGCTCAAGGACTGATTTCCATAACACGGAGCTTATAGATAGGTCTTCGAGAATTAGTTCGGGTAATGAGAATCTTTAAGGTCGTCTTCCGCGACAGGTATTATTGGGAAACTTACCTTGCGGCTTCGTTTGAACTAGTTGGTTTAATCGAGTCAATAGGGAAAAGGGAGCTTAGAGAAGTTCGTAAAGAGAAACTAACGCTTAACTTAGAATTTGAATAACTTTATTACTAATCTCGTGAATATTACATTGTCTGGTATACAGTTAACTTAATTTCTAATTAATTTGCTATATGATGATGCTAGTACAGTATTTATTATATCAGTATAATTCATCCTAGTTTTTCTCACACGGGACAAAGATATTTTCCTCAGTGCTCGCTTCTCTGCGTCGATATAGACATATTACTTTCTTTAACGTAGGAGGAGGGAAGATTTCCGTCATTATTTTGATATGAGATTATCCTCGGCACATCGATTTTCATGGTATATTGACATTTACCCTGGAAAAACTCTGCTCTAAAAACGTCGGTTCAAGATAAATTCTCCTTGCGGAGAAACTACCCCTATTCTCCACCTCCTCCTAGAAGTCTCTCTCTCATTGCGTATGCATTGTATTCCAGCGACCTACGCTCTCGCCTCCGCATCATAGCCTTCCCAAGAGGAGAAAAACTGTCCTCCGAAAGATGTTGTGAAAGAGAGAAAGAAGGAGAGGGGGAAAGAAATATACCCCCCTAAAAAACTTCTTTTCTTCATGCTCGTCCCTTCTAGAATCGCGTCTTTTCCACGCATTTGCCCTTCTTTCCAGCATGGTCTCGGTCCTTAAAATTCTTGCTCACAGCAGCAAAATTTATGAGCCATTGGTGAAATTGATTTTATCTCGATACAATTTCCATCTCGTATCCTTCTTAGCGAATTGAATTGTTCTCGCCACACGTTATTCCTTTAATTAGCGGGTTACGAAGATAAATACTCAAATGAATGCGCATTTGACGAAGGTTCCTTCTTTATTCATCAAGCATTTTATGTTGATGAATGTGATCATAGCGCATCGATGCGCGCTAACTGGTGCTGGTTCTTGCTATTGCTGCTTTGGCTTTAGGTTCCATATTTTGTTACACGCCGCTGCTTGACTTCCTCGTTTCTCTCGCTTTTTCTCGTAGAATGCCGAAGAGCACCGAGCGAACGGTGGCCTCTTATGTTTCCCAGTAGAACACACCTCGCGTTAGGAACGTTTGTCGGGCAGCAAGGTGAAACAATGCGGCGGCGCATCAACCTGCAATAATTAATTGCGCCAACAGCAGGAATATGCCGGGGATAATTACCCTCATTGTGGCAATTACTTTTGCGGAAGGTAAACATTCTGGTGAATTTACCGTAATTGTTCGCCTTTCGAGCGATTGACGAAACAGATTGGCAGCTTTTCTTTTGCTTTTATTATACTTGGCGTAATATGGTTTCCCAATTGTTGATGGTTTCGCGTATTTTTCTGTTAAAAGACTCGACGGTGGTTTCACCTTCGTACTGATCATAATTTATTTTCGCGAAATACATACTAGAGGGGAAAATTGTTGTATAATATGTGTCACGTTTCTAATTTGTCGATTTTGCATTTTAAATACTTAAACACATAATGATTAATACAAAATATCCAACTAAGCTGTTTCGATCCATTTGGTAATTTAGATTAACACTGGAATTATCAATCCTATTTAAACATTTTATATTCAATCTAAATTCAGGAAATCGAGATATAAGCCACTGTTTTGAATCGAAACTTATTCAAATCTTCGAGTAATTTAGCTGGTGTTTACCGTAATAAGGTGGGTTACACAGTGGTTAGTTATAAGTTAAATCCAGGACAAAAACGCAATAAAAAAAGTTAACATGGTCATGTCTTCCGCGTGACCTTGTTTTCGAGTTACTACCAGTTTTGTTTTGGAAGAGCTGCGAAACAGCCTCTCTCAAGGAAATTCGCGAAATGGTTATCTGCAGTTTGTGCACCAACGTAAATAGGTTGTTCTCGGTATAGAGTGTCCGACTGGTAGCAAGAGGTCGGATGATTACAAACTGGTTAAACCTCACGAGTCCCACGGCCCACACATCATTCAGATAAACAGTAAACCAATATCTAACTACATACGTTATACGCATGCACATAGTTAAACTCAGAATAGATTGTTGGAATCCAAAACTCTCTTAGTAACACAATTATGTTACTCGTGTCTTTACATTAACTTTCCACATATTACATCGCTCGGAATCTATGCACATGGAAATATGGTCAGATTAACTCTTTGAAGGCGGATGGTTCTGGTCAACGTGGAACACAAATACAGGGTCATTTTAACTTCTAATAGAATTTCCATTACAAATTATATTTCGAAAGGAATTTTTACTTATCTTTAATTTTCTGCATACTAAATATGTAGTTTGATTCATTCGAAAAACTTTTTCATATATTTGATGACTCGTATAGACACAAATACATAACATTATGATTTACGTTTGTGAGGAATATTCCTCACCGTTCATTCTCTGATTTGTCGAATTTTTTGTTTCGATTCGCAGTTCGATGTAAATTGGTATGTCCACGAACCAAAATTGGTGTATTTTTATCGTGAGTACATAGAGGAATTGGGAAAGTCAGGTGGCAAAGAAGTCAGCTGACAATGCGGGCGCCAACAATGCGATATTCTATTTCCTCTTATTCTGCCGCAGCAGTCACTTTTCGTTTTATCGAGAGACCGAGAGAGAGAAAACTCGGCGCCGAGTGATCGATCACTCCCGAGGTCAGGGCGAAACCAATCCAGATTGGAGGGCAGACATATCCAACAAGAGCGGCATCTCTATAGTTTTATCCAGATTGAGTTTATGTACGCGATTGATTTTGTCCACTGGTAGATTTTCTCATTTTCGGTGATCGATCGCGACACACTGTCCCCGAATTTCGGTTGCGATATTAGTTCATGACGCCAGTTGGCTGACCCTCCCCGGTATTTCTTCCCACTTCGATTGACCAGTCAATACGATTTCCGCGAACGTCGCATCGACGAGACTCTCCATGTTCCGCGTAGGAGTTCTCTAAAATTAACACCGAAGCTATAAGCGACGAGCTGCCAACAGCCTTCTCGATTAATAATTAAAATAATCCCATTTTACTGAAATTGAAAAAAGTGTTAGAAAAAGTCTAATCTACTATTACTTTTGAGTTTTTTGATCGAATTATAATAATTATTGTAAAGTTAATTTGAAAATTTGCTTGTACACTGTAGATTATTACCAATGATTTTAATTAGCTTCTGTCGAATTAGTCTGGGGTCTCAGGGTGATTGAGAATAATCGCTACATTTGCTTTCACTTCTTGGTTTATTGGATCTTCTTTTAAGCGAATTCCAGGATTTTTAATTAGCGAGGAAATTCTTGGTTAATTACTAGCAGACTTAATAATACGGAGTCAATAATGTAGGACTTTTATGGCGAGGCGAGTTATTTTCTTCTTTATGGCTGCTCTACGGTCAGAATGGAGGGTAAAACTTGACCTAGGACCCTTGGAGCCACCCTCGGGCGACCGTCATACGGCTTCCAGGGTCGCTCCTTAGAAATCTACCATATCCAATGGCCTTTCTACCTGTTCCACGAAGCCTACAATTTTCGATTCGTCATCAGTTTCTTCCTACCACCCTTGGACAAAAATTGGGTCTCTTCCCTAAGGGAGTGGTACCTGCTCTTTGTTCTTCTTGCAAAGAAGAAAGAGAGTCGTTCGTTGCGATACGTGTCTCGAATCAATCACGGATTCTAGTTCCGACAGACTCGAGTCGCAATCCCAGTAATTAAGCAGAAAAATCCGGTAGTCTTATCTTCTCATTTCCTGTCGAAGGATGAACACGTGCGCGCGAGTGCGAGTTTCGAGGAAGTGTTCCAAGCTGCCCTGGTGCATTCTCTTTGAGCCTTGACAGCTTGAAGCATCAGAATTACATAAGGCAGACGGGATATACATGCCTCCTTCTCGTTTGCCAACGCGACGCTCTAGGATGTTTATTCACCCATTGGGGACTAAATGAAGCGCAGTGCTCTATCCCCTTCCTGTCTGAGCATTTATACCGGATGACTCCGATCTGATGGTAAGCACAACCCGAAAGGGGTGAATCTTCATGAAAGTGTAAGTCGCGAGAAGGTAGAGTGGCAATTTTTCATACGAGGCCTCATTTCCGTATAAATCGATGTCGAACAACACCTTTGAATCTTAATGAAAAAGAATTTCAATTTGCTACTTATTTTTAACGTTGACTGAATTAAATTTCAAGAGTAATCAAAACACTCGAGGAATCTCTTTCAAACACAGCTCAATGAATTATCTCTACATCGATTAGTTTAGAAGTGAAACCTGGTAAGAAAAACTGTCTCTATATTTTGGACTTATGTTTTCATACGGATCACCCCTTTTGAAGTTGTATCATCATAGTTCACTGTTGCTCTGTATATCTCCATGTAGATCTCTGCAAGCTACTCGTGAAACGGTGTACTAGAGCGAGCTGCACTTTATTTTCTCGGATTCAGTTTCTGGTTTATGAGGTCTCTTTCGACTGCTTTGGATCCCCTGGCATGTCTGACTTCACAACCCGTAAATATTTACCGCTCGAGCGTAGAAATTCATTTTTCGAGTATCAATATTTGGAGTGCTAGCATATCTGCCGAAACGTATGCTGCGCTTTTTGCATCGTCGAATTCTAATACACTAGGATTTCTATTTTAGAAATTCTATTTGCTTGGAATTTCTATTTCGTAGAGTTTACTTTTACCATTTGTTACGTTTATTCAAACATTTTCTGGAAACATCTTTGATAGATATACCACGTTATGAACTGTTTTTTTCCAAACAGATATTTTCAAACAATTTCTCACTTCCATCGTCAGTAGGAATCGGTATAAATTTATCGGTGGAAATTGTACAAAGTAGGGAAGTATGACTGTGTCATGCGAGAAATTAGAAAGCCGCGAAACTAGTTTCGAGACAGTAAATAGCCATATCCATAGATCATTAACTTCTGAAAGTATTTAAAACCTTCTACATAATTTCGCAAAATCAGCCTCACGAGTTAACGCGACCTCCAAGTGTCTCGCGGTATTCAGTCCGACCAAGCTATCTCCAAACACGCGAAACGTTAATTAAAATCCGCAATGGTAACTCTGGTTCACGTTCGTTTTCGCGGGCAGCCCAATCGATAATCGGGATTTGACAGTCCACCTTTTGTCGCCGTGAACGATAGAATGTCTGGCCATCGTCCAATTTTTATCGGCGGATTTCGGCGCGAGCGGTCATTAAAAATCATCGTTAACGAACTTCTATAGTTTTCACGTTTTGCTTCGTACCTATAACGAATGCCCTTGATTGCCCTGGCTAACGATTATTCTTTTTTTTCATCGCCGATCACACCATACTGCACATACCAGAGATCTAAATTAATTAATATTACCAACCACGCACGTTGAATTAGATTCGTTCGAGCTGATCGCAATTATCCAATATTCTCGAATTGATTGCATCTATCAATCGAATCACTTGAGTATCGAGATTCAATTCGCGAATTAACTTGCGCTTTTCAACGCTTACCCGCCTGTTTGAGAACAGCTTTTCGCCTGGGCCATCATTTTCCCGCGAGTAAGTGGCGTCAATCTGTCTTAAACAAATTACTCGTGCCATCGCTCAAGTATTCGCTGCCGAGCACGATGAAACGCTCGCGTTTATCTTTCATACTGTACTTCATACTCAATATTCAATCGTTCAGACTGACAAGCTGGAAAGCCCGATGACGGTAATTGATTACCACTAACGATACTCGAGAGCAATTACTCATTCGCTTACATACAGGATGATTCGAGATTCGACTGAAACTTCCTGTCTCTGGATCATTGTCATCAAAATGAGACACGATTTTTGAGAAACTCTCCACTTGTGATATCTTTATAAATCGAACAATGGGGATAATAAATGTTCGATTCTTAGAAGGGCAGATGCCACCGTGGAATCGGTTGCATAATCGATTTTTGCAGCTATTTTTTCCGCCTCCCTCTTGGGTCAGTGGCCTGTAGAGAAATGATCTCAAGCGTGAAGGCACGCAATATCGTCGTCGATTATTTCTTTCATCGTGCCAGTAGTAAATATTTGCAACTGTTTGTATTCGCCGATTGATACGCTACGTTGAACCGTGAAAGAGAGAAAGAATGTAATATGCAAGTAGCAGCTGAGGGAGAGAGAGAGAGAAAGAGAGAAAAAGAGTTACACGCGTGTTATGGATATTAGAGGTCTTGCGCTTTTAGCGTGATGAACTGATTTTTATGAAGACCGTCACTGAGCAGATGCTCGACGATCTGTTCTTCCTTTATCCCCTTTTACCTCTCGCTCACGATACATATTCTATTGTCGTCCTAAAATCGATTTTCTACTATAGAATGATTTCGACCCAATTTTTCTCCACAAGTAAATAGTTATTATCACTGCTAGAGTTATTAGTCCTCGTATTTAGCTTCCCGTGAATTGAATTTCTAAATAGCTCAATTTCGGAAACTCGAGTGATATTGAAAGTCATCTGAAACTGTAAAGTTACTCGCGCTACGTACAATTTTACTGATTACTAAGGGACGTAATCATTGACAGGGCTCGTGTTTGTCCATTAAAAGTTTCGGTTCGCGTGGCAAGCGACCTGATAGATCATTACAGAGGCATGCCGAGTGGGGCTATAATTAGATCACTTTAAAGTAGGTAACACACAGAAAACTGCTCTGAGATTTTTCGATACAATATTTAGAAAGGCTTGTCTCAAAAACCTCAGTCAAGTACGTTTATTTATTATTATCTACAGAAATATAAAACTTAGAAGCATCATAGAATCCATTGTAACTTCTCTTTCTCTCTTGTTAGTTAGTTCGAAACTTGAAGAACTCGTGTTCTAAGATCTCAAGGAAAAACGTGAAGCTTTCGCGAACTACCTTCAACAAACCTCGCATTTAGCAGAGCGGATTCATAAAGTCCGCGTAGTATCAAACTCCGAGGGATGCAATTACTCCGAAACTTTGAAAGCCGTGGTTGGATAGTGCGCACACGAAACACTGACTATGAGTAAAATTTAATGTGTTATTTACGCTTGTCCTCAAACGATAAGCCAACCAGCGTGAGCGAGAGCATTCTTCCAATATTACAGGGCCGCAATTTATGGCCTCGAGATTGTTCGAAATAGCAGCTGGGCCTTTGCTCGATGGGCCAGACGTGGCACACTGTCTATAGATCCACACGCATATACGCAGACACATGAATAAATTGATGGCTTCGGGGGCACGGGTGACACACCCTCCAGTTTGACCGGTTAGGTTTCGGTTCATCCGCTGATTAACTGGCTGCACGCGCCCAGACCTTACGAATACGATGGACACACGCGTATACGTACATACACGATATTGGACTCGACCACCAAATCAGAATGGACAGTCTGCTTGACCATCCAGTACAAGGTGTTCCGCAAGCTGCAGCCCAAACAAAATACGTAATCTGATGTATTGGTATTGAGAAGCAGAAAGAAACGTAAAATTAATAGTTATATTACGAGTAGTGGGATATTATGACATTAGACTGTTCGTATCTCTCTTTATTCTATGCATAAAAATCAGCAGACTTTGGTGAAAGATTTAATTTAAACAAATCATTTTCGTCTTCGAATCGAATGTTACATAGATTTTAAATGGAATATTAAATATGGTCATGTTAACGAGTGTCCTATTTATATTTATTCAGCATTTCAATATCAATTTGTTTCTTTCTCGTATTTTGATAGCGTTAATTGAAATTCCCTTTCGAGTAATTTAATTTTAGAAAAATTAGCTTTGAAGTTTCATGGAAATAGCTTGAAAAAGACGTTTCACGTGATGTATCGATCGGCAGGAATACGCCAGACTAAGCTTGTTTTGGTGCGGTGTATTGGGTAATCTGACCCTGTTTTCCACCTTTATTCGCCATTATACTAGAGATATAATGGGTAGGCGAGAAGGAACGTATCTCTGGGTCGGTTTTATTAAATTTTTCTACCGTTATCAACCTCTGCCATGAAGGGTAGTACTGTTAATAGAGGGTGTATGTATATGTGCGTATGGACTCTCGCGTGCATACATATGTATATCTATGTATATGCATATGTATATATGTATGTACCTCGTAAACATAGCGGTTACGTGTGTCTGGGAGGCTGCGAAACGTGGCTCGCTTATTAAGAGACGATTTAATTCCGATCGATTTGCGCACCACTACGCAGAGACCTCGAATTGAAAATCAACGAAACAGTGCGGTGTTAATGCCGACGTTGGTAGTCGCATGCTTTGCGAACTCGTTGGGGGATATAACCGAGGGGTGTCACTGGTTCTCCATTGATTTACCGCTCGTTAATTTGCTCTGCATCAAAACCTTGTGCTCGATTAGCGATTTGAATTGAACGCATCAGTTGTAATATCCGATTGGTAATTATTCTAGTACTGTATTCAGGAATTTAATTAAATTTTAACTTGATTAGATTTACATAGTATTTGATTGGAAATTGGTATCGACTATTCCGTGAGAACATTAATTACTATATTCGATGACTGAATAAATCTGTATTGATTTTCGAATAATTTATATTCTGATAATACGCTTTTTTCTATAGAATATTTATTTACGAATATTTTGAGGGGAGACGTATTGTGTTATAATATTTTCTTTTCCTTTTGTGTGTGAAATTCTTAATGAAGATGTTTAGCTATTGTGATAGCACGACAGAGAGATATTTCGCTATAGAGACAAAGAGGTCGATTTGATTGTCAGTCCTTCCGCTATAAAGGCAACGCTGAGCGAGTTTCGCGTTAATCCACCGTATGCGTACAATAGTAATGTACCTTGCGAACGAGCGTGCCGGGCTCCGCGGAAAGGTAAACACAACGGTTACGGACAGGGAGGTAATCCTATTCCGGGACTCGTTCGAAGGAAGCTCCCCACTACTAGTCAAGGAGCTACCGAAACAGAACCATGCATCTCAGTCAGTCGTTTTAGATTTTACCGAGTATAGGCTCACAATATGCATTTATAATACTTTGACGTATATATTCATTCAGTTAATTATTGCGCTGTGAAAGCTGCAATCATCCTAATATGTAATTATTTACACAAGTATACAAAAAGTTAATTGAGTCTCCATACTTTTAAAAATAGATTTACTTCTTATATAATATACAAACATTAAACTGATGAAAGATACAAAGTTTAGTACAAGAAATTTGTTAGATAGACCCTTTTATCAGTTTCCACGCTAGTGAGCATTTTATAAGAAAAAAAAGATTATTCTGACCGCTGTGAAAATGCTTCGACCTCGTTAGAATAGCAAGAACACGAGAATAGAAACGACCAGCTCCCATTGGAGAACAAGCGCAAATGCGTAATTTTTTCTTAATCACCCTCGAAGCACAGATGGAGTGATATAGACGGCGGTTTCGCCACTCCGGAGTCAATTTAATTCGTGCCAATTCGCGAGAACAGTGCGCGCAAATTCGTTGCGGAAAATCGAGCGGTTGCGGGCGTAAGCGCTTTATGAACTTGACCGTGATCGAAATACGGTGCGCTACGATTCGCGAGAACAACGGGCTGGTATGGATATGTATTCGCAGGATTGTGTAAGCGCTATACACTTGCGCGAACGTTTTTCGAGCTGGCTCGAGTGGGACACGCGAAACGCGATAAAAGAGCGGAAGTTTTGAGAAGAGTGCACTATATGTACTCACAGCTAGACTGTGCAATACACTCTTCCTCGAGGAGTACGTGCATTTTCTTCGACGAGCCATTTCGAATCCGTGCAATGCTTTTAACACTACTGACCGGATATTCCGTAAAGTCGGCTATTTTCCCCAATTGAGTCTAGCGTATCTTGGTAACTACTATTTTTTTCCAAATTATAGTCTTTTAATTTTACCTTAAGGATCGATATCAAGCAAGTTTTCGATAAGATTAATTGGATAATGATTTCAAAATCATTTCACGCTTTCAGTATTTTCGTATTAAAATTATCGAGAAATTTAATACACGATATTAATTGTTCAACCTCGAGTTGCTCATAAACAAGTATACTTTCTTAATTGCACAACTTTAAGGAAATGAACCATTTCACATTCACTCATTAGTGTAAATTGTAGGTACATAATTCTCGTGCCAATTAAACGGGTTTAATAATGATAAACTGAAATTGGATGGGTATCGAATTAAATAAATAATAATGAGGTAGAGGCTAACATATCCATCAACTGTTTTATTGGTACATACTTTTCCCTCATCCTGAATGATAGATACTTTTATTTTTTATAACAAAACGGATTATTCGTGTATCGCATAGAGAACAAGCCTGAGATACTGTAACCAGGGTACATCAATAGGAATGTATTGTATATGTGTATATGTATAGATAGTTGGAGTAGTTTGGCATAGAGCGAGCACGATATCCTTCCATTAAGGAGCAGTGAAACTTTATATCGATTTGTGGGACTACTGGAAATACTCTCGACTGGAATCCGAAAGCCGCGGGGAAATCGATGCAAACGGAAGGAACTCCCGTAAATCGTAACTTACACAGAAACCTAATAACACACGCGAAAGACAGGTTAAACTTTTCAATTCGAAGCGGCCAGTAGATCTCGAAGCGCACCACCGTAAATCCAATAACACTTCTTCTTGCTCGATCGGTTGCTTAACACTCGATAAACTCAGCGAAATAAGACCGCATTAAAAATACGAGGCTTCTACTCAATCGATCGATATTTATGTAGCTGTAAAACTATCGATTCTCATTATTCGAAAATACTTTATTGATTGTGCCAAACGAAGGACAGAGTTTTTTTAAAACAGTACGTAAGAAAGATTTAATAAAAAGATGCAAGAGTATATGCAACAAGCTTAACATTGAATTACGATTTTTAATAGAATTCATAAAACTCCATGAGTCAGTTTATAGAGTAAAAGAAAATATTTGTCTTTTCATTTAGAGTCTGCCAGTTTCCAAGTATCTTTGTACATGGGCATTCGAGTTGTTTCAAAACACTTCGCTTTAGGACTTACCTTTTAATTAAATATAAGTATGCAAGGTATACGAACTTAAACGTAATTTATTAATTAAGAAACTGAATTTACCGTGTAATTGCCTCTGTAATTTGTTTAGCTCTTTTTCATAAACAAACGAGGAAAATTTTAATCGGTATAATGGTCTTCGTGATTGTTCAATTACCTTAAATCATTTGTCGAATATGTCGATAATAAGATTTAACTTGTAATTAACTAATGTAACGCTTTTATCGAATCATTTTAATTACTTATCCACTTGTCGTTGTCTAGTATCTTCTTATCCATTATTTATTTCTCGTTTGGAAAACGAACGTATTTGTATAATTATGATAAATTAACATTGATGAATCCTGCTGAAGTAAAATATTAGCTATTTTGGATTCATCAAGCCATCAAAGAAGCGTGAAATTAATTTGTATGCTCAATCGTAAATGGTACTTCCAATTCGAGCGAGATTCACAGAGAAACCGAGAATACTGAAATTGACTGGGCTCGACGCGATGCATTACCCATACATAATGGTATGCGTGGTATATCCATATATTCTGCGTGGAACGCGAATTGCATCGGTGATGTAACATCGGCCCCGATGCTCGAATCGGCAATTACACGACTACATCGTGCCGTAATTTAAAGTGGCATTTCTTCATTAACGTCGACGTGATTGGCGAGCTGCTCATGAGATTGGTAGGGACAATTAACGACTGGCAAGCTAAATTGCTAAATTTCGTTATTGGCGGATATAATTAAGTTGGTCAACGCATGTTTCTGCACTAGATAATTTTGCATATATAATTTACATTTGAACAGTTTTAAACATTTTTATCAATTTCGAATTGATACCAAATCTGTCATAATAATTCGATTTCTGATTTTTATGGAAGAATTTATCATTTAGACATTACACGGTTGATTTAATGTAAATTAAGAAAGATAACGAATTTAATTGGAAATAAGTGCTTTCTGAGAAGTTAATTGATTTAGATTCTATAATTAGTAGAAATAACTAGCATAACCGAGTCGACCATAACTAGTGGGAGTATTCAAATATTATCGAATTGAATTCTGCTGTGGAGAGAATTCTCATCAGTCCACCCGAGAAAATATACACCTCGAATATCCAATTTAACCACATTTCGCATTCTACAGCGGGCCAAATACATACATACATACATATTTGGGCTTCCGACTCGATGCAGATGTAGCCTGTCAGGCAACAAGAACCCACCGAGCATCAAGGGTTTCCCCTCGAAATATCGCTGAATCCCGATTACGTCCGCGGACCGGGGCTTTTCAGTCAAAAAGGGCTCGTCTCTCTCAGCTCTTTTACGATATATGCGTGGCCACGCGTTTACACAAACAGAGACACACACACATAGTCGTTTCTCATGTGGTATAGCAGAGTATGAGGCTACCACAATTCGTGAAAGGGTCGTACCACCGGGTTTCGTTATTAGGAGCCGGTTTAATTTCGAATGTGTATTCGCGGGACCACCGGCTGGAAGCAGAAAACGGATGGAAAAGCTAAAGAGCGGGATACAGTCAGAGAATCCTAATAGGACCCTTTCTCGACCCAACACGAAGAGTAGGAGGACCCTTTTCTACGCTCGGCAAGGGTGGATTCCAGCTGCATTAGTCATCGTTCGTTTCTTTCTTGCTGTATGATTGATACTTTGGCTTCTCTACCTTCGCGTCGCAGTTATAGTAGTATGCCTCTTTCTGTGTCTGAGACGCTGTGAAATTGATGGTTCGATGGTTCACTCGAAGGAAGTATTTTTCGTACTGTTCAACCTTTTAAGAGATTAAGCCTGGCTCGAATTCGATGGACTTGGACCATTTCAATAAATCCACTGGTTTTTCGGAATCCAGCTCAATCGAGATGAAGCTTGCGGTACGAATCAAGAAAGTGGTGAAGATTTTCTTACAGTGAATCAACACTCTTTTTCCAGTTAGATTTTTGCGACCATATTTTTCTTTCTATATCAAATTTTAACTTTTGGTTCTTTATCGTATTTAAAGTTTTTTTCAGTGATCGATTCAATATTGAATTTCGAGTGGTATAAATTTTACCGAAAGCTTCTGCTTCACTTTACGGCGCGAAGATAAATGGATTGAATAGAGACAAATAGATCGAAAGATTAGTTTCGAAAGCGGTTAGAGATATAAGGATGTCGAAGAAAACTGTAGCATTTTTCCGATTGTCTCGTGGCATGTAGTGGCTGTCGCATCCCTAGGGATGAAAATCGCAACTTCTGCCAAGTTCGCGGAAACTGTTAACGGGTGTGCTGCTGACAAGACAAAATATATATATATCGTTGAGAGACTCGGAAGCATAGGCGCGCAGAGAGCTGGCCCCCCAAGTGACTTTCTTTCGAGTGTACCTGGCGCGACTCCAGTGGAAAAACGTTGCTTTGATTGACAGTACGATAAGCACGAACTTTTGCGATCAATTCCCATTAAAACTACCGCCGTCATTTACATAATAAAGCTGCATTTGACATAGAACGGAATTCGGTCAGTGATCTTACTTCTTAGTAGTTCTTACCGATACTTTATCGAGCAAGTTCCAAAAGCACACTATTTTATTCTTCTTGAGTCTTTCAGTAATGTTTCAGAATTTTTAACCATAACTTGTAACTATACAATGAAAAAGTGTTCAAATTTTCTTTATGAATTCGAGTCCTTAAATTTATTGCGCTACATAGAAAGAAGATTGTGTTTTTTATTCGAATGATTCACCAGTGTAAAGATAATTTAATTCTATACGAGGTAAATTAAAAGTATGAAACCATTCGATTATACATATAAAACACAAACTATAAAGTGATAGAAATTGTGAGTATCGAGATAGAACAAGTGTTTATACGATGGCAGCTTCGTCTCGACTCATTCTATTAGACTCGATATAACTCTATGTATGTATGTATATAGATGTACATATGAAATCTCGAGTTGGCTTAGGCTTTACGCAACAGCCAGTTTCTATAATAGTTGCAGCGAGGGAATCGCATTCATCTCGTCGAGTTTTTTTAACTCGATGTTGGATAGCTGATATCTATTACAGTTAAATCTTTATTCGATCCGCGGAGCGGCACTTATGCTATATTCCATTTCCAGCTAGGAAAAAGTTTCACGGAGCATCGGGTCCCTGACAAATGGATATCGTCGCCAGAATGAAATTGAAATTCGAGTGGCAATTCCATTAGAGTCAGTCGAGTCCGTAAGATTCGAATATACGCGAGATCGTCCCTTTCGACTTTCCTCAGGAATCTTGATACACTTCCTTTTCTTTTGGAAGCTTTATTATCTTCCTGGAAAATTTGCGTCCTTCAGGAAAGTTTTCGTACCTAGCCAAGTTTCTCTTGATTTTCGCGCTGGAACAATGGAATTCTCTGGCGGTAAGGCTTTTTATTTAATCCAGAATTTTTTCTCTCGGGAAAATCTGCTGATTCAGCATGCCCGAGAGGAATGATAAAGATTGAACAGTTTGCCTCCATAACGGATGTAATCCAGCGGCATTTTACGAGGATATTATTTTTTCTTTTGCCTCGTAATAAATTCCTGCTATTGCGAATTCGCGGATAAGTAAGGATAGATGGGTAGAGATATTTTTTTATAACAGTTCAAATAAGCAAACCGCATATATACTGATATACATCATATATATCAATCTACACGAGTCACTGAAAAATGGATTTGAAATAACAGTTTGCGTCTCTCTATGTTTCGTCCCATATATTCCAAGGTTTTATGCGCATCTTCATATATTTCTCTTGCTGAAGAGAGAAAGCTATGTCAAACATATTTCTTCGTAAATCGTAATAAGAGATTAAAGAGAAAGGTCACAATGATTTTCATAATAAAACTGGGAAAAATTAGAAACGGAAAACGGTGAAATAACGTTCAGTCACGGGACAGTTATCGAGAGGAAAAAGGTGATCTCATTTTTCTAGCAAGCATACTTGAACATGCAGCTTAACGGGAAATATCAAGATAGTGGATTTCACCGTTAGCCTGCTTCTCCATCGATTTACTTTTCTCCATCGTATTCCTTTCTTTTCATCTATTATGCTTCTCTCGCTTTACATCTACATACTCCCAGTATTGTTTCTCCCAAATCTTCCGAATCCACATAACTCCTCAAGTTTATTCCAAAAATGAATCATCCATGTCTGACAACTCTATCCAATTAAGCACGCGCAAGCGTATTTTAATATAATATACTCTCTTAATTTAATTTACGCGAGAACTCCTTGGAGGAGTCCTCTTATCAGCGTAGCATTTTTCCTTGAATTCCCTCGTTTCTTCCTGAAATCCTGAAGCTTCTTCGCACAGTTACAGTACTTCTCTATAGTCATTCATTCATTCGTTTGATACCGTTGGCGAATGGGCGCTCATTCGCGTTATTCTCATTGAAAAAAATCCATGCTAATTGTAGACTGTGTAGCTTAGCTCTCGCACGAATGAAACCTGCTCACAGCATTGAAAGTAAAGTGGTCTGGAGGCTCGACGTTAGTCAGAATATGTCATCGAGACGAAAGAAATGGAGTGAACACGCATCCACGAGAAAGAGAGAGAGAGAGAGAGAAAGAGCGAATGAGATGGTAAAGGTGGGGGGCATTCAACGGGGTCTGAAGTGTCCGATGGCTCAGGTGCGCTGAACTCGCAGTAAGTCAGCTTTGGCCCGCACTGTGGGAACACGTTCCTGCCAACGAGTAAAGTGAGTGCTCGATGGGGACTCCCAAGGTAGATCTCCACAGCCTATTCTCTCACGCTGTGAAACGACTTACGCGATTATAAAGTCCTCAGTACCCTTACTTCTTCAATACTTCTCCGAGACTTCGTTTTCCACTAGTTCCCGTGATTCCAATTTTCCACCGTGTACCCCTTTTAGTCTTTAATGTCTCTGAAGCAAATTGGATCAATGAACCTGAGTACACATATGAATGCGAAGGCTTTAAGCTACCGCTGCAGACACTAGTGACCCGCAATTGGCATACTTCGCTGAATCTCAGTTTTTACGTAACATTATTAAAACTGTTGGTAATAATTAACTGTTATTTGTCAACGTTCACCTTCAGATTAAATGACTTATGGATAGAAGCAGTATTAACCGTAATTTGTTCATGAATAGGTTTAGTTAAAGTAGATTAAAAATTTGAACAAGAGTATAACAAAGTGAATTATCAAAGTCTCCTACGCTTAATAATGTTTCTGTCATCTTTCCACGTGAACCTTGGATTATAGAAATCTGTCCAGAACTCTACGGGTTAAGATCACAGATGCTAAACCTAAACCAGACACGTGTTTCTGATAAAGTAGGATAATTTTTGAATCAGACGGAAGTAGACGAGTGCTCTATGTTCACTAGGCTGTCAGTTCTAGTCAAGTAAAAAATATCATAAAATCGTAGACTTCCAGATACAACTCGGTTGTCGTCTTCTGTCTCTTCTAACTTGCTAGTCCCTTGAGACCAAATGAAATGAGACTCGCACACGTGTCTACCGTACTGCAGTCGCTTTCACTGACAAGTTTCTAGACGCTACGAAGTATAGGTTTGGAAGGATGTCCCTGTTGCTCGTTAACCTTTATACTCGATGCAACCGGGATTCTCGAGGTCTCGTGAAATTTGCTTGTTTCTACTATCGACGAGAATCGCGCAGAGATAACTCCACCTATGGTATTCGTTGCGGGGATATAGTCGATGCACCATTAATCTTTGGAACACGTGAATCTTCTGCCATATGCTAATTTTCTTATCTTCTCATCGATTCAAGATGTTCCATCTTCCCTTTGATATTTAAATCGTCTCTATTGAAATTGATTTGGTGAGGTATGACGTCTGCATGTACGTTTCT
The DNA here is from genome assembly GCA_963989405.1 of Trypoxylon attenuatum. Taxonomy (NCBI): domain Eukaryota; kingdom Metazoa; phylum Arthropoda; class Insecta; order Hymenoptera; family Crabronidae; genus Trypoxylon; species Trypoxylon attenuatum. The sequence continues at coordinate 15,167,413 of OZ022491.1, forward strand.
ATTGGATTTTCAATGTGAATTGAACGAGATTCTAGGAGGGGGCGAGAGTGAAACGCGTGTCTTTATTGAGGGATGCGCTTTCACTGATTGCACATGTATGAGCTTCGCCGGAACATGATTTCAACGGATGCTGCTATTAGTGGTTAACCTTTAAACCTAGTAGAGTAGACCAGAGATTTCCACGCGGTCCAGGAAATTCGAGTCCCGGACAAATGGGCTGCATTAACTCTCCAATTACTGGTGTGATTCGTGCGGACACGGATAGCATGAAAACACGAAGCTTATATAATCGAGGAACTGCCACGTTCTTCAGGTTTTAATACGTTGTATCATCCTAACGCAATGTTAGTAATTTTACTGCAAGAAACTGAATTATTCTCTTAATTCAAACCAATTCCAACAGAGCTGCATCATGTTCGTTTGCATTGTTTTATGTCGGTTTTTGTGCGAGTAAAAACGCAGATTTAACCTTCTATAATTCCATACAATTGCGAACTGTACACGTCCGGGTCTCTGCGTTTTTTTTATTTCTGTTTCATTTTTCAACGCGAACCGAAACAAAAACCCATGTCGAAGAGCCGTATATACTGTGTAAAAATTGTAGTTTTACGGAGCAATATATTTTGCTTAATTGGTTGAACTTTTTTTAACATTCTATTAAGCGGATTCGCAGGAAACGCAATACACAGTTATACATTTTGGTATCCATCATGTTGGTAGAAGGATTAATATTGAATTATTGAATTTCAAGGGCTTTGCGTCTATGCACTAACTAACCAAAACATGAAGGCCTCGAGGTTTCCAAAACTATCACGTTCGTCCACTCATCGAATATAGCAGATTAGTGAAGTACCCTTTTCCGGAGCAGTCGATTCGGCTCGAATTTATGCGTTCAGGGTCGATTTTATTGAATTCGCGCACCCTCGATCGAGTGTACGGTACGTTACATCGGTGGAACGGTGAAATTTGCGCGCATAATGGGGGGTGCATACACTTTCACCGGATATGCGGGTGTCGACGGTTACCTCGAAACGATCGCGTTCGTGATTTCCGTGTTCCGGTGCATTCACGCGTGATTTACCGGTTTTAACCTGCACTTCCATTCACTCGGGATATTTATCTTACTGCTCATCCTCCCACTACTGTTATTAAAGAAACATTAATATTATTTATCGTGATTCAGAGTCAAATTTGTTTTCATAATGGAAATGGAAATGTTAATTCCTATTGTAGTACCGATAGTAATACTCAAATACATATATATATCCCATGTACCATGAGTAATGAAAACATTTGGTTACCAGAATATACGTAATTTCATTCTCTCAAATCCAAATAATTTCTTTATATACAATACGAATGAATACGAATACGAGTATGAATACTTTTACCTGTTGCAATTATGCAACACACAAAATTTCTTTAACTTAATGTAAAGAACCGGTTTTGCAAACTTTTCGCGTTAAGATCTTACTACTGTCGCTTTCACTGATTTCGTATCTTACGAGGAAAGAGTGGTTCCATAGTGGGAATGTAGTAGCACAGAGAAAATTGGAAAATAACTCTGCGGATTAAAGAAACTCGCGGTATTTGGAGAAAAAGAAGCGTGCTCACACGACGACTGACACGAATTTAAACGCATCGGAGCGAAGCCTTGCTAATCAGCACAGAAACGTAATCTCGGGGCCAGAAACTCGATGCCGGAGGCAAAGGGAGAGATACACAATGAGCTAGCTGGGAATGAATCGCAGGGGTGGTAGTGCTCTCGTGAACGTAAATCGGGCGAGTCATTAAACGGCGATAGAGAGCTCTACGTTACAGCAGAAGATCTAATATTAGAGCACCAGGCGACCAGATCCTCGTCGACCCGACGTGCTACGCCTATAAATCAGTCCGCTATACATACGTGCTCTACTAAGAATTTAAATTTTCTCGTAAATTAATTTTTAATGGCTATTACTTAATCACATCGTGAGGGCTATTTCGAATTGGTTAATGGAATTAGAGCTAAAAATTTCTTGCTATGAGCAAATGATAGATATCCAAAGTAAAGTGCAGAGCAAGACACTCAATATAAATACGAAAATATTGTGATAAATTAGTAAACAGAATTTTAATGATAAGAAATTACATTGTTATTCAGACAATAAAGTGGAGTTTCTCAACGAACCATCTAAATATCAGATTTGTCATTGGTAGAAATCGCATGGGACCAAACTTTAGTTTCGAGGGGGACATAGTCTGATATTAATAGTTGTTTATAAAGGTAAAAGTTTGATGTGATGCTTTTAACTATAATCAAAGGCGAACGGGTTATTTGTGTGGGCTGTTTTAAATACTTTACCTTGTACAATGTGCAAGCCCAAATGGATTTGCGTAAATACACGAATTTATATTAGCAGTTTATTTTCGTATTTACGTATTTGCTAGGGGTTGTTTATTTCCATTGTTAACATTAAAAAACCAGATTACAAGCAATTAAAATGAAGTCGGTTTCTTGCGAAAAGGTTCTTCGTTTCGCGAATCGATTCCATGAAGTCGTCGTTGTAACATACAATCTTAGTTTAACCCTTTCTCCAGGGAGCAAAGAGCTCGGATGTTAAAGCACGCGAAGATGGTACATACTTGTACATGGATATACACGTACTATATGGATCGCAGTTACGCTCGGTAGTTTTACGAGCTCCTTTTCTTGTTGAACGTATTTGACTACTTTAGATACTATTACTCACGCAACGATAGACATTCATAAGTTGCAAGGAAAATCCATACCCTTATTTCATACAATTTCATTCTAACTAGTAAAACCGAGTTAAACTATTACAGTGAAATAATTGAAATTGCCTGGGGTAAATATAACATTTTGTTCTTCTTTGAATGAAAGTTTACTAAGTATATTGCTCCCTTTTCCAAGGTGGGTAAAAATTTGTCTTGATTCATAATTCTCCATCCCGCGTGCCTCGTTAAAGTGTTTTCCTCGGTAAAACATCAAGCTTAACGAGATTACATTATGCCGCTGCGGAATTTTCCCTTTTTTTGCTTTCGGTGGGTGCGAGAATTTCTTTGAGGTCGGCAGGGCACCTCCTTTTTTCGAGGCTTTGTATCGCGGAACAGGCGTGAACCGACGACCTACTTGGACGATCGGTGAAATAAAACGTGACGGTACAGCGGGGGCTATAGCCCAGGAAAATTTTATTGTCGATAACTCGCTGTGAACTTTATTCATCTCGAATTTCTTTTGCTCGCCCATCTATTCCGGCATTGTTACACTTCGCTCTATGGTGGCTTTGACTACATACATACTACTTTTTTATCCTGACTTTCGGAAAAAATCGCTGCCTATTGCGGTTGCAATTTAATAAAAAGAAACGCGAAAACGTGTTCGCATATCTAAATTAAAAGCAAGTTTCAAGATTTTTAAAAATGATTAATATTGTAAACGGAGGAACGTCTTTGGTATAATGTATCTGTTATTAAATAATCAGGTTTCGAGGATTGTTCTTCTCTTTTGTTAGTTATGAATTATTTATTCTTCGAAACTCTGTATTCTCTAGCAGTCTCGTTTCTCGCCTTTCAGTCCGTTACTGACTATTTCTAAACACTACTTTCCTGAGAGAGTGCTAGAATGACAACTGTCATTGTATGTTCAGAGATATTCCTAGCGATACCATAAAAGAGAAGCGATGCACTCCGGTTATTTTTCCAGCGACAGCAATTCGTTTCAATTTTTCGAATAGCTCGTCAAAATCGAAATATTCATGGATCCCTGCAGAATTGTTGAAGATGGATAATGATAGTATGTGCCGCGACGTAATGTGTCCGCGATGATGCTTTCATTTACCTTGCGCTATAGTGATTATTCACGATTTTCCCCAGACAGGTGGCTTTTAGCATACTAGCGCATTTCCCCAAATGATAAATCATCCGCGATCACTGCCAGAATGAGAAAATGAGAATTCACGGCGTGGATCCGGAGAAAAAGGATTTGGACGAAGCTAAAGATGATCAATGTAATGTATGTACGTGTACATGAAAAATGTCTCAATCTAATAGAGATCTCGACTAATATTCAAAATTAGTCTCAAATTAAACTTTAATTATATGCATACTGCATTGATCACAGTAAGCGTTTTTATTTTAATCTTGCATAAACACATTTTTTATCAAATGCTGACTGACCTGGCTATTTTTTTAATAATATGTATTAACTAAATACTAATTACAATACGTTTATTAAATTACAATTCGATCCTATTAAGACTTTTTAATCCGACATCATTTTTAGTGATTCCAATACTATACCGTTCTCGGTAGAATAACGTAAATTCTACACAACTCAAATGTAGGACGATGAAAAGTCTTAGATTTATTCGATACAGTAGAATGAAGCTTTAGTGCGGTTTGATGTTTTCTATTTACTTATTGTTAGTCGACTATTTACTGACGGTGCGTCAGGAGCTATCGCGTTCAAAGGTGATTTAAACCTGAGAGAGTGAGAGAATACGATAGATAGGGATTATTTGAGTCGTTGTCGCGGTACAACGAAGCCGCGCAGAGATAGCAAAGCCTGATGGATTCGCGGTGTTGTACGCGACCGCTCGGCGGCCTGTATTTATGGTCACGACTCAAATTACGATAGGTGCGTTTCCGTTAACGAGTACGATCACTGTGGAAAACGACCGTGCATAGATACGTCGTTCGACACTCTGTACTCTCGTGAGAAATATTACTGTCGAAAAACTATAACTGTCTAAATAAAACTCTTTCCACAATACCCTCCTGAGGTCTATTCAGTAACGATATACACTTTTGTCACTAAAACGAAATGATTATGTTTTTTGAAATAGTCCAATTCGAAACAGTATTACATATTGAATTAATATTTCAATTTTGTTTATTGCCAGTTTAAGGTACATTGAGTTACTTATGAGCTATATATATCTCCAGTTTATATCCCATATTGAGTCAGAATTAACTATATTAAATAAGTCATATAAGCGTGTACTACATATACTTTGCAGAATTTCATTTTCTACGATAATAATCTACATTGCAGTCAATGAGTAAAACTTTAAAGCTGCTTTTATAATTTGCTAATGAAAACTACAAAGGGTTAAGGCAACCTTTAGAGATATTTTTCATAGTATTACTAGTCAAAGAAGGTATTAGAAGTCAGGTATTAGGATTATCGTCAGTACCCATGGATTCTATCAGCAGTATTATCTTGGAGCCAGGCGGAAGCGCTAAAAGGAAAGAAGGTTCGGATCTGCTAGCGACAAAGGACCGCTTTATGTCCATGGAAACCTGGTTAAACGAGGGCGGCAACTAGCTTTATGGCTTTACGCGTTGACCAGTCTGGTGTATGCACTTCCCATGCATTTCTGAGCTCCGCGCATATTCCCCTTGACTCTCGGTGGAGGCCAGGAAAATTATGTGGCCGATTTGCATTGGGGGCCACTCGCATCGAGGCTTTGATCGCGCTGGCTGACCCTGTCCTAGCTTTGTTTTCTAAAGATTTTTTCAACCCTTTTCCACTTGCAAATTTCTCTGAACACGGTAATTAAGCCGTTTAGTGCAACTAGTAGAAAATTTGAAAGGTTTCAGGGGTCTCATAGTGAACCACTCGATGAAAGTATAACGAAGGAAAAATATACGATACACAGTAACGGATAAGAGAAAGTTTAGAAACTTCGTGTAGAATCATATTTTTATTTTCTTAAAACATACTTTTACTCCAACTCAATTAATTTCTTCTTAACATTAGTAGCAGTCGAATCGTTTGCATATTCGCGAGCTTAAAAAGTGCAGACTTTTGCGAGCGGCTTAGAAGAGAGATGCGGAAAATCGCTAATCTTTGAAGTCCGTCTCGAGAGAGCGAAAAAGAAGGATAGAGTGAGGGATGGAGGAGAGAAAAAGAGACAGAATGAAGCAGAGCTGCTGCGGAAGTGCTCATCTTCGGCAAGATAGGAGTAACGACGCGCGGAAGACTTATGGGAATGGTGCTCGTTAGCAAAAGCTGTGAGAGAGAGTCGCGAGGATCGTCGGGATTAGGGCACGAAGCAACAATAGGGAGGTCCGTTGTCCTTGTACGGCAAGGATCTCTCTTGACTGGCCTTTTTTCCGTCTATACACCCTCTTCGGCCTCTTCAGTCCCCTTTGCTCCCTTTCCCCTCTCTCAGGCAGCTCCTAGCTTCTCTTTGTCACCGTCTACGTTTACTGGTTTCTTCGATCTCGCGGCGCTTTTGTTAGTTCAGCGCATTGTTATTGTTCGCAAGGAGGATTCGGTATTGTTACAGACAATGCCCTCACTGAATACTGCCGAAGCCAGGGCAATTGTTTCTTGCCAAAATATTTCGTGACCGATGTAGACACTGACACTTACCGCTCGGTTGTTCAATGATATGGCGATACTCTCTCGTAAGGATGACTTAGGTAATTTCGATCTAATCGCCTTATTATTGGCTGAGATCGGGGAAAATGGGAATTCTTTTTTACTCGAGGGAATCTCATTGAGTGACTATAAGCAGTAGACATTTGGTTACAAGCTATACGAGGGAATATAATTATTAAGAGTTATCTTAATATTTAATTGAAAGAATTCTTTGAAGAAGTTATGGAATAATTCTGATTACTTCATTTTGAAACATTTGTAATATTGGTCTTAAGAATTCTAAGAGTTTAGCAATGTTGTTGATAAGAACGTTATTCGATTTCTCAAAAATCGACAGTTTTGTGAATATTGTCTATTCCAACAATAAAGTAAAACTTCTGTTTATTGGTCATACAATAATCTAAAGTTCACCCTGTAGATATCTCGGTGAACTTTCTCGACAATCGACAAGGGTTCGTTACGAGATATTCAAAGCTACTCACGATCTACATATATACGTATATTGACGTAAAGTTTTATGATTGGCGCGCCTAGCACAGGATTTCACGGTGCGTTTTCCATAGGAGTGGACCCCATAGAGCAATTCCATTGTCCTCCTTTTCGAACTCGAATGAATCCGATTAGAATGGCATTGTCGATCATAAACGATCATTATCCAAACACTGCGAACGATTTTCCCGAGTGCCCTTGGGTTTCGTAACGTTTGCACGCTGGGCTTTGCTCAGCCACTCGTTTTACTCCGTAATGTAGACCGTATTCGTGACCGATCTACACTGATGGATACGCTTTAATCTTTACCTTTGATTATTCAGCGAAACACGAGAGAGTGGGAGAATGAATCCAATGAATTGACAGTCCACCCTCCGATTTTACAAGCATTCTCGATTAAATCAATGCTACTCATCGATTTTACCTTGTACGCGTACATACATACATGTATATATAAATATACACGTATGTGTTACCATCAGATACCAGGGACACACATCATTTCTCTCTACCTCACACCCTATCTGGTTTCCCTATCTGGGAAATCGAGATGAAAAATCACGAGGGAGATACAGAGAGATAACTGCCGATCCGATTTTCTTCCGACAAACCCGTCGAAATCATTTCCCCTGGTTGAAGCAAATAAAACGGGCTGAAAAAATAATTATTGAAAAATATTTGACCAGCTCAGCGTGTGCCCTCGGTATATTCTCATCGATGGGATTGCACTATGTTCGGGATCCGAGGTGAACTTTTCTCGTGCAAACAATGCCGAGTAATTAAAAATAAACTTTCCAACACCCACGCGGCTGAATCAAATGGACTATGAAGTCCAGGACCATTTGTTTGCTGAGCGTACCAGCGGAAATTTATTTTTCTCAACTCTTTGTTCTCCTGTAATTTGCCATTAGGTACCTTCATTGTGCGTCTATTTATTTTTGAGGGGGTCGTTCCGTTTATTTTTTCGGGGCATTCGTTTCGAGCGACTTGACGCGGGATCGAACATCGATAATCCATTGCCAGTATGGAACGAAGAGGAATGTGGCGGCGTGGGCGATCCTCGTAACTCATTCGTTGGGGTCGGACAGGGTTTTACGCGGTTAAATGCTAAACCTGCCTGAGTGACACTTAAAAATTTAAAAACCCTCACGAACGCACTGCCAGCCACGCCGCGGTTGAGAAATTGTTCAATTTTTATGAAGCACCTACCACCGCGAATTTAATCAGCGGTATTATTAAATGTCACTCACGTTATTCAATTAAAGAAATTCTTTATGGTTCTCGTTTAAAATATGCTGGGTTTTAGCCTGGCGAATAAAATTAATTCTCGTTTGCTCTTAGATTTCATACAAGTTTAATACGAACGAATTTTAGATTTAAAACTGAACAATTTTCCGTTAACGTGAAAAATTTATCCGCTATATTATTGTTAAATCGTTATATATGTCAGTCTCGCGTTATATAAACCGATTTTTATTTCTTTGAAAGGAAATCAACTTAGAATAGAACGTTTCCAAGTTCATCGTGCCAGTCGATGCGTGACACATTCCATTTAGCAATACAGAAATTTGAAAACAATTGTATTCTAAGTTTTGGAGTCGTAAGGCTCTATGTTCGGGGTAAAAGATATTTCCGGTTTAGTCGAGCATCTTGGGGCGTAATTCTGGGAGTTTTAGTGTAGCCATTAAGTACTCAGAGCCACCGATAATCCATCCAGCACGATCGCGTGACTTTCACGTGGTCACGAGATTCCACTTGGCTGCTCAACAATAGCTCGTGCCCTAGCTAGCACATTCGTGAACTGTGAGCGTGTAAACGAGTAAGTTGGGAAGCGAACTTGTAGGAAGAAATACGGGCCACCTATATCCACAGAAACCGCAAGAAACAACGATACGACTACTGTATCATGTAGTTTGTTCCTTTCGATGCAACTTTGATCGAACAATGTACATCGAGAGTTGTAACATTATTTTTTACGTATTGCAGACAAAGAAACGAGAACTCTATTTTCTGACGTATTTCTTTTAGATCTGATTCGTTTAGAATTCTAAAAACAAACGAGTATTGAATATTTTCTATGGACGTGGTGACTACCGTGTAAATGTTAAACTATTAAACGTACGATTTACTGCACTATATAAAAACTAATAATTTTCTAATTCACATAAGCATATACTCGTCTAAATATAATTACCAAAATTCCGATTTTAATTAAACCCCCAGTATTATACTAATTATAATATGCATAATGATTTATTTCCAGAAATAATTCAATCACTCTTTGCAGAATTTGTGAAATTATTCCGAAATTATTTGCACCAGTTCTACCAATTGCATGTTGAATTTGCGAACAACGTATTAAATAAATCTTTTCGCGAAATATTTCTAAATATTATACTACATCTTAATCGTACGAATTAATTTTTAAATCCTATAAGGTTATTTTTGTCAGATGGAATCAATCTCGCTTTTCAATATCAATGATCCTTATTTCGAAGCTACAAAAATTTATTATTTCTCACGATCAATATTCGGATAGTTATCCCAGTACATAGTTTTTTTTCCTATATTTCTTTTCAATGAGGGATGTGAATCTGGTGGGTGGCACAGTATACTCGTTAACGCGTAACACGATGAAGTTTTCATTATCACACCGATTTCCTTTTGTCTCGAAAGTTCAGGACATAACGAGAGATGCGGGCGCGAGAACTCGTTGGTGGACAGACCCTCCCGTGAAGCTCTACACTCGCATCCCTCTCAACTTCGGTTATTAAGGGGAGGGGATCTAATATCCCGAACAATTTTTCGCCTTTACCATTCTCATTTCCATCTAAAGTTTCAATTAACCATATTATTTTTTCTTTTAACGTACTAGCAGCTAACGATTTTACGACAGAAGTATACGTCGTGTAATACTGACGTTTTAACGGGGTTTCGCACAGTAATTGCACTTAAAAAACTGGAGCTAATGTAATTTATGAAATATTTAAGATTTATACCGTACAATCTTTTTACTTGTTTTATACACATATGTACATGATATAAAATATGTGTTATAAAATAAAGTTATACACATCACATAAACCGAATGTCAAGTGCAAATCTAATACTAAATATTCTCAGAATATAACGTCTCAACAATCAGTAATAATCAATAAATATATCATATTTATTTAAAATTGTTACGTAACAATCTTTCACATGAAATTATAAAGCAAGTTACACATTATGGAAATTGGATTCTGCAGTGTTTGTTCGTAGTAGCAGAAGGTGCTTAATTCCTTTAAAGGATAGCAATCCATGAGATTTAAGTTGGCGCAGGTACCTGGAAAGTTCCTATTGGGGATTTAGCACACCTGCAAAATCATTCTACGCGTAGATTTCCCATAAAACGTGCCAGATCGCTCGGGTAAAGTCGTCGCTTTTCCTGGATCTCTTTCTCCGCCCACGATGTTCCTCGTTAGAGCACGAACTTTGTTGTACCTACCTGTGCATGTGTATGTATGTATTCGTTGTCGCAGTGGCCCTTCCCTCGTGTCGCGGTATTGGAGCTTGTGTTCCTCCACACTTGTCGCAGAGCTCGTACTCCTCGTCGCTCTGCTTGTTTTCTTGTCTGAGTTTACAGAGTGGATTCACCGTGGCTCTGCTCGTTTCCTACTCCTTCAACTATTCGATTTTACAGTATCTTGCTTTAGTCACTTTTGCTTAGAAAACTCAATTGCTTCGATAACCGTTTCTTTACACTATAACGTAGATCAATACTTATCAATCGTTAGAACGATTATTCTTTTCCAAACTGCATATTTTAATCGATTAATCATTTTCAACTTAGTTCTTTTGCTATTCAGGAAATTTACGTATATTTCATCTTGCTCTGCAAAATATGAACCAGTCAAATTAAAAGTAATTGAACAGATATGTTAATTACTGTTTTGTGAACAAATACAGTTAAACTACTGGTATGAAATTTTATCTGAAGTATACTCAACCAAATTCGAATGTATAAAGTTTGAAAATAATTTCTTCAAAGAGAAGTCAATAAAAAGCAATTCACAGTCTCACCGTGTAGTTCTGTTATTAAAGAGGATAGAGTAAACGAAAATTGAACGTGAGAAAAAAATAGAAATAAAACCGATTCGTTCGACAATACTATTGAGAACGTGAGGTTTACTTTATAAAACAGGGTCAATAGTTCGCTTGTATCGATTCCATTCTTCGAAACGGGCTACATGTACATGCTGCGATAGTCCGATTGCAACGAATGATTCTCAGTCGTTTCGCCATTTGCGAAAGTTTTGCACTCGGCAGATTTGCGCAGACAGGCTTGCAAACACTCGAAATTCGCGCGCGAGAATGTTTAAATGGCTATCATTCGTCGAGTTATCCGACGAGTAGAGCTTATATGTACATTGCACAGAGAAAAGAGGCGAGCTGGAAATTGAAGTGTCATAAAACATGCTCTTTTTGAGAAAGCTAGACCATTGCCGAAAGGAAAAGAAAAGACGACTACTGTTCAAATCTCTTTGGACCTCGTTGCAAAATTCCAACATTCCCTCTCGACCCCAGCTTACTTCGTCTCGACTACTACTGCTACCGTCTGATTAAAGTCGTACAATTTAGTCTCCCAGACTGGTCTAATACGCGGCAAGTATGCAAGCACTTGGACAATACTCTGAAATTCTCTCCTCTCGAATAGCCTCGTATCCTTTAATTTTTCTTCTCTCACACGAAGTTACGTAAAAGAGAAGGAAATTACCTCTGGCGATAGCGCGGATTAATTAGACCAGCTATAGTACAATAAAAGGCTTATAGTCTACTCGAAAATTGTGTGATCTCGCGTTTAATTTGTTTAACGCGTACGACGCAAGTTGGATGTCATCGATGTGGTGAGCGTAATCAATGTTCTCCCAGCAAAAGCAAGCTAAACCGATTTACCCTGAATTATATCGGCCTGTTCGTATCAGCGATTATTATCGATCGCTTGCAATCGTCGAAATAACACCGTTTATACCTCTCGAATCTCATTCGTAATTGGAAATCTAAAATCCTGTGAAACTAATTGAACCCTGATAGGTTTTGATTTTCATAAATCAGCAGTGTTTATTGAAATCCTGCAGAGCGAAACCCTCCGAATTTACTTTGTCACCCGTAGAGCAATAGGAATGCAAGCTTAACCCCTTAACCTACGATTTAGATTCGAAGATGTTGGGCCGAAATTGTATACAAGTTCGCGCAGCGTTCGGGACGTTCGCACGACTTGGGTACACGCCGATCCGGGCAATTGTAAACATGACTGACATCGCCCGTATTATTCCACGTAATATTTACATCGGGCCCGATCACCGTACGCGGGCTATGCCCGTAAAATTCGGGTTTGGCCCAACCATCGTACGCGGGCTATGCCCGTCATTGTAGGTTAAGGGGTTAATCAATTACCCGATGAAATGAGAAAATTTCAGCTGAGGGTTGAAGCGCTAGCTGTTTCATTTCGGTAGAGGGATGGAGTGGGGGTTAAGCTTAATCCTAGCTCCCTTTCTCTCTTTCGTTCTCGTTCCCACTCCCACTTCCGCAGTTTCGCGAAATTAGCTCACAGACTGAAGGAGAGGTCGAGAGACATTCTTCCCCGGGTCCCGAGTCAATTTGTCAGGGTGTTCGAGCGCGCACGCAAAGGTACAAAAGAAGCTTCGGCCCACTTGTTCCATACGTTTCTCTCGTGAACTGGGAGAGGAGCGCGCGCGCGCGTCTGCATCGGTAGAAGAGGAAGACGAGCCGTTTCTCGAGCGCGTGCTCAAGAGGTTTTGCAAGCTCACTGAATTTCTATACACTCCTCGAGAAGGTCTACCTAGCTCCCGTCCTCCTTCTTGAACCTATTCCTCCTCATGGGCCTCTTATGCACTTCAGTCTTCGCCATTACCAAGACTTTCCCACGCTCAATTCATCCGAGTAATCTCTCTGTCCTCCCGATTCTCCTTTCACTGTGAGCATCGCCTTCTCGCGAAACAGTCCTCTCGCGCACATTTCCTCATGACAAATCGATTCCACTGTCACTTTTCCACATTCAGGACGTCATTGTTTGTTCGACAAGTCACCCAGCGATTTGAGGTTGTTTCGATGTGCGAACGACTACGTCGAACTTATTGACGTGCCATGACAAATTGTTGCATAATAATGGATGCCTCCGAGGTTTTCCACGTGAGTAATGACACGGGGTGTTCGGAGAGAGCAAAAAAGAAGTCCTCTTCAAAGAAGACTTCGCGAGGAGAGTTGAGCAAAAAAATTTGGGATCCGTCTCGCGCAAGAGGTGCTTCACAATTGAGAGGAGCTTTATAGGGTGTGTTTGGGGAGAGAATCAGCTCTGATGTCGCTAAATCGACTTGGGTTATTTGTCATTGGTTATAAAACCTTATAGGAGCGTGTACTTTGGTGTTATAAAGAAATCGAGGCTATTATTGTTCTGAGCTTGACGGCTGAAACCGACGCTCAGTTTGCTTTGGCTTCATAGCAGTCAGCATTTTTCTCTAGGAGAATGCTATTCAATAGACTGGTAATACCTCGAGATGATTACTCGTTGAAATCGAAACAAGTTGCAAGGGCGAATCGAATAGACTTAACTCTCGTTTGTTAGCTTTCCGAGGAATTTCATCAATTGAGTATGCTTCAAGGGTCTCCATTACCCGTTCTACAGAGATTCTTCACTTGAGGAGATTTCTTCCTCTTTCTCTATCGTCTTAACCCTCTACATTCTTCAGCTTCTCGAAGTTGGAAGTAGACTTATCGCCTGGCACGATGCGATATGACGAACGGCTCTCGTTCTGCCTTAGCGACACTCGATTCCTTTATACCAGTCTCGGATTTTATCGTCAACGTAACCCTTCCATCCCCCTATTACTCGGATGCTATGCAAACCTTCTTGCTGATAAGGTGCTCGAGCTTCGAAAGACCCGGTACATATACGATTCCTCGTTGGAGCAGTCGAGTTGGAGCGCGTCAACGATGCACTGGTAACAGATTAGTCACGTAACGAAATCGTGTCACCTCACCACGGGTACTTACTTTACCGGGAAGAGCCCTCGTGACTCTTTGTCCGGCTTGGCTTTGACCAAGGAGACCTTGATTGAAATAGTGTACGGTTGAATATAAGCGTAGGCTGATATTCTCGCGAAAAAAAGGAGATAACGGTTGAAACGTGCGCGCTATACGCATTTCTCTGAAATACTTAAGTACTTTACTCTCGCTGTTGTGTGCTACTTCTCTCTTACAGTAGAATAGGTATACACTCTTTCGGATTATTTTGATTGGTGGTTTCTTTCAATGGTTAAGAACGTAGAACAGAGTCTATAGAATAACTACCATTTACTGGACAAAGCTAAAGGAATGTAGGTCGCCACTAAAACCATTCCCATAAGCTAGTCTCAACTGACAAGCCAATAAATAACAGTAATAAGAAGTAGAATGACAGTAAGAAAACATTGAATCTCGTACGGTGTGCAATAAAGCGAACGAAATCCAAAGAATTACGGTACCAAGGGTTTGTCCTCAAAATTTCAAAGCAGAAGCAGCAATGGTCAGAATCAGCTGGCCCATGGATTTCCATCTCAGTGGAAAATCAATCAGCATTAACCCCGAAATTCCCCAAACCGCAGCCAAGCATCAAGTCCCATGGGAGCTCGATAGTGACAGGACCGCTATCAAGAACCAATTCTAAGGGAGGAAACAGAGGTTTCTCATTGAGAAGGAGCCAGAAAGGAGGAAGAACAAAAGAGCTGAGCTCGCTAGAGCGGAGTGATCGACAAATGAGAGAATAGAGCATAGAATTGATAGTCGAGGGAGAATGGAGTCGTCTGGAAATGAAGAGTCTTGGCGAGTCACGGAACGTTGAAGGGCGGCGAGCACTTGAACAGGATGCACAAACACACGAGTCAGCTGCGAAGTGGCGGTGGAGGTGGTGGTGGTCAACACATCACTAGTCGTGGCCCGGTCAGACGATGGAACAGCTTCCACGGAGGTGGCGGTAGTGGCAGTGGCAATGGCAATTTCAGCGAAGCTGTTGGGAATGGCAGCGTCCACGGTGCCAGTGGTATCGCGAAAGCCATGCCCCAGGAACCGTTCAGAGCCGTCCCGAAAGCCGTTCAGGCCCTTAGGAGCGAATCTGTCGATAGAAGCCATCGTATTCAACCTCCGCCACCACCCGCCTTCCCTAGGAGGAGGTTCTCCGTGTGGTGAGTCCAGATCAATTTCCAGACTTGTCCCTCCAGTTTGATTGCCATCACCTTTTCTTATCTCTCGATAAAACTACCCTGTCTGCGATTTTTCTTCTTCTTCCTCTTCTTCTTCTTCTTCTTCTTCTTCTTCTATTTCTTCTTCATTTCTCAATGTTCTTGTTGCGAAGTTTGACGCTGAAGAAACGGAACCTGGTGGACAACTTTAACGTGCGAACCTGATCATTCGATCGGGTAAAAGCTCGAATTTACTTTCGAGTAAAGTGTATGCGAACCAAAACCCCGTCACTCTAATATTTACATTTGCATTCTCCCTGTTTCTCAAATTTCACCTCTTGTTTCTGCACTGTTCGAATTTTCATCCCTGAATGAATATGATATATTGTGACATACTTCCGCGGCTGTCGCAACCGGAATTGGATATCATGATATACGAGTGTGATTAGCAATGGCACGTCAGTTCAGATTGAACTTTTGATTTGCAATTATAATTTAAATTTGATAAATGTTTGAATTTGCTTCTCGTAATTGGAATTACTTTCGTACTAGATTTTCGAACGGACGTAGCATTAACAAAAACGTGTACCACACGTTAATCAATAACGTTGAAAAATTATCGTTCGCACGAGGCACGTGGTTAACAACGCATTAACTTAAGCACACTAACATAAGCGAACATAACGGGCAAGTGCTGAGAGGCAGTATGTAATTGAAATTCCATATCGGGTCAAACTCAACGAATTACGCAGTTAATTTACGTCCTGATTTAAGACCAATCGCGAACTTAGGTCCAGTACTGCAGGTTTATGGGATCAATGTGACCTGTGACCAATTTCACTATAGGAAAATGACTAGTGGTTGACAGAGACGCCACGGTTACCTTGCTTGTTAACCACCGTCAAGGAACAGTTACGGCGCCAGGAAAAAAGTTAATCGAGCTAACGGCGCCTGCTAAAATATTTCATTAGGCTTTCAAGAGCAGAGCAGAGGCGGGTCTGTTATATGGGAGGATAGGCTAGATTATTTCACGAACTGGACTGCGAGCTGCGAAACGCCCTGGCATGCGCCGAGGCCCGACAATGAGACGGCATCGCAACACAATTCGTGACTGTCCGCCCCTGTTCCCGTCGGCTTATGGCGAGCCAAGAACATTTCCACAGAATATTTTGGGAAATGGGAGCAGTACGACATCGTCAGACGAATGGCAGGGAGAACGAAGTCTCTGGAAAAGACTACGAATTAGATACGAAATCTGTATCAAGAAAAAGTTGAGGACTCTGTTAGTCTATTTTCAAAACAGTGGTTTAGAGAGTTCTCGATCCGTTACTTCGGGATAGATCAGCTAGTTTTTAACACTGACTGTCGTTTCTTATGAAGATTTCTAAATTTAAATACCTTGACCGTAGTAAATCTGATGAAGAAGCCAATAATGTAAGCATAAGTACTTAGAATTCTTAGAAATAAAAAAGCAAAAATCTGCAAAACATCTAGGAAATTTCATAATGAACTGTTTATTTGATATGACGTATTCAGGAGAGAAGCTTCTTTAGTTACAGTGTCATTTGCACAGCCGAGAACAATGTTAATGTAATTTGTCGAGAGAGCCAAAACTGATTAGCGCCGGAGTGTTAATCAAGAATAAATAAGGGTAGAATGCTCGGAGAGGTCAGAGAAATGCTGAATGAAACGTGAATGATGAGCGGCGGTACGCAATGAAGGATGAAAGATACATGGCTCCAAAAGATAATCCGATCGTTCAGCAGAGTGTTGTCGTAATCGGGCTAACCGCGCCGTCAGTCTCGGTTTTTCGCCACGGTGCCAAGTGACAAATGACGCTCGACAGATCCTCCGTAGCGAGCGAGAGTAACCATAATCGCGCGATGGCGCCAAATCGCGCTCATTCTCTCTCTCTCTTTCTATGTCGACATTTATTGGATTAACCCTTCGCGGTTCCGCGATGGGGTGCGCTTGACGTGGCGCTTCGTCTCGGTGGTTTGCTGGCTGCGTCTTCGACCCCTTTGACATTTCTCTTTATGGTCGCAACGTTATGTCAAACTAACCATTGAAAGATCATTATGAACGTATTTCGACGTCAGGGTTGACGTAGGAAATGGTATAAGTTAGGGCTCATAAAACAAACCAACGTCATTAATATGTGTTCCTCCTTCTTTAAGCAACTCGTCTTAAAAATTCAATTATCTACTACTTTACAAAATGGCATTTGCATTACATTGTAAATTAATACAGCAAAGAATAAGTGATATTTCTATATTTCGAATGCTTTTTATGTTACCAAATTAAGCGCGTATTACCACTCTACTATACATAAAGCATAAGTGATTTATTTTTAACGAGCAATTACACTGTTTATGCCACTGTCACCGACAGGGCTCGTTGATAGAGACGTTAATTTCCTTAAACACTTTGGTCAAGTAGTTTTCTATCACGAGCTTGAGTAATCAGTAACGGAAGTACTTCCTCATGGTAATAATTGACCCACCGTCCTAGTTTCGCTGTGGCTAACTAGTGCAACACTGTTACGCCAATTACTCGATATGTCAGCGTAGAGGAATTTCTCGGTTATCAGAAGGCAATCGACCATCAGCATTTAATGTGACGTAAAAGGAAAACCATTGAATCTAGGTGGACGAGGGAGCCGTGGATATTCCAAAAATATCACCAAAGGTTTGATAATTATTGGTAACCCAGATACGATGGCCTCCGCGTAGCCATAGCCTGTCTGAATATTACGAGCAACACGGGGACCTCGAGGAAGCCAGTCATGAACGCGTCATCCGTGTCGAATTGAATTTTCCGCGGTGCACGCGCGGGTGTAGTACACGTCACGCGTGCATTACGCGCGTGTGTTACGCATCGTAGCTTTTCTCGTCTCACAAGGTCTAAAGGAAGTCGAAGAGACGCGCAACGGGTCGACGACCTTAAACAACCTTACGGCCTTCTCGTTCTGGCTTCCTTTTCCTTGGGGCTTCTTCCACCTTTCTGTCCTCGACATCCTCACCGTCCTCGACTCCTCGAGGCTATCAGTGTGCCTCCATTCTACACTCTACGCGCTCAACTGTCTTTAGAACTCGCTCCTCTTCTTTGTCGGCTCTGTCTCTGTCTTGAGTTATGCGCTCTGGATTTCTCTTGGAATCTACTTTGCCTCTCTTCTTCTCTACCTTCATGTAACTCCTCCTAAGGGTAAACTGGCAATTCAGCGACCTAATTAACAGTTCAACTACCGACAAAGGTACAGTTTAACTTCTTAGACTTTTTATATTACGAGTGTTGAAGGATTCCTGTTTAAGTTGAATTTTAATAGGGCACATTAAATATAACGAAACATGTAACACTTTGCTTTAATCAGATATTTTTGAAAGAGTACTTTCCATTTTTAGGGAAATTAATGTTAGGAGTAAAACTCCAGCGTTGCTGCACTGATAGTATTACTTAGAACTTTCCTATTGGTGAAATATAAATTCAAACATATTTTCTTACTTTGTTTCATTACTGGAATAATCGCCAACTATTGCACAGAGACCCTGAGTTGCAACAATAAACTACGAATGTAATTTAAAAAAAACTGAGGAGGAATGTTTGTTGTGACAGATGCTTCCGTAGATCGTCTACGCGTTATAATACAATATTATCGCGCTCGCAAGACCACCGTTTCTCGCGATGGCCTTTTTCCAGTGGATCGCGTGTTTAGTGCACATTCATCCTGTTAATTAGATCTCGGATTCTCAGGAACTATACCGTGAAGTCTCATGACTGATTAGCAGCAAATGGATTAACCGTATAGCAAAGTGCACCTAGCTACAGTAGTATAGTACCGTGTAGATTCGATTGTTCGACCCTCGAAGAGTGACTTACTGCGAATGATTCTTCTCTTTCGACCGAGAATGACCATTGTGGCTAATTCCAACTAACTGAATCGACCGATCAGCAACATCTGTCGATGACTGGACCCTGAATCAATTCGAAATATTAATGCGATCGTTGACATAAGGTCACGTGTCGTCGTGAGAATTCTTCGGATCACACAGATGGGTGTTTATAGAGATGACACACGATTACTAATGGAGGGAGACGGAAATGAGCAATATATGTACAAATATTTTATTACACATCCCTTACTACACACGAAACACCAAAGTTTGAAAAGAACTAATTTTCTGATTAATATTATGAAAAAGGTGAAACGAATTGAATCGATCAGTATTCAATGTAACACTTTTATTCAAGGTCGTAAAAGGAAACATACGAGAATAAACATACAGATGTATGTAGTTGAAGTAAACAAGTTTGGTTAATTAAAAGAAGCGGATGGAGTAAAGGCATTTTAGCGTTTTCCCCATCCAACCATCTGTGCGAGATTGCCAGCAGGAGTTAGTATTTTTCCGTAAATTAGCCCTATATTAAAGTACCACGAAATTAGTTGAGTTTCCCCCAGCGAGAACTCTCACTCCAGTCGTACGGAGTTGTACATGGGGTGGGGTTTAACTCTGCCACGTGTGGTCGTTTAGGAAATCCCAACCGAGCACGGTGGGTGAGTACGCGTGGAAGGCACCCTTAGCAGTCCTGTGCGCGACGTGGCTCCATGTTATGGGACTCCAGTGATGAATTGCATTTGCCGCTCGCTGACTTTTGCCACCCTGCGTGAGGCAGCGGCTGCGGATTATTTGTTCGAGCCTTGCCAGCAGGTTCTTTCAAGGATCATCCGATAATCTCGATCAAACTGCGCGCATCGACTGTTAAAACAGAATATAACACATTGCACGACGCTTGAACATCCTACATCCTTAGCACTAGATACATTTTTATTCTTACTACACATTTTAGCATTTTACTATTCTTTGCCATTTTTCTGAAAAAAAAAAAAAAATAAAACAAAATGCTGAGTTGAGATTGCTGGATAAATTGGACTCCAGAGGATCGATTAAGGACCGCTGGTACAAAAATGCCAGGGTGAAAAATGTTAAGTGTTAAGTCTGTTGTTCTTTTAATTGAATGGGAAATGGAATTGTCGGAGCAAGTACTAAAAGTATTGTTTTTGCTTTTTTGTTGTAGCTTCGGAAAGCGGACAGGCGGCAGCGCCAGGAGACCCAACGAATGCTTCGTCCTCGAACCCTCCGAGATGATCGTCGTAAGTACACGTTATATAGACGTACGCTTTCATTCCCCGTGCAACGGAGGAAAGGAGTTCTCGCTATTGTGCTGCCAAGTGGAACGAGAACATTCCGCCCAAGACATGCATTACCCGGAGTTCCAGCTTATTGATAGGTTCACGACTGGCTTTAATTTGCATTAGTCCGCCTGGTAGCCGAATGCGAAATAGGTACACCGAGTTTACCCTGCTATGGTTTTATCTTTTAAAACACGCTTTGGAAAAGCTAAAATTCTCATCTGCGGATGCACAGCTGCTCGAAATGGCCCAAGAACAATGAAAGAGTCTAAAACTGCAGGATAAACAACCGTGATTTATTCGGAATAAGGGAGTCTTAACTGCGAAAGATTATCATGATTATCATGGCGCTTCTCCGAACTGGAATATTACAATCTACTGCATAGTGAATTTCTGCTTTGCCGTGAAATCCTATTTTCCCAACTGGATACTGTTCCTAATCTTTCTTTAACTCCGGAGATCATCTCGTATTTGAAGCAATCTCCACCATAACAGATTTATTCAAATTTCTCAAAAGAAATCTAGAAAAAAATTCTACTAACCCAATGACGTACAAAGGAAAAATTGTGTTTGACTGCGGAGGAATATTGGGGTTGAAGTGAGTGTAAATTTTCTTAATTTCCGGCTGTTTCTCTGCTCCAGTAGTTTCCGCCAATGTTACCACGCCAGTAGCAACGCAATGTGGATGGGCTTCGACGAGTGAGCTCGCGTACTGTGTGATATCGCATAACGAAAGACAATACTGTCCAGACTCGAGACGCAGCCTGGTAGACAGTTAATCAATAGTTCTCCTCTCTTCTCCTCTGTGTTATATGGCAGCGTTCAGTTTTCGCTGCTCCCTCTTGCACTGCGAAGCTCGCTCTTTCGAGTTGGGATCGTGGTTTTACGGGCGCGTATAATCCGCATATACGACTTACACGCCCGAAGAATTAATTGGACGATGCTTTGCGAGAGGGACGTATTTTCCGTAGGTCCGCTTATTATTCGATCCTCGAGCTGCTTCATAATATATTTCCTTGTATTTGAAAATTGAAATGCGCTTCCAGGCATAAGCTCTGACTCCACTCGCGTCCGTGAGAACGTTAAATTTCAAATTCGGAAGTTGGAGATGAATTTCGAGGAGAGATTTGAAAGTTGGTTTGAAATTTTAATGTTGAACTTTAAAGGATAAGGATTTTTTCTCTATCCCCCTTTCACGTTTCACTTTGATATTCAATTTGATTTCCTTTTTTTTTTTTTACGAGATCGTTTCGTTTTTATGGCGAACTCGAAATTTGTTACGCTTGATACTGCTGCTGGAACATTTTCCTGGTGTCTATTAGCAGTTTTCTGGAGTCTATTAGCAGTCGTGTTAGTGATGTCGGTAGTTTGCAAGAGCTAAAAGGCTAGTTTCGTTACGAGAGGTCGAAAGAAACTTTGTACCTTTGCGATTCACTTCCTCGACGAGTCGAGCGGAGTGAAATCGACTTCCAAACCGAATTTCCGCCTCTTATTACTGTGTCAATTATCCAGACTTGTGACGGCTAACCAAAAGTTCCCTTCTCAATTCTTATTCTGTGACTGTAATGGCTCGACAATTTAAATTCTCGGCAAACTGAGAGGGAAAATTCTCTTGGAATTTCTGCTTAACTTCCCAATTAGTCTCCTCAAGTGGAATAGTCCCGTGCTGTGCTGCCATCTGAGTGAAACGATCACTACCTTACCGACCAGACGCGTTTTAAAGATCTCTGGACGATCGATAGATCACGACACACCATCATCCAGTGGTCTCGCGTTAACGCAAATTTCAAAATCAACGCTGCCGCGCACAGATAATTCACTTTATGCTTCTACTCTACTGCAATTTTAAATACTAATTATGCAATACCACCCACATCCGATATATTATGCTAATTATAACATTATTTAAAGCGCGCAAAGATTAATATTCAAAGGAAATATAATCCAATTCTAGAAACTCTAATGAAACTCCCATTCCAACCAGATTGAGAGCCGGACTTTAAAGAACGATCAAAGTAGAATCTACAAAATTTCTCCGAACAAAAGCAATCGACTATCCATTCCACGCTATGAAGTTTCAAGTGAATAAATATTAAACATAGTAGAAAGTATCGAAGCCAAGAGTAACCGGCAATTCAGGACACTCGAAACCGCACTGCGCCAGAAATGAATCATCCGTATGCATTATTCGGTCCACACGGGAAGTCGGTTATCGGTTGACAACCCTCAGGCCGATAAGACGTTGCAAGTAGATCAATAAAAAAAAGCCTGATCCAGCCAATTTTCGTCGGTAGCTGCAGGCGATTCGCCCGAAATGAGCTTCGAGCGTAAAGTAGGCAATGAGGCAAGGTAATCGCTGCGAAGTGAGCTGCACGAGACAAAAGCCGGAGGAAGAGGACGAGAAGGATGCGACGGAAGAGGCGGAGGAGGAAAACGTGGTTCTATAATGCACATCGGATTACGCAACGCATTGTCACGGCAACGGGATGCGCGAGGAGATAAAGCCCATCGTTGCTGGCCGCTTGCGCTGCTTGCTCGGCCCGCTTTTTCGCGTTCTTCTGACATTACGGCTTGGGGTCCTTTATGTGGCCGGTCTATTATTACCTCGGATAAATCGTACTAGCTCGGTTCTATTAAGCTTCGCAAAATGGAAATGCGGGAAAGCTGCGGTGACTCCGAGCCTCGATTTCCAGCCCTCTTTTCTTCCTCTCTTCCCTTCTCATTCTAAGTACTTACCTTTTCTCCGCTTTCGCCGCGTTTCAAGATCTCCACGGTAAGCAGGCTCGTCTTTGCTTTTACGCCAAATGGATCGTGCCGGACCTCCTTCTTAATGCGTCTCGACATCCTCTGGCAGTTTTTTGGATTTTGCCTAGTCAGATTGCAGACGATGCCTAATGTGAAGTAACTACTACTGCTAAAAGGATTGCAGCACTCAGCTGTTTTGGAACTTAGCATTTGTGATCTTCTTCGCTTACTAATTGTGCGAGTTAACTTGCCGGTGGAAATTATTTCATATGACTAATATACGTAGAAAGGACGTTTTGACTAATTTATCCTATTGGTGAGAGATCAATTACACCCTGAATCGTGATGAATGTCTGCAATTAGCATTTAGCTCTAAGGTATTCAGGATTAAGCTTAATTGTAAGAGAAGGTAATCGAGATATCTTGGACTCTACGTGGAAATATGGGACAAAGAGGAAACAGACAATATTGGTAAATCTGAGGATATTGTACTAGGTTTACTGCGTTGGATGGAGCAAAGCGTGCGTTCAATATCCTGCAGCTTGAGTTAGCTTTGCGCCGGAGCATACGGCTCACCTACACGGAAATCCAATTGGAACAGCATATTGGACGGTGGTCTCCAATGACGATTACCGCCAATGAAAATCGTCATTTCGTGGAAGAGAAAAAGAGTCTACCGGTAAGCGGGTAATTACTCGTTCCACTACTGCGTGGGTCTATTGTTTCCCGACGACAAAGAGAGACTCTCAGTGATGGATTAATGTGCTCACCGGAAAATTACAGGTGCCGAAATATTTTGCAACTCTCTTTATTCGTACCATTTTCTACGTTACACCATCTTGTGTTGAACTGTGACATCGTAAGATGAAACCCAGTTGGATAAAGCAGTGGGTAGATTGTCGCAAATTGGCTTTTCGACGTGAAATTTTTATCGAGTGTCCAAAGCTTTTATCAAGTTCTCGGGAGAGCGTTCTTCGAACGAGTGGCCGAAGTAAGAAAAATGTCTCGGTCTATAGCAGGTGCCTCGGATAACGTAGCGCGTTCACGTGCGGCCTCGAGCGTCTCGGTGACCTGGCATGAATTGGATGTCTGACCTTTAACCTTACTCTCGTATCACGCGGACTATCTCTCTCTCTCTCTCTCTCTCTCTGTCTCTCTTGTTGCTCCAGCCACTCTGTAGTTACTCTGCAACAAAGCGTTACTCAAGCTTATTCTCCAAAGCTCCCACAACCTGGGCTCGAAATGAAAACGAATCATCTCTATGGAGCTCACCTGCGAATAATATTGCATCTTATTTATGCGAGTCAATATCGGGAGTAGGCGGGTTCGAACCTCTAGCTTTCATATTTCTTTTGAACTTTAGCAAGCTTGTCATCAATCTAATCTTATCTTAATATGTTTATTTTCAAATTAACTAACAAACTATCTAGTACTTTGCACATGATTCTTCTGCGATCGTTTTAATTAGTTAATTGAACTTTGCAATCGTGCAAGTTCGATAACCCATTTTACACGAGGTCAATATCGATTGTCGCTGAAACTAGTTTGAAAATTTGGCTCCTATCGCGAGATAATCAACACTGGAGGTTACTCTAATTACCCGCTGCCGCATTAATATTATTCGCGCAAGGATTGCTTACATTCAGGAGAATGCTCATGACGAACTGTTAATTTAATCTTCACGCTACACTTAAGGATGCGGTGACCGGATGCAAATGATAGAAGTTTCTTCGGATTATCTGTTATACCGTGGGCGGTGTTAGCACCCATAGCAGAAGGATTAATCACTAATTAATGTCAGTAGACCAGTAGGAGTAACAGATTTTGTAACAAACAGTCTACCAAGTTAAATGTTATTTATTCTCCAATTTTAATATTAGCGTTTTTTTAAAACTATCCTGTCATTATCGATGCTTTTAATTCTGATCCGATAATATGATAATTATTTAACATTTCAAGTATAAGTGCATGTTGAATACGTATAAGTAGTTATTTTGAAATATAAAGTCAGACGGCTAATATCGAACATTTCCAAAGTAAACACATCAACGTTATATTTTATGACCAAAATGCGAATCTTTTCATATGAACTTTGAATATACTGCATTTAATTTTATTTTACCTATAGATACAGTATTCGCGTTATTAGATCAAAACCATGATAGTCTTTAGTTCTGCTGTTGCATCGCTCGTCAAGTTCGGTGACAACTTGTCGTTTTATTGTTGTGTTACGTTTGAACGTTCTTCTGCGATCCAGCTGACCGAGCGAGAAATTCGAGACGCTTTAAGTAACGTGTTGTGCAGGATGCGGGCATTAATTGCGTAATGACTACTACATTCGTTTCATCCTTCGATACGATGCCGCTGACGAAGCGCTTGATGATGCGTTCGTTGGGGCGCTTATCGTCGAGGATGATTCGACGTCGGGCGCCATCGAGTATGTCAATTTCTTATTCGCTTTGTCAAGAAACAGGGAAAGTCTGTTCATACGAGACGCAAAAGTCTAAACAAACCTATTACTCATAGTCATCTTTAGTTACTGTTATTTAATATCAGAGAACGAAATCGTATTGTAACAATGTTTATAGTCCATTCAAGATTTATAGTTTTCACGTGGTAGTTGTTTTTATACAATATTAAATCACATTTAATTTGTACAAATTCTCTTTAGATTTTCAGCATATTTATACACTGTTACGAATGAACTATGCGAAATTTTTTTTACCAAATTTGTTCCGAATATTATCAGATATCAATACTATTAATCTCACGCGTAAAGCGAATAAAAAACTGTCAATTTTTATCAGAAATATTTTCGGCAAAATTCCACTGGCGCAATTCGAGTACACTCCATTATGCAGATTATTATCACGAGGGAATTCACGCACAAAAATATCTCTAGGTTTTGCGCAGTCGAGCATCAAAATGAACAAGTGCATCAAGGTTTTATTCATGGATATCGAAGTCACTCGCACATGAGGGTCCTTCTAATTTTCACATTTTTGCGCGGCCAACAGTGACAGGACAATTTATGGTTCGATTTTGAAAAGAGCACCCACCGAAAATATGTCTCGCGATACGATTGAGAGTCGAGCTGATTTTGCAATTTGACACCCAGGTGCTCTGCCTGTGTCTCTTGTCATGTCGAAATTCTAATTGGATGCTTTGCCGGCAGGAAAAAAATAAAATAAAAAACCAGTTGGAACGCAGCAACGTGGAATTTTCATTGAGAACCAAGTCGAGTCACTGACTATGTATTTGGCTGCCTTAGATAAAGCGCTACGTGGGGATAAACTCAAGATTTCGAAACCCCAGACCAGCATTGATAATAAGCTTTTTTTTTCTTACGATACCAGACTTGAAACCCGAACGACTCAATGCGACTGCGTCGTAATTGGTAGTTCGACTGGTTCCTTAATTATCCCCGTTGCCTCTGAACCAAAGTAACTTGAAACAATCTCCATAATTACGTTCGATACAACTATTAGCATTCGCCATACTTTTTAATTTCGAATTACGTAAAAGAAAATCTAGTTCTTCTATTATAATGCTGCTTCGCAAAAGTATCACGAACTTCCAGTTAATTTTATCTATCGCTAATTTTGCAGACGTTAATGTCCATGAAACTACAGTTATTATATTGCTCGTATGCTCTATGGCTCTATTGGAAAGGTAGTTGTTATATACTTTCGAATTAAACCTCAATAGAAGTAAGAACCATAAAACTGTCAAACACGTTCTTCATTAGTGGAACAAATCCATCTTCTAAAAACTAGTATTCCTCATTCGAAATCAATATAAATCACTGTTAAAGCCCCTGTAGATTGTCCACGACTGAAATGTGTATACAGGAATAAGTGGAATAACGAGTGACAATAAATTTATAATCGAATTGTAAGCACGTGGCTTGACAGTGAAATTTTCCCTGTTGGGAAAACTTCAACTTTGGCAGAGAATTTCGTGTCAAAGTAAAGTTATCCCTCAAAGGGAAAGCCCAATGTTTAGATGGTACAACTCCAGCCAGACCAGCCACGTACCAGCCAATTTTCGCTGGAGCCCCGATAACGAGGGTTCAATCGATCATTATGAAGCGAATTTCGCTCGATTAAGCGACCCATCCACAAAAGATTTGTAGTGGCCAAAGCAAGTCGCTAAGGCCGTTCGCCCTTTCAAATCGAATTCCCGATCGCGATTTAGCTACCAATTAACCTGACAATTCGTCTGCCACGTTCGAGACTATTCTTGGCAACGTTTTCTTCAGAAACCCTTCTTCCTTCGATTTTAGATCTTTATTTGCCTTCCCTTCCTTTTTCCATTCCGTACAATGTTCTATAGGGCTGAAATTGAATCTCGAATAACCTAATCTTATTATGTAGTTAGCGTAATTGGTGGGATTCTAAGACGCTTTACCTATTATAATGCCGTCACATACAGATGTTTACAACAGAACAATCAATTTACACTCAATTTACGTATCCTGAGATTTGTGTTTTTAGTTCCAATAACTCGGAATGATTTAAAAAATTCTCTTACTCTTCATAGTCTTTGGAAATTCAATAGTTCGATATAATTACACAACAAAATGCAAGCTATTTTTTAATCTGTAAAAGTTTGCATCGTAACATCCATTCAACGTAGTTACAATTTATTAAAAGTTCCAGAAGCACTACATTATGATACATTTTCATTGTTTAACACGGCGACGGCTTAATTAAATTTTCCTCAGATCCTGTTATTGCAGCGATAGAGTTTGTAATTTCCATTTAGCTTTCGAAGTGGAAACCTACCGAACATTCTCTCAACCATTTTCTCTGTTTTATGATATTCTACGATCTGATTCTGTTTTGCGCTTTGCATTTTTATGGTACTACCGGAATCCTAACGTTTATATAACTGTTCGGCATATGACGAAACATAAAGTATTTCTCTCTCTCTCTCTCTCTTAGCCATTTAACATAGGTATATTAAACAGGATATTTTTATGCTGGAGATATTAAAACCTATTGAAGCCTTGAAAATGTTCAAATAACTCGAAACAGTGGCTCGCGAAATATTCCGTTTAGTTTTAATCCGCGTACTTTTTAACGATTCTTAAAATTCTTTCTCATTTAGAATTTTTTATCGCTCAACTTTTTGTGTGAAATTATTAAAAATGTAGCGGAAAATGGAGAATAAAAATCGAAGAGTCCTCTAGAGTACTACAGGTGCATCGAAAATGAGCTGGATAGCTTGTAATCCAGCGTATTACATTTATCGTCCCACGGGGAGGGCAGAATAAATTATACGGCCTGATTACCGTGTTCGTTAATGCGAAGCTTTCACGCGTTTCGCGTAGCCACTTCGCGAATTCTGTTCGACACTTTCATTACACGCTAGCCAATTAGTTCGATGAAAATGAGCAAATCACTTTCAAATCTTGCGATAACAGTTTTTTCCTTTTCTTCTTCATCGTGGTCCTGTTACCCGAAGCAAATGAATAGCAAAGAGATTATGCATTATGTAACCCACAGCGATTCCTGGAGCAGCTGCTGGCTAATCAATCATGCAGCACTTCGAAGCACGATACGAATAAATTCCATAGTCGGGCACGTTCGAACGAGAAGCGATAAATTTTTGCCTGCTCCGGTAATTGCGAACCACACGCTTCGATGTATCTGGCACCGATGCAATGTTGCAATAAACAATTGCAAAGACCTTTCGCAGAACGTGATTAGAGGGCTCCACGCATACGTGAAGAGTGCATCAATGGACAGATAGTAAATCAGTCTCATCTTTATTCCGATTTACAGCGCGCAAATTAGACCATACGATCCCTCTACTTCATTAAATTCTCCGTCGGTCTTGAATTCGAATTAGATCTTTCAAACAGGATTTCAAGGATTTACCATCTTGTGGAATGCTCCCGATTCAACATAGAATTGCAGATTTTTTTTGTTTTATTCATGGTGAACATGTGACAATAGTGAATTTCTCAGGAAGCTAATCCTTTTGTTAGATCTATTATAATTTCCAGTAAACAATATTCTTAAAACTACCAGTATACTATATCCTTACAATACTAAAAAATAAATGATGGATCCACACGAAAATGATTAGCTATATAATTAACATTATTAACCTTTAGTTTCAAGTACAAAATTAACATTCAGATAAATCTATCTTCTCAACATTCTATTATGTTATTGTACCGTGAGTATTTGGGTAGGGCATTGTCTCTGGATTCACATTCTCGTAACGTTGCCTCCGTGACCGTTCGTTCGCCTCTTTACACGGCCAATTGCCGCTAGGAGTAGCCTGCCAATCGCGTATTGGCACTCCTCGACACCCGCTTAAATGCGATAACAAATAACTTGACCAGCCCGTCATTGCATTCCTCGGTCTTCGCCGCAAAGATTGATCACATACATACATACATACTTACCTCATTGTCAGTGTCAACAGAGCAAGTACAGAGCGGGCAAGGTCTTGCCTGGTGAATCGGTGACTCGAAAAAAGCATCAAGAGAACAATCCTAGAAATTCATTTCCACGGAACTTGTTCAAATTGATCCACCAGGCGGATAAGCACAAAAGAGAAAGAGAGAGAGAGAGAGTAAGGGTACCTTAAAACTTGTGCAGTTCTCGTCGAGCCGAGCTTGCGGAATGCCGCATTCTTGAAACGGTACGGACACGACCGTTGCTTCGCCTCTGTGGTTCGCGAGCCCCAGTCAATGGCAAACTTTCACGTAGTCACCGTAAATACGTATACTAGTCTCTGGTGAGTCGTCCCTCTATCTCGACGAATGCATAATAAATATCTCGGTTGCGCCACTCTTCTCTCGGTCTCACACCCAAAGAAATTCACGTACAGAAGACTTTATGCTTTGCGTATGTCGCTATTTTCCTTTTAGAGGTCACTTGCAACGGAGAAGTAGAATTATGAAGTTCACGTGAGAATCGTGTACCGTAATCCAGTCATGTGTAGCATGTTCTGTGTGTGTATTCTCCTTGCCAATGAGAATTTAATGTTGGATTTTACATAATAAATTGTTTCTGCTATTTTTAAAGCTAGACAAAAGAATTAATAAGCTAGAAAAAATGCTAGTATTTAATTTTGATTTCAAAGTGAACAGTGAAAATCTATATTTCTATGCAAACAATTGCGATTTTTTGAAACTTCTCTGCAACGGATATTCTACAGTTTTTTGCTATAAAATATAGTGGAATGAATGGTAGGATGGTTTTTTGACCAACTTAAATTCACAGTACCTTTTGTATTCGTAAGCATGCGCATAAAGCACAATTCTCGTGTCGCGAAGCAAAATCCGAGCCCCGAGCGCGGCTTTACTCGGAATTCGATTTTATCTGGTACGGTGCTCAATACAGGGAAGAGTGAAAAAGCGAGAGAGAAGAAGAGAATAAGCCGGTATAGAGACCCACTGGAAACCGATGCCATTCACAGAGGAGAATTCTCCGTACGCAGTGCGTAGGATCCGCTCGATATAGCGATTTACTTCCGAGGGCAGTACGTTACTTTTGTCGCAGTACATACTGCCAGTACGAGCGACTACCGAGTTGTTCATCCAGTGAAAATTGCCTTTGGCATTAAACTGAAGACCAGAGGTCAACGTTGCACTGAACGAGGAAGCTGAGAGATCGGAAACAGGAATGTTTCAAACGTAAAACGATTCGATAGGTCCATTTTCAAACTCTCTTTTAGTTGAAAAGTGTCAATAGTGTTTATTCCATTGAAAAACTAT
Organism: Trypoxylon attenuatum; assembly: GCA_963989405.1. Lineage (NCBI taxonomy): Eukaryota > Metazoa > Arthropoda > Insecta > Hymenoptera > Crabronidae > Trypoxylon > Trypoxylon attenuatum. The sequence goes on from OZ022491.1 coordinate 15,198,180, forward strand.
TGACAGAGACATCAATAATACTTGGCAGATATTTTTACCATAGAAATAGAAGAAGGTAATTCAACTTAACGCGTAATTTCTTTTAAGTACTTAACACTATTGTACATGAGAGGGATGTATAAGAAAACCAATCGTTTAAATACGTCCGGTTCGTATAAAAGAGCTTATCAAGGTTGTTACAAATACGTCTTAGAATTCCGTGCGATTGACTAACAATAAGGGTTTGCCGCGAGGAATTCACACGAGACAAGGGGGCAAAGGCCCAGACCGCGGCTTTGGTCTCCGGGACGAAAAACACGTGCGAATATGCGCGCTTTTTTCGCTCGAGTAGAAAGAAAGGAAAAATAGAGTTAAAGGAGAGAATGTTCGCTCCTAAAATAAATCGTCGCCCAGACAAAAATGCCGTAGGGCCATACGTGTAGAGTTCCCGGAGGTATGCCGAGTTTTTAAATTGCGTGCTTGCGCGCGTTCCTCAATTTTTCTGGCGCCGCTCTAAATGAAATTTTCGCCACTGTCAATTTACTTTGTGCAACGTACGATAAATTTCCTTTTGCTCTTGCAAATTTTTCCCGTCCTCCATAAATCCTCATATTTATTAAATCGGCCAGGATTATTTAATCCTCTAGCTTCCGGCTTATACAAAAATCCTGCTTTCAAACTCGAGATATCCAGTTACAATAGTGTTTTTGAACGCACGTTCCAAGACGATTAACTTCCGGTGGTGCAACCACACGCGTACACGCGTATTCGAAATTCAAGTCTCAAACGGAGCCTCAACTTCCGCTCACTATCCTCTTGTGGCTCATCCTTTTTCCTCGTAGAGAGACCACCCCCCATCTTCCGACTCGAATATATATATATTCTCTTCCATCTTCCATTTTCATCATCCTGACCCGAATTACTCTACTCGCAGAGGAAACATTGATCTATTACCGAAACCTCATTAAAGTTCGTGAAAGTTCTCAATTTGCGCAACACCGATCTTCAACTCTTCAATTTCTTCCAAGTTCTCTCGCGTTGATATAGACCGAGTAGCTGTCAATAAAATTCCAGGGAGAGATTCCTGCAAACAAACTTCTAATTTTAATGCTATATTGAAAGTAGAAACAGCGCATTTCGGGTAAAACAGAACTGAAATTGGTAGATTGTGATTTGTAAAAACGATATTGAAGCTAGTTCGCAAGGTTTTCGCATCGAGTTTTCGGAGAATGAATGCCAATAGACGATCGCATAATTGAATGAACGCTTACGCGGTACATAAATTGCATTATCTTGGCCTACATGTCGCACTGAAGCACCGCTGGCTTCGTAGTATGTATAGTATGTACATACATACTACGTTTGCCAGGGAAGCTGGTGGGAATGCCGGAATTGGCCTTATGAGGAAGTACGTACGCGCTCCTGGAAACTGGAGCGCTGAATTTACTGTTTTACCTCATCCCCGTCAATAGTCTGAATACGCCAAAATCAGCACGTCGCCTCCGAAACGAAGGGAAATACAAATTTAATTAATGCATAGCAGAGCAGGTCGCACAATAAAGTTTGAATTACTCCAACAGGAGAATAAGCTTTAGCCTCATCTGCATTAATTATGAATTATTAGATGAATTAATTAAATTACATCTTGTTTAACCATATCACAATACCTTTTTGCCTGTATTAACAGAATTTTATTCACTACAGAAATTGTATCTTAAAGGACCACTTTTTACAGAAATCAGAATAATTTTAAAACTCAGATAATTCTGAATCTGATAGTAGAATATTATAAAAGTGACTTAATTTGAAAAAATATTCAACTCAATGATCATACGATTGATAATAATTGAAGGAATTTCGGTAAATATGAATATTCTTAGAAGATATATTTTGCAAATAAAAAAATGCTAATGTTACAATGTTAAATAAATCCAGTAAACCTTTTAATTATAATATTCGCACTATCTTCGAATGTACAATCATATTAGAATCATCAGGATAAATTACAGTTGAACATCGGTGCTTTCAGCACGGTCTTGTTACGGTACAAAAGAGATCCGAGCGCAAAAGTTTAGAATTCCACGGTGACGAGACTAGCGTCGCAGCATCCGCTCGACCCAGATCTTTTTCCTTGGTGCAGCCCGATGCACCTGCAGCTTGACTGACCAGAGAGAACAACCTGTGCGTGCCTTGCCTACACGCTCTCACAAATGCATTCACACCATGCCACGGTCAATACGTACTATCGTGATACGCTCCACCGATTGCAAGCAGTGATTCGATTCAGCTCTACAATGCACATTATGCTCGAGTCAAATCATTGCTCAGTTGTCCTTAGTGTCACGAATTCATTGAATTTAACACTTTCAATAGTTTACGCGTTTTCCGAATACCACTTAAAAATACTTTGAAATATTTACTTAATTCGCTTTTACTGACAAAAGGAAATCAATTTCGATGAAATACAGATTATTGTTCGATACACGTATTCTTCATTATAGGCAATTCGTTTTAAAACAAAACGTTATTGTTTGTGCTTAAATCGTATTAAAACTGGAATGCCAAAATATCGGTTTAGAGGATATTTCTGGGATAATCCGCAAAACCGATATATTGGCTCTCAAGTTCTAAAAGGATTAATTTGCTTAGAGATGCATGAGATTGGCATACTATGTAGATCCGTTTAAACTCACTTCCGATACTCGCGGTACTTTTTTTACGGTTTTTGTCATAAACGGTGAATAATTCCTATGTTTAACTGGAGTTTCTAAAGGAACTTATTATCCTTAATTATCAATACTATATCGAAGAAGAATTTAGATTTCATTGACTATCTAATATCCACAAATAGAAATTATAATTTGTCGGTTTAAGATCGGATCTTTGTTTTTTGCCCCTGATGTGCGTATTCGACATAATGTTGATACGTCAGTCAGTGGGCATCCAATCCTCCAACATAGGGGCGAGTGGGCGATTCATGTTCGCACTCTCAATACGACACATGACACGACTCGAGTGGGGCGGACGTTACGGTGCTGTTACGTGCGCGACATAGATCGAATGTGTACCACACCACGTAGTATCTTATAATGGAGCAATCTCCCAGGTTTACGGGCAAATCACGTTTCGCGAAGGCCTCGCCCACAAAACATATAAAACCGAAGAAATCTCCAAAAAATTGACTTCACTTTTTCCCCCTTATGACAACCTTTCTCTCAGTGCTAAAATTTATCAGCGACAAGTCCGTTTGTACCATCTTTATTCGTGAATTTTAAGCGAAGTAAGATATTCCAAACCGATTCCTCCGACGAACTGTTCTGATAATATTTTCAGGTTGTTATTCGTGGCAGAAAACGCCAGTAAATATGCGTTCACCCGACACTCGAGTTTCTTGGGAGGATTTTCTCCAAGGGATATATATATCACTCAAGATTACCAAGTTTATCCGTTTATTTTTATTACAGCTATTGCCTGAGAAGGTGAGAACTTGAGTTCTTACGCTGTCTTAATCCACCTTTTTTAACTTAATCTTCTATGAAGAGAACTCTACATTAATCGAAAGTCAAACAATTTCTTATCTACTATAACTCGAGCTACTCTTTCCGTTTTACGTTCACGCAATATGCCAAACAATCCCATAATCAGAAGTTCTGTCAAATGTAACTACGTGCTGTCGAAGAAGCTGACTATCAAAATTCCAAGTAAACACACTAATTTAGCAGTGATCGCTAATTAGGTATGCAGAGCTCAAGGTAAAATAACAATGAGCAATAGAGAGACAGAACCTCGGTACTCAAGAGATAAGAGAGGAGTAGGAACGTGGGCGTCGAAAACGCTCACTGACATTTCGCGAGTTAGCTCGTGGAGGTAGACACGCGCGTGTCTGGCGAGGTTCGTATCGATTGCTGGGTAGCTACTCTCTGGCCAGGTAGGGTGTCACGCAGGCGTCTACGCGTGTATGCGTGCGACTTGAAATTCTCGGCTTCCCATTCATGCTCTGTGAGCGCGGCTGGTGCGGCCGCGTGACCGTGCCGCTCTCAACTAGAGCGCGTTGCTTTGCGTCATTCTTAAGAAAACAATCGCCAACGTTTTACCTTGGTAATTGGTACCAATAAAAAAAACCCTCCCAGGGTGAAGGAAAAATTACATCGGACTAATTATACGATTCTGGGCGCGGCTGGGAAAAAGCCACATGGCAACTGGAGATACTGATTTCCCTCGATGTTCATACGTTCTTTGACACTTATAATCTATCGACTGCTATGTATATTAATTTGTTTCTATTCGCAAAGAGCTTCGACTTTGAATAGGTACTAAAGTCGACGAACTACTTTTCAATTCTTTTAAATTAATATGGTCGAATATTTTTATGAAACATACGTTGGATAAATGAAAACATGTCAAGCAATCGGTATAACCGTTTTAATCGTTTTGGTGTTAAAGTATATAGCTCAGATTGTAACTTTATATTCAAGTCAACGTGCCGTAGTCAAATGACGCACGAGGTTGTCACCTTTGTCGCTGAACAGAATTGATAATCTTTTATGTAGTCAGGTGAAACTTGCATAGAATTACGTTTGAATGAATATTTATATACAATTTTTATGTATTACACGTGGAGAATTCATTTAGAGGATAACCTGTCAATATTGTATTGATTGACTCACCTAATTATTTATTAATGGCAGGATGCTAAGTGTGACTACTTAACTTCTTGCCAAGCTTATAATCAATAAAGTCTTCTTAAGAGTTCTTTGCGTTAATGAGCACACTGGGTATTAATACTTAAAACTTGAAGATTAATTACTCTAAGAGCTCAGCCTTTGACATTGAATATCTGAGAAAGTACCAAGGCCCGAAGCTTCCAAGAGCGGTATTTAAAGTCAGTTCAAGACTCATTGCGGTTGACAGACGATTCCAAGTATTACATACATACGCCAGATAGAACCGATGCACACATGCAGACGCATCTACACACTGGCAAAGCCGTATTTGTCGTCAGGCGAAAAAAATGTACATCCGTAGAGAAGATAGAGTGCTTATCGGCCGTATGCCAGACAATCGTCACTAGTTGAGTTTCGTCTGTTGGTTCGCGTAGACGAAATTCCATCGAGGTGCAAATAAATCACTCTCCCGTCAGCTTTCGATCACCGCTGTCTTTCCGATTCTCTTATATTCGCCGAATCCTTCCAGCTAATCGTTTCCATAGAAAACGCCCTTGAGACGAAGAAATTGAATCTAATTAAGTGTCAAGGAAGAGACAACTAAATTTACCAATAAGCAAGATCTTCCAGGATTTCAACCTAACAACTGTGTTTATTGTGTACAGTGTAAGAATGTTTGGCAAAAGTTGGCAAGGTAGTTTCCATTGAATTTTCAATAATAAAAACACAGGTTCTCACAGTTCTTTCGCATGCCGGTGGAGCGTGAGGAATTGCTAGGAGAGGGATTAAGGACCCTTCTGTTGGGATTATCGGCTACCTGCTAGTCCCAAGTCCAGTCTGCTTTCATTTCGGCACGTAGTTTCCGGGAACTCGAAAAACTCAAAATAGGGAGACCTCAGTGGAGTATTTAGGGTGTAGTCAGAATAATTTATGCGTCTGGGGTAGTTGGTCCTAGGTAATTTAGTTAGGTCTGTCATCCTATTCTCTTCTGCATATATACACATAGTTCGCTTCAAGTACATGTTGCTCGCATGTTATCAGTCAGGGTGATTGCTCTTGCGCCACTTTAGTGTTTGTCTTAATGCCGGTACAGATACACAGAGTATCGCACGGCTCATGCTTCCGTTCTCGTTTTAAATGGCAAAGATGTAAAAACTGGTTGGTGAATGCAAAATTATCATTAAATAGTAACTTTCTATTATTTTTTTGGTTTCTTTGTTCTCAAAGGTACTTTATTAAGTTTGCACTGGAAATTGGATAGTCTGAATTTGTTTATGAAAAGATGAATTATTAATGGTTGAAAGCTGATACTTCATAGAATAAGAATATGTATTCTTGAAATTGACAATGAACAGTTTATTTCCGCAAGTATACAATTCAATGACAATATCTCTGCAGAATCATTTTTCTCCATTTTTCTCTATTATACTATTGATCCGATTATCCCATAAGTAGCGGTCGTTCTTATTCTCATTTCAAGAGCTATTACTTGCCTGGAGGAAGTAAACACTTAACAAAAGTAGGATTAGCAATATAGTGATGAAAATACCAAACACAAGATACTATCTTACATGCCAATCGAAATATCGATAGATGCCAATTCGAGTGAACGAATTCCTTTTCAGAATTATTGTTTATGAAATAAATGCTCATCACACAACTCACGAAATTTATCGAAAGATGAGGGTGAAAGTGGAAAGTATTCGCTTTCTCGAAAAGCATTCGAAAGATGCGCGATTACAATAAGTTTAAAGCTATACATACATACATGAATAGTATAGAAAAATCCTATTACACAAAGAAAGTATTCTTCGTCGACAATTGTGAAAAATAAATCAGAAATTCCTTTTGGTCCAAAAATTCTCAAGATTCGTTCCGAGTAATTGGTTCGGGTGGAAACAAAAGTTTTTGCCAGTACACCGTAGGTCTCAGACGATAGACGGGTAGCTGGTCGGATTCCGGGTAAGCAGAATTTCACGGGCTGCTTCTTGCGGCAAGTTTTTCGGAGCGCGCGTGACGCCAATGGTGTCGAGACACGAGGGGCCGCAGGAAGAACCGAAAATAAGCTGGAGAGACGGGCGCCAAGCCGAGAACTCGTATGAATATGTGCGTCGGGATACGCGCCTCCCCGAGTGAGAAAGAGTGAAATTTTTAGCTCAGGCGCATCCGTGTGACCGGACCACTAATACTGGAGAGACAGTTTATGCGACTGCAATGGTCGCTTGAATTCTTTTTCCAGCTTGGAATTTCTAACTCAATTCTAATTTTCATTGCCAACTGCTTTCGTGAAACAAAGATCTTTTCTTGTGCTATCAAAATTTAGGGTTGTACAATTATAGTACATAAACATAAACATTTTGATAGATATTTCTCGGGATATTTATTACTAATATTTCGTGTGGACTTCAAGTCAAAAAGAATAATTAAATAACAAAAATCGTATGCTAAATTAAGTGGAAGTCATTACTAAATAATTGAAGAATGATTATTAACGATTTTAGTGACACAGTTGCTGATTTTAGACAATTTGGTCGACGGTCGAACACATTGTTCCAAAATGCTCCACTGGGTCAAACTCATATAATTTGTACAGAGTCCTTACTGTATCGTCGTCAAACTGTCTAGACTACTAGACTCCAGTTTCACTTTCGGCAGGTTTGATGCAGGACAGAAGCACGGTAGCAGGTTCATTGCATAAGTAGCCCTCTTCAATTTTGTTTTTACTCGTCTGAGAGATCCCCCTGCTCGGTTAGGTTTGCGTAGAAATCGTTCCCAAGCTCTCTCGTGACTCCTTCGTCTTTTGGAAAGTGGACCGCCCGCTTTCCTCTGAAACGGCCTGAGTACCAAATTCTTTAGAAAAACAGCACCGATCCGATGTCCCATGCTAGGATAACATATGTTCGACCACGTGTTCTTTTTCCACGCTCTTTTTCTACCGTTGAAACTCTCCGCCTTTAGTTTCCATCAATTCGTCTTCGGAAAACAGTTTCCCTGAACATATAGAAAATAACTTAAAACAACTATTCTTCACTGTGACATTTTCAATTCCGCGTTAAAACTCAATCGAAAACTCGTGGCTATCATTGTGGAATAACTGATGAGGTACCAATATTTAAAAATTTCATCGGATAGTGAAGAAAGGTAAATCGAAGGCGAGAAGTTTTTTCCACGGTTTGAGAAACTCTTTACAAAAGCAGAAGGGAACATCTTATGTAGGAATATCTTACGTGTCCTAGTCGTGATAACGTTATCGGACGCTCCATTTAAAGCACAGAGTTTGTACGATCTGACAGTGTGGCACCGCGTAACGCTCCCCTACGTCACTGCTGTTAGTTGACTACACTCCGTCAGTCACGTGACCTGCGAGCCCTGGTCTTCGGTTCTCTCCCAAGAATCGTGAACGATTCAGTTTTATCGTGAAGCGCGCGATGCGAGCACGAGCAACGCTCTGACTGAAACTCCGTCTGATTGAACGTGTCCACAACTTTCGCCGAAAGTCTCACAAGTAACGTCTCGACCTTGACCCACCGACAGAAATCTTCGAATCGAACGGACTTCGAGACTCGAAAAATCACTGGTGAATAACTACTCGGTTATTGGTATCTTCGAAAGTTTATCCCGAGTCGTGACTTCAATTTTGCATCCTATGTTATCTCGAACGAATTGTACTCGATTAAGCCTCTCGGAACCGTAATTCAGATTTCATTGAGTGTCGTTCAAATTCGTTTTTGCATTGAATCGCGAAATCGTAAGCATTGTGAGAAACGTTCAAGGAGAAAGACACAAGGTAGATATATATTTTGTGGGTCGTCGTCCGCAGAGCACGACTGACTTTATCCGTGAAGGCGCGAGTGATGGGTTGTGCCGCGTGCACACTGCCACGAGCGAGTGATTTCGACAGTGCTCAGTGACCGAGTTACCGGTACATACATACATATTTTGTGCGCTCGAAGTGAACACTCCAGGTTACATATAGTTCGGTTTGGATATTGACTTGGCGAGAGTCGCTAATCGGCGGCTACGATGGAATACTGGTGGGAAGATCTGATGGCTGGTAGTATTCGCAATGGTTAATGGCCCTGAGATCCCAACGGTGGTCATTGATCACGAAGTGATACGTCAGAAATTCTACTACGAGAGTGGATCGAGAAAACTCTTCGGGATGTTGAAACACATGAATCGGTCCGGGCGACCTAGGGTCGCCGTCCGAAAACGGAAAGGTCGCTCGTTATCCAGAAGCTGGCCTGGGACTCCAAGACCCTTATCGGTCGTTTCCTCCGAGGTAAAATATTGCCCTTTTTTTAAATTCAGACAGGATGCTGGCTTTTTATGTGATTACGTGTCTCCGACCTTCTTCAATCAGACTAGCTCGGTTTAACTATTCCAAAGATGAAGAATCTTCTTCTTGGATTTGAAAATTCGATCTACGGATCTTTTACTTCATCGTCCCAGCTACATTACTTTGAGGCTCGTCGTTATCGCAAATTTGATTTACCCTTTCGAAAAACTGGTTATTTGATATGGTTATCTAGTACGTCGTCGTTACTTCAAATTACCAGCTCGAAAGCGAGGAAAATTGGAGGAAAAATATTCCGAGCTCGCGCTTTCGTGTCTGCAATTCGAGCGGGCCAGCAACCAAAACGACGGTACTCTATGTGTTGACGAGCGGCCCCTAAAACCGTCGCTAATTAACGCGTTTCCAATAACCATGGCTCGCATGGCTTCGGTGTGACGAAAATCCGCTGGAAAAATAAAATGCAGCGAAGCCAGGAATATGCAGACACACGTAGACACAGGTTTTGCCGCGTTGCGTAAAAAGCCCAAATTTATTGCCGTTGGCCTTTCATGCTTCTTGCACGTGTATTATTGCACAGTCTTCACAGGGCTAAAGGGCCAAGGTAGAGTAAGAGAGAAGGAACATCGACAACCAGGAGATAATGTAGGAAAATGATGGCACTTAACTATCGAACGCTCGTGCCGCAATTACCAGCTAAATGCGAGAGTCTCGATGACGAATCTCACCGGGTGTTTTGCGTTTGCTGTTGTACTGCGGCCAGTGCCAATGATTTACGAGCGCGAAATTGCGTCTGGCGTTCCTCGGATCATTGATAGATCCCCCAGGATCGACACGCAAGAAACACTGAGAGCTTCGGTAGATCGAAATAGCGGATGCTATTAATGGTTATTGGTCTTCGTATCAATCTCTATCTGGCTGGTATCAACCTATATGTACATCGCATTCAACGGATAGCAGAAACATGCATGCACAGATTATAATTACCTACGATTACGTAGGCTTACACGTGGAAGAGAGGTATAGATGTGCCCCAACTACACCTCTTCTCGAAAATTGAGAGCGCAGCAATTCGCCGCACTTAATTTCAGGCCCGTATAACGAGCACGGGAGATAGGAGCGGACGATTTGCGAATTGGCTCTATGGTAGGTAGTGTATAGTACTGGTATACTGGGTCGACGGACCGAGCTCTAGTTAGTTCCACGTGGATCTTTTCCAAACGAGCGCGCTTATCCTACTCGAGAGCATTACATGCCTCTTATTGCACACACACCTCCAAAGTAACTCCTACATTGGCAGGAATTAATTATAGTTCCCTGTTTATATTAGCGGGAAGACAGGGGTTACGCAGCGGTCACCGGTGACCGACACACCCGACTGCTGCTCTTTGCTAAACGTATATTATGCAATTTATTAATTGGTATTTTAAATTATTTTTGGCCTTTGTTTAGATAGCTTTGTAATACCGTTTCATCTATCCTTTATCTCATGGTTCATACTCGAAGCAACATAACGCAATTAAACAGAATTGGAACCGAATAATTCAATCGTGTTAATAACATATTATCGGCTCACATGACACTGTTATTCAATCGATGTCAGAAGCTTTCCCCATGATGTAAGCTCTGCGTAAAAATCTGTCGGTACTCCCAATACTAACCGATTGTTTACGATTCGCGAGAATTGCGCAATGGCAGAGTATGCACATTTCTACCAGTCTGTTTACGAATTGCGTCAGAGTCGCGTTCGAATTTCGCGTTGGCAGTCATCAGAGATTCGCGAAGGCCCATACCGCCCGGGCAACCAGAGCATAGCGTTGATCATCCAGCTCTGTTTTCCTTTTTTATGCACTCATTATACTCTTACGCGGCTCTCATTGAGAAATCGGTAGAGCCGTTGCGCTCCGATAGAGTTGCATCGTACAAAAAAAGTTTATACAGCGCGGAAAAAAGGAGACTCTGATTACGTGAATCCTTCACCGTAGAAGGGATATTTATGCGACAACTACTCGTGGATCAAACTCTGTTTAAGGGGTGTTGATCTGTGAATGAACGTTGTGCAATACACGAGGACCCTCTGGTTGAAGCGCAAGGCTCATTTACTGATTTATCTGACCTGTGCATCGCGTTTAATTAACCCGTACGCGAGGAACTTTACGCGCAATACATACATACATACATACATACTACAACCTATGTAGGTCTCTTTCTGAAAGCCAAGCAAAACTTTAAAGGTCACCCCGTATGCCACTGTTATGAATTCAGGTCTCCGGTGACATTGTTTTTCATTTCAACTGCTGACTCCGAAGGACTCGCGTCTCACTTTTCAACGTGGCGCAGATAGCAGATTTAGCCAACTTCTGCGAAAGGTTTAATCTCGTAGTGATTTCGTGGATAGAATGAGAAAACAGTTTTTTTTATTATATAAGTTGGAATACTTTATACAGCTATTGAGAAATGACTACAGGTTACCCTTGACTTTTACAATTATAATAGATACTCAAGGTACTCATCAGCTACTCGACAATAAAGTATTATGCTCTTGTTTCAATTATTTTAGAACAAGTTTAGAATGGTGTAATTTAAAGTGAACACATGTTTTACATGTTTCATGTACTTCCATTACATTAAACAATTTAAAAGCTTAAAACTGATATGGATTTTTTGGAAGAGACAGATAGAAATTGATATTTTAAAAAAAGTAATTGTCAGCGAAAATCAATTGTATTGGGATATGTAACATATTTTCCTCCATATATCATATTCAACTAGAGAAAAATACCGGGTGAGGGAGACGAAAAAATGAATGGACGATAAATGAACGACCAGAATTCCAAATGCAATATTCCAGGGGAAGACTTAACAAGACTTTATCAGTGATAAATCAAGCCCTAGCAACGCCCCAGAATTAAAATCCTGATGTGCACAGTGGCGTGAATGGAGATCGGCATCAATAAGCGCATTACGATATATATTTTCACACGACGAAAAACTGGCTGACTGATGGAAGAGAGCAAGGAAACGCCAATTTTTCCCTGGGCCGCAGTTCAGTGTAGGGCGTCTCGCATGACCGAACGGGTGTCGCATCGCTTTGGCAATGACTTTCCAATCAGGGACTGGGGCCGTGTCCTCTGGCTCTCGAAATTCAACTTTCATCCCGAAATTGGCTAAAACACTCATCCTGACAATCGAGGGAGCGCCGTAACGCGCCGAGCCGCTCTGAATGGCGAGCATAACCGGCAGCGTATCTGCCGGAAGTCCGGCCTACGAGTTCCGGTCCCGAGAGAGAGAGCGTTCGTCCCGTTGTCTCGTTGCCTTCTTTTTTTTTTTGTTAAACATACGCATATTGTTGGAATACACGCAGTGGCAGTGGCTGTTGACCGAAAAAAGAGAGCCACGGGTCGAGAGTTGACGCAGCTGCAGGATGTCAGTCGCATCTGCAGGTGCGAGCGGATTAGATTATCAGGGGACGAATGTTTGCGTGGATAGCACGCGCTTGCAAGCTTGTGACTTATTATCCGAAAGTTACTGCTACTTCTTCTACTTCTTCTTCTTCGTCCTTTGGTAAATGGCTGTTTAATTATTTTCGTGCTCGGTGACTCCTGCTCAAATTTATGGCTTCCTCTTTTCTGGTAATTCTATCGCTCGTTGAAATCCAATCTTCACGATACGTCGCCAATGATCGACTAATTGGAGCATTCTTCGAGAGTAAGAGTAGGCTCCATTCTTCTTTTTGCAAGGTTCTATTCAAGCTTCGAGATAATATTAAATGTCAGACCTAACTTAATCGTAGATAATTCTCGACAAGTATTGTTATTGCATCCATCAGAATTATTATATTTTGGGAAAGCATGTAATTCTAGGAATGGATTAGAGAATTCTCAGGAAACTGATCTCATAACGTTGAGTAATATTTTAATACATTTATTATCTCTATTCGCATTCATACATTGATCCTTTTCCGCCTCTCCATTCGATTATGAAACGAACACAGATTAATAATGCCGTTAGTTCGGAAGAACAGCTTTACACATTATGACTGGTGATTTTTGATCAAAGAAATCTATCGTTAAGCAGCTATGCAGGACTAGAAATCCATTGGCAAAAGAGTCGAGTAAGCTTGCGGTGTGAGAAGCAGCGGATCCCATTATAGAAGTAAAATGCATACTTGCATTTCCATGCGCATTGCGATGATATCGTTATTTTAGAAGACCCGTCCCACAGCTGCCTGACTATAATATTGTGTAACGTTCCTGCAGTAAGTGGAATGTTGCAAAACCAGAAATAACGAGAGACGAGTGAAAAACTAATAGCTCGACATCCATCGCGAATGACACCACATTACACTATGAGAAAACTATGCTTCGTGCAACGAATGGTTAAAACATCTTCTCTTGCTAAAAAAAAATTTCCTTTACGCTCACTGCGACCTATTAGTAGAATTACCTCGGCATGAGTGTTTAAACCACGCGTTTTTACAGTTTGAATTTAGCATAATGGAACGAGAAATGAAATGCAACCTGTTGCGAGATTGATGATGGAAAACTGAAAGCGAGCGAGCGGCTAATGACTTCAGTGCATTTGTATCACGAGCATTGCACCCGTCAATGGAACGAGCGTGTTTGTGCGAGTTAGCTATTTCACTGTTGTGTAATCTATTGTAAAAAAGGCTACAACAGCTTTTTGCTTTGATGTCCTCATCAGTCTTAATCTCGTTGCTTCCTTCTTTTGACTGGAGGATATTTAATTTATGTACGTACAGTGACTAGGACAAGACACTGTGAATGAAAATCTAACATTCCACTAGTTTGCTTTAGGCCCCACGTGACGAACTGTTATCCACAAAGGATATTGTGCAAATATAATTCTCTCACCGTGGTGTTGACCCAATTAAAGTCATGAGCACTGCCTGCGAGCGGTGTCGAATAATATAATTAATGAATAACTCCCCCGCACGCAGCAGCTTGAAAAGCTCTACCACTAGTGCGATATTTTCCTCCCATCTCGAGGGAGAGTCTTGCGTGTGTCGGTATGTATATTTCTGTGTCGAGAAAATACGGGTCTGTTCCTTTGAAGGGAGTATAAAAATATTCTCTTCGACCAACTTGTATGTCTTCGAGCTCCATGAAAAAGGGGCTTGTTTCGATGTTCTGTATCTGAGAAAAGGTGAAAGGTTAACGGGACTGGAGTGGAAACTGCACTCCGTGGTAGGAGTATGGATTAGATCCTCTGCGATAGACAGTCGCAAGCGACCCGTAAAGATTTTATTAAGGAAAAGATAATAAATTAAGACTTAATGAAGCTTATTTTTCTTACAGATCGACTACCCGGAAGTTCATGGAGGAAGGATGCATCGACCACCGCACCCTCACCCTATAACCGACCATCGTCAGGTCAACCTCGTCTTCGATGACACGGTAAATATTTTCGATCTACAACTCGCAGGTAGAAATTTCTGGGTTTTCCCGGTCTTTGTCGGTCGTCTTTTCAAATGTCTCTCGCTCGATTATTCTGTATTCGAGTCGGGTTGCCATCGGTCTGAAGACTTCGGCTTTGGTCAAGTCGTCTCTATTCCAACTGAATAGAAAACACTTGCACCTGCAGAACCTGGTATAATTCGTATGCCGAAAAGATCTTCTCGCGACGTGTGTATGTATTTCTCTAACTACACTTCCTGATGAAATTGTGGTCCTGATGAAACTTTTAAATTGACTAATTCGTGATTAATTTAAGTATCTACAATGGTTACAAAGAATTAAATGATAAGATTTACTCTATAGAACAGCTCTGAGTATCGTGTATGTACGTGGATTTAATAGAGCTTAATGCCTTGTTTCTCTTTGGAGGACAGGAATGCCGTCAGCTTGGCAAACAGAGTGAAAGAGAAGGAGAGAGAGTGAGAGAGAGAGAGAGAGAGCAAGGATGTTGAGCCGTACGTAGTAGTATGTATGTATTCACAAAGGTCGCTTCGATAGGGAATCAGGTCTTATCGGATCATAGTATGACACAGATACACGGCCATTACCTACCATTAGACTCCGATACACTTTTGCCGATCAATTTACTTGGTCTACTGGTGCGATCATTTATCTTACGTCATCGAGACGTCATGCAGGTAGTACGTCGTTCATAAGAAGTTTCGTGTTATATATTGCATGGTGACGTAGATGCGGGACACCCACGTACCCTTTTTCATCTCAGGGAAGACGATCACGCAATGAACCCCTCCCCCCTAGTCGGGAAAGTTCGAGACTGTTTTTTCATTATATCCTCATGCATCCCAAATGCGACTTTCTTCCGGTGAATTTTTATCACTGCGAGGATTTTCCTATCTGCATGGTAAGACTTCAGACGGTACTTGCTGGTAAACTAAATGTTTGCCAACGTCAGCTGCGTTATATTAAAAACTCAATATAAGCATAGGGTTGTTTCGTAATTCATACGAATGCGCATAATGGTCCTCGTTGGAAGGTATTGTTTCGAGGAGGGTCGGGATTGCACTTGGAGACTGCAAATGGCTTACTTTAGTCTCTATAATGACTCACTGACTTTCAATGCCACAAGAATCAAAGACTCATGTGACACAATTAATGGGCATTCTTCTAAATTTTGACGACCTGCGGGCTTCATTCGATCCTACTTTGAAATAATCTAAAGTAGACTTTCGAACTAGCTGAGTCACCAGATATCATCACATTTACTTTGACTTATCAAAGTGAAATTTTTACCCTTGATTTTGGGGGTGATAGAATTCTAGGTATACGTAGGACGTATGTTGTATCTCCCCGTGCAGTACAAACAGAGAATGATCTACATTATCGTTCGTCGAACGGATCTAGCGTACCGGTGCACCGGACAGCGATACTGCTAGACATCCACATTACGTTAGCTCTGTTTTCCTGATAAAACACCACACGAGTGTGCTTACATCCCTATTGTCGTTGTATATCTCGTGCCAAGATTCACTAGCCACAACAGTACACTGTCTTTCTCGAGTACAATACTATGCTTGGCCAATAGGTACAACTCGATTCAAAGGTCAAGAATGAGAACGAGCGATCAAGAGGAAGTGATTTCTCCGTGAAATTAGGGGATCCAGATTCTCGCGAGCGAATTGCGGATTCACATCGCCTATCTGACTTACAGTCTTCATGGTAGCACATTCCCTGTGTATATGCGCTGGTTTCGCGGTACAATACTGGTTTCATGTACAGCAAACAGAAGAAACTGAATGGGAGAAGAGCAATTTGGAAAGTGTGTAGAGCAGGGCAAAAGGAAAAGTGAGACATGGGTACGACATAACGGGCCGTATAAATCATCCGGCAGGTCGGCCAGTGGCCTTTGAGCAGTTACTCTTCACTGCTGGCTGCTTTGAACCAAGCGGTACCTTCTCTTCCACGCATCCTCACCTCTTCTCTCTTCCTCTACCAGCCGTTTACCGACTGACGATTGACCGACCGTCGACTCCTTAAGCTTCATTCACACAGTCGTGATCGGTCATTCGCGTGCTTTGACTCGTAACCAGTTCCTCTTTAGGGCTGACTCAGGTGTGTTTACCTTTTTCACGGACGATCGCTACTACCTGTTCTTCGTCTCACCATTCTCCACAGTTTTTCTTCAACTTTAGCCTTAACTATCCATCGGTAACACTTAATCAGGTTTGACGAACTTAGTTAGTTAGATTTCGAGTTAATCAATCGAATAGTGGCACAGGGTGAATTCGTTTACTCAACTATTACATCCAAATTAATTTGTTTTCTCGTAAAAGATTAATCCAAAGGAGCAAACGGAATATATGCTCTTGATCGAAGAAAGCAGGAAAAGGATACCGATGCTGGTTGATCGCGAATGGTATCGCGAGAAAGTTGCCGCGGTGAGAAGCCACAGGTGGGCCCCCCGTCAAGGGATGTCCCCGTTGCGACAGCCCTGAAGGTGGCCGCCCGAGAGTGAGGCGGGTCACGTGACCGGCTACGAGTTTCGTTGAGAATGCCGGCGCGGTGGCAGGGTGGCGTCGGCGGCGGTGGCGGTGGAAGCGGCGACGGCGGCACGACTCTCTCAACGAATGGAGTGGGGGCGAAATGAGAAACAGTCCTGTGGCCGCCGCTACTCTGTTTAGCTGGATGGGTCATCGTGCGCGATACACGCGAGCGGACGCGCGCCACGAGTTTTCCAATCGTTGATACAAAATATAAACATCTTCATTCGATTCCGCTACGTCAATCTATCTTTTTTTTGATTCACGCGCGTGTGCCTGTGTGGCAACGCGTAAATGGATTATACCTGTGCGTATGCGTGTTAGTGGTAGATGCATGCATGAACGCGCGATCGAGCAAAGAAACGCGTGAAAGGTGCCAGTGAAACGCTGTGGAGAGCGGGAGATCGCGGGTGGCAGGCAGTAGGAAAATGCGGTCGAAGGACGGTCGCGAGCTGTGTTTGCTGGCCGTCTGATTCGAGTATTCTGAAGTTTTGTAAAGTGATCGGAGAGAATTTCGCCCACGGATCTAGTGTAGTCAGTAGTAAAGGATAGGATGGACGCCTTCGGCATGTACCAAGTGAGTCTGGTAATTCTTTTACTTCTCGCACTCCTTTTATTCTCACTCTTCGGAATCTCAAAATGGCCTTGCTTTTTCGCGAGTCCCCTTTGATATTAGATTCGCGAATGGCAATTCCGTATTCGAAGAGACCTCCGAGAGCACGGTCCAAGTTCGACGGCTCCTTGGCATGACAGATGTCGCGATGTTTTGTTTGGAGGTGTGTGGGAGCAACTACGTGTAGATGTGTGTGCATTGGTGGTTTCGTTCAATGTTGCGTGCGTGATGTCATGTCTGGTAACCTAACCTTACATGCGAGCACTGCCTGTCCCAATCACGCCCATTCCTGGTACTATTCCGTGAAGGAGCACTGTTCGAGGTGCCCCCCGTGTTTTCACACGACATGCCCCACGATGCTCCTCTTATGCAGCAGCTTATTTTTTGTTCAAACGTAAATACCTGCTTTCAAAGGAATGGTAGTACGCTCTGCTAAATTTCAAAGGAATCTTCTTATGATCTTTTGACAATATTTTCGATCATAATTCTTTCAGTGGGTTTTTCTCTAGCTCCTGTTTACCAAGCTGACTTCAATATGTTAGGAGGAAAAACAGTTTGATCAGATTTAGAGCTTTTTAAGATTAGTGTTTGTATGGTTACCAGAGTATCAGAGTATACAATGGCATAGCAATGAAATTTAAGCATATGAGTCATTGAAGATTGCTTTACATTTTGGTGGCTATTCGAAATTTATAATGTTAATATTAGGAATTATAGCCAAATATAGTCACTGTATTAGACTTGTTTCTTTTTATAGTTTTCCCAGGGCCTGACCAACAGGCCAGAGCTTTTCCAAAAGTCCAATAGAAGCAGCCATTCGAGCGATACAAGTTCGGCGTATAGTGGATCAGACACAATGACGTCCGTACAGAGCTCACTGGACGCAGATCCCGATGAGGTAGATCTCTCAGGGCTAGTCGAGTCTGTAGTGGACAGCGACGAAGAGGAAGATCTGGCAGAAAGCATGGATGTAAGAGAAATTGTGGATTTTTTTAAAAAACCTATACTGTGAATTAGATCAATCTTTTAAAGGCATATCATGTTTTATCGTAACTTTGTAGAGTCTGACTGTACGAGATCCAGTCAGAGAATGTCTGGAGAAAGATCCTGCTGAGAGGACAGAAGAGGATATAGAAATACTTTTGGAATTTACGCAACAGTTAAAGGCCTTTACGAACATGACTCTAGCAGTAAGAAGAGCGCTGTGCGCTGTTATGGTGTTTGCTGTGGTGGAACGTGCCGGTATGACAGTGCTGAACGACGGGGAAGAATTGGATAGCTGGAGCGTGCTTATTAATGGTGCTGTGGAAATCGAACATAGCAATGGAGAAGTCGAACAGTTGCATTTGGGAGACAGTTTTGGAATACTTCCTACCATGGAAAGGTTATTGCATCGAGGTGTAATGAGAACAAAGTAAGTAATGCAAATAAAATACTAGTGAAGACAATCTATGATGCATAAGAACAAAGTCATCTACAGAAGATGCGCTTTACAGTTTTGTTAAGGTAGTGTCTTTCTTTCAGATGCGACGACTGCCAGTTTGTGTGCGTGACTCAAGCAGACTACTTCAGAATTCAGCATCAGGGCGAAGAGAACACAAGGAGACACGAGGAAAATGGGAGAGTGATCTTAGTGACGGAACTCAGGGGGACTTTGGATGGCGCAGCGCGCCGTGGACACGTAGTCATTCGTGGAACTCCAGAACGTTTGATGTTACAGCTTATCGAAGAAAACAGTATTACCGATCCCACTTACGTGGAAGACTTCTTATTGACCCATCGAACATTTATCGATAGTCCGTTGTTAGTCGCGAGTCAGTTATTAGAATGGTTTGAGCAAACACAAGTAAGAGATCGCGTTGCACGCGTAGTTCTTCTTTGGGTAAACAATCATTTTACGGATTTCGAAACCGATCCGGCAATGATGGAGTTCTTGGAAGCATTTGAGACTGGATTGGAGAGAGAAAAAATGCAAGGCCAACAGAGGTATGCAAAATACATATTTCGTGTTTGGTATAGTTGTGCGCGTGTAAACGTGTCAGCTGATTATTAATGTGTGCTCGTTTGGATTTCAGATTATTAAACATTGCATGTGCAGCAAAGGCGAGAACGCGAAACGTAACACTTGCAAGACCAAGCAGGGAAGAAGTCCTGCACTTTAGTATTTTAGGCGGATACGAAAGAGGATTTGGCATTTTTATTTCCAAGGTTGAGAAGAGATCAAAGGCTGAGGATGTTGGATTGAAACGAGGCGATCAAATTTTAGAAGTTAACGGACAAAGCTTTGAGCACGTAAGCCACGCAAGAGCTTTGGAAATTCTAAGGGGATCTACTCATCTCAGCATAACGGTTAAGTCAAACTTACTCGGTACGTTCGAATTCATAGATATATTATGAAAGTCGGGTCTACTGTTCGTGAGCGTTTATAAACTTTTATTCCACAGGTTTTAAAGAAATGTTACAAATGCCGGATAATTCGCCGAGACCACGCGGCAGGTCAAGCAAGCCAGAAATTTCAAGGATTCCATCAGATCCAAGGGCCAGGTTGTCGACTCACGTTGACCCAATGACCCCAGTGAATCCGTTAAATCCATTGGTGGGTGGTGTTCCATTATTGATACCGGATCCTAATGTTTCACCGTGCAAAGATGCGAAAAAGGAGCACAAAGGATTTATGACTCTTGGTCCAAAAAGAAGATTGCAAAAGGCTCTTATGAAAATGAACATACTGCCAAAGAATACTATTAAGTTAGTATGATATTGATCAGCAGCGTTTCATCAAGCGTTCAAAGAAAAAAGCACTTGGGGTGGTTACTATTTTAATTTACTATTTCCAGTGATGGTGTACACATCGACGATCCTCTCGCACCGCCACATACACCACCAGGAACCGGGCTTGGTCAAACGACGACAAACCTCTATCACTCGAAAAGTAATCCTGACCTCACATCATTATACAGTTACGATGACTTAAGAGCACCTGACTATCCTGAACACGTATTGAAAGTGTACAAGGCCGACCAAACCTGCAAATATCTTCTTATTCACAAAGAAACTACTGCTCATGAGGTAAATTAGCATAATTGCTTCTCGACAGTACTACAAACATTTTATTAATATTGTATGATTAATGATTATAAACTTCATTTCTAGGTGGTAATGCTCGCTCTTCAAGAGTTTGGTATAACGGAGAGTAGTTCGAATTTCTCTTTAGCGGAAGTCAGTGTTGGCGAAGGTGGGATGATCAAACAACGCAGACTTCCTGACCAATTACAAAATCTTGCAGAAAGGATTGGCTTGAGTGCCCGGTATTATTTAAAGACAAACGGTATTTCGGAAACTCTTGTTGCGGATGAACAAGCACCTGAACTCATTCGCGAATCCCAAGTACATTTCTTACAGTTAAATGCTGTTGAGGTAGCGATACAGCTTACCTTACAGGACTTTAGTATATTTCGGTAAGTATTGAGTTATACTGAAAGTAACTTTCGCCGAATAAAATATCGTGAACTTATATATATGTATAATTCTTGTAGACAAATCGAATCGACGGAATACGTGGATGATCTGTTCGAATTGAAGAGTAGATATGGAATACCAATGCTCAGTCAGTTTGCAGAACTAGTCAATAGAGAAATGTTCTGGGTCGTAACAGAGGTTTGCTCCGAGCACAATCTCGTTAGGCGCAGCAAAATTATAAAACAGTTCATCAAAATAGCTCGTAAGTTTCCCGATGCAATGGATCGTAGTAAAATGATTCCTGCTTCTAGTCATCGATTCTAATTGTGTTTTACGTATATCAGGACAATGTAAAGAGTGCAAGAACTTTAATTCGATGTTTGCGATCGTATCTGGTTTGGGTCATGGTGCAGTTTCAAGGTTAAGAGCTTCATGGGAAAAGTTACCGACTAAATATCAAAGGCTGTTCAGTGATTTACAAGAGTTGATGGATCCGAGTCGTAATATGAGCAAGTACCGACAATTAGTGGCATCTGAACAAACACAGCCACCAATTGTAAGTTTGCGAGATGATCTCTTGGTGACTAAATTTAATGAATATTTTCATTTATATTCAACTCGTCTCTTCTCGTCCTCTGTAGATACCGTTTTATCCAGTCGTGAAAAAAGACTTGACATTCATTCATCTTGGTAATGACTCTAGAGTAGAAAGTTTAGTAAACTTTGAAAAGTTAAGAATGATCGCGAAGGAAGTAAGATCGTTAACAAGTATGTGTTCATCGCCTTACGATCTTTCGATCATGCTGGAAAGAGGTGGTCAACCACCCAGTTCCGCTATGGTTGCACTCAACCAAATGACCACCGGAAATCAAGGTACAAATGCTAAAACCCTTTATATTATTATTTTCACATTTTATGTTTTATGTTTTTCGTTTTTTGTGTATTTATAGTATTCAATGTCGCAGGAGGGCAAACCGCGACGGTAAAGCGACGAAAGAAGTCGACTGCGGCACCGAATCCAAAAAAGATGTTCGAAGAAGCGCAAATGGTACGCAGGGTTAAAGCGTATCTTGCAAATATGAAAGTGATTACCGACGAAGAGAAATTACATGCGCTGTCAGTTGAGTGCGAACCGAATGCGGGTGCTGTCGCTGTGACCGCGGCGGTACCACTTGGTGCGAGTCGGGGAAGAAGACATCCTTCCCCGACACTTTCGACAACAAGTAGTGCCAGCAGTACCAGCGAAGGTAGAAAGAGTATACAAGGTAAATCTCATGGCTATAGTGTTCTCTTAATCACGTATATAATATGATAAAGGTAAAGAGCATCCTCCTTATCTTCATCATACAAAAATACGATGAACACAGGCGGTTCATCATTCTCGCGTGATCAATGGATAGCTTACGCTCATGTACAAAATCATATAGTTTTTAGGGGACATTTTTCGCGTGTTCGCAGGTACAAAATTCGGTGCAGCTTCGCCTCAAGCAGTCCGAAAAATGTTAGCACTCTCCGATCCTCATAAAACTCGGCCATACCAACCTAAACACTGTCCGCCGCCACTTCCAGTGCCAGGATTAGCGTTACATTCCAGTGCATTGGAGCCAAGTCCTGGCGCACCTAGGAGAGTAGGATCTGGTAGCCGAGTTCCTATGCATGAGAGATCCCATAGTGACACTCCTTCCAGTTTACCACCACCTGTCGATCTCAGCGCTGAGAGTAGTAGTGTTACCAGCCTGAGCAATCTTCAACCGTTACGAAAGACGTTGACCAGTGGTAAGTTAGCTCATCACAATTAACAATAATGGTTCGAAGCGAGATGCTGTCATCAATTGACTATTTTACGTCTCACTCACGTAAATATGTTTCGATTTGAACTTCCGTAGCTTTTTCTAATGAGCTAGTACTTTTCGATTGTCACAATTTCATTTTATTATTATTATTATTATTATTATCTTAGTCTTAGTTGAGAATTCTTTAGACATCACGCTTTATCATAATTCAGATTTAGTGGACACATCTCGCGAAGTTCCATCACGCACCTTACATTTGCTCGTGATATACATATACATTGGTCGTGATATTATATACACAGGATTACGCAATCAGAATCACCATTATTATGCACGCTGCACAGCCGTTTACGCAATATCATAAATGTTCCATGTTATTATAGCTTTGTTCATATACACGCATCTTGTACGCCGATTACTGTAGCTCGCGCTTCGTATGATAAGCCGTCTGGTTAAAACCTCGTTCCTTACTACTCCCAGGACAGAGCACGTCTAGCTTCATTATATAGAGCTCTCACCATGGGACATACGATATATTTATATACTGTGAATGATTACTCTTATTAATCTACTATTTACGCGTAGAATTCTTCCAGTTTCACTTATTATTTCTTTACTCAATACTTTCGAATTTATCGTTTCGCTTTTATTACTTCTCATTTAGTCAGTAGACACGAACAGTTTTTCAATATTACATTACACAGACTCCCAAACGATCAGTGAATAGTCACAGTGAACCTCAAGTCATTAGTTCTAGTTCTCTCTTTAATATCGCGACACACTGGTGATCTGCGATCGGATCGATGTCGCGTTTCGAAAACGGAAAGATTTGTGCGAGTACGATGTAATCGGACTAAAGATAGAGCTTAGTCTGGCTTAGGCAGTATTAATCCGTAGGGTAAAAAGGGAGCGTGCATCCCTTGGGGGGAGTGAGAGAAAAAGAAGGGTGGTCAGAAAGGGAGGAGACGGGTGGAGATTACATGCGTGGAGGACAAGTAATCTGATTGTATGACTAGCGTTATAACGGGCGCAGCTGGGCGAAATTCGACTAGAACGTGTAGTGATAGAAGTCTCTTGGGGACGTGTGTGTAGGTTCAGTGACGAGCAGTGACAGCGGTCACAGTACACAGCTGGACAGCCATAGTGGAAGCAGCGTTGAAGCAGGTGGCAGTCCACCGCCACCACAAAGACGCCACTCCTCCATGCAAGGTACGTAATTCACGTGAGAATCATACCCAAGAAAAATCGCAAGCTCGTGCTCATTACCTCTATCTCCTATTGCCCGCTCCACTGTGTAGAAGTGTAGTGTAGAAGTGTAGAAACGAATTGGAGTGATCCAACGACCAATTTGTTTGGAGCCGAGGCACGTTCAACACCTAGTACAGCGGTTCACTTCGTGATCAGTTTACAGCTGGCATCGTTGGTCACGCGTGTTGGATGTTAAACGGGCCTCTCTCTCTTTTTTTTTTCTTTTTTTTTCTACCGCGTGATAATATAGAGTTGTTGATAGTTCATTGTAGTAACGTGTGACATGGATTTTCGTAGCCAAAGGACCATTGTACTTGTATCGTGACCTATAATCGTGAGAGTTTTTTTTTCTTTCCTTTGACATTAGTGAAGATTGCCTCCGCCAAGGTGTTGTGGCGGGTGGTAACTTGTACACAGTGTAGTCATAGCTTTCGAGTAATTGCTGTTCCCCCTGTACTATTTTCCACACACATACACAAACGTGCCGCGCGGATACCGGCATTGGAAGAACGTATGTCCCATGGCCACTCATCTCTTCATACTTCTTGCCTCTGCCAATCTAAAAAGTGTCGTGTTACTCATGGAAGCGCTTTTACCTATCGTTTTGCCCGTGTTTCGTACGTCGTTTGAGCGATACAGCTATACGTATAAGCCATAGAGGAAAACGTGCTTTTAGTCGCTTTTAATCTCGAGATTTCAATTGCTTTTTTTATAATTGTCGCTTGAAGCTTCTCGCAGAGGCTCGCTTCTTACGCAGGGGCACACTTGATAAATATATATGTATCATAAGCCATCTCGGTTTCTCGATCTTTGCACGCGACTCTCGCTCTAGAATTTTCATTCACGCACCAAGGGACAACGAATTTATGCAACAATACTTTTTCTAAATAAAACACATCGAACTATTCAAACCTTGCGCGTATACCGTAGCCACGTGCGAGCCGGAGTTCCTCCGGTTGTGGTATACCAATTGTACATTTTGTAAAGAAACATATCGTATGTGGCCTGTGTGTGGTGCAGGGTCTGTTATGCGAGGTGGTGCACCTCCATTTCCTCACGCGGTAGCAGTGTTACCTCCGCTTCCTGCGAACCACAACCAGAATCACAACCACAATCATCATCATCACCAACATTATTATGATCATCACCATCACCAACCCCCAACTCCTCAAGGTGAGTCCGCGTCTATCTGCTTGCTTTAGCTTTCTCCTGCATCGCTCATTCTACTCTCTCCGTGAACCTTTAGAAGTGTGAGTGTGTTGCGTCAAGGTATAATTATAAATCTTTTTTAATCAACACAAACTTAATGGAAACTGTATTTGTTATAAATAACAATTCTCCAATTGATGCAATATATTCATCTTCAAACGCGATTGGCTGTACGTAGGCTTATCATGTATTTAACCGCTTGCTGTAAAAATTGGCGTGTGATTATAATAATATTAGCATTGTTGCCTGCCTTGCGCGTGTCATATAATACGCATCAATCCGCAGTGTGTTTCATTGATCGTGCTTTTATTGTGTCGTGAAGCTCCTTTAAGTTTAAACCGATTGCCGTAGATTCTTTTCAGGGATACTAACTCCTCGTTCTCACTGCTTTCCTTTTTTCGAGCAGATCGAACCAAGTACATACATACATACCAACGAATATGTGTTGCCATTTGGTCTGTTCCCATTATTCTTTTCCAAGTCTATTCATTTTGAACGAGTGCGGCCGGTACCTCTATGTATACGAATATAGACGTGGGTCGAGTCCTTTTCTATTCTTAATACTATTGATAATCCCAATACATACCTAACTTTTAACATCTCTCCGCGTGATATAATTTAATCAAACTAATATACAACGTATAACAAATGTATGCATATTGGAAAAATTTAATTACAACGTATGATTGAATAACATCACAATAGGGTGTACGAAGGTCAGACTCGTTCAGAATTTTTACTCATGGCGAATTACTTAGGAGGATTAAAAGGAGACGAATAGAAAAAGAGTGAAAGGGAGGGAAAGCGAGGAATGGTGTGGAAGGCTATAATATGGGCGCATAATTTTGGAAAGATACGGGCGGCCGGTGTGAGAGAGATCGAGATCGAGAGAAAGAGAGTGGAGGGTTTTCAGGTTCTACTGGCTTAGGTGTAGGCGTTGGTCTACCAGCGGCGCTTCCACCTCGCGGATCAAGTGGCAGCGGTAACCAAACGAATATGACGACGGTGACGACCATGACGACCATGACGTCGATGACGACGATGCGACCTGGCATTGGGGCGAATCAGTGCCGACAGCCACCCGCGTACAAGGTCGCTGCCCAGATGGCCAGACAACACAGACTTGGTCGTGCCCACAGCCACGAGGGTGTTACCTACAGGACCGAGCACGAAGATGGTACAAACACTATCGCTACGTACTCAAAAACCTCTTTCTTGTTTACGTATTTTCTCGATTGCCTGCCTGGGTCAGGCGATGGGGGACAATTACATCTCCGATTGACAGTGATTTCTTACTGAATCAATCACGAGGGTATCGCCTGATCCTGGCTTTCATAATCCTCAACGCTTGCTGCGCTCTTCCCTCACCTTTATGAATCACAGTGAAGAGTAGAGAGGAATATTAATGCTTAGGGAAATTATCCTGGGGTTTAGATTTAGATGAAATAGTCAACATTTTTCTTAGTAAGTGTCTATGTTTGCAGGGGTCGTAATTTTGAGATTAGTTTTAGTCGCCCTACGCGATATTTATGGGTTTGGAGGTGTATCTTGTTACAAGGTAATTTTCGAGGGAAGCTATGTTTCACAATTGAGGATTTTTGGGTTTAAAAGAGATGTTCATGTACTGACCAAAGTCAGTATAAGAGAGAGCATGGATCAAAAGGAGTCAAGAATGAGTCACCAGCGTTCGATAGTTGCTCTCATTCGATAAATCTCATTTGTCGAAAAACTGTACATATTTACATACGCCTCTCTTACGTGTAAATTCACCGAAATGTTACTTATAACACGTTCTGTAAAGATAACTTGTGTTTGCCGTCCTTCATTTCCGTGTGAGCATCGTTCAGTGCACTCATTTATTCATGTTGCGCATTATATATCACTGATATGTTCACCTGCATCGAGCGATTACTTTGTGTCGCAGAACTTATGCACCTGCCTAAAGGCTTGCAAGACATTGTGACGATTCGCAAATTTTGCAATGATCGCATTGTGCCAGGTTTTTCGTTGCCCCAAAGCAGTATGTTCTTTTTACGTTTTCCGTTGAGGCATGGCTGGCTTGCTTGTGACTATTTTGCACGTGACAATTCATACATATGTATGTTTACGTTGAATTCTTTCGTTTCAAGTAGCTGAGCACTGTTTGAGACGAGTTCTGTCGCCAAGGAGACTATTTTTATTCTCATTTCATTCTTACACAATCATGAGACTTACATCTACCTCATTGTATTTCTATTGCTTTTTCGTAATGATTAAAAGTATCGTGTAGACGTCTAGACTCTAGAGTTTCAGAAGGAAAGGATTTCTACATAAAAAGCTTTAGTGCGAATTTATGTCTCTCGATAATGTATATAGAAAATTGGAATTTCTGTGACTGACCAGGGGTGGATGTAAAGTCTCGCGAAGTGATTTTTCCCCCAGAAGGAAAATTATTTCGCTACCTATTAAAATACCTATATTCAATTTTTCAGATGACGAAGATGCGCAAGTGTCAGCTGTCTAAAGGAGCCAAATGTGGCGCCAAAACCTTACGTTCAACACCCAGCTATCGTTTACTTGACTTTTAATCGTATACTTTTCCTTTGCACGGTGTCGACATGAAGAATTCGTAGTCGCGGCACGTTTCGCGTAGAGGCGACTGATGCGGGAAAAGAAACTTCGGAAATACGGAAAATGAGAGAAACGGGTCACCGCGAGAGCCCCGTGAACCATCGGTGAATACGGATACCGGTTTTACAACCGATACATCACCAGAATACACTAGACTATGGGCGAAAGAATAAGAACGCTGGAAAGATTTGCGCGCGGAAATAGTCTTTCATTTCTTTTGTCACGATTTCGTCAAAAGCCTTCCTTTCCTTTTGCGTATACACAGAGATCGCAGAGCGCGAAGATCGCACTTTTCTAAACTGATTCCCTCTGCATGCTCGTCTTCCACAATGCCGAATAAGTTTAAAGAGAAGGAGACGCGAGAAAACGAGGAAGGTGTGGATATCGAAATGTGTGACTCGCTGAGAATCTCATGCATGAATGGGTCTCGAAACGAGGAGAAATCTTACATTCGTGAAGATGGAGCAACTTCTCGATAGGAATTCAGTTTGAAATCTCGTCGGTGAAATGAGACAACTTGCGTATATATAAAAGAGCGGTGAAGGGGGAGGGAGGAGAGAACAGAGAGTAAAAGAAAAAAAAGGAAGGTAGTAAAGAGTCACTGTTCTGTCAGACTGAAGGCGAACTTCTCGAGTTCAAGCTCGTAAGGTGCCACGAGTTAAGTCCCGGGGACTAAGAGTAATAGAGAAGCGCGAATCGTAAGTAATATTCTATATAAATGTGTAATAAATCGAGTCCAAAGATGTTATATATATCGCGTATCGTTGCAGAGTACGAATGACGGGAGTGTCCTGTATTATATACTTTTTAGGATAATCTTTAATGCCCCGTAGTTTTCTAAGTTGGTGTAAATAGCGTAGTGTTATATAGTTCTTAGCCGGCGGAGAAAGACGACGCGAGAGAAGAACATGGTGTGCGAAGACGAAGGATTTCAGTGCAAAAGTTATGAAAGGCTCATGATTCCATCTGAGTCGTGGGCCTGAAATCTAAAAGGGTTTATGTTTTATGTAAAGCAACTGCTACGGCGTCAGTTGTCGTGTCTGAAGGCATTTATTAATCATATTATAGGCTCTGTCTTCGAGAGGCAATGTTCGACGAAATTCACCCCGGCAGAGTTCGAAGTATTCGCTTGTTAGACATACATTAACAATTAATCTTTCGCTCTGACAGCAGCCACGAGAACTTTTTCGTAAATAAACGGAGATCCAATTTTACGCCTTCGATGTATTGAATTTTAACGTTGACGTGATCAAGTACAAACTATTTTTCAAAGACTAATTGAGTGGTGTAAGGGTACGATCGAGAGTGTTGTTTTTTTTTTCAGGGGGAGGGGGGAATGAGAAAATTCGTTTTAACGAATGTACGAGTGAATTGTAATACTCGTAATATTTGGCGTCTTTTGTGCAAGTACATGGAAACTATGTAATCTTAAAAAAAAGATGGTATTAGCGTTTCACCGAGAAAAGAAACAAAGGAATATGCATCGCGTATGCTCAACTTATTTTTACGGAATATATAACGAATTTTAGAGATCTGGTATAACTTATGGACTTTTCGATTTAAACTATCGTATTAAAAAGCCCCTAAGTAACGATTGTCAAGCGTCATATTTTCCGAAATTTTATCAGTATCGTCACTTTTTAGTTTTATATGTATATCCCGCGCCCGCCTGTCTATGCTCGGATTCCAATCCGAGGACAAGTTCGTTCAGGGGCCCAGCGACCGAGCAGCGAAACAAACTCAACCAATTATAAACACCCCCGTATGTACTACGCTCCAATATCGCAAGGTGCGGCTGTATTTTAATTCTCGATAAATAGATTCTTTGCCCATTGACTGTACTGCAATCACACGTACACGCGCCTACACACAAAAGATCCGTGACGTTCATACTCTCGTCCACTTGCACGAGCCTCGAGTCCTTTTCGACTCGCGTACAGAATGCGAATGTACAA
This sequence comes from Trypoxylon attenuatum, assembly GCA_963989405.1. Taxonomy (NCBI): domain Eukaryota; kingdom Metazoa; phylum Arthropoda; class Insecta; order Hymenoptera; family Crabronidae; genus Trypoxylon; species Trypoxylon attenuatum. The sequence goes on from OZ022491.1 coordinate 15,227,979, forward strand.
TGCGTCAGTGAAGAGGACCTAATTTCCGAGGTATCCTTTTTGCAAATATTCACGATATTTACAAGATGTGTGTGTGCAAGCGAGCGCGGAAGGAACAACCGAAGAAAAAAAAAAGTAAGGACCTCTGAGAATCGACGCGCTAAGAATTGCCCCATTGGGGCCCTTCCCCATGGAAATTGGATGCCAAGTAGTAGTGCGTATGTATCTGTGTATCGACATTCCACTGTGTCTTGCCTTGCCTTGCATTCGTGTCCCTTGACATGCTTCCTCTCGAGCGACGAGAAGTCCATTCGGATATTACTATCGATTACTTTAGTCTCGCTGCTGAAAGGCATCCTCTCCAGGTGGGCGCGCGTTCGTTTCTCGCCTGTGTGAGTCTTTGGCGATCTCAAAGAATCGAGAGGAAGGCAGCAGGCGGACCATGTCGATTGCCTTGCCTCGGTTTCTTGAGATGCACAACCAACACATTTACTGCATATTCATATGATATCTCTTTGTACATATCCTAACGACTTTTAAATATTACTATCCAACGTTCTCGACGGAAATTCTTGAAAACGTGTCCAAGCATTAATTAAGGTTCTTCGATAATTGAGCGTAGGAGGTGTGTACGGCTCCTCTTATTTCCGATTTACTGTGGCGACGGTCCCTCTTTTTTTGTTTTTTTAATTAAAAGTCTCGTTCGCTTTTCCTTTGGATTTCGCGTGCAACGGGCTCCATTCCAGGTGCATTTTTTTAGCGCTGCACCGCGACCGATACATTTTCTCTGGAGGATTTTCGGGAAAATTTCTAAACCGTTGAAAGATCACACAGAGAGTGTACGCACTGCTTTCTTCGCCCTCTTTTGGATCAGGGTGCGGCGTGCTGTCGTTGGTTGACGTTGAAGGGCAACCGGATCGAGGATGAGGGGATTTTTCGAAAGGGCACAGTTCGATACTCGATTGAAAATGAACCGGTCGTTCCACCGTGCGATACGCTCTCCTTGTACAAATCGATAAGTAATTTAAGTGGCGCGTTCGAGTCTCGAAGGAGACTTTTAGTTTGCAGTAGGCAAAGGGAGAGAAGAGAGCTCGAAAGAGAGACCGATATCACTAGTGATCGCAATCGCGATCTTTCGCATTGAGAGAAAGAAAAAGTGTAAGATACTCGAAAATAATAGACGGAGCTTCGAACTTCTTTCCTTCTACGAAACAATATGTTTTTTTTCCGTAGGGATTGTACAATGCGCGAGTGTGTGAGAGTAAGATTGTGAGATTGAGAGAAAGAGATACGAAACAAATCGAACCTTCTTCCACGCACCTCTCTTTTTTTTTTATTTATACCCATCTTCTTCTGTTGTTTTAATTATTTATAACTGGAGATATTAACGACCGCTAAATCGGGGTCAGCAAACAGCAGCGGAAAGTCTTTTGTATTTAATTTGTTTAATAAAACTTGAATCATAGTACAATATTATGTTTGTTTTGCGTTTATGTTTTTGACGACAACACTTTACGAGACAGTACAAAAGGAATCAGCAGAAATTTCTTGCGTAAATGTTTGCTGAAATGTGATTCTGACAATGAGTTCTGTACAGAGATACAGGTACATTACACGTCAAGCAAGCACCATTCCCCTCGCGTTTGCAATGCATTCCTTTTACAGAGTTGTACGGACGGTGTAATACTGATGACTATGAAAGCATCGAATTTTCGTACTGTTTATCCCGTTTTTCTAGCAATCTTACCGACTTAATGGTACAACTAGTACCAAATGATGATTCTAGGACACCCGAAAAGTGCGACTGGGATAATAATTCAATATAAAACCACGTTCCGAGTGTTCGCCTAAGGGTGTAATGATATTTCAATCCTTCATTTGGAAAGCTCGAACGAACGAAATACTCTTCTTGCAGATTATAAATAAATAGTTAAGTACATCTTTGCACGCGCAATTCACCAATCGATTTTTCACGCTTTATACGATACGAGACAGCTTCCAAGGAAACTAAACTAAACGTACTCTCATTTTTATACAGAAAATGCGTATTTCGATAGAAAAACTATTGTACTATATTTTGGAGGAAATCGCTCCTGAATAAAGGATTGAAAATCGTAGAGAGCCTGGCGGCACCAGCAGACTAGTTTTTCGATTTTTCTTTTTCTTTTTTTTTTCCACGAACAGCCACCGAGCGGGTACCGTGCACGGAACAAGAAGACCCATAGAAACGAAAAGAGTGAAAAAAGTAAAAAAAAATAACTGGTGGTGATACTACTGCTACTATTTTGTACGATATGATACATTTTTGTATATCTGTCTGCCGTATGTATAGGAATGACGAAGTCTGCCGATTATAGTAGGCTAATGGAACTTGTATCGAATACGTATTAAAAAAAAAAAAAAAAGCGTAAAGCATTTGTAGCGCGACGGACACAGAAAACCCGGCTGTAATCCACGAAGAGTCACATATAGATGTTGTTCCCATTAATGTACACCTGTAAATCCCCTCTCATACAATATATGAGCTATTAAAGGATTGGTAAAGACTTCTGCTCTGCTTCATTTGTCTGGCTAATAAGAATCAATTCTATTGTTTCAACCTCCAGATTTATACAGTGTCTAATTGTAGGTGAAAACGATAGAGTTTTCTCTGTAAAATCATGTTTTCTTTTAAATTATCGATAAGGATTAGGTAACCATAGATTTGCATCGATTTACTTAGGAATGAAGTTTTGTGTAAAAACGATAGTTTATATTTGCGAACCCTCTTTTCCTGTGAATTTAACCCTTTCACCAGGTTGGAAATACTCTGGATATTCGATTGATAAGAAGCCAGTATAAAAGTGTAATCGACGTCAATGGTTGCTAAACGAATTAACTCACCTTTCACTTGTCCGGGTTAAAAACCGTACTTATACATAATTACTGTTTCGTAGCACGTGTATGCTGACTTGCCGATCGTATAGAAGCTTTTTAGCACCGGTTTGATCATGGTATCGAATGAAGCGAATGAAATTGCAGCAGCAACCATGAGTAATCGCATTATAATGCGATCGAGTTGACAAGCAATACCGATCCGTCTTAAATGAAATCTGATGAAAAGATTCTCATTGTGGTTGGACTGGGTATTGAACGACAAAGTCAGATACGAAGTAATAGGACCTGTAGTAAAATACTGTTTCAAGGTAAATGACTTTCAAATGAATCAAAATTGTTATTTATAAAACCTTAGTAAGACTCAGAATAATTAAAAAAGAAAAACTTTAAAAATCATTGCTGCTGGAATAGTATTACTATATTGGACAATAAAGCTAATTACCGATTTTCGAAGGAAATTGTAATGTCGAGTGGCGGCTGGGTCTCACAATTCCGCAAAGGGCTCGTGTGTCGTAGCGTCGTGCAAAACCACCTGTTGCTTTAGGCAGGAACCAACTGACAGTCAAGGGTTAGCGAAGCCACCTGTGCGTAAAATTACGAGTCCAGCACACGCTTCTGCAAATGTTTCTTCCTTTGGAGAACCTTGAGGGCTGCCTGCTGGCATCGACGCTTGAGAACTTCCGCAAATTATACAATAATCATTGGTGCACCTTCGGATTATATTCTCGCGGTCAACGGATGAAATCAACCAGAACGCATTCATCGAAATTACTTTTTAAGCTTCGTTAGTTCGCTTCCACGAAATTCGGATACGTACTGTTAATATCATGATTATCCTAATTATTTATTATTGTAGATACCGTTTGAAACCAGAACACTAAACCATCCAATTTAATTCTTACAGGTTTTAGAATTCAGAATTTAGAATTTAGAATTTCATTTATATATTTTTTCTAGCCCAATTAAACCTAGGCTTATTTTCATAATGGTAACAGTAAAAACCGGATTATAAGCTGGGGATCTATTCCGTAGCCCTGATTAACTGTGCTCAAGGCATGGAGAAATAATTCATGCAGCGTTCAGTGAGAATTTAGGGTTTAAAGCGGCCACTTGGCGTAACTGCAAATTTCATTTAGGAACAAGAATCATTAGACCTAAGTTTATTTAGGATTTTTTAATTCAAGAAGTCCATCTACAAAGTGCATTAGACAAGGGGAGTTGTGACTTAATCAGAGATACGAGACTCATCATCTTGATTCATGGTGATCTTGCTGGAGTCTTGGATCTATCGTCGTCGAGTACCAATGGGCCTCTCTAGCCCTCTCCACAATGTTTTTGCAGCACGAACAACTACAGTCCTACCTCCTACCATGGTTTCGCCATTTCCCTCTCTCCGAGCGTACTGATGCACGATGCAGGGGAGAAAGACACGTCGCCTTCTGACCGGCACGTAGTTGCTCGAAAACCTCTCTTACCTGCGCCGTGCGCTCGCTTTCAGCCTTCCGTACGCGGCGAGCATCCGTGACACTTGATAACAGACATCTCTTATCACTGTCCGTGTCGTGTGACGTTCTGGTCTCGCTGACGCGCATCCACTTCCGGTTTACGTTCGATTCGTATCACGAATCAGCTGACCAGTCCGTCCGACAATGCTTCGACCAAATCGATCAGTGTTTTCGTCCCATTGATATGCGAATAAACAGATAAACATTGATCAGAATCAAAAAGGAAACTTATCACTGATATCATGTTTGTTCTCGTCTGCCCTGCATGGAGACGTGATCGTGTTTGGTCTCATCGTGCTGGATGGAAATTGCTTTTGCTTTGATGATAAAGCCATTAAAAAAAGTTGAGGCTACGAACTAACGTATGCAAAACGCGTGCGACCTATTTTGAAAGGGATGAAACGATAGGAAACTACCGGTTGCTCTCGAATTAAATCGAGCGTGGAAGTCGCCGTTGAAAAACGAAAGTCAGTCTTTGGACATTGATGTTTCTCGCCTGGAGTACATGCAAAACTCAGATAAACTAGTCTGGAATCTTGTACATGGTATTCTTGACAGTGTTAATGAGTGTGTGTTTGGGAACAAATTGTCAGAGAACAGTCGATCTAAATGACTGCACGATACTCCTAGCGTTGTATAATGATCGATTTGATATCCGAGAGACAAACTGATTCATCATTTTAATGGAAATCAGCTCGTGGAGGTAGGCGCCCGCCCGTTGCGTTCACTGTCCTCAATGGAATCAACAGGTTTCCCGCTCGAACGCTTCCCGCATACGCAAATTGCCGCTCTCTTCGACAAATCGATGAATTGCTAATCATCGAAAGCCGCTGCAATTCGGTCAAGTACCATCACCCTTTTGCGTGTGTCTATTGAAAAAAGTGCAGTTCGTGAAAAGTCAACAGCTCTTACAGGAACGAGTACTCTACGCTCTCATAAAACACAACGATCTTCGATTCGAGTCCACTTCTGTTTATTGACTGCATTGTACAATTTTATATGGAAATACAGAGTCAATAGTCGACAGTGGTTTCTCAGTGCTTCTTGTGGGAAGTATTATCGAGGTATCTCAACTGGATCATTTTCGGAGTCTGCAGGATTTCGCTCGATTGTTTTGGCAAAGATCTCTTTGTTGGATGATTCATCGAGGTCGGCAGCTGAGCGTGTCAGGGACGAGGTTGGTAAGGCTTCAGGTTGGTGCATGCTCAACCTGAATTTCTGCACGATTTAACGTGGCGGGCTTCGCGCGCTGGAGAGCGTGCACTACTATCTCTGGTTGGCCGGTCGCGTCGATAAACTTCCACGAGTCGGCTACGATAACGGACAGGTGGCTGTCGATTGAGCTTTCTGGCTTATTAAGTGCTCCTCCTACCTTCGTTAGAGCGATAGCCCAGTGATTAAGTGCACCGTTGAGTTAAACTGACTGAATAAAGCACGCATGCTCGCAGCTGCATTAAACACTAACTTAATATTAGATCTACGAAGAAGATCTACTTGCTTCTTGCGTTCTGCGTTGCTGCTAAGATAAGAAGCACTGTTGGAGCTGTTGTTTGCACGGCGGGATAATTAAGAATCGGATAAGTTTTATCTGTGCCACTTGCGGATTGTGTAGGTCAGTGTGAGTTAGCTGCTAGCTCGACAAGGCAACAGAAGTGCTTAGTGTATCTCTTTGGAGAAAGGGATTTAACGAGAAGACACAAAACGTTTGTAGTAATAACAGGAGAAAGCGCAACGTGATAGTGCTTTTTCTAATGGACGCACTGAGTAATTCTTAATCATCCTGATCCACTAGGAATTCGTGGAATCATCGCGACGAAGCGATATTAAGTACGCGAGTGCCGCGAGATAAAGTTGTACACTTCTAGAATTGCTAGAGAAAGGAAGAGGAAATTGGTGTCTAATAGTGGAAAGTGCCGTACCATCTTCTTTCACGATTACAACGAGGCTGTACATCAGTGAAAACAACGGAACGGCTCAACGTTCAAAGCGATTTGCACGCTGGTTCAAAGTTCATTGGAACGCTAACAGGATTACCGGTGAAATAGCTGAAGAAAATCGAGTGACACTCGGCTTGTTAGCAGCAGTATACGACATAGTCGCGTCGCAGACACAATCTGAGAATCTTGATTTCCACGGAGTGTTAGGAAAAAACCAGAGTAAAGGATTCCAGTGAAAAGATTCGCCGAGTGAGTCTCTAGATCCAATTATCCGGAAGAAAGTCACCATAATCTAAATCTGGTGCTTCACTTGCTTAAAAGTCACTTTTATCGATAGTTGCATTATCATCAGGAAGCCAATGAGATATCCCGATTACTGGGAGCAAGAGTGCTGACAAAGTCAAAGAATATCTTCTTGAGTGTAAAGAGAAGGGGTTGAAAAAAAACCTGAAGCAGTAGCACATCCTTATCTCTTGCGCCCAGAAGACAGTGGCAAGGATCAGCAAGCTTATTAACTGCCCTCTGCGGCTCGTTAGAACGGTAACCCGATAATTAGGTGGAACCTGCCACCCGAGAGGCGGTTGCTCCTGTTGCTGCGATCCTCGACTCTCTTCACGTGCGATTTGATAAACGATAGTGGTAGCCGCAAAACGCGAGGAAATGTACTGAACCAACAGCATGCAAGGATAATGACAATTTATCGTTACTCTGAAGAGTTCCGCGACGAATCGAGCGAGAAATCGAATCGCACGCAAGGAGATTCATCGGTATCCTTCGAACGGATATACTACGTATAGTGGTGTGGTCGCGAGAGATCGTTCTGATGGATCGTACCTGATCGCTGAGTCAAGTCCATTAGGCCTCTGTGGGTTCGTTAAAACGGTATTCGCGTAATTAGATTTGTTACGCCGCTGGCGAACAGGTCCACAAGGCTTTCCACATTTTGTTCAACTCGTTCACGCTGAATATCTTAATTGCCGACGACGAATGGTGGCGGTTTCTGCTCAATTCCCAGGGCCACTTCATTCTCAGTGATAAAGTTATAGAAGAATTGTTGAGTAACAGTGAAGTGTGTGTTGGTGTTTGCCAACTGGTTTGTTACTTGAGAAGTGAATATAAAAGTGAGATTTCTCATACAGGGGTGCACCTGACTCTGGGATTATACTTTGCTTTGGTATGTATTGTACTTAATACTATGACTAATAAATCATTATCATGTTAAAACTTACAATTAGTGTAAAATCTGACTATTAGTATTAATGGAACCATGAATCGACCTCTTAGGCAGTTTTTATTACTCAGATATATCATATAACATACAATTGAACAAATATAGTCTGTTAGAGTATTCTAATCATCGATTTTACAATTATCGAACACATAAGTATAAATGGTTAATACTGTTGCTGATCCTAATTTTCCATTACTCATTATAAACTTGACAGTTGCCAATAATTTCATTTGACATTCGGGTCATTCGATGTCCTCAAAATACAAACAGTCAGCTGATTTGCTCCACCAGTGGAAAGTCGGATTTTCGTATCATTAGATTCGATACGTGAACTCGGGAAATGGGACGTAACGGAGGGGCCCATAAAATGTCAACTTTCGCGTCGACTATTTATTTGCGTATACTCGTACACCGTGCAGTAGATCGAGGAAGCAACCCGGAAGCGTCTAGTTCTTTTTCAGATTTATTGTTCTACTTTCCAAGATACATATTCTTCTGCCCGTTAGTAAACGTAGCATCACGATTCTTTTCCATAAAAAGGGCTCGAAATTCGAGGGCAAAAATTAAGCGGGTCTCTCAATTAAGATTTAATCTAAACAGAGTCGTTTTTAGTGCTAGTTTTACTAGGAGTAGAGTCAGTAGAGCAATCGGGAGTTTACATTCACTCATACAAAGTAGATCGAATGGAAATCAGGTTGATGTGCAATCGGGATCACTTTTCTCTCCAAACGCGTCGCGTCGTGCGATCGAGCGCAGCGTGAACGCACTTGATCAAGGTTGAGGCAGCAAGCGAGTAATAAATAATCGCAATCTTCAGAGAAAGTATTTTGTTCTAACGCGTGTACAGATTGTTTCAAAACTGCAATCGAGGAATGATTTCAAGGAATAATAGACTGAACATATTTTTATTTAATATTTTCTATTGATATCTTCATCATAGTGGATTAAATTGCTTTATTTAATCATGATTTCTTTAGTTATCAGAATACAGAAGTGGATACTTGCGTAATATTCAATTCAAGTTTAATTCACAATACTATGCAACACTTTATAAATTTCCAGCTCAAATTAAATATTCATTATAAAATGCTCGTTAATCGTAATTCGGAAATTTGATCGAATCTGAGAATTCAGTCTCTGGATTTCTTGAATTACATACTAATAATAGAAATGATTTATCGTTAGAATGGACAAATTGTGTGTGTACCGTGTTTCAGTCGATTCGCGAAGCTTTACAAACAACGAGAAATCTCACGCACTGTCACTTAAGAGTAATGTCGCATTATGCGTTCTTGCGATTCCTCGCAGATTCTACCGGGATGTAGTGTAAATTACACAGCTATACATATATGTATGAACGCATAAGTATATAGATAACGGCAATCCGGTGCGTACCGTTCATCTCGTGCACTTTTCCTCACTTCCTTTTTCGCAGATGACGAAAGCGGTTGCGTAATACACTGATATCGAATCACGGGTTTCCTGCTAATTAACCGCAAGCTTCTAGCATAAACGAACGATAACATTTCTATGCCGCGGTTTCGCGTCGTAGCCCTCTAAGGACGACACTAATAGTCAGTCGAGTGATCACTCATATTTTAGTGATAGTGCAAAGACTAATTACATAAATATTTATTCCAAAATATTACGAATTAATTTGTGTAATTATTTCTTATATTTTATAACTTGCTTAATATAAATTCGAAGAGATGTCAACGGATGGTGCACATTTACATACAATATAACATTTTAGTATGTGAGACTGATGTTAATTCATTTTAAAAACACTCTGTGGTATCGTGTACAAATAAGAAATATGAACCCGTTAATTCAAACTGCGAATACCGGTTGTTTCCAATTAATTGTTATCAATGTACGCGTGGAATAAATTCTGTACAGGGCATTGTTCAAAACGAATTAGTGCAGTGGCTCGAAATCGTATTGTACCTACCACCCGAGACCGTTATCCACCTATCGTTAAGATCAAGATGAAGCCACGGGTTGCCGGAAGATTACGACACAAATACGGTGTAAGGGTGTTCGTAATAGCGAGACAGAAGTGTTATGTCGTTTAATTAAGGGACAACTCACTAATTTCTCCGACCACATGATCTAATCATCTCGAGTTGACGCTTCATGCATATTCTGTTGCTCGAAAGCTGAAGACATAAAGATAGTTCGAGTTAATGATAATTATGGCGTCCAGTTAACGACGTTGGATTCGCCATAAAAAAGGTGACATAAGTTATGAGGACACTCCGAGAGATTCGAACTGACGAGTCTGTACTATATCATGAAATGTACCTTTCAGGAATATTACGAGTCCAACGTTTTCTCTTTACGATTTAATGCTCGATGTTTCGGATTCTTCCTGCGGAACGTAGTGTGGTTAGTATCCATCATTCGTTACGCGATCGTCTCACGACGATGTTTTTCGTGTTTCTTGTATTTCTCGGATGGATGACAGTCCGGTGAATCCTGGAATAAAAATACCATAAATTATTCTCGTTTATTTACCGCGTCGTTTCGGTACCTTTAGTATTTAAAGTCAATTTTCGACTGGCCTTGTGGTCGGTGCAATGCAAAAATTGTCAGCAAACACAGTTATGTTAAGCCACACGGCAATACTCGTGAATTCTTGGAAAAGTGGCGAGTAACAGCTGTGGCAAATTAGTCTGTTCGTAACGGAAGAGTTTATACGTTATCGAAGCTGGTGGTCGACAGTGGTTCGATGGACTATTTTTCAGCCGTGGAAACGAATTTCCAGTGTGAGTTCGAAAAAGCTATTTCGAAAAATTGTCTGGAAATGTTAGCTGTTTCGTTCCAGTGAAATGCGTTCACTGAAACCTGTCCGAACACCCATTTCACGTCACTTTCCACGAGGTCGTAGAACGCTGAAATCCATGGCACGCGGCCGCGATCACCGCAAGTCCGTGAAAATCGTTTCGTCACGCATCATCGTGTCGCCTATTTTCCATTCCCATGTGAATTGCTGCTATTGGCTAACGTCGAGTCGACCTAAATGGTTCGAAGCGATAAGAATTAAGCGACCGGGTCATTTCTTCCTTTCGCGAAGAGACCAACGATTAGCGCTACAAACTATTTCGCAAACGAGCTTCGTTCGTTCCCTTTCCAACAGGGTCTGATCGTACTATACAGATTTACGACTCTTTATCTCAGGTTCGTTAGAAAGTATGCAATTAAAACTGTACATCACTGTCGTTCCACGGGTCATTGGAAATCACGCACAATACTCTAATGCACCATCAGAATTGTATTTATAACCCTCTCGACAACTTCCCATAATCACTACTCACTGGAGGGTCCCCTTCATTCACCGTATTATCATTGCAAAGATGTTCATGGCAATATTTCTACCGTAACTTGCGATTTCACCACGGTCATGGTATCAATCAATCTTTCTGCTGTTCTTCCCTTATTAATTATATTATTACTGTGTCAAATGTCATCAGCATACTGAGGCTTTTTATGCAAATGTCAACTGCACTGTTCGTGCAAGATTGCACGGAATCATTTTTAAAACCTATAACGTACTGCCTATCAATCTCTTATATTACATGAATAATTGAAAAGTGTGTTTTTAATAATTGCTTATAATTTCAGCTACAAAATCACAATCTTATCGTCCCGTTAAATAGTTTATTATCTAGACTAATTATATAATCTTCCTTTTTGAATTAAAAACACTTATTTCCGATTTTGGATAATTTAAGTTAATATGAGGTACATATAAGGGATGTATAAACATAATATTAAGAGGATGTTGTCAAACAAAGTAGCCAAGAGAGCGAGAGATTCTGGCTGACTGATGAGGAACTATTCGCACACAGGTGGGAGGACTAAATCTCTGAAAGCAAGCGCCAGCCGTGGCATTCTTTTCTAGGCTTATTCAAATGCAAATGCGCGCCCGGATGTACCGTAAAGGTATGATCTGGTGCTTCCACTCGTGTCGGCTCGACGAAAGCTGCCCCTGAATTCCGTGTGTCTTCTAAATTTGCATTGGGATCGGCTCACGCTCCTAACGCTCTTGGATTGCACTGATAAATGCAACACACCGTTAGACCTACCCGCGCCGTGTGAATCCAACTCGAGAGCATCGAAGCACTCTGCAAAAGAAAAAAAAAAAACGGAGTGCTCCTAGAATGCGAAGTGCTCGAACAGAATGCGAAGGCCAGTTATTTTTTGCTCCTGAGTTCTACTGCAAGATCCGAACTTTAGCAATGAGCTCGTTTTTTTGATCTTCCATTAAAGTCTAACAGAGTGAACAATGATCTTTCTTTTCTCTTGCTAATGATACCATTACTAAGTCTATCGTTAGGTGTATTACGCGTTAACTGTTTTTAATTTCTTGAGATATCAATTAAGATTCTATTGTCTTGGAATAGAAATAGGTATTTTAATATTATTACATAAATACAGTACTGACGACTAATTGCTCCTTGATTGAATTACTTCCAAGACGAACGATGAAGTAACCATTACTATACAATGCATTGTCGGTTCCTGACAATGCACCTAATTTAGTTAATTGCATCGTAGCGCAAGAGAGAACAACTAATTCTGAAGTAAAACTTTGCGATCACTCTCACAAAGCATACTAAAATTGACCGAAAGTTAAATTCCCACGGTGTAATGGCATGTTTTCCTGTGAGTATTGGCATAAACGCCGCAAGGAAACCACAGTAATTGCGGCCCGTGGAAAAATTAAATTCGCTTCCGTCAACTTCCCCCATCGTTGTTTGAGTTAGCCGCTATTTCCCTTTGTCGGTAAGGTACCATGCAACTTTGTAGATTTTCAACCAACTTGCCAAGTCACACAAGTCCGTCATCATGGCAACTCCCAATAATTTTTCCGAACTAGAGTTAAACAAGAGGGTAGTACTTCTTAATAAATTCCGATAAATTTGAGAATCTCTCTTCCGTTGCGTTCGTTATTCCCCGAAACCATACAACTATTCAGATTTACGGCATAATTTTGCAGGTGAAGTAGCAGCTGCTACGCGCATAAATCCTGCTTCCATTAAACGGAACATAATTTACCGCATGGTCCAGAAGCGGGCCATCCATCTTCACCGTGGACGGAGAAGCCACGGCATGGGGGTTTTTTACTCGGCCAAACTCACCGGTGTCGTGACTATGCGAATTGAAATGGATCGCTTTTAAATCGCGGTCCAGCGCTCTGCTTCCTGTCCGTTCGAGCCGATTGTTCTCTTCTGCTTTTTTTTGCTTGGTCCTGAAGAAGGTTATTCTCCCGTGACAACAGTCGAGTTTTTTTTATCTTTTTCTCCTACCCTCTCGCTTTTATTGCTCAGCTAATTTCTTGCTCGGATAATTCGAACGATTGCTTGTTTCGCCTCGCTTGCATGTTGGCGATTCGATCACCGATGACCAATGACAGTAAGAAACGAAGAAAAAGAGACGAGAGTCACTAGGTAAGCGGTATCCTGTTACATTGCGCGAAGAGATGCTCCGTTGAGTGAATCTCAAAGGGTTAAAATACTCACTTTCGAGTTTCGACCTGGCAGCATTGAGCCAGCCACTTGTCGATTTAATGAAAGAAGTTTTAAGAGCTTGGCACTTTCTCGACTGTGAAGAGAGTAGTAGTACGACTCAAGTAACTTCCACGAATGAATTGATTCTTACTGGAAGACGATGTTGCTGAATCTGTGATTAGATATAAATTCGTGTATAAATTAGTATGTAGATATTGACATCCTTTCAGTCCGGTGGTACGTTTCGAGCGATGCAAATTTGATAGATTACGATTGACAATATTATACATTTTATTTAGTGAGAAAATAATAAGGCAATTTTAATTTCTGTTATCAATTAGTAAATTCTAATAAGTACTTAATTACAGATAAAAGAACAACATCAGAATTATTTAATTATCGGCCTAACACAAAAATGGGTTATTTAAATTTTTTCTTACGAGTGTTTAAACATTTAAAGATTCTCCTAATAATTATCTAGAATATCAGGATAGAATAAATGAGTTAATCATAGATAATATTCTTACTGAGAACAGAGTTGTGTTTCGCACCTATAACCGATAAGTTGTGGGTATTCAGTAGCACTTCGCAAGAGCCCTCACTTACTACGGTCGTTCTTTCGCTCCTATTGCAGATATATCAGCCCGTATTGATTATGCCACCGGTGTAGCAGTCTACGCGACGTGTCACTATCGATTAGCCGAGCGAGGTGTGGGTAGAAGTAATGTGAACGTTCCAGTTTTCTCGACCCGAATTGTTTCTGCCCTTCTTCTACCCCCGCTCTTGTCTCGTGATTATGCTCATTTGACTTTTCTCGCGGGGGTACCGGCGTTTTAGATAAGAACACCAATGATTCACTGTTCACTAGTTGGAAAAACGAATTTCGATCGTCGAATACCCAGTGACAATTCCCTTCGGCTGTCACGAACGTGGCGCAACGTTCGAATCAAGTTAAAAAGGGTTCATTGATCTAATAACCGAAGCACCAAATTGGTACTAAATAAGTATTTATACTTATTTAGTACCAATTTGGTGCTTCGGTTATTAGATCAATCACTATCTTAGTTATAACTAAGATAGTGGTAGTTTCCAAAACCCGTTTGTTAGACAGGATCTGGTAAAAGAATTATATACCATTAGGCAATCATTAGTAGTTGTACTTTGTACTTTCGAATACTTCCTGTGGTCACCTGACATTCAACTGCACAGGGATTAATATTAGATTCCCAAATTGATCCTGAAATTCTTTCTGAAATTCTCCAAGAAACCAGAATACCGAATTTCACTGAAAGGATTCTAAAGCCCATTTGCTGGAATCTTATCCAAAGTCTCCAAAACTATTATAGTATTACTTACTATATTAGTATTCGGAACCTGTCCCGAATTGTAACAAAACTGTAGTAAGATGTCAGTGAAACAGAATGCTGGTCGATGCAGGTACCCAGTATCCTGAAACTCGTACGTTACGTATCATAAATATTTTATACCGACCTTAACCTTAGCGTTCACCTACAAAATACAGCAGAATTTCCTAAAAATTCTCTTGGGACACCAGTTTAATTTCCACGTATTACAACTAGCACACCGTCGACGATGCACACTAATACAACGTTAATAATACGATCGTAAAGAGCATGAAAATGATAAAACACGGTTCGTGGCGGGGAGAACTGGCTCGGTCGTGGAAGTCAATCGCAGTCACCCCAGTCGCTCAGCTCCTAATCAAGACCGAACTTACATGCGTGACGTAAGAACCAGCCACAAAAAGTCCTGGGTTGGTATTAGGGACCAAGGGACTATACTGTAGGAAGAGGAGCACTGTTCAGAAAAAGCAGAACACAACTACGAGGGGTGCGTTGGCGAGGGTAATAGAGATAGAGTGCGAAAAAGGAAGAGAAATAAAGAGAAAGAAAGAGAAAGAAAGATATTACAACTGGGGGAGTCCTCTTAGAATCCTCGGCTTAATAACTCGGTGGCGTACCTGAGCACGAGCCGCTGGTGGTGGCGACAGGAAAAAAGGGGCGCAGTCGCAGGGCAGAACACCCCGCGGGTGGTTGTTCTAACGGAGGCCGGAGGTGCCTCTAGCTCAGTCTCCGCTTGCCCTCAGCGGCCGAAAGTCGTGCCGTGAGAAAGACGGAGGGTGCGAGGGCTACGGGTTCAACTGAGCGTTGCTGAGGGTCAGCATACGCTGCAAGAAGAAGTCAGCTGGTCGTTGGAGAACCCTCGACCCTTTGTTTATTACTATTATTACGTGCTCGGTTTACCCGGTTTTCTCGTGGACAGCTGGTTTATTGGGTAACGAATCCTCTTATTGATAGGATTTTGAGATTGTGCGTTTCTGCGAGTGGTAAGACGAGCAGTGAAGAGTTTTTAGTACGATAGTATAGGAAGGGGTTTTTTTTATTACTTGCTTTTTGTAACAGTGGATTTTTTCGACTTGTTGCTAAACTGCTTTCTCAAGGAAATTGGAGCGTAAGTGCCGGATGAACAGGGACAGAAGAGTTTCGGAGATATTGGATTTATTACTATATCTAGAAGTGGTTCTTTATAACTTCTAACAACGATCATTTTGTTTTTTAACAATAATAAAGAGAAGGAGACGCAAAGGTATAGAAACTGAATTCGAAATTGGCAAAATGAATAAATTTGTAAAATTTGGACAGATTCGATATTATTAGGAAAAACTTGCTCTTGTTTTTCGACAATAGAACGATTTTAGTAATTTATATTGAGTTCATTCAACGTTAATTCGTTCATGTTAACGGTTATCCTTTCGTCGTCTGAAAATTTGTGTACTTTGTTGGTTCAAAAAGCGAGGTCAAAGCGGCGGCGCGCGGTGGCAAGCGGAGCGAAGCAAAGCGGAAGGCCGGTGTCAGAGCAGTGAGCGAGGCGAGGCGAGTGCCACCGAAGTTTCACGATGGAATCCGCGTCCGGTTTTTCGTGTTCAGTTTCTGTGCCGCGCTTGGCCCGTGCGTCTCGTGTCCTGCCAGTGTTCTCACCCCCTTTCGTACCTCTACACGTAAGAGGGTGGCATTCATTTTTCGTGACTCATAACTCGTGAAACCCATTTGTGTAAACCATCATTATACTTATTCGTGGTTACTCGAACGAGGCAACGGAGAAATCAATTGTTTATAAACTTCGTTTTAAATTATATTCGATACTTGTGAATTTGTTAAGAAGGTGAATCGAACATTTTTTACCCTTCGATCGATACTGTTTCTTGCACTCTGTCAATTAATTTATTCAGCCTACTTTTATACGAACGGTACAAAAGGAAACTTGAGAAACGTTACAAAAGAAATTTGAGTAAACTGGAAGGTTTTTGAGTCAGTAAAACTAGTGTCTAATCTCAAGGCGCTTGCATTAGTACCTCTAGAACCGTTATCTACTTCCATATCAATCTTGATACCGGTATTCGACATACCCGTCTGCCTGCCGCAATTACGCAGGGACCTCGTGTGATGAATAATAGCACGCAGCGACATTAATTCCTACTGATAAGAAAAACCGATATGTAAAGTAGTTAAAAAAAAGTGCTCGCGAGAAACTGTGGGTTAGACTGTAGTACGGTATTCGCGACCAGCCGCGACGGTGGCAAAGAGGGGTGGTCGAGAACGCGTGGCACACGGACACGTGGTGTAAAGACGTCAGAACTGATCTCATATTAGCGTTAAGTAATACCGGTGTACGTCGTACGTATTCCATCAACGTGAATTATAAATTATCAAATACTTCACCACAAGATTCGTTGCAATGTACGTGTTTATTATTCTGTGCATTTAACTTCTAATAGAGCTCCAATTTAGAATTATAGTTTTTTAGAGCAACGATTTAGCTATCTTTTCCCATCACGCGTGACTATTACAAACATGTTATGCTTTCGTGAAATTGTAGCTTTAACAGCGAAAGATCTTTACGCTGATTAACTCCGAGAGTAGCAGCATTCATTTATTCGCAATGATGAGAGTTTCGATAAAACCCAAAATCGGCATTTATTTTAATGCTGCGTGGTTTAAACATACTCGCGCAAGTATATTTAGCACGCGACTGCGCGGATACATTGTAAATATTCTATCAGGAAATTTTGCAATATTTGAAATTTTTTGCTGAAAGATTTGCCGATTGTTGAGCTAGCTTTAATAAGGACGATAAAGAGGAAGGGGAATCGCGCTGATGATTTGAAATGGTTACCACGGACGTGGCCGCTGCATCCAAATTCGCTGCGGTCATCGAAAACTCGGCGGTCCGTAATTATTACGTAAAAGGTTGCGCATCGCGGACTGCAACCTCGTTCAGCTAACAATCCACTAATTCATTTACATTCCAAATCGCAGTTGCATATCTCTTAGCTTCCACCAATTTAAGTTGTTTAAATAATCTTCGTCTATTTTGCTGCAGTTTAGAAATGCAATATTTCAAATATAAAAATGCATAGGAGCCAATAAAAGTTAACGTATTCATGAGAATATTTCGCAAGTTTCAATCAGCAATTATTTTTCAAAACTATGTATCACTTTTGTTGTATCTACTATTTTTTAGAGCGTATAGATAGGAATCGAATGCTTGTCAGTGAAACGGATCGAGCGTCGATTCATTGACTTTCAATTTGAGACAGATTCGGGTCTCACAGTCAAATCGCTTGCCTAAGGCGTTTAAATTCGTTTCGCAAGGTGTTCGATTGCAAAACGAAGCGAGCTCCCAAAAATGGTCAGTATATCGCGAACATTCGTTCTTTCTTCACTTTGACTCGAATCTACAAATTAAGACTTATCCAGTGTTGCACAGGGATTGCATTCCCGTTCCAAATATCGTTGCTAAAAATTAAACGCAACCTTCTGATAGTCGAGCGGTGTGTAAATGACCGGTCAAGTGCAGCGAACCTCTGCACAATGAATTCCAAGGACAGCCGAAAGGTTCTGGCGGGTCTTGGCACTGGAAGAATTCACAGATGTGCAGTGTATAATCGTGGATCTTGCAATGCCATCACTTGCTGGATACCGATTCATCTTGGGCCTCGAACAGTGCCCTAGAAAAGCGAAGAAATCGCTTCTAACACGAGTGAAAAAAAGAAAAAGAAAAAAATGAACAATCTTTATCATTCATTTCACATCGTATTAAGAATGTGAGTGCATTGTCCAATAAGACCCTACCAGTGAGAACACCTGTTTTACAGGAAATCCTTAAGCAAAAGGGTTACCGCATTTCTTGCGAGTTAAAGCATCGGCCTTATAGTAAGCGTATTAGGATGGTACAAAGGGAGACCTCGTAGAGTAGTGTTCATTTTAAGTAGCCATGGGTTCGTCATTAGGATGACCAGACACACCGGATCATTACCCAGGCTCACTGAAGCGCATCGTGTTGTTAGCCAGTGAAAGTAGATGCTCTGGTACATAGGTGTCTTCTTACCTTAGTCGTTCCCTTGAACATTATCAGGTTGCACACTTAAGACCCCGATGAGTCTTTCTATTGCGAAGAAGCGGTGCATTAAATTTCTTTGGCTCGTAAATGAAAATTTTGCGTTTCTCTTAAAATAAGAGGATTAGGTTTGCATTAATTAGATTGCGGCCAATAGTTGCGGATACCGTCGATTTTTTACGAGATACGTTTATTTCCCTTACCGTTCTTTTATTACTCCCGTGAAAGCGTACAACTCTGAACTCCAATAGCTTCGTAACTAATGGGTGAAGTTTGGTTCACGGCTTTGGAGGCAAGTATTGCGCAAATAAAATTGTTCGATTCGATTGTTCTTTGTATCGATTCGATTGATTACTCTTCTGGCTCTTTTAGAGAAGGCTAGTCTTCGGTCTGGAGAATCGTGCAACGAATCAAGATATAGGAAACCGATAAACCAACCTGCGAAGTGTTTAAGTACTCGCTTTCCAATCGATATACTGTAAAATTGTTTCGTTTATCTATAATTCTGTTCTAGCATTCAAGTTACCGGTTGAATCATCATCTTGGAAAATATGTAGAATATTGAATAAACTATTATTACATCATACTGAGATGATCTACCTGTTATCTATTCCCTTTATTTTAAGCACAAATGGCTTTACCATTCAGTATACTAGTTTTCATTTACTCTCTTATCTACACCATCACAACCATTTCCATCCTGACTCATTTCACTCCAGCAATAATTAAGTAATAATCATATAAATTACATTTCGATGTAAAGGTTCGGTAAGCAACTATGCACATTACGTTTATACAACGATGAATTCTGGCGAGAAAAAAAGAGAAGGTTAAATATTAAATTCACAACAAAGAGAAGGAAGTGCTCACATTTTGCACGAGGTCTGCACACACCTTTCATTGTGACATAAGGAGACCCTTTCTTGGTAATTTCTACATGTAGGAGGCAGCTACGAAACGAATACCTTTTTCGGTTATAATTTTATCAGTACGATTTAAACTTCACGCGAAATGTCTGTAGCAATCGACACGAGCCGAGATTTGAATGCGTGGGTCGGAGCGACTCTTTATATTCGCATTCAAACAGCCTGAACTGTGCGGACAGAATTAAGCTTTGCGGAGTAACGGTCTATACTCCTAGCAAATTTGATTTCCCAACCCAATGAAGCGATTACTAACGTAGTTGGGGCAAACGTGTAGCTTCTTCTCCATGGTACATAATATATATTCTAAAGATGTTAATCTCTCGTGCGATCGATTTCTGAGGGCCAACACTCGCAGCCTTACATTATCGAATGATTACACAAGCACAAATGTTACGACCATCCTGTACCATATTACCACCCCAAAGACATCATACAATATTCACTTTTCCGCATTACAAGTGCTACATTATTCAAGTATCCTATCGAATTATTCAAAAGATCGATTGACGTAGTCAACTTAACGAAAGAATTTTGCTGGATAGTCTAGTGGTGGAGAAAATATTATCATAATTGTTATCTTTAAATATTCGACACCAGGAATTCGAATTTCCTTTAATTCCATTACCAGGGATATGAAATTCAGTCTGGAGATCTTGCCGGTATTTTCCAACCTCGGCCTTTACTGGTCTGGCCATTAGAAGAAGCAGATCGTTACGTAATCCCAGAAGGACGTAGGTACGAGTCAGGCGGTGTAGAGCCGTGATTGCCAAGCGGATCGCAGGAAGGAGTGCTAATGCCACGGGGAATGCCAGCACAGGGTGCGCGATACCAGCACGGCGCGTAGCATAGTATAGCCGGGAGTCCCCTGGCCTGGCTTGGCTTGGCCTGGCTTGGCTTGGCCTGGCCTGGCTTACATGGCTTAGCCTGGCAGCATGGCAGCATCGACGATCAAATCGGAAGTCGGTGTCGTGCCGGGCTATTTATCGACCCCGTTGCCATGCCAGCCCCGCGTGTACACAAGACCACCACCCGTCGCCATTATGGATCACGGTGCACTAGCTGCACCTACCTCCTCCGCACGCCATCTCACCTGCGTGAGCCCACCAAATTATACGACCACCATGTACGCCCAGAACTCTCGATCCAACGGTTCTTCCTCGAAAGATTACTAAAATGACCATTTAAAGCTTTTTTTACTTCGCTACAATATCCCGAAGGAATATTTCTGCTCTGGTTCTCTACTCACTGACTGACTTCTAATCCTATATTAGAAATTCCTCCGACATTCTATGACTAGTACTATGTAAAGACTCGACGTTGCTTTGAGGGAGAAATCAGTGTTACAAAGCGAACGAGATAGAGGGTGTCTGTAGACTACTGTCGGAATCTACTGATCGTAGTTTATACAAGGATTCCTACTGATTTGTGCTCAATGACCGATCACGGTAGGTTTAAACGGGTCAGTGATTCCTTTAGAGTTTTTTTCATATTTCTGATAAGGTGGTGTGAACGTAGCGCCACATTCGAATGTTTCTCTTACTCGCGGGGTAGCCCGAGTCTCCCACTTTTATGTTGCATATGCATGTGGCGTAACGGCGTTTACGATGAATATCGTCTTGGGCTAGACGGAACTCGTGTTTTTTTATGAGACACGAGGAATCTTTACGGCAATCTGCTAGGGATTAGCGTAGATCAAATATTCCACCCTTACTACCCTTATCGAGCGGGAAGAGTTTTACCATATTCAAGAGACTTTCCTCTCATCGGAGTTATAACTTGAAAAAGGCACCGATTGGTAGCTCGTGATTCGCAGAAAGACTCTTAACCGGGAGTTCCTTGATCTTAACTGGCCGCTATCGATCAAACGCGAGCGAGGTAAATTACCAATAATCATCAAGCAGAAAATCCGTGCTATCGGCTATGCAAAGTTCGCTTCCCCCGGGGGGGTAAACCTTCTCTGTAGCGTAATTTCACGCAACACACTCGGTGCATAATTCACGAAATTAGAGCTGCCCGCGAACTTTCCTTCGGGCGTCTTATCAAGCGATACGATGTCACGCGAGCGAACGCCGATTAATTTAGCCGACCAGGCTGCCCTGGTTCGCGCACCCAACCGTATATCGCGCGCGCGCGCGCGGACGCGGACGCCTAAGCTCGGCCTAAAGAAACGAGCAGTAAGAAGTCGAGAATCGATATAATGCCGCTCCTATTACGCGAATCCGCCACGCTGCGATATTCTGCACCGCGGCAAACGACATCCGGCAACGCGAACCAGTACCAATCCTGGAAACTCTAAGCGGTCTTCTTTCTCTTGTCATTGCTACTCCTGCTTCTCGTAATTGGTAGAGGGACAGAAAAAAATCTGTTTTCCTACCTATATACGTGAGAGTCAAATCGAAAACTCGACAATTTTAAAGCGTCGCCTTTGTGTTGCTCGCGGGCTTCAATTAAGCTAACGAAGTGGGCTGAAACAACATTTCCGTGGTTACCGTCACCAAAGCTCTAAGTAACAAGTTTTCAGGGTTTCAAATGCAAAGGGAAAATCTCACGTGATGAAACTCGCAACTAACATTGCCATTCGATTCGGGAAACTAGTGTGGCCCTTCTGGTTTATTGTTGTGTCTATGCTCGATTACGCTCAGCTAAAACGGTAAATATCGTATAAGGCAATGATATGATAATTAATGCTTTTCCTGCCGACCACACGCGCGTGTATGCGGCGAGTTCTTATTGTGGGAAAAAATGGCGTCTAATTATACGGGAATTTTAATTGTTGCCATTTTTTTGTCGTCGGGAAAGCTGGAAACAGCAGCGCGAAAGAAAAGGCTGTTGTGTTTGTTTCGAATTACAATTTGGTAGTGTCTTGATATGTTCTCGGTTAACTACGCGGCAAAGTCTACTCGTTTAATAGCTTCACGGGTATAGGAAACAACGTCAGAGAGTGTAGACAGTCTATGTGTACATATTGGCGCCAGGGCAATTCGAATTACTCCTCCCTCAATGTGCAACTTTGTTCATCGCCACAATTCTACTCCTGTTCCCTTTACTGGCTTTAAATAAACGATTTTGAAGAGACCTTTTCTCGATTTATACCGTGCGAGCGAACTATGTACATTGTTAGTAGTATTTTTTACCACGCAAAGACTTTCCGAATTGGAATGAAAATCTAGAGGTTCGAATAAATGTAGCAGAAATCAACGTCCCATGACCCGGCTCACGGTCGACATCCGGAAATGGAACGTGACGTCAGATTTGCATCCGATGTACGTTCACGTCGTGTTCAATTTGAATGGAGCAGATTCGACCGTGGCGCAATCCTGAAAACCCGTTGTGCACTATCGATCGTATATGTATAAAACTTTTTGACCGCCAGTCGCAATTTTTGCAGTACCACAAGAGCACTTCAGTGATTCACTGCAAAATCCGGTTAAAATTTTAATCAACGGGAAATCCTCACCTTTCTTTTGTTTTCAAATCAATTCATCCCAACAGTACTCTTTTTTTTTCCCCCCCATTGTATGTATAACTGATTCGTTGGTTATTTTATTAATGTCTGCTTTTGTTGTCACAGTATTGTACGTATGTAGACTCTTATAGTACCTCACATTTCGCTTGAATTTTTGCAAACTTGCGAAATGTGAATAATGCAGAGATGGTGAGAAATTTTTGGCGAGAGACATCTCACAGGCAATTGCATTTTGCATCATCTTGGCCGCGGAGAGTTCTTCCTGGGCGGATCGATTGTCTCGTTTCCAAGCGATATTTTTAACTCTTTCGTGTACTCGACTGTCCTTAACCCGCTAGTCACATTGTGCCTCGGGAAACTAGGTAGGCGTGTACCTTTGTCGAAAATTGCATGCATTATTAAGTTGGATTTTTTACATCAACTTTCAGGACAGCTAAGCACACGCCACATGACGTGAGCCTTAACTTCGAATAGTCCAATCCATAAGTACACCGTTAATGACGTCCTCGCGAGCGAACGCGATAGGTATCGCTTTTTTTCATTTATTACCTTAGTGATAGTGCTATCGCGATGGGGAAAGTGTTCTGGAAAGGATTTTTATCTTGATGCTTCGAGAGATCATGAATGGCGATTTCGCCATTTGCAAATAGTGAAAGGGGACAATAATGCGGTAGTAATTCGTCGCAAAATTGTCCCAAGGTGCAATTTCATTCGACTTTGAGATACATCATTACGACCTAGCCGATCATTGTAAACATCAACGTACGTATAACGTCGAATGTTTTGCTTTCAATTACAGTATCACTAACAGTGATGACGCCGAATGCTATTCGTGGATCACTCGTGGTCAATCGAAAACTTAGCCTTGGCTTCAAAGTGACCCGTTTCAACAAATCTTTTGAGCATTCGTTTCCGAGACACGGTGTTGCAAAGTCAACGAAGGAAACAATAGTCATTTGAAGGTATAGAATATACTTTATACATTAGGTTTCTGTTGGATTTTTGCTCCGAAAGAAAACAAAAGAGTTAGTATTTGTATGATTCATTAATTGGATCGGAATCATTAGACCCCCAAAAAAATGTGGGTTTAATCCAACGGGAAGAGCACGTGGGCAAACGAAATAGAGGAGCTCAATAGGTGCAAAGAGCAGTGTTCTTACGATCGTGTATCGTAGTGGGAATATCAGTAAGTGGCTGCATCGGACGTAGACACAGAGGGAAAGAACGTAGACCGGGGTCAGGAGTGAAATAATAGGGGGGCCAGGCCAGAACGTGTGGCAGGTGGGTCCACGCTAAACTCGCACCTGATGCTCCCTGCTTCCGTCTCGTAGCACACCAACCGTAAATTTACGAGTCTCCTTGTCTGGGGCGTAGCCAACCGTTCGAATTCTCTGTTTGTAAAACCCACAGGATCACCCACTACAATTACAAATAACTTCCCCCCCCCATATCAGTCATCCTTGACCTTGTTTACTGCGGCAGTAATCCAATAGCAAAATCTTGACTACTAACAAACAATGCTAAGCATTGTTACAATTATTCTTATTTTACCAGGAACGTTCCTAAATTGCATTACCTTCTTCTTCTTCAACTTTTAAAAACTTGTATAACAAAACATTCAGATATTATGTGTTCTTTAATTGAATCTTTGCAACTTTATTCAAACAGCAAAATTGGCATCTCCATTCGAATGTGCAATTCAGTGATTACTGTGACGTACATTATAGTGTTTTTTTTTTAGCAAGAAGCACAATTTTTTGTTGATTTTTCATTTTCCTACATGTATATGGAATTCAACTGTACATGTACCTGAGGACGAATGGAAGATGCAAAAAATCACACGTTCCATAAAAGCAGCCGCGCGACTTGCCGCGAAAAATCGCGATTGCCCTCGCCGGAAATATTTGAGATTTCGTAGAACTAGCGCTGCTCCAAGCTTACTGGAGGCTTGCTCCAGGAATTATTAATCACCCTCTGGCGTGCAGTGTGCTGCTGCGGTTCTATTGTTCGCCGAGCGAAGGGAAAAGAGGAGAAGGAGAAGCGAAGGAAGCAGGAGGTGGGCAGCAGTGAACGCAGCTCGCTCGCAGCTAAATACATAGAAAGAGCCATGGAAAGAGAGAGAGAGAGCGAGAGGGAAAGAAAGCTGGAAAGATAAACGTGTTGGTGAACCTGGAAGCGGAGTCTGAATGAACAGCGCGATCACGCGGCCGTACTTCCGGTTTATTTGCCCCTCCAGCGGCATTGCCTTCGTTTCTCATGCGCGAATCTCGTACGTGTTGCCCTTGTGGTTGCTCGAGCTACTCTTAAATTTGTGAAAATCATTCTCCTTCCAACCGTGAAACCTATTCTGATATTCTTAGATTCTCCTTGTGGAAATCAGAATCAAAAGTATAGGATTTCTTCTTTCAGATTCGATTTTCTCATCTATGATGTGTTCCATAAAAAATGTGATATACTTTAGAGATTCTTGTTTATAATTATAATTATTAATATACAGTATGTAGTTATAATTATTTGAATTATAGTTCTAATTTCAAGGGTTGAAAAGTTTGGTAAAACAGTCTCGTATTTAATTTTTATCGCGAAGGTCTCCAGCATGACGATGGGACAAATCTTAACCACCAGATCTCGTGAAACAAGTTGCGGTACGTGACACAGATAGCTCTGGTTGCCCAGATTCCCAGAGATGGGGTAATTCGAAATAGGACTGGAGCAAGTCTCGAGAATCTGTCTGAGTGTGTCTAATCAAGATAACCGAGTTGGGGATGAACACTTCGCTGTTAGAAGGTTTCGGCTCGTACGAAGTTTCCCGCTCTTATGTCATTTATCTTACTCCACTTATCTGTCGCAATCCTCTTCGAACTAGTCGGCGACACTGACTTCTCTATGGACAGTTGAGTGAAACTATATCGAAAGAAAGATTTCCCTTGATTTAGTAATGATTACTTAATAAACTACTATGACTTAATAAACTACTATACTACAAATAAAAAAAAAGAATATTTTCCATCAATTCTCTAATGTGAATTCTTTAATTAAATGTTGTATAATCATTTATAATGTTATTTATATAGTTACTTACAACATGATATAAACTAATCGTGACTGTAAAAGCTATTACAAAAGTATAATTCATCTTGTAAGAATGACCGATCGATTTGGAACTCGACTGATTCTACTGGAAATGCAAAGGACAATTGGTCGAGGTGAGGATTACAGTGTCTGACACTTTAACATCGTTGATTCTGTAGGTACACGTTTACACTGGAATAAATACATAAGGCGCACGAGTCAGAGCGGGTGGATTTGAATCGATACGCCTTTGGCGATGAGAAGACTCCAGGCGAAAGGTCCATCAATCATTTTGCACGTCAGTGGAATCGTGGCACACGCTCGATATGGCCGCCACGCCACAGAACTCCACGCTACGCCGCACCGCGATGCCAGTCCGCCTGCGGCAATTTATTTATGCCCACCGCGGCCAGAAATCAATGATGGGCTTGATCACGATGAATGACTATGCGAACAAAAACGAAAGCCGCTACTCACCACGTTCCCTCCAACTGGTTCCTGCCAGTTACGTGATCGCGCTTAAAACTAATTTCCTTTCAGCAAAAGATACTTCAGGATCAATTGAATCTTTCCTCAAAAAATCATCTTTTCATAAAGTTTCATCTTTCGTTTCGTTTAATAACTTTGCCTCCTCGGCTTCGTTTATGAAGTATATTGGAATTTTTTTTTCACATCCTTCTGGGAAAAGTTATTCGGTGAAAATGAAGTTCGCGTGACAGAGTTCCGGGGAACTTTAACTTTCAGGCGGAAAAGAAATTGATTCGGTTATCTTCACGTGGGTTTCCACTCCTCTGGAATAGCCATCTCGAGGGATTTAAATGCAGTTTACAGGGGATCGAACTCCTATCCATTGGAAATGGGTAAATAAATCCGTAGAATAGATAAAGCGAACCGATGTGCAGGTAGGTGCAGCAAGCCACGCGCTAGCCAATGCTGACACCAAGCAAGTTCCTCGTGCAACAATAGTAGTAGTAGTAGTAGCAGCAGCAGCAGGATCCACTAGAACCGTTCGAAGAACTTACACCTTGATCGCTATCGATATTTCCACGACGCGGCGTGGTGCGGCGTCGCTTTGGAATGGGGAAAGAATGGGGGAAGAATGGAGGAAGAATGGAAGAAGAATGAGGAAGAAGCTGGTGAGGGGGCGTAAAATGAGTGGAACAGCTGCTCGAGTGTTGGTAAGCTCGTAAAGCTCATACGCAGAGAGGGCACACGTCCGCTAAATGGCCGAGCGAAAACGGCCCGGAGCTCGTCACGTTTCCAGGAACATTTCGTTCGGATCGATACCACCGACTGGCATTACTACCTACCGGTGGGTAGGTTCTCTCAGCGCGCGTTCTTCCCCGTCTGCTGCTTCGCGAACGGTAATAAGGGTTGGCTCGACGTCCAAATCACAAGGAGAAACGATTTTCGCCCTCGTTCGCCTTGCATTGGGACTCTTTGAGTTATGGCTCGCGATTCTACTTCCTCCCCGATTTCGTTCTCATTATTCAGATTCACCACAACCGGCATGTCTCGGTAATCATCTTACAATTAGTTCGATATAGCAAAGTAAGTTTAAAATTCTTTGCTTTGGCACTCTTGCCGATGATTACGTACACGACAATGCGGCACTTATATAAAACAGGACTCCAGATTCAGGATCCCATATTGCCATAAAGTAGTAAGTGGAAAAATTATTCTATAGGTAGTATTTTATGCTCATCCATTTCGCGGTAATGAGCACAGAATAAAGAAGAAGTTAGCAGAGCAGAAAGCTAAGGTCTTCCTTTGAGAAAGGATCCTCTCTTGGAGATTAATGTTATCAAAGTTGCGTGGAATATCGCAACGTATTAATTTTAACGAGAGCTATGGCTAAGAGAGTGTGGTTTTACTAACCCGGAAGAATACTACTACGTTTCTACTTAATATGCACGATCGAGAATGCGGAACCATAATGGCACAGATGAAGTATAGGATATGCACCTGTCATCGAATGTATTTTTCCCGACTCAGTTTATGTTAGTGCTACATTGCAGAATCTCCATAGTAGGAATTACAATTAAATGAGAAATATCAAGATGTTTTTGATTCCGAAAGTGAGTACCTACATGCAACTGATTACCGATACCAATTGCTAATTACGAATCACTTATGATTTATAGTTTGCATTTGATCATTTGTGATTTCCCGTGAATTTTTACGGTGACTTCTCGAAACACTTACGTAAATGTTTTTGTGAGGGGAAGAACACCACTAAAATCACGAAGTTTCACGTATAGTAGCCTCCAGAATCTCATTAGACTTACAGCATTAGAAAATTTGATAGCATGAGCAGATCCACCACTTTGACAAACGGGCAGGGTATGAGATATGCTGTATTTCCTTGTCTGTTTACGCACTTAACAATTTATTTAGATTAAGAAAGTGATTGGTACGATGATATGGTCGAAGGCGTCTAAACATCAGAGTAATCCGGTACACTATACGTTTCGATCTGGCTTCGAAAGAACAGAACTCGATCAACTAGTATTTGGGCAAAGCTGCACTCTTTGAGCTAGACAGATTAAAACTGAATGCTTGAGTTTGACTTCGAATGGGTTTTTATATACCCAAAAATCTGCCTCAAGAGTGGGGACAACGATACAGTTTTCCCATACGATGGCGAGAAGGAATTTCAGATCGGCAGGTGAAACTGACCTAGACCCGGTTTTCCACCTTAGGGTAGGTCGTGGAATGTTGGGGTGGTTGCCTTGAAACAGGGCTAGAGTCCCAAAAGCCTGTTTCTGGAGCACGAATTGTGGCTCTAGGGGCTTGATTTTAGAATATATCTGATTGTGAATTGGCAGAAGAAAAATCGTGTGGAAAAAGTGAAGACGTAACACAGGATATAGCTAATCGTATTGAGTCACACGAACACTTGTATAGGCTTATAAAATAAGTTGAGTATGCTACTCTTCAGTTTGTATTGGCACTTCACTATGAGTGACATACCATTATTCCATGAATCTTACGTATACGCAAAATACGAACTTTCGTATCCATTAATACTATATGTAGCAGTAGACTTTGAATAAATCCATAAAATTGGGCAGAGTAGATTTTGAAGGCTGTCAACTGTTATGCATAAGCTTTCGAGTTGGGGTTGCAAATTGTAAGACTGTCTCTTCTCCGAGTATGCTGCGTAATATCTCGAGACCGACTGGTCAAAGGATTTTTTGCAAAGTGCACTTTTATAACTGCGAATCTCAGCATTCCATTGCGCCACTGCAGAATGTTGTATAACCACGAGAAGCGCTGGAAAAATACAATCAACTTTGTAGAACTTCCACTGGTATATGAGTCTTTTTGTTGCTGCGCTGATCTAATAAGCAGCTTCCGCGGGTGGCACAACTCTTTCTACAGTCAGTTTCAAATGCATTTATCCTGAAACAATGTGCAATATGTTGAACACCAATTCTTTTAAGAAAGAATTAAAGATGGTAAAGGTCATCAGAACCACTCTGGTCTTTTGCGATGTTGATATTCAGAAACTTGTGACAGGAAGTCTCATAAAATGAGTAGCCAATTCGGTACGTCATCGACGATAATGGTGAAGTAGACATCACTGTGGATTTATACTATTGATCGATATTCCACTATTTACACTTCCTGTATTATTACCGTTAAATCATTTATTAATGCCATTACCCTAATGACATTTGATCGGCAATTAACAGAAGAAAGATAATAATAGAAGGTAAGGTTCTGCCGATTTTATACCTGCAAAGCCACCCTCAGCGGAGTCAGCAACGCCAAAACGAGCCCCCTGCAGACCGAGTCCCGTGCATACGTATATGAGCAAACTATTGATCCGTGAGTAGTCACGCGATTCTCTCATAGAACGCCACTCAAGCCTTTCCTGTGCCTTTTTCCTAGGCACCCCTTGGCCCGCGCTCTCCCCCCCCCCCCCCCCCCAGACAACTTCCTCATTTTGTCCACAGTCGAAGCTTTCGACCAAGGCAACTTGGGAGTCCTTACCTGCTGTTCCTACACCCACGATCCTCGAAATCAGTCTGTGCGATCTACTCGCCTACCGGAGGTTAAGAAAGAAATGTACTTCACTGAATCATAATTTATAATACACCTCTGGCATATGCATACAAATATGATTTGGTAGAACTTCTATCAAAATATCAATTTCAGTAACAACGTTGTATACAGAAAATATTACGAAAAATATCGTCTCGGAGACTTCATTTCTAGAATTTCATTTCGACAGTTTCACGATATAAAAATCCTCAAGAGATTCTTCTACTTTGCGCTCGCTTGTTAGTATTCTAGACAGAATGATGGACTGAATTCACTGTACCTCTTAAGACGGGCGTAGAGGTCTGTCGTTGGTAATTGGGAAACCAAGACGGAAGGTAGATTGTGGTATGTACATGCGCCTCTACGTGGTTGGGTGTGTTTTTGCCGCATGAAGTCACGAAGTTAGAAGCGACTGTCGGAATCGGACTTCGCTGAAGGTCGTTTCGCTCTACGGCCACCCATGTAGTAGCGATTAACTTTTTCGATGAAATGTGATCGGAGTAGAATGCACTTTAAAAATTCAGATATTGTCCATTATTGTGTTTCTGCGATTTTATGCTCGCAACACTAATACTTATCTCTCACTATTTTAGTACAAGGTATTGTATGTTTATTGAGCAATTATTCCAAGTCTACAATGTAGATTCCCAAAAAATTCCACTACAATCACAACGGGGCTTGCTATAAAGTGAGAGTAGAACCTCGCATTGTATGGTACTCATGTCCTACGAACCGAAGAGCACAGGAACTTAAAATTAAACAAATGGTTTTCCTTCAATGCAACAGGCAATACAATTAGTTATATTTCACCCTGTAAGACATTTATGTTATCCAGGAACCTAAGATACGTCTCTAGATTTATACCGGTTCCTATTATAAATTTTTCCCAATTTCTACGTTTCAAGTTTAGTCGGCTATTAAAGTAGAATCTTCGCACAGGAAGTAGGAAGGTGTGGGCACATCGGAGTATCGGGTCAGGAATTACCTCGCCCTTTTATTTCATTGCGACGATGCTTTGCCACAACTGACCGATGCGACGACGGGTGCCTCGCCTGCGTCAGGGCAAGACGGTGTGCGGTGTGGTGTGTACCGTAGTGCCTGGCCTCGCCCGACCGCCATCATCACCTTCTCCAACCTGCCTACTCCCTTAACTCACCCTATTTCCCTCGCTTTATCACCTGGCATCGTGCGGCCCGCGGCCTACGGTCTGCGGCTCGCGCACCCGGCTCTTGCGGGAGCGCCTCTTATCGCTAATGCTCCTATTTTTGGAATCTCCGCCCATTCTTCGCGTGACCTACCTCTCCAACCCCTCACCTGCTAGTACTAGCACCCTCCGTTGTTCGTACGTCCAATGCGGAAGCCACCGCGCGGAGGGACGCCGGAATCTTCGCTTCTGGCTATGTCGTATACCTAAATTCATGCGAGCCACCCCTACTAACCAACGCATTCGGATACTTCCTTCTTGCTAGTGGAGAAACCACGTTGGAACTTGGAAAGGTATTCGAATTGTTAATACACCTATTTGAATACGATACCAACCACTTTTCCGGTTTCTTGCGAGCTCCGTTGCTGTTTCGATATTTATTAGACCATTATTGTAACGGTCTCTCGTGATTTTCATTGTTCTCCCGATGACAAGTGTTAGTTCAACCATGTCGAATTGCGAATCTATTCTATTTTAAGAGGATCTTCTTATACCATATACATAGAGGTTCGTACCTTTATCACGTACATGACGTAGGGGTAGGTTATAGTGGGTTTAGTAGAATAAAGAAAAATCTGCAACAGTTGCCTAGATTTTCTATTCTATCGTATATTACTATTCTAACTCGGGTATATCTAAAACAGTAGGATTTAAGTTTGGTCATTAGGATCGAACGTACTGGATTCCGGGATCCTTAAGCAGGAACGGGGCTTGAGAGACGTGGGGTCATTGCCACGAAGGTGATCGCGACTCTGTGTGGTTCCTCGGTCGCCAAGGTGCTGATGGTCGCGGGCGAGGGCAAGAAATTTGAATTAGCCGCAGCCTCGAAGGCGCGCTCGGGGCCGGTTGGCGTGACTCGCGTCACGGATCGATAGGCGGACGCTGCCATCGCCGCTCCGCGCCGTCGGGGGTTGCCGTTTTAACCAGCTCTGGCTTACCAGAATATTATTAAGCGTGCCGGTACCTTTTCTATCCATTTCTAACTGTCAAACGGATCCGGGTTGTTCTTTATCGGAGACCCTGCGACGACCGTTTCATGTTTTATTTGGTGTTACCCACGTGCTAGATAAGTCAGACCCATCCTGAATGAATAACTCCGATCCCCTGTCTACGGCTACTTATCTCCTATGTTGTAATGAGGGCCATTCGAACCACTCAACTTATGGAAACGAAATTACACGTATTTTTTTCTGCTAAATTGAAACTGATTCTAGTCCAAAGAAAGACGACTTTAATGCGTTTCTATTGATACCTTCCTTTCTGCGCGATAGGGCTAAAAGAGAAAGAAGAGAACGTGGATGATCGAGTTAGAGCCACGTGTCGTAGTATTGACTGGCTTTCTACGCTGTGCCTGTTAAAGCTAGTAGATTGAAAAAACTTTGGATCGATTTCTAAGTGTTTTAGAGTTCTAGATTAGATGGAGACTCTGGTAGAAGAAACAGTGCGAAACGTATCCGGAATCTTTATCTATAAATTGTAGTTAAGCCATCGAAGGAAGTGTTTGGAATAATTGCAGAGTGGTGTCGTACATAATTGGATGCCTTCGCTAACACTTTTCCTTCGACTTGAGTGCGCGATTAGCTTCGTCTTAATAATAGCCTCTGTGTGCTCAGGGGAAGAGGCTTTTGTTGCAAGATACGGATAATTGACGAGTGGAAATGTGAAAGGACCATGCCGATGATATAAACTCGGTAAAAGTCGTTTCTCCGGAGCGTACTTAAGCTACACTCACGTGTAATTAATTTGTCTTTATAACCGTCTTTCCTGCATAATAAAAACCTTGCAACCACCACCCCACTATCATAAATAGTGATAAAAATCTTATTACCCAGTTCAAGAGAGAACAATTTTCACGTATTAAAAGTGCGAAACATCGTTATAAGAACGGATGAATGTTGATAAAACAAAGGTTCCTGGAAGAAAATAAAAGTTGCTTGACACGTACAAGAGCGCATCGGAGTTTAAAGGAACGCGGTAGTGGAGACACGTGGAAACGGAAGAAAGGGAGCACGCTCGTTCCAGTAAAGGCAGCAAGAAAGTGACAGCAAAAAGTGGAGAATACTCGCCACATGGGGACGTGCACTGGCGCCATATGTCGTGCGGTCATTCATGTCCACGTATGCCTCTGCAAAGACCCCCTGGCCCTAACGTATCTCTTTAAGTAGACGCGAACTCATTTTCCTCCGGACATGCGAACTATGCAGCACTATTACGTGTTTCCGGAATACCTATCTCGCGCCTCGTTTTCTTCTAATATAACTATACTAACTACTTATTACTCCATTCCGGATGTTACTAATTACTGCTAATTCACAGTTTACTTCTTGCAAATAGATGTTAAAATCTATGAAAGATGATTGAACAAAGAACGAAAAAATGATAACTTGTGTTTCGTTTTGTTTAACTTATTATCAAATACAGAGAGTTTGATACTTAAGGGTCAACGCGACACCGTGTTTAACAGTGCCCGGAAAGGCCGCAAAGTCCTGTCGCAAAGCTACCCTTAACTACAAGTGCCGTTGACCGTGGTACCAGGAAAGTGTCACGGAATCATAAAATGCAAATTCTCAGAGTGCGCTCATGCAAATTCAGAGGGTACGTGTTACGGACCGTTGAAGCAGCAGAGTTCTGAGCTTGTACAATTTGGCGCGAGCCACCTCTTCGAGCGTTTCTGCTTGCAAGGAGGGGGATGTAAGAGAGTGAGAGAAACCTCAGAGGTAAGATAGAGACGAGAAGGACTAATCTAAAGCTGCATAGAAAGGACAGCCAAGCAGGGAAAGTGCCAGGGGAGGCTCGTGACAGCTGTTGTGTAATAGTCATTTCGCCCTCCGGCCGCGAGAGAATTCCAGTTTCCGGCGCATTAAGGACGTCTGCGACTAAAGCAACTTCATAGATCGGGCCAGCGTCCCCTAACATGCGCCTTTGGAAAAAGCCTACAAACACGGAAGTGTACGATCCATGATCGCGATACCTTCTCAACTGGCGGGAGTGAAGTGTGCAAGTGGTATGAGCCATTCTTGGCAAGCCTTACACGTGGTTATAGCGTAATATTTAAAAGTCATCGCGTACACTTGTACTTTAAAATCATTTCAATTCGTAATATACATACCGACGATACTTTAAATAATTGGGATAAAATTATGGGAAATTACAATCGGGATAAAATAATATTATTATACGAATAGTTGAATTAATGCGATATTAAATAGTATACCGAAGTATTGAAGTTATACTTTCGATTATTATTGATTATATTATTAAGAAATGTCTATGGTGCTTGCTGGTCTTCTGTCTTGATCGAATTGCAAGTAAATAACCCTATGTTAGGCAGAAGGGGGACTGTGCTCCGCGATGCGTGTCGCCCACCTGTCCCCGAGCTCTTCGACACAGCTGATAGCAATGACCACCGGAACGCCCCGTAGGTTGGCCTTTGTCTCGACTTCTTTTTGAAAGAGTAGCCAGTCCATTATTCCCTAACCACACGTTATACTTTACGAGGATGACTTTTCAAATGACGTAACTTCTGCACGTAATCGACAGATTGGCGAATCGAATTCTACCTCGGGAAATATTGATTGTTACCCGCTTTCTTTTTACACCTATTATTAGACTATTAAATATAATACTGTAGTTTGAGTCCGTTGCAATTTAGTGAACGGCAACTTTCTCGAGGCGCTTCGTATCTTATTTTTTTTTTTTTTTTATTTCATCGGTTACATAAAGTCACAGTATCGCGCATCGGCTTACTACGTTCATTGTACCTACTGGTGTTCGCGAGCGGAATAGATCAGATTACAGGAGGGAAAGAAAGCACTAGACTCAATTGCCGAAGAGTGACTCTTAAAAAAGTTTCTGTCTTGTAGCGGGCTACGCGACACCGACAATTTATCGGGCACTGTCGATCGGTTGATCTGTGTTGAAACGCAAACTTTGAATAAGTCCTCGAACGTCGACCAATTTTCTTAAGTGCGAGACTACTCTAGAAGCAATCTATTGTGAAAGCTTTTTCTTCTTCATGGCCGGAATGCATATCTTAACTTTCCTGCTGACAAAAACTTCCTAGTCCATATACACTCACCTATCTAAATGACAACACGAATGTTTCGGATAAAAAAGGGTGCATGAGCAAATTCCTTTTTTAAGATTCAAAGGATCAAATTGCTGCACAGATACTCGATGGAAATATAAAGGAGTTGCGTTGTAATGGATAATCGACGATTAATGCGAGGAGTCACTTTTCAAAGAAACCCCGTTACAAGTCGCTACTGCCTTTTATACTCAAAGTTCTCTGCAGCGGAAGTGGGAACGTCTTTCGTCTTGGGCGCCCTCGTGACGACCGCATTGCGGACGGTCCTCGAATTTGATTGCGGCTTCGCGAAGGGAGCGCATACAATTTTTAGTCCCATCGATGCCCTCTTTGGCACGTTAATTGGTTACCCGTAAAGTTTCTCACGTTCCGAATGATCCTTGAGATTTACAATCTTAAAAAAAGTAGTTCTCACAAATTTTAATGATGGATTTCACCGATCTGTCTATAGCGCCAAATAAGTTAGTTATATTTATATCTATCGACACGAACTTTTACCACATAAAGTTTAACATTATGAGGCATTGAATAAAACTGTTGTCTGGGTACTTCGCTTAAATTGCAATACTGTCTTACATCCATATTGAATATTTACCTCAGATTAGATAAGGATTCGGTAAATAGAATGATTATAATTTCTCGTTAAGACTTCAGCTCCAGGAGCTTGTTTGATTTCGATTTTCTCACCGGCACAGAGTGTTGATTACCTATGTTCATTGTGTTATTGAGAAAGTTGCGAATCTTATTAGAAAATTCACAACCGGTCAGTGGTATGTAGGTGGTCTCACGATGGTTTCGGCCGGACGGTCGCCGCAGTGCTGGCGCAGCGCCCTGACCTCAAAACATCGCGCGCTATGGATCGATAGAAAACTTCCTTCCTACCCTTTCCGCGTTGCCTTCGCGTTGCTTTCGCGTTACCTTCCTATCACCCGACCCCCCCGCAGTCGGACTTGGCGAACAGCTCGCTTATTCTTTCTATCTTGCTCCTTCCCGACGAAATGGATACTGGACACGGTATTAAACCCACTTCTTCTACTTTGACTTTTCCCGCACCCTGAAACCACATACCACTCATATTTCTGAGAGCGACGGAAATTTCAAACACGTTTTTGACCTGAAGTTACTTTGAAATTCATTCAAAACAGTTTTCGTTTAATAAGAATTTTTTAAAGTAAAACAGTCGAGATATTTATTCTGTTTTCGTTCGCACCTTCCCTAAATATAAACAATCTTATACTCCAGTGACAAAAGTTAAGGAAAACCGATGTAGTATTAAAGTACTGGTTTTATAAAATCTTGTAAAGCTTAACAAAAGAAACGCGAGTTTTTAGTTCAAGAGGATTTGGAATACTTGTTTGCTAACGCCTGACGTAATCTGTCATTCTGGGAGCAAGGTCGTCGAGGACCTCCTCGAGGATCATCGACCTTCCTCTCCACTCTCTTTCCGTAGCTTAAATTTCTCACGATCCTCTTCCTCCGTCATTGTCAGCTCCAAAGTACTATGTACCACGTGCTACAGCCGGTCAGTCAAGCGTATTTCTCTCCCTTTCCTCTTTTTCGAGGTGCGAACTTTGCAATTTTGCTCGCTATACCACTCTAAACCCTTTCCACAGCTGAGTTTCTTCGCATGCCTGCGGTCACCGCGGTACTGGTGTACCTCGTACCTGAACCAACTTTCATTCGGTCCCTTTTAAATCCTTTCGTGCGAGCCACCGGCTTCACCGTCCACCGCGCGTAAATGAGAT
Source organism: Trypoxylon attenuatum (assembly GCA_963989405.1). NCBI lineage: Eukaryota > Metazoa > Arthropoda > Insecta > Hymenoptera > Crabronidae > Trypoxylon > Trypoxylon attenuatum. Next base: position 15,264,989 of record OZ022491.1, read on the forward strand.
CCTACGTTAATAGCATGAGAAACGCGCAAAGTTTGGCGACCGGCTCAATAAACGATTCATTAACATCCACCGCGGTATTTAACTGTAATTACAACTGCAGCTGGCCTCGCGCCGAGTTTACTGACAACCGAAGAGATAAATAGAGAAGGGGTTTGGATAAGCCCCTTCCCTAATGAATGAGAAATCATAACGAATAGCGGTGTAATCGATAATCCAACCATGTGTTAGTTCTTCGATAGGGGGACTGATACCAATTTCTTTACGTGTGTGTGTAAGTACAACACTGCACTAGCTAAGTTCTGCTGGTTCCCAAGTCTTCGAGGTGACACCAGTTACGCAATCGTTTAAAGAGAAGTAACGGATGCGGTCGGCATTTCTCTATCCTGACAGAGGCCGGACCGTGGTAATGCGAGCTCCACGGTGAGTCCTGGCAGGTACACGTACCGAGGAGGTTGACTTCGTGAGGGTTTTCTTGCTCGCGGTAGGTTGTACATGTTCGTATAGAACGTTCGTTCGAAGAGCTACGACTTCCTTCCTGGTTTACGAGGTGCCGATGTACATACACCATGCACCACCCACGCCTCTTCATGTATGCGTATTCTCGTTAAAATGACGCAATGAGCGGGCGCAGACAGTAATTTAACTAATTAATCGATTGTTTTGTCACCAACTGCGACGGTGCGATTCACTGGCAGCTATCGCTGTTTGCCATGTCGTCGTGGCCACAATGTGTACCTTCCGCTCACTTGGCCCTCTGTTGTTTTACTTGGCATCGAGGCACCGTTATGCGCAAAAAGCGAACTTTCTTTCGAGATAAAGTGATGAAATACATAGGTGGGTTGGGCGTTTCGACCAAATTGACGTTATTGTCATTGAGGGTTCGTTTGACAGCGTTAGCTGCTTATATACGCTGTTTTTGTAATTAACAACCCTAATGGCTGCGAAACATCGCAAATTAACGTTACTTTACGTCCACGTAGAAAGAGAGGATGTTGGCGACGATAGTCAGCTTGTTTTATTACGTACCGTGCAAACGAGAGAGAGAGAGGAACGACTTCCTCCTAGTTTACGAGGTGCCAATATAACCCAATAGACAGAGTTCCTTTCCTCAGAATAATGCGATGAACGTTCCTCGATCGCCTTAATTAATGGAATTAATCACTCGCCTATATTCTTCTGTTCTCTATAATCCTATTTCGATAAGCTACCTTAATGCTAGCTTTCAACTTTTCCGTAACACGATTGCGTGCGGCGGAGCCTTTTCTGTTAGCATACGCTTTGAGGAAAAAAATCGCTTCATCGTAGCTCTTGCTTTCTCGAGGAAACTCAGCAAGAAACTGAGGCCCATTTCCATATCCACATCTCATTCTAAGGTTCATTAATCCAGAACACAAATGTATTCCGAATGCGAACGCCTGTTCTTTTGTACATCGGAGAGGATATTTGCACCAAGTTTCACGGTAAGCAGCACGCAAGTCTGTCGCAGTATCCTTTCACCGAATTCATCAGACGGAAAGAAAAATCCAGGTGAAGAGTGTCGCGGATCAATACATATGACTTTATGTTCACGGTACGACGTAGACGTTGAAGACGTTCGGAACACGGGGTCTACGGCCACTACTACCACGATCCATGGCGACGTTCTATTACCGCGTGTACACAGGGGAAAGGTACGACTTCCTGCTGGTTTACGAGGTGTCGATACCGCGCCCCATGTAAACGTATATAAAGTGAGTTTACTTTACCTTGTACGCGATCGAACGCCCCTTGGACGACTAGGAACCGCTGGAACCTAGTCGAAGGATCCGTATAGTTGGCGCTTATTGCGTGACTAAATTTCAGCCTATGTCACTGCGGACGCTTATTTCCAACTTTGTTCTCTGTTTCTTTATTCTCGAGTCCATATCCTTATTCTTGTGATATCTCTTTTCCTATTTAACCTGTCGACTGGTACCGATTCGAAGAAAATAGTTCTCTGATGCCATTGGTTCCGTTACTTCTCGTTCCTTGTTTTCTACTTGAGTATACGTTAATGCCGGTTTTGAGAGCTTCTTGAGTTGCTGTTGTTCGAAGAACCAAGCGGTACCGTGCACTCTTGTTGGCTGGTTGCCGCACGAAGATAAATAGTCTTTGGCAAAAATCACTGGCCATACACGGTGGTGTACGTTTCCTAAGCTGACGGTTTAATGTGTCATGCGGCGAGCGTTGTGCGCGGAAGTTCAGCTCGAAGTTGCGCGATGATTTATTTCTCACGAATGTCCCTTGAGGAAATTGGATAAATTTTTCTTGTTTCTATTTTCATTTTTGCAACTTCCAGACTATACCGAGAACTTTATCTTATTTTTGGGAAAATTAAATATCGTAAATGCTTTTAACAAAACTATCTTTGAATTCAGTGCAAGAGTTATACTACGGAAAAATGACAATTAAGAATTCAATATGAGCGGTCAGTCACTTCTGGTTGTTATAGAACTAAACTACATATAAAGTTTTCTGGATCAACATGAGAAAAAAAAGCGAACAACTGTCAACTGTAACAGGAACACTGCCTTTAGTTATCGTATTGTAGTTGTATCACATTGCGATAGTTTTCTTTCTCATGAAAATGGGGAAGGTTGTAACACCAATTCATTGCGAGAAACTATTTTTTACTTTCACCCACTGAGACGTGAAAAAAGATATTTGTTATTTCGATCTACATAGAAGGGAGATGTTTGGATGGATGCCACGAATGGTGTTACTCTGAAAGTTCAAAAAAGTGGATCGAACAAAATGGAAGGGTAGCACTGATGAGGTTACTACAATGGCATTTCCACGAATTCTCAACGGATACCCTTTCCACCAATTCCTTCCTAATACTAGCAGGAGGGTGTTTTCAGAGTTGACCCACGGGTTCGTTGCCATTTAAGTGACGGGTCTATACCATATCCTACACTACTCTAACGACACCACCTGACAACTCATAGAAACTTGCCCCCCCACATAGAAATCATTACGGAAATGCTTTGACCTTTACTGTTCAATTTCTGCAGCAAAAAATACTGAAAAAACTCTTCCACCGTTACCAATTTCATACTTGGCATAAAAAAAGCTTGGGATTAAATTAAACTGGGGAGAAAATGTCGAAATTGAAATTTTACGCGGATAATTTAGAAAAAAAAAATTGTAAGAGATACATTGGATTTTAGTATTGGACGTTCCAAGATCCCGTTCCTCGGTGCTTTCTTCCGACTTGGTTGCCAGCCGGTGCTCCATCGTAATCTTACGCGAGGGATTGACAGCTAAATCCCGCTGAGCGCAAGTGAACTATAAACCTTCGTGAAAATATGTTCGACTGGAAATAAATAAAGCCTCAAGCGGAAGGCCGAACGATTTATCGTCGATCGAGTTCGTTCCGGTTACGCAAGCGTTACGAAGGTGCCTCGTTTGTGCCGGAATTACACCAGTGGAGCAGTCTCATCCGCGAGACGTGGTTGCCAAACTCCTCTACGATTATTACGATTCGTGACAACAATTCTCTTGAATGGAGCTTTAAATACCTGCTTCGATGGAACTAATATCGCAAGAGAGATATTGAACGTCTCTGTCAACGTTAACTACAATTCTAATAATACATTTGAATAAATTATACATATCTCAGAATTCGGTTAATGTTATACTACTTTATAAATATTCTTCTGTTCTTTAATTTAATAATATATCGCACTATTTTATTGCATACAAATAGTTGAGATTGTGATTGATCTTTGTACCGACTTTGCTTTTTTGATGAATAAAAAGATTTTTAAGGAAAGAACACTTTTAATTCACTGTCCATCTTTTAGTATCGAGTGAAATAAATCTGAAGAGCGATAAGGGTACACGAGTGATGCCAGTTTGATGTCCAACATTGATTTATTCAGAAATGAAGCCACGAATGAAAATGATGTTTGTGAAGATTCACCTTTATTTCGGGTTGTATCACTATTCGCTATACATATATTCATCGTGATGCCGTGGATCGAAAGACTAAGCGGTCATTCAATCTTTTGTAAGGCTGGGAGCATACGTCATACATGCGCCAAGGAGCCAGGTTAATGTCAGGAGCCGTCTGGGTCACGGATTGACCGGCGTTCCCAATAGAATACTAGCTTTGTGTAGTCGTGACCCACTTGTCCTTACCGGTAACGTTAACCGGATTCGAGGATGAGCACGTGAATCGCACAGTCATATATCTTTTTATCTCACGTGAAAGATGACTTAAAAGGAAAACCTTGCGAGCCGGTGATACTCGATAAATTCGGTCAATGACACCGTTGACCTAAGAAGCTCGTTATACTCTTTTATTTTCATTCTATGATGCTACTATCATTTCAACTTGACAATCTTCTCAATACTTTATTCATAATTAATTCTTACTGAAATTGGAGACTCGAAAGAGAGATTCCGGATTCGTTGTTACCAGTATAATACTTATTACAAGTACAATTCTCTTTGTAACGATGCCTTTTGTATCATCTAAACCAGTTATCCACCCAGGAAGCCAGTGCAAAGTGTGCCCAAGACCATTCATAATCGTCCGCATTCTCTGGGGGGGGGGGGGGGGGGGGGGGGGGATTCCAAATTATATTCCACTCTCATTATCATTTAATTTAACAAATGAGCAGCGGAGAGCTGAGGATCGAAAGCAGAGCCCGGCTGATCCCCGAGAACACTGTTGAAATACGGGAAACGAGGAAGAAACGAGAGGAAGAGGAAGAGAAGCGAGGAAAGCACGAGTAGCTTCAGTCGGTCTGTTCGTTTTCAGTGGAAATAAAAAGATGAGTGGAAAAGAAAAGACGAAAGCGACAGTAGAATAAGAAGAGGAGTAAGACGAGCCAGAGAAATAATGGGATGCTTTATTAAGCTCGCGCATTCCGACTGCTTTTTTGCAAGTAATTATATGCTCGCACCTCGCGCACCAGCCGTCAGTGGCATACCGCTTAATTACTCCTAATTACGAACAAAGGCATCTGCTTTACGTCTCGGATGCCAAGCGTGATAAAATCGGTCTATGTATAGTTTCTAAGCGAATGGAGTTGCAAAGTCGTCTGGCCAGGTATTTCGTATCCACTGCGAATCCTACGACACTGTCTTAGTTAGGCATGCACTAATTAAACATAATCATCAAGATGTAAAATGTAAATAGTCGCTAACGAAGATTATGCTTCATTGTTCCTTTCTATCGCTGACTATGAGAATGATGCATGTTGGCCTGCCTACTTTTGTTCCCTTTGCTCATACATTCAAGGTTGCATTGTGCAATAAGTATTGTAATTACTCCTTCGGCGAGAACGCGTTGATCATAATTAATAAGTTTGATAATGACTCGTATTTGCGAGTAAGGAGCAAGCTTAATACTAATGTGCACTATGATGATTTAAGGTGGTGGTTAATGTATGCGACTTTGGCACTGATGAATTTTGCATTTTATGGATTACACAAATCTGACTAATGTGTAAGCCAGTATTGGATAATTAGATTCAACATAATAAGAATTATTCTTGTGACAATAAAAATTTGTAAGGTTCCATGAATCACGTTGCCAAAAGCATTCAGTTTTGTAATAAAAACAAACTTAATTAAATAATTTGAATAAACCTGTCATCAATATACGTATGTCGGAAGCAACTTTCACCAAGTTCACTTTACAACCAATGAGCACATGCCGTCTATTATTGGAAGCACAACTCAAGTAAGAACGAGAGTAAGAAATTCTCCCAGAGATTATTCGGAGCGTATTGAAAGCTGCACATGAAATCTGGGACTGAGACTGTATCACTGAGACTATCATTATATGAAATCGTAGATGTAAGCGTAGACGCAGAGGTGAGAGGAATACTGGAAACGGGACCACCGTGTCGATGGAACAAGCCTGACTGGTTTCAAGAGAAGTCAGAAACCTCTCTGTCTTTCCCTCTTTGATCCTCGTGTCTTCCGTGATCTACATGTATACATATACCTATACTATACATGTACAATACATGTATCTATATTTATATCGCATCACCATTCATCAGTGGCCGTTTCGTTTTCACTTGAGAGAAAATGTGCCACGATCTGTGTCAGGGTTGGATAAAGATTCGAGTCGCTGGTTTTTCACCGTTTTCATGGTGAAATTTTTTAATGATCGTTTACGCCAAGGTTGTGCGTTAAGGGTACTTAGAAATTGAAACGTGAAGCAGAACATTTTAACGGATAGAACATTGAACGTGTAAAATAAATGTAATCTTAAAATTATTAATACGATTTTCGTGCATTAAAGACGGATTATTAATTATTTTGTATTTAGTATAGCAGTAAAAATTTATGCTAATCAGAAACATTAAATACTACAAAATTCAAATGATAAATTAAAATCTAGGTTGGGGAAGAATTCGTCTAACAGTTTTAAGAATTGTAACATATCCGTACATTTAAGTTTTACGATTCGTTGTTACCTAACACGGCACAAACTACATTGAATAATGTAAAAAAGCTGCCTGTGTTTAAGAGAGGTACAACAGCAGACTATAAGTACCATCCAGTAAATCGAAAGTTCATTAATCCTACTGATCCTTATATTTCTACGAGCAAGAGAGTTGGGTATGCTGGAGCCACATAACACATGCTCGACTCTTCCTGCAAGGTAAGCACAAGCATTAATTAAACCAGAGCGACTAGAATCACAAATTACGCGATCCTGAAGAAAAATGTATCAGGAAGCATTGAGGTTTCCACAGTGCACGAACCAAGCGAGTCTAACATAAGTAAGCAGCTAGGAGACCCACAGGTGAACGGTGTACATAGGCCACTTAATCGGGTTTGATCTCAGTCTATTGATAATTCCTTAATTAATTAATTAGCTGACGCTCTCCGAAAAAGCATGCGCCTCGATCGCAGATAACCCTCACGACACTCGAGATCTCGATGCCGACGCAGATCGGCGGGCATTCCAATTACTCCCTGGCTTTGTACCCGAGTTGGCTTCCTCTTGGCCCGCTCGCTCGGGTTGAGAAAAAGGCGACTAGACTCATTTACATGCTCGGCTTTAACGTAATGAACTGGCTCGCGTGCACCATTGGATATAGAGTATGTGCCTTCTTGGAAGCTGGTCTTGCTCGTTCGGGCTACGCTAATGCACCCGCCTGAAATTCTCGGAATAAATATTACTCCTTGCCTGCCACTGGTAACTTCACTGTATTTTCTGCGAGTTAGCGCCACGCTGCTGGATTCACGCTCCTCCCAGTTACGTTGCACGCCTCGTGATACTCAGATTTCAATGCGAAATAGTGTTACACGGACTTAGAAGAAATTTTCTTTAACTTAAACTACTATTCGAATGCCCCTCACGTTATTAATTCTAGAATAATTGTTCAACGATTATTGATATTGATACATATATTTATAACATTGAATCTATACTCTATGTATGCTAATTTTTAATTTAAATTAGATGAAGGCATTGCACGATCCAACGGAAATAACAAGATTTCCTGGTAGTCAACAAAAATGTTTATGAGGTTTCGATTCATAAATGCGAGGGAAAGAAATGTAAGGTGTCCGCATTTCGGAAGTGCACCCACCTTCATTTATTAGTCAAATGCGAAATCAGAAGTAGAAGCATATGAATCAAACTGTGATTATTCCAATGGTCACTTTATCAGTCTACTTCTTAACTAGTCTTATAAGCGAAACGATGAGAGAAAAGTCATCATTAATCAATTTCAACACATTTATTCAACGCATTGAGAATCGTATGTGCAATTGGAAATAAGGCTGATGGACAAGTAGCAGAAGTAAAAGAAAAAAAAGTATTGTAAGCCTGGTGGTCGGTGTCAGTCGAAACGACCCTCATATGGTGAGATTCCCTGAGCAGATAAAGGGACACGTTATAATGCTCGCGAGCGCAGCTCCGTTTTACCTGGCAGGTTGTTATTGCCACTTATTATTTATCTATTCGAGGAGCGGCCGGCACGCGCTGGTTATCGCGCTCGACTGTCGGTCCCTCGTGCTTGGAAACCCTGTTTACACAGGGGGGAACACCGCGAAGCGAATGAACTTCTATTCTACCGAACCACTGCAGACCCTGTCCATTGGTTCTGTCAAACTGTTCGTATATTTTCGATTGCAATTCGTTACATAATGTTTCCGTTATTTCTAACTAGTAATCGAAACTCTCTATCAAAACTTTAAAATCTGCTTGAAAAATAGTTGATAAAAGTATGGAAGACGCACATTGGCAAATCAGTTTGAAATTACAAATTTAGAAGCTTCAAAATAAAATAAATATTAACGATAAATACCTAATTTATTTTGATTGTTTTACTATTGTATTTTATTTACTTTATTCGTTGAAATGTTAAGTCCAAAAATGTGTGTAAAGTAATAATAATAAGAATGATATAGCGAGGTATAAAATTCTTTTGACAAAATCCAATAGGTATTTCGTCCTTTGGCTTCGTTTCGCTATTATCAAAATTTATGAAGTTGTACTTTCGAGAAACCGAAGGAGTCTGTATTATTTTCTCCGACTCATCTTTGTTCATCTGCTAGGAACGCTTTCATGCGACTTCTGATAGTTTGCCGCTCCATTTAAGCGCGAGCGAGGCTCAGCAAGGACGACGTGCTGGCACGAAGGATTTTTCCTGTAATCGATAGCACGCTTGGGGAAACGCCGATACTTTCGGTGGTAGCTCGTGCCAACGTGTCGCATGATGATTCCTCCATCTAGCTTGTTCGTCCCCCACATACCATACACACACAAACACACATATACATATATTTTCTATGCCTAATGGCTTATGAGGTCGTCCTCGCATTATTGCGCGGCACCACGGCGAATATTAAAAATTAATGGACTGAAGAAGAACTGGAACGATTCCATTGCAAATGAACTGTTCATTATCGCCATTAATTGCTGTTGGCGGTTTTCTTGGAATTGACAGTAATTTACCGACAATTTGTGTCAACATATTTGTGTCATCAATTGCAATAATTAATTTTCTATAGAAATACGTGATTGCAATAGATATTCATTATCATTGTCATTGAATTTAATTATTTCACTTTATTACCTAATTACTCTATATTTAACTTTATTGATTCTAATTATTTGTCTAAGTAATTTGATACTCGAGTATCTTATTAATTTGTTACTTATTCGTGTCTAATAGAATTTAGATACTGTGTAAGTCTAATAATCATAGACATGGCACATAAAAGAGAGCCATCCTTTTCACACGTCGAAATAGAGCAACTCATAAGGATATTATAGCTTTAGTGGTTGTCTGGTTCAGAAACGGAATCACCTTGCGTATCCCAATAAAGGCGAAGAAAAAGAGCCAGCGTAACCTCGATTTTGTCGTTTAAGGTATCGGCGACTGTATTGTTCCTCAGCAGGGTTACTCCGCAATGACCCAAAAACATCGATTCACAGGAAGAATGTACACTCCGTGACATAACTAATGTAACGCGTTAAAGATCCTCTTTACTATTGCGTCTTTCTTTCTGCTAATCATTGGAAATCAGCGAGAGCAACAATTTAACGAATTTCTTTCTACGCGAATCCACCTCGCAACCGGATCCGCGGTTAGTGATTCTCAAATGCTAAACTAATTGCAAGTACATCAATTTGCGATTCTCCCGCTCCCACACTCCAATTCCTTGGAATCGGAGTGTTCCACTCGAAGGAGCGCGGCTTGGTAGCGAGATTACTCTTTGAGATAATTTCACTCAGTCGTGACATATTGCTGAATGGTTTATTATTTATGAAGCCCGCACACTTTGAAATATTTCTGGAAGTATATTCCATGAAATTGTTGCCACCATTTTACTCGGTTTGATACCTCACACTTCTCCCACAATAATTACCTCCTAAACAGATTTAGAAGAACTAGGAAGAATTGCTTTTACGATTTTAACGCTTGTTGAAACTATTCGCATATAAAAAAAAGCTTGTTAGTACTTTTGACTAAAAGGGTCACGAAGAGTGAGTTAAAATAATGTGAAAAACTTTCTTGGTGAAATAGGTATATCTATCACTTTCTGATTGTAATCGTGCGAGATTTTTCCGCGCATCAACTTTTTCACGCCGCTTCGAGGAAGGTTGAGAAGCTTGAGAAGAAAACGAATAGATCGGGAGTGAGGTCGAGGGCCGAGAATTTCGTTAAACCACTTTAATGCGCTTAGGTGCAATCCTAGCGTAATTCCACTGCCGGCAGCGATCGCGCAACAGTCAGTCACGGTGACTCATGCTGCCCTGGCATGGAAAACGAACTGATGCAGTCGATTTCGCGATTCACCGAGGTCGATTTTGCGGTCAGGTTGAAAGAAAAACTCTCCATTTTAATGCGAGCATCATTGATACGGGAATTTAGTTGTTCCAAGCAGTATTGTTCACGCTTGAATCGCTAGCATGAGTGGTGCGACCGAATACTGTTTCGTGAGGAATAAAACAAGCAGAATAAGAGATGCCCTTCAAAACGTTATATTCGATAAGGAGAAAGAAGCTTTATTAGAAACCAGGATTGAATTCGGAAATTCTTATCAAGTTTACTGTGTACATATTACAATAATAGCAAACGTGTTAAAAAGCCATTTGGACAGTATTGATACGTTCAGATATTACAATTTCATTTTATTCACGATTTATATAATTAATCCTCATCATCACAATCTGAACAAAATATTTTCTATAGAATTCTGGAGCTAACAAATAAAGTTTAGAAAAGTGCTGTCTGCCAACAGTAATATATTGGTTTCTCTAAAAGTGGTAATTACGAATGATTTCCAAAGCGATAACTGTTACTTTATCGTTGGGTGCTATTTTACGTTTTCCTAATGTGTTTACACTTTTGGCGCGAGGGATCAGAATAGCCGGCTCTAGATCAAAGCGCATTGACGATCCGTATCGTGAGTCCCGTTAGCCCTCGCTTGTTCCTGCCATGCTGTCTGCTTCCGCTTTTGCCCGTGCGTCCTGCCCGAGAACCTTCCACGACCGTCCACGACTCCACGGAATCATAGACCTGCGCGCCGCGTTGCTCCTCTGCCCTTCAATTTAGATTCGATTTCAGATCACTGGAAACACAATAATTTCCTGGATTCGGTCTCTGCGTCTCTTCTTACTGGTTCTAATTAGCCCATTACCATTATTTCGCTTTACCTGAAACCATCTAGTCATGTCGATAATATCTTGTAATTGGACCGATTCGCATTCCTAATGTTAATTAACAAAATTGGTTTATCTTCGAAAATCAATTATGCTCGTCATATCTTAAAAAATATCTATTCATTTAGCTTCTAATAATTTTAAACAATGGGCAGAAAACAATTAACATTGTATTCTTTTGAAAAGTGGATGATACTTAAACGCGAAGATTAATATGTAAATTTGCTATTCTGAAATATTTTGTTAACTAAAGCATCGTAGTAAAAAATTGCAGGGTATCAAAGAAAATTGTGGTAAGACGTAATACAATAATGTACCAAGAGCTTTGCACGCTGATTGCAAAAGCGAAGGGTTGCGCAAAGACTAGCGGAAAGAGAACTAAGGCGAAGGATAAAGTTTCACGGAACCGTGCTTCATTTTAATGTAATAAACGCCAAGACAACCGGTCAGATGAGGGCCAAGGCTAAAGACAGCCGATTATTCGCAAGCGATTAAATAAAAGACTAGTGTATGCCGCGGGAGTCTGCGGACCATGAAAAAAAGATTAGCTCATGATATAAGAAAATTATGAAAGCCACAACTGTTTTTGTCCCTCTATTTCCAAGGAATCGACCACTTTTTCAATTCTATAGAGTGGAGCGATTCCAATCAGCTTAACCCTTTGCTCTTGGAGATTTTTCTCTCGAACAAAAACAATTTCATCACAAAATAACGAATTATGTAATTAATAATGATTGCTATAGCATTTGAGCAAAACAATATATTATCGAGAATAATCGAATCATTTGAATAACATGGAAGTAAAATAATATTGTTAGCTTTTCAAAAAATACATTAGTCTGACAATTTAGTGCAGAAGGATATGGTTAAAAAAAACTTGTCTGAAACAATTACTAGAGGTGTAAGCCGCGACGTACCAACTCAAGAGAAACAAACGAAAGTAATGGGAAAACGCGTTAGAGCTAAAAAGCCCAAGGTAACGAGCTCCTACGTTAGAGACTGCATTAATTACAGGATAAACGCATGTCACGACAAACAGCAATCAAGGAAACGAGTTGGTACGAGCCAAGAATAATAGAATTACGGAAGAAACGGAGGGTTTGAGTCTCTGGTGTTTGGAACATGTACCCGATTACAATGTACTTCGGTGCATTGTACCAGCATCAAGTCTTGCCAAAGCTCGCCAGAGAGAGGTCCGTCGGCTCGAGCTACTGTCTAACGATTAATTACAAATAATTAGAGGATAATTTCTCCTCGCCTTGCTGCTTCTTTTTTCACGATAACGGTATGCGATGGAAGCGCTGAAGCCGTCTCTAGGTGCATCCATTGTTCTCGCCAAGATTCGTACCCAGACTAGTTGTATTGTTGTCTAAGCATTTTCAGACGACTCTTGCGAGTTCAGCAATTTTCTTGCAATTATATTAAATATACCTGTTCGCAAAACGTCTAACCCGTCTGGTGCAATGCTCGGCGAGGATTCGTTCATTTGCAACACTCGATAGATTATCTTTCGAATACTCAATATATTAAATATTAAAACGATGTTAACCTCTAATCTTAAATAAATTGATCATTGTTGAACAATGTATTCAATAAAAGGAATAGTTCAAACAAGTGATATTAATTCTTCTGTTGCGTTAATATAAAAAAAAACTATTATATCCCGTTTTTGTTTATCAGTGAACAGGTGCTCCACATTGACTGAGCTTAATTACCTTCTTCTCTGGCCAATCATTCTCCTTAAATCCTTTTGAAAGTTAATTTTAAAAAAAGTTAGATTAAAGTTGGCGTGAGAAATATTCATGCGAATTAATAATTTATGATTCCTTTATGCGCTTGCAAACGATTTAGAAAGCGTTTCAAACGAAGAGTGAGCTTGCGTTTATCTGCGTTGTCTCGAATGCGTTACGCACAGGATGCGCGCTGGTAGGTTGCGATCTTCGTGTTCGATTATGATCTACTTGGTAGCTTCCAGACTGACAACCCGATCCCACCCATTATTCGTTAGAATAATTCACGGTATGATGCACATCTAACCCGATCTACTATGAACTCGTGATATCGGATGCTTTAGCCGCAGCGAGAAAACAAGTCTCAACACATCGTCGTTTTAAGCATCAGCAACTATGATTCGATACGCTTCGTGAGTTTATCTCTCCACTTTAGCGAATCTATGAGACTTATATATATAGATAGAACACGGATCGAAAGAGAACGTTAATCGACTATATCGTAGTTTTTCAGTGCGCAGCTCCGCTTCCTGGAACAGAATAAAATCACATGCAAATTTGATTACACGAATTGCCACTTTCTTGCTAATAGTATTGTCTTATTGCACTTGATGCGGATTATTGAATTAGAGAAACTGTTAGTCATACCATGACTCACATAGTTGCATATTTCCTTTATCTTATGAAACCCTTTTGTTTTACGTGTTGCAGGTATATTGAAGCGAAATGGGTCTAGCTGAACGCGAAGCCGGGATGCAGGATATACACACTGTTAGACCTGGAAGATCCAGGGACCTCTTCGGTGTGCAACTTGAGGTAATTATTACATATAGAATTACACATAAGTTCTTCCTTCTTCATGCCTTTTCTCTGTCTCCTTTCCACTTGACTTGAATTCTATTTCACCTTTGGTTTAACTAGTTTCCCTTCATGCAAATCCTAAACTATCCGCCAGCGAACTGTTCCGAAAATCTAAGACTTTGGTCGACGACGTACGATTACCATAATTACCACTACCGTTGCTGAGCTTAAAGCGATTCGCGACTGAGGTAAAATCCGTAGAGCAAAGGAACATTTTTCTCTTGAAATTCTAAACACGGTTCGAACTGTGTTAATTAGACTAGTATTACTGCAGCCGTGCTGTTCGTAAGATAAAGACGCGTTAGACTCGACACGAAGCGTTAACGTAAGCGTAGCCTGACGTCTGACATTCTACTTATTGACACGTAAAGCTGATCTGTCGAACATGATAGTACGCTTACTTCGAAAGGTGTCGCGTACAAATTCAGTGGCAAGCTTTGCCGAAGGAATCGTGGTGTTCGCGGTCTGGGTGAGAGGTCCGACCCAGAAAGTCGGTGTCAGTTCCAATAGGAACAGTCTGACCATCTGAAATCGGGCCAGACGATGAAAGCACGTATTTTTGCATTCTCTTTCCTATCCACAGTTCCGATTCGTGCCTTTCTCCCGTGATACGCCTATCCCGGAAGGACTTTAAACGAAACCCTTAATCAGCTCACGATGAAAGTTAGTACATTTACGATAAGTCGTCGATTTTTCGAAGCGATCAATTAGAACTCTCTCGAGCACATCCACGAGAATCACGATGTGTCGGGGAAAAACAGGTGCAATTTCACTTTATGCAACAGCTCAAGGAACAAAGGAGCTAAAACTCTACTTTTCATAATGTTCGTAGTTATGGCTAGTGCAAAAATAGCTTGATTAGCATTCGCTCTGATATCCAACGAGATAAATCAACGTTTTTGTACAGCAACTTCGTTCTTTTACGTTTACGCCGATTGGTTTTAGTACCTTTCTCTTTCGGCGGTTAAGATTAGCGAGAGAGATCTGGAACAAGTAAAGTAACTCCAACTGCTCTACCCGTTCATGGACTTATACCGCGACTAACTTTTTCATCCGTGAACATACTCCGCGCTCATTACTTCCAGCTTCTCTTTACTCCTCTTTTTCCACTCTCGCGAGAGGATTTTACCTTGACGGTAAAGATGATTCTCGAGAGGCACATATGCTGCTCCCCGGAAATCATCTTGAAAGTGGCAGCATCACGCGCCCCTAATTCCGTCGATTGCTCATGGTTTATCGCTCGAGAGAACGTCGTTCAATCACTTTCGCCATCGTCGATCGCTCGTCGATCCACTGATCGACTTGAATCTCACACATATATACAGCTACCAACTTCGATCCATCTGGCTGCATCGAAACTCGCGTCTCGTCAACTTTATGCTAATTCGCTCCGCTTGTACTTACTCCACGTACTTCTCCTCCTGTAATAAGAGCCAAGCTGGGGTGAGTACCGCATCATTAAAACGATTTCATGTGGCTTGTATCGAAACGACTCCCTGCTTCCAATTAAGGCACGCTTAAACGCGCGGACCAATTATTCAAAGCTACGCGTAAGAATCCTTAATTACGCGGCTTCCGCGGTACAACCTCGCCGGAAAAGGCTCGTCGAAGAGGTAGTAAAAAGAAAAAGAAAAATTTGTGGAAGGTAAGATCGTGTGTAGAACGTAGAAAATGGTTCGAGTTATAGATTGAAAGAAGATACAATTTCGTGAACGACAGAGACTCTTGGGTTATCGAACAAACAGATGTTACGATGCTAGACTGGCTAGTCTAATGTAATTTGATTCTGCACACAGATACGCCTTGCACAAGCGTCCCCAAGGCGGTTCTATCCGTAATTACCGATGAGGCTTATTAATTGTCTAGCAATATGGCGCGAGGCTTAATTAATCGGCGGTAGGTACTCGTTGCGCGTCACACGAGCGAGTTCGCGGTTCTAGTGGCACAATGTTGCGCCTGTTGCAATATAAACTGCTGGATCAATACATTTCTCACTTTGATCGGTTTTGAGATTTCTAGGAATTTGCAAATCCCCATGGCACCAGAGTGTGCACGGTCCTCTGTCATAATTCTCCCAGTGGGCATTAGTCAAAGTGATAACCAGCCCGCAAATTGGAATTTATATTCAATGCAGTGAGAGTCGGGTTGATATTATGGTAATATTAGCTCTGTCCCGTCGATTGCATTTAATACCCAATTGTATGTCCAGGTCTGTTTCCTTGTTTCCCATATAATATTTTATCAGTTTCTCGATATTTGATCAAAGACTTTGACTAATAAATATTGCCTGGAGTTACGTTAATAAATAGCTCGAAACGAATAATGGCAAATTGTGATTAACTATCGCGCGAAGCTTTGGAAGTCGAGAGTTATTCCGATCATCGACATTGATTTCGTATGCACACTGAGGCGTCGTTTTTGATTTCTATAAGGCCCTTGATGCCGGTAACTTATAATTCCAAGCTCCTGTGTAACGTCGCGATTTAACCATGTCATGCCTCCATGTCGTGTAACAACGATGTCATTATTCGACAACGAAACCGCAAAGAGCCTTGCAGCAGTACACTGGGCTCCACGCGAAATTTCCACAATTTCGCGAATATAGGCTAATGCATCGTATACCATGCCAAACTAGAACTGTATAATGATGCAACTTAACATTATCTTACCTAATAATTTAGGCGGGCCTTTCTTCTCAATCATACAAGACTGAATTAGAGGACTCTTGGTAGTCTTACCATCTTTGATGATTGTTAGTACAATGGAATTACTATTTTAGACTACGTAGAATATGACATTATAAAAATATTCTCAATACGATATATTTTAAAAAGTTGGAGTTGGTAAAAGTGCGAATGTCTCAAGTGTCAGCACATACATATAAAATTAATGAGATAATTGCTTAAATCATAATTTGTGGACACTTCAATTCAAGTTTGTTCTTGATCACTTGTCTCGTAAGGATGTCCCGTTGCAAAAGACAGGATAATAAACCGGCTCTTCATAATTAGCAACGCATCCTGGTGATCTTTATAAGCATAGCTTACCTGTGCCAGAGTATTGCGTAAACTTATATTTCGACAGACGTCTTATCCAATTGAGTACGCGACTCACTGCAACTCTCCGATTACTACTTCAAAATTTACTCGCGTATATTCCGCGCTATAAAATATGTATTTGTGTAATAAGTATGCGTGCTGAGGAGATCCTACGATTCGAGTTCTACTGCAGATATACAATCGAGGTTATCAACCATGTGTATCTTGTATTCTGACATACCGCAAAAAAAATCAATAGATACAGAATAAACGTTTATATATACGGCTGATACATCTGCATTTTACGATGAAGCAAATTCATTTTTAAATTCAAGAGGAGACAAATTTGCTACCTTTTTACTTTGCCAGTTTCTGGATCAATAATTCTATCACACGTTTTTATAAAATCATAAATAATATATACATCACTTTAAATAAAATGATATATGAACAGAAATAATAAGTTTATTTTTGTAATATCAAAAATAGAATTTTATTGATAGAGATTTTATAAGAACGAAACAAAGTTTCAAATAATGTGTAACTTCTTTATTGTTACTTTAGAAGGAACATGAAAATGTTACGGATTAAATATCAGGAATATGGGGAGGTGTAGAATGATATTAAGAACGTTGGGGAATTTTTTAACACTGTATTTTGGGTGAATAGTGTCAGCGGTAGTTCGAAATATCCGATTGCGCGAAACTAATCACCGCGCTGTCAAGATTTGAAACGTGCCACGAAAGGGTAAAGCATATACACCCTGTCCCCTCTTCTTTCTGTCGAGGTACGCCAAAAAACTGAATACGAATGGAGAGAATAGCGGACAAAGACCGGAGACTCTAGTGTTCCCTTCTTCGAAAGCTATCTCTTGTGTATCCGGACCACTTAATCGAACAATCGAAAGTGGCAGCGCATATTTTAAAGTGGAACAAAGCCGACGAGCTCCGCTCTTTTATTATCTAAATAGTACGACTGTATATCGCTCTCGTGACCATTCACAAGAACGATTCTAATGCTAATGAGATCAGAATTGTTTTGTCCTAAAAGTTGTTTGCGGCGTTCGTATCCTTCACAGTCAGAATTTAATAATATTAAATACTTAAGGGAGGATAATATCATAATTCTTCGTCAAAATTATAATTATTATGCACCGACAATATTGTTTTATGGTTCTGTATGAGATTTTGTCAAGTTTCATAAGTCAGGATTACATGTTTTCTAGAGATACTTATGTGTACTACTACTTTAGATGAATGTAAATTGAAGTTTCGTTAAGTCGGGGCCCGCATTTTGCATAATATGTCAACGGAAACATCTTTTATTTTACATGCGAAAGGTGGAGACTAGTCTACCCGGATTCGTATGGTTTATGACGATTAATGTATGCATCTCATGTACGTTGATTGCATTGTTAACCAGTGAGGGGTAGTATTATGAAAGAAAGAGAAGTTCTGAATTTCAAATATTTCTGTGTCTCGATAATTTGAACAATTGCCGGAAAAGTATCGCATTAAAATAGAGTATGTAATGAGCTTGGGTTCCGAATTAATGAATTTGAAGTTGTAGTTTGATTATTTTCCTATTTTATCACTGAGGAGATTGACCCTCTGTGGGATCGTACCAGCGGTTGGCTTCTAATCAATAGAGGCTCTTTCACTGGCTGCCGGCAAACTCCATCGATATCTTAGCAGCAAAAGGCCACTATAAACTCGAGTGTATTTGATTAGAAAAATTATCCGTATCGCGCAATGGCAAACGACAAAACCGCAATGAGAATTTCCAAAATCTGGTAAATAAGAAAATAACAGTAGGCTTATTATGCTGCAACCACAATAAAAATGAACGAGAAATAAATGTTAGAAATCATTAATCATGATTTATAGCTAATGTGAAGATGAAAATTATTCACATACTCATAATCTTCATTATGTAATTCTGTCACATGGTGATAGAATTTTTAAATACCTTTATTAATATCTGTTATAGTGATGAGGTCAATCAAACTTTTTCAAAATTATTGTATACAATTAATGTATAATTTGTTTATTAACAATTACTCGGAAGTTTGCTTTTCGCTTGTCATGTGATCCTGCTTTACCATCGACGTATGTCTTCGCATAGTAGTTCCTGTAGAAACCGCAGAGATAAAACAGATGTAGATTACAAACAATTTCCTCCAGGTGCAACTTTACGCTTTCCCAAATTCATAATATGCATATCTATGTTTTATAGAGATGAATTCGTATTGCTAGAGACATTGCAGTACTCCAATCACCTGCGATGCTGCATTCTCCTTTAACCGACCCGATGCCTTCGGCGGATAACATGGCTTTCTGCACACCGATAACTTACTTGCCTGCGATAACCGAATTGCGTGTTTATCCCCAAAGTAAATAAAACATCTTACAATAGGCATTTAAAAAATGCAAAATTAAATGTGAAATTAGTTTTAGGATTTTTGTAAAAGTTAATGCTGGAATATATGAAATTGAGAAAAACATACTACGTGTTTCTCAATTAAACCATGACATTCCTATATGTATAAGAAATAGAATTTATAATCGCATAAGAATTTGCAGTACAATAGTAGCAATGTATAACGATTTGCATAAAGTTTATAAGCGATATATTTCCCTAAGTTACTTCAATTTTGATAACAGTACATGCTGGTTGCATGGGAATTATTGATCAAGCATCACAGTCACCAATGACTACAATTTTAAGCTTTGAAATAGCACGAATCTGTCTTTGCTTTCGCTTTTCTAAATTCCTTATATCGCAACACAATGTTCCAGGTGACTTCTCTGCTACTGGAAGCCGAACGCCGGAAGCTAGCAGTTCTGCAGAGGGAACTGCAAGTAGCATTAGCCGAAGGTGGAAGCGTGAAAGTCAAAGAGAAGCAAAAACAAGAGCTGCTTCATGCTATATCGTAAGTAGAGTCATATGGTCAAATTACTACGCATCATCATACCACCAAGAAAAATAAATTACGCAAAAATCGCTGGGCACTTTCGGCAAATGGCGTTTTTAGAAAATTTCCATACGTCACGAAAGTGATATACACGCTTCCAGGATTTTCTGCGAGAGCCACGAACAAAACTGGGGATGAAAAAGTCGTCGAAGGAAGGCATCTATTCTCCAGTAGAGTTTGGCGTCGCGAATAATATATTTTGCGAGTTGGCACCGGTTTCGCGGAGCTTTCCTACGAGTTTCCTTCGGCCAGTGCACCATAGGGAAGGGAAGGATTAACTCGTTCAAGATTTATTAGCGCCTGTCCTCGGGCGAAGTAACAATTTGATCAGACTACGCTACGAAATTATGCAGTTTCACATTAGGTTTCTCTCCTGAACGGAAACCGAACGGTGGAACTTGCCGTTCCGGAGATACTATCGTCCAGCAACCGTACACTCGATTAATTGATCATCCCAATTACGCCTAATGCAACGTAACACAATTTATCGAGCCTGAGTTCGTTCGATATTACCGGAACTTCGTAAAGTATCGTCGAGTTCCAAGTTTCTTAACGGGACTTCATTAACGATTTACAATTTTCATTAATTCCTTCGCAGTATTACCTTTCTAATTAGCTGCATATCGATAGTTCATGGCAGGTTATAGTCAAATAATTCCACTATTAATTCCAGAATTTCAAAACTATGACAAAATGATTATCTTTGCTAAAACAATTTTATATGGATAATTAGAAAAAATTGTCATAAATAACCAAGTATATGTCATGACAACCAATAACTGTAAATACTGACAATGAGCATGACGCTCTCCGGTAAAGAGAATCATTCAGATATTTCAGAAAAAGAGACTAATTCACCGCTTGTTAGTCACAAGATTAGCGTCAGTAGCGTAGTCAGGTCCGCGAGGCGCTTGAAAGCTAGCGTCAGAAAAAGTGTCCCTCACGCCTTGGAAAAAAGGTCGCGTGTCAGCAATATGTAAAGTTGCGCGTCTTTCTTTCATCCAGTTTTTCGTCTTGCGCTCTCTAGGTAATGTTTGCATAACCCGTAGCCAGGGTGGCGCTTGCGGCCTTTCTCGAGCCTGTTTGCAGATAGCAGTCGCACGTTCAGCTACGTTCAACCGGCAAGACTACTGCTGGCTACCAGTAGCGTCAGTTCGTTGATTATACTGCAATGATAAATTTATGAGATTGCCATGCCTCGAAGTACCCTGTCTCTCTGAAGCTGGAATATCAGTTCCAAGGGCCTGGCTTACAGGCATCATCGAATATTTAAGACCCCCGTTTCGCGATCCCCCCCCCCCCCCCCCCCCCTGTCACAGGTAACCAGGGCCTTCTATCGCTTTGAGCGAGAGGTTTCAGATTCATTTTGAAAAAATAAATGCACCAAGTCAGGAAGATGAAACTGGTGGCTATTAGCGAGCAACTAAATTAGATGAGTTCCTTCTATACACCAGGGGAGATTGCTTCTTCACGATGCAACGACGTTGCGTCGCGTAGCAGGAAACCAGATGTTTAAGGCGATTAATGCAAATATCGGAGCAGACACGGTTTTGGCTCATTAAGATTTGAAAGGCCCTTTCCCAGGGAAACGGCTCATTTCCGTTGTGTAGTCTCGCAGTTCCATACAAGGTATATATGTATATGCAAATGTGGTTTTAAGTAGGATGTAGTCTGTAACTCTCTCTCAAAGTGCGAGCTAGGATCCCATTAAATTTTGGAGCGACTGACAGTAGCGTTATCCTTATCGGGTCTTATATACTTGTGTCAAGGTACTTTGCATGGCTCCATCGAAGTTTGGAGATAAGGAACTTAATGCTACATTTTGAAACACGCTTCGAATGCTGCAAGCATATCCATTCTACAGACGCTTGTAGACGTAGATAATATGCACAGGAGAATTATCTGCTCTGAGAGATTCCTAGATATCATTCTAATGAGGAAATTACAGCTCTATTTGCAAATACAGATCTTGTTGTTTCTATGAAATTATTGAACTTTAGGCGAAGAACGTATAGTCGAAGTATTCAAATTTGTCATACTGTAGAAATAATTTCTACATTAACATTACGTTCTTTCTTGCCATTTACTTATTCGTAGTTTGTACTTTGCATAAGTATACTAGATAAAATGCATAAAACTATGTACTTTGCATAGAAATTCGCAATATGGTAATGAGACGTGGCTCATTACTCCAATTTCTCTGTTGGCTCATCAGGATTAATTGTTTCTGTTAAAACAGGACATAGGTAGATGCACAAGAAACAGAAGACCAATAAGATACATTGATAAGAAACATTGCGAAATAGTTAGATGCAAATTTAGAATGTAATTGATTGGGTGAATATAGGTCAAAACGTCCAACACTAAAATTCATTAACTGAACGAAATGATTATGTGACACGGAAATAAGTCGTTTAGGGAAGCTTAATCTTCGCTGGAAAACGGTTTCAGGCTTTCGATCAGGAACGCAGCAAAGCGTTGGTTGCCGGTCACAGGAAGTGAAAGAACCCGAAGGAAATAAGCGGCACGCAGCTACTCTACGAATTTATAAGGTTGTTTGCTTTTCCGTAATTGTCGAAGTTTCCACAGGGACGCGTATCCGTCTTTCCCTCTACTTTAAGAACTTTTTCAATTCCTAAATCACAGGTCGGAACCGCTCGGGAAATGTGTCAGTGTGGCTCGACGATCGTGGCATCTTCTTCTCGTTACGTGACTTCAAGGATCCCACTTCTATCTTCTACTCGAAAATCATTTCCAAGTACCGTTCTTATGCAAACAGAACGCATCTTTCAACCCCTCTAACGATTTTTTTCACATCGATGCAAAGAGGAATTTTTTTCTTCTATACACCAAATAATCTAATAGAGTTGCTTTTTCGCTCGACAAATATTTTCTCGTTGCACCAGCGAGTACCTGCGTCCGTAAAGTATACTGATGATTTTTATTTAGCGGATTTACGGAATTACACGCTAGCGTCGGCAAATTTGCATTTTTTCTTCTTAAGAGATATTGGAAATTGAGAGTCTCGCAGGGAGGACACCTTATGCATGCATAAAGTATCGAAAGCATGAAATTCCTGAAGTCGTGATTTTATCCACGACGAGACAGCTCAGGGTAGGCGCGATCACAAGCGGTAAAGCATCGTTATTTTGGGTTAATTTGATTCGAATCCGTTCATTCGAAATAGAACGCCTACAAAGACACTGGATTAATTATATTTGAAAAACTGGAACGATCCTCAGTGGATTGCGAGACTACTTCAAGCTACTGGATTTTTCGGTCACATATTAATTTGCGTGCAATTGGATACTTCGTGCTAAAAACTTTTGAGAAATATATCGATATATGTATTGCAAGGTAATAATCGAAAGACAGCTTACAATTAGAGCTTGTGTTTCTGTGCAATATAACGAGCAACGCGGGACAAAAGGATTACTGCTATGATTACAACTCCCCAATCCTTGTAATGAAAATTGCTTTGCTAAAGCCTTGCCCATTATCCAATTTTAGTTCGGTGAATCCTCTTACATAGTTGTTCTTATCCAAGTTTGCTTACTTAGAGGCTATTGATATTTCGGCTTGAAACAGACAAGCATCAGGATTCGTTTAAGAGCATTTCTAAAGAAGATAAAACATCTTGGATGCATGCTTCAAATAGTAGCTACGAGATGGAATTGAATGCTACCGAATTATTCGGGAATATTTTCAAAGGCTGCTATACTTGACTCTTCCTCATTAATAGTAATGATTCACGTAGAACTGAAATGGGATTCATCTCGAAAAAGTCTTCTAAAGAGGATGTCTCATCATTCGAGCTTTTTTTTTTATGAAAGTCGAACTTACAGAAAAAAGGTAATTAGAAGAATCGTAACAAAAGGATGGGCTAAAAAAATTCGAGAGCACCCTCTCTGTTGCGATATTCGAAATAACCTCCCTCTCGGCAAAATAGCTGCTAATTGTATCTGACTAATTAGCACTGCTACTTATCGCAAAGTGTGGCAGAGTCGCGCAAGTTTTCCTACTGCCGCGTTGAGTGGAGTAAAGTAGTAATCGAGGAAGCTGAAATTGTGTATGAAAGTTTCTCTAATTAATCCTTTCGATAGGGCGGTCTTGTTCGCGACTGCACTTTGAAGTTTTGCAGTAATGTATGTCGAAAATAGACCAACTTAACCGAGTTTACATTATTTTTCACTGTTGTACTTCAAAGTACCACGTCTATGGGTATCAGTAGCTTTCGAAAGGTTTTGGTTCGCAATCCTATGACCATAAGAACCATTATTAAAATTTCCTTGGAATCTTAGAACTTCTGTGAATGAAACTTCTGAAGATTTGGCATGAGCTTTCGAGAGTTGGCAAGCTAACACTCGGATTCTTAGTTCAGATTTCAATAAACTGTTTGGTTCGTTTCGGATTGCGATTTTTTGAAAAAATTCATATTTTGAGGATAAATAAAAAACTATAAACTCTGCTGCAGTTTCGAAAATTCTAAAAGTTCCCTGGGTGGCTTATACCTTTTGTAGTATATATTGGAGATGGAATGTGAACGAAGAAACACTGATTCTTAAATTGTCCAGGAACGTAGAATAGATAGAGGGAAATACTGGTGAATTTTAATGCGAATTTCCTCGTTCGATTTTCAGGAAAATTCAAGGCCAGCACGAGCAACTCGACAAGGAATATAGGATCCACGCCGCGGGCGTTCTCCTCTGCAACTCGAGGAGTTCTGGCAAGGTAAGCCATCATTCCTTACTTCCGCCCGTGATTTCTCGAAGATGAATGGCCTTTTCGATCGTCACAGCTCGTTACATCACTGCTGCATCGTTAAAGTCATAGTAAATACCGTACGACTGCACCACTTTTTCCACTGGCCAATTCGCCTCGGAGAAATCTTCGAGAAATTCACGTTACGTCGAACCTAAGAGTCACGTTTTAATATGTATGAGCACGAAGGTAAATTCTGAAGAAAAATTCCAACTGAGGTCACCTGCGGTCGACAGTGTTAACTGAATACCCGGGTGTATTCGAGAGGAAAAATTGTGGAAATTTCGTGATCCCTACTTGGGCTTTTCTTTTACGTTAGATTGGATCTCAAATCTCATGTATTGAATTAAACAGCAAAATCACAACTTAGTCTCTTACGTCGATGATAAATTTAACTAAAAACGATTTGAATAACCAACTATGTCAGCTGATCAAATATTGTTACAAAACACGATAAAATAAAAGAAAACATTACAAGATATTGCTGACCAAGAGTTTTCTAGTAATCTGAGATTTGCCAAAAGTGCTCTCGACTCCTTTAGTTAAAGAAACAAGTAATTCTTCACCTCATTCATTAATTCCTAACCAACTATATAATTTCTACTATTATTCATAATTTCTACTAAACCATACTTTTCAAAGTACACAATTACTTTTCCAAAAAATGTCTTAATTATCTATTATCTTGACTTCAGTGTTTACCTAGTAAAGTTGTATAGGTTCTATGTGTTCCTGTGGACTAGTGTGTATATTTGAAGAGACACGATTTCTGCAAGAAGCAACCGTAAATTAGGAGAGCATCCAAAGGACAAGCATTTGTTAACGGGCAAAGTCAGGGTCCTTGGTAGCTCGTGCTCGCGTGAACGAACGAATCTTTCGATGACACGGTTCCATGATAAATAAACGGTATCGATCAGTGAAGCGTAGTTACTTGCTCCAGTAAACGCCAACTCTGTTTCTCTCTATCAATAAACGGGATGCCTCTCTGTAATTGTGTCCACTGCACACTTAAATTCTGTAAATTTGTTATGTCGCGTCGAGATCGCGCGAAACTCGATATATTGGAATTGTTGGGAAACATTGACCCGCCTCGGAAAATATGACAGTACCTACCCTGCGAATAAAAATAACCAATTGCGATTTTTAGCTATGACTTTTTCACTGTTTGCATTGGAGTAGTAATTCTCGTTTGACATTTTGATTCGCAATATCTCAAATGAATTGATTTATTCATTCATTTGTGTACGATACCTTCTTATTCTAATTGTAAAAATACTGATTGAATTATATTACAACAGTGTTGATCTCGTACATTAAGATAGTTAGGAGAAAATTCTGATCAAATCCTTGTCAATATATCTCTAGTATGTTGTAGATAAATGAGGTCTTACTCGTTCGCAAGCAATCTCTGGTCGAGCATAGATCCTAAATAATTTACCGCGTCTACCCTCAGAGTACCGTTTATTTTACTCAACTGTTAATGTCCGACGTTATCGTTAGCCACCGGTAAATGTTTGTTAAGAACAAATCTCGAATGGGTCGTCGGTTTGTCGTTTGCACTGGACATTTTGCGTATGTAAAGTGTGTGAAACCTACGTTATTTGCCCAGTGACCATAGACAGATGGTTTACAGAAAAGCTGTGCATTTACGAGTCCAGTGACACAATTTCGCAAAAGGCTGCGCCATCGAAAAGAGACCGTGACTGTTATGGTAGAAAGAAGTCGTCGAGATTTAGAGAGCATACTGTGCCAAGAATAAGCGACAAATAATCCGACTATTCCGGTCGGAATATAATTCCAAGATCCCATTATAGAGAGAAATTTTGAGAGAGGAAAACTGAGCCCTCGAGCAATCTCTCTTTTTCTCTGGGCCACTACGATCCTACTGACGTAATGCATTCAATTTTCCTCCGCCTTCGATGCGGACATCCCTTTTCCGATAAATGAAAGATTACCTCTTGGTAATGTTCTATCTGTGGTACGCTCGTGTTTCGCAATATCACGAGTGTATCATCCCTGAGACTTATTGGACCTCGCGTATTAGACAATAGTGCCACAGTTACCCGGATCCAATTCATTTCGCTCGATGTCTATCGACTCACCGATATAGCTAGCGAATATAAGCGAATATAAGCGTACTGCAAAACTATATATGTATATGTATCTATCCTTAATGCAGTTACGTTCTTCCTATGTATCGACTATATTAATTTTCTTCATTTTATCCCCCGTGCACTTTGCCAATTTTTATATTGGCTCGATATTACTTCTCGAGTATTGCTAACCCACTTCCAGTATTACCCGTAAAAACTCACAATCGATACGAGCTTCCACCCAAATACCATTACTTCTTATTTCCGAATTCTATCGAGAAAACATGGCTTGTTCGACCAATTTCCCTGAAGGAATAATGTAATAATCTATGACAAATCTTTTGTAAGAATATTTAGTAAGAATCTGTCCGAAGTGGGTCTTGAAAGCAAATGGAAATTCGATCTCATTTCGCGAGGAAATAATGTAACGACGTAATCCAAAAGAACGAGAAAACTTTTCAGAAGCGTGATCTTTCTATCCACGAGACTTTGACGTAATAGAGTCGATTCCATGGCTACCCTTCGATCTTCCTTTTTCCATCTGTTTGCTTATCTGTCTTTCCTTTCCTATTCCAACGCTGGAGTGAGCGTAGTCTTTTCCGTCTTCGGCAAATGAAACTTTGGCCAGATTATCGCGCTTTCCAGGCAGAGCGAGCATGCAAGCCGGGATCCCGAGTACCATTTTGAACGCTTCGAGCGATTTTGCATCGACAGTCTCGTATTCCAAGAAAACGAACTATCTTGGCGAAAGAACTTGGAGTACGGCGATACTGGCACCATACACCATTGCCAAGATAAAGATATTGAAATGAACTATTTCAGTTTTCTTATTAAATGTTCGAAAAGCTTTGAGAAATTTGGAAAACAGAGAGAGAGAGAGTTTTGGCTGTCGCATGCAAGGAAGATTAAGTAATACAAGAACTACAATTAGTGAATTGACATATCTGGCAAAACTATTATAAAAAGCATACTTACACAGTTCCAGTTTTCATTCCAAACACATAAATGTATAGATTTTACTTTAATCGCCATAAAAATAATCAAATATCTGTTATAACTAACGAAATGTGATTAATTATAAATAAAAAGAACTCAGAGTGGTTGTGTGCAACTGCGTTGTTCTAGCAACCATTATAACTAAACAATAAGAAAAGTGTGTCTTCCATTATAGTTGCTCTAGTAATTAACGAACGCGAGTAACGAAGTTGACGAAGAAATATCGCGTCTACAGGAAAAGAGAAAGGCCCTTAAGAAGAGCTGAAACTATATAGTAACGTCTGCAGGGCGATACTCAACTGTGGTGTCGAACAAGCGCACCTGCAGCAAAGACCACGAGAGGAGTAAGCGGGAGAACTCGAGGTCCAATGTTTGCAAAAAGTGCAAACAGGAGGAAATAAGGCGAAACGCTGGTGTAAGCACGTAAGGCAAGGCAAAGTAAGAGAGAAAGAGAAGTAAGCGAGTGCAAGGGTTGGTCGGAGCAAGGCGTCGTCTCGTGTCGCCAGCTGACGAGACGGAAAAAGCGAAATCACTGAGCGAAGGTACGGGAGAAAGCAAACACGCGGTTTGGCGAGCAATAAGTTCGATGGCACAGCAATAAAGGAAGGAGGTCGAGGCTCGCAATGAAGGCAAATTATGGAACGAAAGAGGTAAAACTGATGACAGGACAAAAAAAGACCGTCCTCGCAATGGGGACGAAGATATATGAGAAACACAGAAGGCGGTGGGTACCCAGTGAAAGAAAGAGAATGTACCAATCTCATCACGAGAGAATCAGCGCGACGAAAGCGTAGAATGAGAGAACGAAGGATGAAGGCGAAAGAAAGATCGCGAATGTAGAGAGAACATCGGGAGAAAGACAAACTGACGACAAAGCGGAAAGAGAGGAGAAGCCAGACAGGAGGGGAAGAAAGGATATGTGGCCAAGAAATGAGGTACCCCGGGAGCCAGCCAAAAAGAAACCATCTGCCGACGGTATTAAAGATGAAAAAAATACACAGGTAGGAAGGGTTGGCGATAGATGCGACTGCGAGGGAAGTAGATGAAGCGGTTTCGAGGGCAAACTGGCATCCGCGAGGCAGTCAGTCAAATGGAGAAACGATATTGTATATATATATGTATGTATGTATAGAAACAACCTGGAGTAGAGTAGATCGCATGAACGATCAAACTAAATAACGATTTTCCGTTTTACCGCTAGAATACTCTTCTTTCATTTCCTGTTTCTTTCGATTTCTTCATCACGGTTGCTACCTAACTCCGTGATATCAGTATTTTATTCCTGTCTTCACGTTTTCTTGCGAGCTACTCTTCTCTTCGGCTTCGGCCAGCACATTTTTCTTGCTTCGTTAACGGACGTCGTCTCTTCTTCTTCGTTTTATTCTTTCCCGTCAAGGAAGGAGATGCGCGAAGGTGCATTAGCGACGTCCAATTACCGGCAGACCCGACCTGGGGTCCAGGGTCACTCGCATCATTTTGACTTGCTGCTGAAAAAAAGACTGCTGAGGGTTGCCGTGTCGCCTGCTCGGGTACAAAGGATGCGAAAATAGCCAAGGGGTTCCTTTGCGAGTCACTCTGCAAATAGCGCGAATCGCGTGGAAGGGAATCCTCCAGACTGAGGGGATGCACCAGACATTCATGACAACAAATCGCTTGTTGATAATCTGCTATTCAGGCTACGATAATAGTCAAACGTCTGGATCTCATAAGTATCGGAGGGTTTGGTCTCAAGACTTTTCCAAAAAAGAGAATTTCATGTGAAAAGATACTATTATAATGTTTAATTCTTTATATGTACACGAAGATACTAATGCAAAGTTATGCAAAAGCAAATGCCGATCATTGAACATATAATAGAATTTTTCTCATGAATTCAAAGCTTTCACATGTTTGCCTAAATCAATATTCTTTGAGTTAATTCCTGTTTTATACACATTTACCATGAATTCGCTAATTCACGATCTTCATAT
The DNA here is from genome assembly GCA_963989405.1 of Trypoxylon attenuatum. Classification (NCBI taxonomy): domain Eukaryota; kingdom Metazoa; phylum Arthropoda; class Insecta; order Hymenoptera; family Crabronidae; genus Trypoxylon; species Trypoxylon attenuatum. The sequence continues at coordinate 15,294,579 of OZ022491.1, forward strand.
TGTTAGGAAAGGAATCACGTTTCTAGTTGCATAAAAGATTGCTTTAAATAAATCCCGCTTACAGAGTAATTTATTTTTCGAAAAATTCACATTTCCACTTCTTTTATGTATATCTGAACCTTACGAGGATAATAGTTTCAAATGGAATATAGGATTTAATAAAATTCAAGAGTATAACGCGGTACTTACTGCTCGCGTTATAATTTCCCTGAACCCGAGAGCGAAGACTGTAATAGGTTGCGCGTATAAGTGGAGAACAATTTACGGATGGTTCTGGCACTAATCGCCAGCCTAAGAGAGACAAAGGAAGCGGGCGCAGGTGGCACGCAAGAGTTCCGAGACGTTGGCTCGAGGCTTTTAGCTGAAAATCATATTGAGCCGACAGGGAGGTATGGCGAAAGGGAAACGATAATGACTGACACTGACGATAATCTTGTGTTTGCGTGGCGTGAGCGCAAGACGAGTTTGTTTCGGACTTCCGCGCATCTGACAATAAGTTTGTCACGTCATCATTCAATTGACAGTTATTATTTCCATTTTACTTAACCCCTCAATAGACTGCCATACATTTCACCATTAAAATTACCGAAGGCTGAATATCACTCGTTTAGCATGATTTATTGAATGAAATTATTTATAAATCTCATTAATATTAAAAGAGTTTATTATCAAAAGAATTCATAAAATTAGGAGCAACACACAAATAAAATAAAGTAAATACTGAAAAACAGTTTTTTCTTTAATTACACACACCTTTGAATACTGTCGGTATTTTAAACAACATGCGTAACGAAAAATGTTCCCTGTAAGGTTGCACAATTTGAGAGAGGTACACGCGTCGAGTTTATTTCACTGTTTGGAAAACTGACACGCAGTAATATTTAGTAAAATGTACTCATATTGTATTGGACCCACTGATTCGTTAAAATTGTGAACAAAAAGTATTAATTGATTCATATGAAAGTTATTCATTTGTGAGACTTTTGTCGTTTACAATGAAATTTTTCATATTCCATTCTTTTTTACCTAATTGGGTCTATTACATTAATGTCATTCTTATAATTCTGGTCATAATTATCACTGTTTTAAAAACAACGTTAGTCAAATTGAGAAAACACGAAATATGATATTATTCAGAAAAAGTACGTATTTCGCACGCATTAATAAACTCTTAATGACATGTATAGTTAGCAGAGTTGAAAGCTCGCTGGTATCTATATAATGAGAAGAACGAAACGACTCTGTCGTTGCCAGGAACCAACATAGCACCGTAATTTCTTATAAAAACCGAAGAAACCTGAGACGACATACCAAGTAGCCGGGTGGAAAAGCAAGCAGAGTGTAATTTTCCGCGGTGCCTTTATTGCACACTGGCAAGTCTGTTAATTTTATTATAAGTTGCCATCCTACGTGCTTTGCACTAATACACCCTGTTGTGTCATTCGAAAATTTTCACCATCAGATACCTGGAGCTACTTTACGCGAATCCACAATGCATACCACGTTTTGAAATTGAATTGCGAATGCCCAAACAATGATTATATGCAATTGATATCAGTAGAAATATCGTGGAAACTCAGATCGATAAAAATATGATTAATCATAGGTCAATACTATTTACGCAAATTGACAGCTAGTGTCGTAACAACGGGACGTGTGAATTTTTTTCTAAACGAATTGGAAGTGAAAATCGCCTATCTATAGGCTACATGTATATTTTTCACGATGGCAATACGCAGCCGAGCACAAAGAGGGATCTAATGAGAAAAAATTGATGTTGAAGAATTTGGTATGGTTCTGGCAGCCTGTCGAAAGGTTGTCGCAGATGATGATATTGCGAACCCAGTATTTGAGTGACAGTTCGAAATTTAGAGATATCGATGGGGCCACTTCCATCTGGCAGAGCTAAAGTTTTGCCTGTCGATGTAGATACCCGTAGGTTTTATTGAAAGTCACCGGTGAATGCACTGGCACGACAGAAATTTTATTTTTCGAACGTGATTCGTCAAAGCGTCGCACTACGCGTGCAAGCCAGTCGAAAGGGTTAATGAGCAATCGATGTACCATGCGACCCAGTTCTGAAATTCTGCAAACCCAGCTGGCTGACGATTTTTTGTAAACGACCCTGACTCTACCCGATAAAAACGCAATTCCGCTGCTTTGATTACGGATCGCCGTTGCGCAACGATAACTTCAAAGTTTGGATCGTGTGGTCTTATCGATTTGTCGTGGTAACTACCAACCGATTTTCCTTGAATGAGACTCGTTTGCTGAGTCTGATGACAAGAAATCGTTGGACCCATCATCGTTTAAATATACGCGAGTCTCGTTTCGCGATAATTGATTATTAATTGGCATTAGAGTGTAGTTAGTATTTGCCCGATATGTTACCAGTTGGACAGACCTTCCAAAAGTCAATATTCATGTGGAAATGTACGGTACTCATTGGTATATTAATTAATAATTATTGAATAATATTGTGATAACATGACATGTGCCAGAAATTATAAAACTATTATTACAAGGGAATTGTGGGATACAACGAGTGCTTGTTTACTGATGCTCGTAATACTCAACATGTTAAGTAATTCATGAATTAAATTATAATTCACAAATTAATGTTAATTAATGTTGCCGTGATTTATAAAGACACGTTATTTTTTTACCACATGCTGTTACATGTGGCTGTTATAAGAAACCTCACAAGACAGTTTCGTAAGACACATTTACCATATGTGATTACAAGAAAAGTTCTCATGAAAATTACAAAATTAACAATTTCCCGTAATAGATCGTTAAGACTAAATATAATCAATCAAGCTTCAGGCCATTTGGAATTATAAATTCAATTTCTGACACGTATACTATTGGCTCCGGATTTTCTCCATAGCAATAAATTTCTACCCTTCTCGGAACCTTTACTCTTCCTTCACATGTTCCCCGTAACTCGTCTAATCCTGTTCGCGGGACCGTCATTTCAGGCGAGGAACTGCACATAACTTGTGGGAGGTAACATCGCAAATTCGGGTGAGAGGCTTGTGACCCAATGTCATCCAATCGTAACAGGTTTCGTGTAAGGTTTGCGAATGACACCCATGAGAAAAGATCCCCTAAAACAAGGGCTAGAAAGAGGACTACTAGAAATAGTATTGCAAGCAAAAGAACTGAAAATCAAAAAATGAAGATTCATCGGTCTATACTATTGTGAATGAGCTTGTCCACAGGGTAACGAGACTTTTAGCGTGGTTCATCCTCTCCGTTCCGGGATGTAGCACGAGCTAAACGAGCACATAAAGGGGTGACGGAACAATGCCGCGAGGGGGAAAATAAAAAATTCGGTATACCACAGCGGGGAAAATAGGATACGCGGCTGAAAAATAAATTTCCCTTCGAACCGGATGCGCGCCAGCAGGTCCTGCGAGCGTGAGTCCTATGTGAATAGTGTTAAGTGTAACGATGCGAGGACACTTGGGGTTCGAGAAACATAAAGGAAGATGAATGCGTTATTTATCTCGAGTTTTTTCCTCCCTGAACCCTAACTTCGGATATATTAGCTCCGATTATTAAAGAGTGTGGAACATATTATACTAAATTGATACGGAATTCGTTCATAATATTATTTAAACATATATAAATAGTATAATAACAGTAATAATAATATGGAATTGCTTTTAAGAATCTGGGGAGAGGGTAGTTAAAGTAAGTTGGTGAAACACGCGGAAATCTTATAATGAAAGAATTGTTCATTTTTCCTGCGGAATAAATAATAATTCTATTCTACTTGCGAAATTTATTTTTAATTAAATTAGGTGAGTAAATAGTCTTCTAGTGGTTAAGAGTAACAGAAGGCTACGCTAAATGCAAGAAGGGTATGGAACAATGCAAGAAACTTCTTAGAGTATTACAATTCGACAGTGAATTCTACAACCCTTTCTACAGGTGCTAGTATTCGCATGGTTATACTGAGAATAAAAGTTAACCGTGACGGTGAGGAGTCGAAAGATCGAGTGGAGTAGCGGGATAGCCGCACTTTTGTACTCAAACTACTAAGGCCCAACGTACTGCTGCTCTCCCCTTACATTTCATCAATTTTATTCCTCGCCACTTTTCCTCCCTTACTTGGGAAGCACCCGCAGATCTGTAAAACTTGTTTTCCAACGGTACTCGCTTCTTCAGTGCGAGTTAGAATCAACTGTAAAAGACAGCTTGCCGCGCAACTCTATAAACAAGAAGTTAAACGTCCTTATTACTTCACCAGGCAAGTTTCATCGATACAGTCTGGAAAGCAAAAGAAGGGGAAAGGGGAATTGAATGTTTCTTAAAATAAGAATTTCTTTAAGAGATGCGATAAGGAATAATAAGGTAGAAAGACAAATGTCGATGAATTATAAAGTTATAACTATACAAATAATGCTGATGCTTACGTAGAGCAGAGGTCATTAGTAAAGACTTGAATTTCAAATGCCCGTTTCAAGAAGTTTCCGACGTAAGAAAACTGTTAAAGAGATTCCGCGAAAACTAGTAAGGGTATCTACAGTTACAGCTTAATTCAATACGAAGTTTACCTCTTAATTGCAAGACAAAATGGGTTTTAAACATTCTTGTACAAACACTAAACCTTTTATTTCAATTTACAACTTATCCCAATTAATGATCTTGGCTAATGATCATAAATCATAACGCAACACGTGTATCGCGGCAAAGTAGTAGATGTCTTTAAATGGTTGAAAAATGATAAGTGATTATGCGGAGGCAAGAAAAGTGAGCAACCAGCGATCTCCAAGGCGAAATTAAAAAGAAGTCGCACATTTACCGGCGTAATTCAATTAATATGTAAAATGGCGGACGATTTTTTGCACAGTTTTCCAAGCTGGGAAGCTGCGCAATGGCCGATGGTTTGTCGTTATCACTGACGTCTCTCTGATTCGAGCTGCATTCTGCTATGCCCACTACTTGCTACTGCCTCGCGCCGTCTACTTAATGCTGTAGAATGCAAGCGTTTGCTCAGACAATACGGACGACCTATGCATTCAAATTACCGGCTAGAAACGCGCAGAATTTTTAATTAAAGGCCAACCACCTCTCTTGCGAGGGCGAGAACGCTTCGCAAAAGGGTTAACGGGTATGAAATAACGGGGGTTTCACAAACTATAAGGCATGCGGTCATCTTCACTACGATGACATTACTTTTTTTTTTCAAATTTTGAAATTCGAATTCCTGAAATTTCGTCACCGACGATAATAGTCATTTTTGTCAGCACGTTAATATTACCATGTTTCTTTTATTACCATGAAAATATTTTTGCAAAAATTTAATTTGCCGAAAATGAAAACCCTCGCGTATCGTGTGAATGTTTTAAAATATGAAGTTTAAAAGGCTTTATCTGGAGCACTGCCGGACGAAATGTTAAATAAGTTCTGCAACGTTTTAAATGCTGCTGTTGAGAATGTTTCCAGTTTTTACGCGGCAGTATTGTAGAGAAAATCTGTGTTACTTGAAACGTCTCGATAAGATTTCATTGTTACGCGGAGCTTTTACATTGAGGAGTGGTAAGAATGGAGGCGCATTGGGTTTGTTAGTTCTTTCAAGAAGTAGAGTAAATCGAAGAATTGAATTTGAGGGCACTGTGCGATATCAAAGAGAGGTATAGATTGTTGAACTCGCAAAGTGGCAGCTTTTTAGGTAATATTCGTGTTTAATCGAAAATCAGTATTCAACTTATTGTTCCCAGTTCACAGAATTTTAAAGCATTTTTCAGCCATGTCCAAATTGTTGCAATTATAGTTCCACCACTATATTTTCACTTTTTTTCGTCCGATATTCTAGATGGTAACATGTTGCATGGTTTCATTTTGCAAAATGTTAGAATGAGCTACCGACGAGCAAGCAATCCTCATTCCGCTCAAAAAAAGGGGGGAAAAAAACCTCGAATCCGTTGGTGTCATTTTCATATTTTTCCTGATTAAGTGGTGCTACGGTTATTCCTGGAAAATGCTCATTTCTCCACACACTCGCCCGATGTGGTCTCACTCTATCTCGCCCCTGGCACTCCGGAGCATTTGTATTCCTTGGGATTATTTAAGGAACGTGCGGAGCATCTTATGCTAATGCAATGCAAACTAAATTTACGTTTGCCCAGCGAAACCTTCGCGAATCTGGCGAATCTCAAATCTCGAGTACACCTCGAATCGAATCCTGCTGACGAGTCAATAAACTCCATCGATCCCTAGATGCCGAGGTGAGATTGCAGTGAAGCCGATTCGTGAAATTGATGATCCATTTAAGATAACTATGAGGTGTCTCGTAAAAAAGTCGATTGTTTCTGTTTCTACTTGTGACTAACGCAAAATTTCGAGATCCTTAAATATCTGCACGAATCGATTTATATTATTGCTCATCTTCGTTTACTTCTTTAAGATCCAATGTAAAAACGCGACATATTAAAATCCGCAACAATGTCAGTGTTTATTTGCTACCTTTTCATCTCTTGATTTCGCCAGTAACTGTGTAAAAGGAATACTGTTAATTAATTAACGAGAATGAAAAGGCGAAAGAAAATATTTTCCAAGAGTCTAATTGTAAGCTAATATTGACGCGGTACATTTCGCCAACGTGTGGCAGCAAAATTGCAACATAACGAGCAAGAAGATTCGTTCAGTTATCGAGACTGACAATGAGTAGCAAGCCCGCGGGTTTTGTCCATCCTCCAAGCACTTACGGCGTTACGTTTTAGCTCTTGTCGCTGCATCAGCGTAGATACTCGAGGCAACTAAGGATTTCGATTTAATTAGAACACAGCCACTTAAACTGCACTCACATTGTGGTTCTCATTAATTTCCGGATAGTGATGCGTGTGTCTACTAGAAACGTTTTACTTTTTTCTGAGTCTTCACTCCAACAAATTCCACTGTCAGAAAATAATTTATTAATACGAATGGTTACAGTTTTTTGACAAAAGAAGCTTCAAAGTTAGTATTAGTATAATCTCTAAACATTAATAATAACTCCATTGAAAACTATTTCATATAAATGTATATAAATTATACATGCATCTTATATGACATGCATCGTTTGCTATCTTTTAACACACTATTTCTAATTTCCTTACTTCATTAACCGTACATGTTAAAACTTGTTAAAAATCTGCATCACAAATTCCATGGCTTTGTTCACCAGTATTCGTTAATGTATTAATTACGAACCGTGTCGAGAATATTTTAACAAAAGCACAAGGCAGACACACTAGAGAAATGAGAATGACACTAAATCCGCAATTCCAGCATGGAATCCGTTTCTAAAGGACACATGGATAATCGTGCGACTGGGTCTACAGTTAACATACTACAGTACCAAGTATTCCGGAGGTTTTGTTTAAAACCGCCTTAGGGTCAGAACCGTCATGACAATTCGGAGGCAAACAAACGTATAAGGAAAATACATATATGTATTCTATGACTGTCGCGGTAGGTTTGTTAACTGTCCGTCTATTTATTTAATTTATACCGTGAACAGCGACCTGTATTGTGTTTTCCTAAATTCTAACAATTTCCATGATAGTTTAATTGCAGTTAGAGAGAAAGTGTAACAGATAGAGAGAGAGAGAGAGAGACGTGTGTGTAGAGGGCAATTAAATAATGCACTTATTGCGGCCGTGCGTTTCATTGCTACGTAAACGGCGTTAATTGTGTTCCGTCGTGTAGATCATAGGGACAGATTTGGGATTGATGTGCCGCATTGTGCATGGCGATTCATTTAGCTTGGCCTCATCAACTGTTTTGTGCTAAACGCCACTGAATAGATGGTCATTGTTACCGCAGCCGTAATAATAGTGGCATGGATATTCGAGTTGACCACCTGTATAAAATGGTTTGTCTTTTATGCGAATGATGACTAACTAGGCAGTCATAATGCAAAAAGGACTTAATTATTATCCAATACTAGTGTTAGCATATAAACATTTGCTATGTTAAACTAAACTACGTCGGAACCACAACAGAAATGCACTATACACAATATAAATTATTACTGTAAAATAATCTGTTTAGCCTAATTATAGCAGAGATAAGTACCTCATAACATTTAAAAACATGATGAGTTTTTTCATCTGAACTAATTCAAACTATGGAATCTTTTGAATAAATGAAATCCCGCTGGGTGGTCCCCCTTAACGTTTTTATGACTGTTATGTGTAAGAAAGAATTCTAAATTGCTATTAACTGTATATTATCAGTATCCTCGTTGCATTGAAATTACTCACTGATCATTATCCCACAAAATTATGGGAATAATATTTCGCTGAGCAACCGTATGCTGAGTGTTAATTTCCCAAATCGTTTACGTAATAAAGGAGAAGCAGAAATTAAAAATGATTAGTTACGAGAGGGTCAGCATTAGCGAGATTCTATATAATACTCCTGTCAACGAAACGCAGCGTTCGCGTCGCGAGATCTGGTAATGCTTACGGACGACCTCTTGGTAGAGTGTCTCCTTATCGTGGCGGATGATTCATCGTGGTTATCTCTGCATACAGCAATTCACACCCGTAGCCGTGGAAGGAACGGTTCTCGAGAAGGAGAGAAGGTGGGCCGGGTTAACCGAATTCAAAATTATTACGGTCCGTGCCGTAACCCTCTGCTCCCAGGAAGTGGTAGCCTCGAAAGGGGGGTAGTTGCCAAGGTGGCACGACCAAGACGACGAACGTGATATCGCGAATCAGCCAACGCGAACAGGGAGGATCACACGGAATTAACGGGGACAGGATTCCACTAGTCAGAAAGCTCTCGCGTTCGCGTCAGGCAGACGGGCATGGAGCCACGTAAAGTTTCTTAAGAGTTAAACTCCTCAGGACTAATTATGGAACTTGGCGCAACGCTCCCCGTATCGCTAATGATTATTCTTGGGACGTAACGCTGATTCATCCTTGAGGCCTTCCAATGAGAAGCTATCTCTAATAAAGCTTCAGCCATCTAAGGTTCGGAAACGAGGTTTTATATAATCGTCACGAAACAATAATTTTAGTAAACTTACGCTGATTTCTAACTTCGAAATCTATGAATTATTTCTTATATATTTTTCTTTGTTCATATTTGAATTTCTCCTTGATTCGAGTCTTTAATTAAGTTTCAATTTACGTGGAGTACTTAAATGTATTAAATTCAGAGACATTTCATCTGAATGATCCTGTCGTTTTAAATGAGTTAATGAAATCGAAAAAGACTGAATGAATGACAAACAATTTAATTGTACGTTATATAAGACACTTATTAATGTTAACGAGTAGGACTTTGCACACGCTTTAGTGGAAGCGTACACCACGCGTACCGGAAAGGGTGGCAGTGCAAGGGTGAATTCAATCGTGAAATTAGAGGAGGTAACGGGAGGTTTCCGTTTTAACCGTGGATGCGATCTCCCCAAGATTACATGTAGGAAACACGAGTCGTGCACGTTTTAAGGGAGAGCGCAGAAGTGCAGATAGCGCTGAAAATTAGCGCGGAGCACGTGTGCCCGTTCGAGTGTGGCTTTTTAACTAAAGCCCAGCTAGGAATAATTGAGCGCGATGCCTTGAGCGAGGGTGCGAAAACATTCTGCAACGAAACAAGTAGAACAGGCTCTGTTTGTTTTCGCAAACGAGATTTGAACAGAAGGCAGTATTCTGACGCCACTTTACTCTACTTAGATTGCTCCGTTCGTTTGATTGCACAAGAACAATTGAAATTGAAATACGTTGTTTTTATCGGCATCGTGTAATTGAAACGTTATACCTTGCATGCTGAATTGAATTGAATGATGGTAATATTCAAGAGGCTCCTCGCTTCACGATTTTCCAAGGGCTTTACCGACAAGGTCTCTCATAATTGGCTCACCTAATTCTACATCCGGCGCTGGTTTATGGAGATATCGAGTATTGGGATTGAAACGGTGCATAGGAACAGAGAGCAACGTAGAAACTCACAGGATCAAGCCAAACCACGCTGATTGAACTTGTTCATCATCGTTATAGCCAACATTCCATTTTCTATCCTTCGCTAGCTCCGAATTGTCAAATAATTTTCCAAAGCAAATAGCTTTCCTGAATTCACTCGTGCGCTCCCAATCGCCGGTTTGCTTCAAGATGGAATCTCTACGGAGAATGCAATGCCGCGAATTTTCTTCTGAATAACTCAATACACAATACACCGAAGAGTATACGTATAAGCTTGAGGCAAAGCATAATCAAAGTTACATTATGTTCTGTTAAATGCAATTCTTCTGACTCTTTACATTGCTTTGGCTAGAAATAAACCGCGCAGTTCACAACCATTCACGCCAGAATCCGCGAATTGAAATTTTAAATCGCAGCAAGTACGACACCACCTGCGGATTTAAATATAGAAAATACCATGGACTGAAGTAGAAGTTCTTCGCCTGCGATGCAATCCGCAAATCACTAAACATGCGAATACTCCAAGATGAATGTTATTCGCGGTAATAAAAAATTCAAGATAGAGTTCACGTGAAGCCTTAATTATCAGAAGTGAAGTTCATCTCTATATTAACAATTTTGTATATTACACATAGCTTTCCAAATAGTTTTCCTACGTTTTCTGAGTTACCAAATTGGAAATTTGTATACAGTTAGTAATTGACCCGAGTAACTTTCCTATTATGCTTCAAATCATCTAATAATTAATCCTTCCGCTATAAATCTTTTAGCATGTGTGCAAATATTGCTTACAGAACTATAAATTTCGCTTTCATTGTATTTAATAATTCGCTTTAACTAACTGAGAACGATAATTGGGTGAGCAATACACATCGAGTATCCCGCGACGAATGTTCTCTGGATAATCGAGCTTCTATTCCATTTGATTCGATACAAATAAATGGTGGGGGACAAAAGAAATTTCTATGGAAGTAGCCTATTTACCTTCGACGAAGAGGCTGACACCCAGCGTTCGTGAATCAATGCTCTGACCATGCAGTCATTTTTATGCGACTGCTAACAATGTAGAACGCAGTGTGAACACTCTTTGTGCTGTACTATTTCAAATTACAGTCAACGCTGCGCGCCGTGTGGCCTATTATAAACATGGATCTTGGTAGTGCAAGCGCTTCGATGACAAAACGGCATTATTATCGCAACAGTGCGATCGTACGATGGCATTGTGCGTTGAAATGCGCCTCGTCCCCGAACGAGGGATAATTATGGCGAAAATTAATGCTCCGTCCGATCCCTGTACCGTACTATCCTTCGAAAAGCTGTTACGTAATCGTTATGAGATAATAAATGAAGTATCCGCTAATGGAACAAAAATTACCCGATCGATATATTCTGCAAAGTGTTTATTAATGTCCTTCTTCATGATCATCGCTTACTCCTTTCCCTATTATTACATCAGAATCTCCCGTTTTCGATTCTCTATTCGACATTATAATACGAAGCATTAAAATCGAATGTAAAAGAAATTTTCGGGGGTAACGGAATATTCTGAATTATTCGTAATTCTTTCGAAACCTTTCATCGAAACGACTGCTAAAAATACATTCGAATAGTTTTTGCTTCAACAATTCCAACAACTTTTCTTTCGTTTTATACAGAGAACAAGCTCTCGCGTTTCCAGTAAAAAGCTAGTTATTCAACTAAATTATCCCCCGGTCCTCTTTGAAGTTTACTGGAAATTTCGCTCTTATCTCTCTTGTGTTTTCTCTTCTATTCTGTTTCCCGTTCTCGCCCCCTTTGTCCGTCATGTTCCGTGCCACGAGGTTGCCGACCTCCGCGAACTTAAATACCATCTGATATCCCACATAGAAATTACTCGGAGAGATTAATGGAATACACTTCCAACTTTATAATACCTCGTGATCGGAAAGAGCTCTGCGATTTGTCGATATCGCAGTATTTCAATGTCTCGTGTCGTACATGTCGCACCCACGTCATGCTCAAACTCACGGCAGCAAGTTCAATATTCGTGATCTATGCGATACGGATCAACGACCGTCTCACGCAAACGTGGTTAATCGCTACTTCTGCAATTAATGCCAGCTTAATTAAGAGCCCTCGATGCATCGACGTGTAATCGGTGCTCAATACAAATTAGCATTAAAAATATGACGCGCCTGATTAATTGCGGAATATCGAACCGAATGTAATACAAACGGCGTTTACTTTACCAACGACTGCATCAGCTATGCTTATACACCATAACCACTTAATTATGTATTGTTATGATACTTAAGCGTACTGTAGCAAAATAACCATGCACAGATACGGTATTTCAATTTATTGTAGCACAAAGGTGGAAAGTTCCTTTTGCTCGGTAGTAATACTTTTATTAATTCCATTTTGTGATGTCACGCTAATTGGTTTCATTGGTTCCGCCACGAGGAGCAATTTCCTTACGAACGATTAGGGTGAATCAATTAATTATACCAGTCCTGTACTATTCACTCTCGCGGAAAACGCATGGATATGAACGTAAATGAGAATGTATCTGTATCTCTATAGGTGCGTGCGTGTCCATAGAGAGATGGACATGCTGCTGCGTGTAATTACAAATTAACCCTTAGAACCTTCATCCCGTCCAACGATCATTTACACTTGTACCTATATCTATAGCGCATTGACAATCATACTCGTACCTAATGGCTGGTGAAATTATTATTGTAACGCACTTCTGCTTCTCCCATCCATCGTCGGTTTTTTTCCTTGCCACTAGTTTTGCACCTTCCGGTGATTCCGATAGCTCTTGGAAGCCCGTTGAAACTCCGATTAATCACGCGCCGTCGCGGAAGGAAGCGAAAAATTTTAGAGGAATCGGAGTTGCGACCTTGATTGCATCGCGAAATGATGACGAACGAGTTTCAGAGGATCGAAGTGGATTTGGCGAGTTGCGAATTACATGGGTGAACGCGTTTCGAGAGTCTTTTCCCAGTGACCTCCCCAGAACAAACTCGATTGGTCTTCTTTATAGCGATCAGAAGATATAATTGATTTTCTCGAATATGCTGATTCTTAGACTAGTAATAGTTCTTGCATGTGAATTATTACTTTCTTGTATTAGGGAAAAACCTAGAGGACAAAATACAGACGCATACTAGTATCGTATTTGTTAATTGCGAATCATATCCTTCGTAATGATCCTTACAGAATGTCTTATTGAACGGTTTATTAACTGTAAGAAAGGAACTTGGAGTCTACTGAACAGAGGACAACGGCACGCTTTGTACAAAAGTTTGTACTCGAAACAAGCGTCTTTCAGAAAGGAAGTTAGAGAAAACTTGCTAAGTACGGTACAATGGCAAAGGCGGAAGTTTCTAGAAGTCCTGACCGACAGGATACTTCTTTCTCATGCTCTTTCTCTCTTTCCAGTGACCATTCTGATCCGCAAGATGTTCTTAGATCGGTCACTGGCGATAATAGTCAGTAAAGTGTTAAGTGACGTTACGAGGAATTCGAAGGGTCTGATAGTCGCTTTTATACCTCAATCGTGATTCTAACATTCGTGTCGTTTTACCATTATACTCTGTCAGCAGTTTCATCTTCCACTCGTAGCTTTATCCTCTTGGTCTTTGACTTATCGGTATGCTCCTTAATGCCTAGCAAATGGCGGAGCAGCTTCGCTTTAGCACTTCAGTTTTCCACCGAATTTTTCATGCAAATTGTGCTGCAATATTGAATTAGACTTGGCTTGTTACAGAGTTTAGGTTGTGTCAAGCCTGCTCTGTCGATGGAATTGGAAAACTGTGAACGCGATTCGAGATGCTCTGATCGATACAGGTGCTCCTCTCGGGAAGCATTGAAACGAAGAAAGTTCGGAAATATATTTTGGAAGCGCAGTACCGTTCGCTGCAATACTTTAATGTATAAATGCTTCGCTTTTGCGGGAAGGAGCATCGCAGAATTATTTGATGGTACGTTCTTTTGCTCAAATAAGATAACATCCTGCATTGACAGTCCTTCACAAAAGATAAGAGGAGTTTGAAAAAGAAGTTTTTTACCAAAAGCTTGCGGTTTAAACAAGTTGCAGTATCTTGTTCCGTTGAAAATTTTAATGAAGGACGAATTACTAAAAATTTGCTAGAGAATGAAAACTCAAGCGAAAAGTAAGTTAACGAGTATATTGTTAGAATTATTATAATCATTGCAGAGGATTGAACCCAGAGATGATTACTGTCCCTTTGCAATAGTCTCGTATCTTCGCTATTTCTCAGAGGCATCCAAAAACGATAATCCTTTAATGCACTCGAGATATAATCTCTTAAGTAGTCGAGCTCAACGTTATACCAACCAAAGTATGCTATAGGTCCCAAGGGGAATCCATTATAAAGTAACTTTAAACGTCAAATTCGAATGCCTTCAAGATTAAGAGTCCGTCTAATAATAATATAAACCCACCTTTCCATAAAATATTGCATTCTCCAATTAATGGAATCATCCCTTGCAATTTGCCTGAACCTCACAGACTGTTTTCTACTTCAGCTCGAAAAGGCAAGACGTCAAATATACATATTGCATTAAGAAATATATTACTGAATTAATCAATCACGCCTCAAATTTGGATGAAACGGTGTTCAACTGCTTTCAAACAGTTCGTGGTTAATGATTAAATTTTCATTACGGTCACTGGTGAAATTCCATTGGTAGGATCGGTGAAAGGCACCAGTGGTCAATCTCTTTTATCCCACTCTAGGGATAATTACTTTTTAACGCGGCAATGGAACTCCACGAAATCGGTAAATTCGAGCGTGACGACGATCGAATGAGTCCCATTCCCGATGAAGAGCGAATCTCGAAAGTAGTGTCAGCTAAAGTTCGAACTTTCCGTATCTCCGGTCGCTTTTGACGCTCGCGCGAAGTACTTTTACTTCTGGCCGAAAGTCGCTGACTGCTTCAAAGAACCGGCCTCTTTACTAGGATCTCGGATGCTGAATCTTTCCCTCGTCCTCTTTATCCCAGGACTTAGGATCCATTCCATTTTCCTCGAGGCTCACCTCTAGACAGGAAAACAGCCTGACCGAGAAACGACATGTCACTAATACCATTGTATGCTTTTGGATGGCAGCTGCTTTCTTCTACGATTGCTATCCTGGATACCTGTCCATTTAACCATAACGAATTCTTTATCCATCCGAGCGAAATACTTTCCCGGGTGTAGTTGCTTTAAAGTTTACTTTGAGCAGCGGTTTCAAACAGATTGTAGAGTCTAATGGAATTAAAGTTCATGAAGATATTGATAGTGCGATATTCACAAAAATAGAATAGAGTGCATGTATATATGTATAAAATACATTTCTGTCATTTGTCCAGTCAATCAGACCTGATATCAAATGAATTTCTGTGATATATTTATCTTTAGTGCAAGGATCATATTATAAATTCGCCTCTCCAAATTGCCATGTCTGAAACTTTCCTTGATAGACTCAAAAATCAACGAAGTATTCTAAGGTTCAAAACCTTCTGATATGCTCGGTTTTTCGATTTCACCCTCGATTCGAGTCTCTTCGTTAACTTTGAGTTCTCTGTACCATACGTCAAAGAAGTTCATCTTTTCTTGCCCGTTTCTCCGTAAATCAGCTTATACTTCTGGTTCACCGAAATGCTCGAGGCGGTGGAACGCTTGCATAACGAACATTTCCGAAAATGAGACCCGCGTGAATCTCTTGACAGTGTCACCTTCCTCGCCTTTGCCATTCTAAAACCGGTTCTACACCTAACTACTCTTCTTTTGTGCGGTTTTTTTTACCATCAAAGAAGCACAGGATGCAGTTGGATCTTCACAATATGTATTGTTGGAGTTTTCGTCTTAAATTGTATCCGATACATTTTATATACATATATCTTCGTATAGTTAACTTGACCGATGTATCATTTCTATTCAGTGTTTTTTTGTATGTGTCTTCACTAACTAACTTTTTAGTCACAGCTAATTACATGTGATGACACGTGCGAATAAAATCTATTCTGCCATTTCTGGTTTATGAAACTCAAAGGAAAAAGCGGCTTATGAATGTACGATATATTCACATATTACACGCATTACTGAATCAGATCTGACTGTACTGTATAGTCAGAATTATGCACACCGAGATATTCCGAGATTTTCTCAAAGCAGATTGCAAAAACGTCTCAAAGAGCCCGGCAACGGGTGTACCCTTAGCATTATAGTTCCTTGATTCTTCATATTTTCAATCCGTGTATTTACAGCTTTCCTTATTCTTCTATTTCACAGTCTGTACACAAGAGTTTCAAAAATTCTTTTCGATTCTCAAAGGCGAGAATCATGGCATGAGTGAAGCTTCGAAAAACGAGAAGCGTCTATCTGTCACTCGCACCCTCTTTGTCTTGCGACACTTGTCACGGTGTTTGAGCCCTTTGTTGCTTTTCGTCTTGTAGTCTTACCAGCATCGTCGTCTTCAACGACGCCTTTTGTTGCAGAGAAGTTTTCACCGTCGTAGATTAGTTTCCCAAAGCATAGTTTGCCTTCTTCGTATTTGTGGCCTCCGATACTTTCTATCGGCGGTTTAATATCCAATCCCGAAGAATTCTCTTCTCGAAGCGAGCATTTGCGACCTTATCGATTTCTTTTGCACCAAGACGACTTAAGCCGGAAGATTGAAAAACAGGTTGCTCTAACAGGTTGCTTTACCGTCTCTCAAGATATTTATCTCCTGTTTTGTGGAAATCTGTTGGAAAATCGTATTATGCGAGAGGTAGATATTTAAAAAACGATTTTCCACACAAATTAGAGATTACAGTGGTAGTAGGCATCTCGCAGAGAAAAACGCCAGCCTCAAACGAGTTTCCTGACGCGAGGAAGAATAATAAAAAATGAGCTACTTCCAAAAATGAGTCGTACGGATTTGAGCGAAAGAGCGAAGCTTTGCCGTGCGCGATACTTGTTTCGCCATTTGAATCTCTGAGCACCCTCGCACACTACGCTACACACACTTTTCGGTCGGCGTCTGCATTTCCGTCTTTCTTTTAGCATCCTGCCGCTGGAAATTCGGTGCTGTTGCCTCCGCGAGAATTTTTCTCCAGCCTTGTTGTACATCTCGCCATCAAATCACTCTTCTTCCTTCCTTCTCGAGTCGTAAGTCCCGCAAGTCTAAGCGAGATCATCCGGTAATTTTCGTGGTGTGCCTGCGACTGGAGCAGCCTGCGAGCGCAAGCCGGAACTTGAGATAAGTGGCAACGTATGCCGGAGGTGAGGGCTTGCAAAATTTAACGATACATCCCCGCGGCAGGAAACCGTGGCAAGAAAGTTACTCAGGCAATCTGTCCGGCGGCAGCAACGACAACGATGGACACGTATATTTACCAGGCAACTAAATTTGTTTATAGAACTCTCGCAAACACTTCCTGCTAGCTTGGTTTACCAACTTGTCGAATATTTCCGGCGAGTGGATTTCGCGGCTTAACACAAGTGAATTATCCCTCAGTTAACCGCGATTAAAGAGCTTAAATTAATGAAGCCTTTAATTGCTACCGAAATATGAGGCTATACTATCGAATTGTCGTTTAAATGCTAAGCAGCAGTATCGAAATCAAACCTTGAATTTTTCATCCCTGTTTCAAGATAGAACTAAAAATACCTAAGAACTATCTGCCAAATGTCCAACACATATGACTCTCTATTTCTAGTGCATCCCGTAGTATTCTCGAGATTTCCACAGACCAAAAGAGTTTTATTCAAAAAAGGAAGAAATAGCATAGTGGAAAGTAGCGTCGAAAGTTTCGCGTCGTCGCGAGCAAGACGTAGAGCGTAGGTAGGGTAAAGTTCGACGGTGGTCGCGAAGCGCATAGGGCCACCCTCCCCAGGGATAATTATTATCCCGGAAGTATAGGAAGTCGCTCGTATACGAGGCGTATATTACACGCGGGGAATAGAGTCCTTTGGGGTTGCGGGCGAAAGTAAGAAACACGGCGTATCCAGCCGCGTATCACCCCTTTTTTCGTGTATTTCATCGTCTCCACCGGCATCATGGGCGCCGTTGCGCCGTTTTCTTTCATGGCGTGGGCTTCTCCTCCCTTTTTGCCAACGGAAGGGCTGCTAGGCCTTCAGGGGGTGGCAGCCAGTGATTTGTGCCCGGCGAGAGGGCTGACCGTGTGCGAGGGTAGAAAAGTTTACGAGCCTCCCAGCTCGACTGCATATTTACTAAATAAGTATGCGAGAGAGAAAGAGAGAGAGAGAGAGAGAGAGAGAGAGAGAGAGAGAGAGAGAGAGAGAGAGGAAAACAGCCAAAATGCATCGTGTATTCCTCGCTGAATGCGTTTGCACCTTGAGCATCGCTCAGCTGTTTTTCTCGTGAGCTAGCATGCAGCCGATTTTTTTGCAATCCTCTGGCAGTCGGCTAGAGTCACGATTTTACAGATCCGGATGGGAGGTCCGCTTCTTTTCGGCTCGGAATTCGGATATATGCACAGTTGAGCGAGCGTTTCGAGAGAATTGCAGTATTATAATATTGCGAGCAGGAGAGCGACGGATAGCGATTCTGATCGTTTCATCCGCTTTTGTGTTCTATGAATTTTCATGATACTGGGTCGACGAACTTTGCCAAACATTTTTTGCCTATTCACCGCTGCGACGAGCAACGACGATCATTTCGCATAGCTTCCGTTTCTTAATGATTTTAGGACTGACCATTTATACACCATTTTTCTTATTGATTTTTCTTACAATTCCTGTTTGGAATATCCAATGTTATTAAACTAAAGTTGTTAGATTAATCGTGTCAAAAGTGTAATAATTATGAGGCAAACGAGCGAAAACATCCTTCAAGTATTAATGTTAATGACTATGACATCACTCTTGCAGAGGATTCTCGTAAAACTGTATACAACATTGCAATATAATCCACGCGTCAGAGTCTCACTCATCGTTCCAATGCACATACCTCAGTGAATGGAAAATTATTACAATTTATTAATGACTTTGTCTCTATTAACATCCGCGCATGCTATTAAAACTGACATAAACGATGCAATTATTCTCTTGAATTTATTGGAAGCCGACTACAAAATTACATGAGCAAATAGAAAACACATGTGTACCCATTTATCCAGCAAATACGTGACTCGGATAGACGACTAACGCTGGAGTAATGGTAGAATTATCGATAGCATTCCACGCGAACCATAAGCTGAAAAAAGTCTGTTCGATAGTTTACGTAAGAAGAAATGTCCGTTTGCTAGAACGTCTTTCAAACTCATTGTGGCTAGGTCAAATAATTGTTTCTGTCCAGCGAGAGCCATACGCGCAATAGTATATTTACACGCTATACACGAGGACTCTCCCTCGGCGGAGGGCGCTTTCAGATTGCCAAAGTCGACGCGAATCGTGCGAGAAAGATTAAACAGTGGAACGAGATTTCAAGGAAAAACGCGTTGCAACACTCTCGTCGGCGAGCTGCATCAATGCAGTAGGGTGCAATGGCCCGTATGTCACAGGGTGGCCGGGCTCCCTCGGTTGTGAAGGTTTATCTGTGTCCCTCACTGCTGTATAAACGTAAAGGACATTCCATGCTATGCCACATGCACGTTCATTAGAGATTAGAACAACCCATCTGCGCGAATAAGCCAACGCGAACCTTGGAATTAATATGAAATTTGTTTCTGTGTCGAACGAAATGAAAGTCACAAATGTGCGTTTAAATTCGACTGAAAAATTCTCAGCTGCTCTATATTCCATTTTGTGTGAGGATAGTAAATAATTTAGAGCGGAACGAAAGCTATCAAACGAGAACAGGATTCTTAATGAAATTGTTATTCCAGCATGAGCTGGAGTACATTTGACTAACAAGATCACGGAAGCAGGATAGTGAGCCGGGGTGGCTTTATCAGGGCATGAAAAGAAAACAAGGAACGCAAAGTTTCATGCACTTGTGCCGTTGCGGCGAGTATATATTTTTAAATTATCCCTATGTGTGTGTATATCCTAGCGTACGTGTATTTGACTTTACCCGAAGTGTTGAACTTTCAACGTTTCAAAGAACGAAACTGCATACTATATTATATCGCTCTGCTGTTAATACAATACAGTGTAATAACAAAATCCTAAATTAACGTGTATATTTATGTAAACTGTATTCTGGGTTTAGAACAAAATCACCAAAATTTGACTTTAGGTATTAATGCCTCGCATCAAAAGGGATCAACGATCCCTACAATATCCCCACAACGTAATCGAGTAACTTAACGCGCTTGATATTTCCCACAGCGGCAAGCTACGGTTACTACAAAGTTAATATTAAATTAATGGTGTTCTCTCGTTCGAATTTCATGAAAACCAAATGTGCGGCTAATGCAAAATGCATGCGGCTCAAGTCGGATGTGAGGATACACAGGGCAATTGCGATTATTGTAATAGCTTCATGACCAGGACAAACTGGAAAGACTAACTGGCTGGCTAGACAGACTTCACACCATAGTACAATAGGTTCTAAACACTCTGCAATCTCGAGTTCGTGCCATTCGTCACCAACAATGCTAAACACGAAGTCCACTTTGTCTCAAGTTCCTCCAAGTCCACACACACACACACACACACATACACACAAACTCACAGAGTAGCGCGAGTCAGCTTTTTATGCAGGCCACTGGGCGAGAATTTAGTCGAGCATGTTTCGCGGACAGCGGCTTGTCGCGGTGCAAAAATATCGCCGGTAGTATTTCACGGAGAGGGCGAACTTCGTCTTAATTCCAGTCGCGGTGAAAAAGAGCACGCGAGAGAAAGAGGGGGAGAAATAGTGCGAGGCGCCTCGTAAAGTCGATCCCGTAGACTTCATTCTCTTGGTGCGGCTTTTGTCCAGAAAATTTCCGGACTTCCGCATGGTTGGTCCAAGACCCCCTGTGTCACGTCTACCAGTGAAGAATTTTCCATTCTGCTCTTCTCCTCACTTCGACAATCCCACAAGCCTCACACTCCGTCTTGCCCGTCGCAAGTTTATTAGAAGATGACTTTTCGAGATGAGCAGTACGGCCATTCAACATGTACCGGAACTCGCGAAGCTACTCGGCCTCGGGAGAGACGGTGAGAGCTCATTCTGAGAGACGAGCTCCCCTTTGCCTCTGTGAGCAACTCTGCCCCCTACGGCGATTTGTCTACGAATGATCACACTTATGAACAGCTGATTCTCCGAGCTACGCCGGTCTATCTTGATCTACGTTCATATTACCATCGCAATTCGAATATTGTAATACGAAATTCAAAGCTTTTCCCCTAATGCTTTTATTAAATTAGAATGATTTCTTGTGAAATTCGTATTTCTACTCCAATCAGAACTACGAGTTACGTAAATTAGAGATTTGATATTAAGACAATTACATCATTGTTTTAATTCGAGTCAAAATGATGAGTTGCAATGTATAAATATGTAAGAAAGTTATATGAATAAAGCTTTAAACAGGAACAAGTACTTCAGACTCAAACTAATCTCGAAATTATCTGCTCCGGAATTCAGGTTTCCTAATTCAAAGGCGGAAATTCTTTTGAGGATGAAATTAACACTTTTTTCGGGAGCACTTTCGCACAGTTATAAGATTTCACACATGACGCGGGTGCATCAGAGACGATGAGCTTTCGCGGTATGAGCTTGCCTCGAGTCAGTCCGCGAAATGAGAAGGTGTTCCCCACTCTAACGAGTTTTCCGCGTCCATGTCTCATTATTCCTTGGCAAAGGGTTTCTGTGGGTTTTGTCGCGACTCGGTTAGATTTCCGACAGTGAGCACACGGCAGAACCAGGCGGTCGGTTGGTTGGTAGATACCCGAAAGGAGGTCAGGTTCCGTTTCGATTCGCTCGATTTTCCAGAATATTAATATCTACCTTAGGTTTCGCTCCAAGGTGTTTCCTCTAATATTGATTCTTTGTTTCAATTTGATCCTCACACTATTCGGTATTTTCCACGTCGACACCGGTACATTATTGCTTGAGAAAAAGGCGATTGGTCGCGACAATTAATGGTCCAGAAAAAATTGGCACCCTCTTCAAGGTGGCTGCGGCTCGGTGCACACCAAACATAGATGGTTGTTCTATTTCGCGGTGGGGTGAAGAGCTCGGTAATTAATTGTCGCATGGTGTACTGCGGGGTATTATGTGTGGAGTACGTGTTACATTACGTTGGGAACGATTACCTTGTCGGGAAGACGTTAAGCTCATTTCAGAACCGCAGGACTCAGTGTGGAATAATGCGCGTTTGCATTGGGAGCGTTAATGACATGCCGAGAAACGCTTTACGCGCTGTTCTTGAAATTAATCGAGCAATTTGCACAGTCGCTTAGACTCGTAAATTGAGAAAGTCAGTGTTAAGTGCTGGGAAAGTTTGTTAATTAATGTAACCGTAAGTAATTAACTGTTTAAGAATTACAAAACAGTTGTCAGACCGGTGGAAATAGAGAATTAGCATATATGTACAATAGCAATGACGAATTTCCGGAATTATAGAATTTTTCGTAGAGTTAGTAAGAAGAGGAGAAAAAGAGAAACTTGGGACAACTTTGAAATACTAGTTAACTTAATGAGCAAGTAAAAATATATTGTTAAATTACAAAGTTCACAGACCCGAGCGCTTATACTCGCACTTTATCAGTACACCATCTCCTCTATTCCACTGCTTCTAACAAGACCACCGTAAGAACAGTCTACAAGCAGTATTTGCGAATCAAGAAAACAACCCTACTACAAACGACAGTCACCGAAACTGCTATTACGAAGGTTCCAAGGGAAAATTGAATTACAAAACTTCCCACCAAATATTTTTGCACAACTGTCAGCTAAACAAAACCGCAAACATAGCTCGTTGATCCGATATTATATCCAAAGTTGAGTTCGCTTCCACTCACGCTGGATACGCCGCCACTAAGTTTAATAACCAATATTGTTCTCGCGTCCCCTTCCAGGGAAGGGTGCGCTACGACAGGAGTACGCGATATACACTTCGAGTGACGCGAAGGTATAGAGAGCTGGGCGCAGTATGGTCGCACGTAGAAAGGGAGGAGGGATTCGAAAAGCCATGGTAAGGAATAAGAGGCCCTCGAATCCTCTCGCAAGAGGCTCTGGTGCTCAACTAGCCGGAGGGCTAGAGACGCGATCACGGGACGCGAGGAATTGCAAGCTCAGGCTAAGTAAAGCGTCCCCGGGTGCGAAGGTCTAGGGCAAGTCGGTATAGGTACCAGAGCAGCCCCTTCTTCCTACTCGCACTCAAACGAAGCCAGCCCTTCCGTCAGCCGACTTAAGAGCCGCGTTTCAAGTAGCCGTAGCACTGCGCTACTGGTGGAACAGCAATTCTGCGGCCCTACTTTTGCCTCGTAGCCCTGCTAGGTAGAACCGGCGAATCGAGGGCTCTAACTGCTTCTTATTCTCTATTATCTGCTACCCTGGAGTCGCTTGATCTACCTGCTATTATCTCCCCGTCGTCGTCGTAGTCTTCTTTCTCTGGCAGAATCTCCCTCGTAGAGAATATGCTCTTCCTATGTCAGGCTCTTTTTTTCTTTTTTTTTTTCACGGTAATGAACGCCTCGTGGAAGTGGTGTATATATATAAGGTAATATGAAGTAGGGGGTATATTTCAAGCGGCTGACCATGTGGGCTGATGTCGGCGAGTAGAAATATGCTAGGAGCTCCATCACGATCGTGTAATGGGCTTCAAAGGAAGATAAGCGGGGGATGTGGTGGAAAAAGATGGATCACGCCACTGCGGGCCAAACACGCGGAACTTGGCATGCCGGTCGTATCCTGGAAATGAATCTACTCGCGGGAGAGACTTGGTCGTCTTCGTCTAGTCTAGCGAACACTTGCCACCCTTGGGGTATCTCTCTCTCTACTCGTTTCCCGGTTATATCAACTGCCAAGTAAACCGATTTGTTTTTTATTATTGCTTGGGAGTGAAGAGACGTTTTAGACTTGTCGGACGGAACAGCGACCTGTTCCACTAGCACACTGTCGACTGACTTTATCCAAGTGGCAGAGAAAAAGCTCGGACGATTGAATTAATAAAGCGGGTCATAATTGTAATACTTGATTCGCTCGATTGCAAATCAGGATGTGCTTGCTATTATTTTTTTGCTCTTTCTCTTTCCCTCGTTCTCTTTAGCGCGTGTAAATCTTTTGATGCTGTCCTTTTGCTCGATGTTCGGTTTACAATTAGTATACTTCGGTAGCTTCTTCCTTTACCCTTTGCTATCGTCGATATTGAACACTTATCTAAGGAGCGCACGCTTTATACTTTTTTAATTATTGTCTGTACGATTCGCCAACAGTTGAAAGATATTCCTCTTTGGAGCCTTTCTTCCGTTCCAATCCCCGACCCATTTTGCCTTTGTGATTCCATCGCGAACGATTGAAGGAAATGCCGTAGTCTATATTCCACTTCATATTAAAAACGATGCCGTTATCCTGACAGAGTATTGATGAGTATACGCACACTTTGCAATGCTTGTTTAATCGTAGTGTGGAGTCAGGACGGAAGCTTAATTCGATTCATTTCCTAAATACCTAGGGCAAGAGTGAATATTAATTTCTCAAGAACTCCGTTTGATGAAGCGCCACTTAATGTGCCGATATAACCGAACGATATTCGACGTAGCTAAATCAGAAAACACGAAAGCCCTCTCTCTTAAAATATATATTCTATAAGATGCGAAGAGCTTCTCTGGCACATTATCTTTCCATATACAGCATCATGATTACTTGCGCACTCATGCGATCGGCGCCTTTAAAACCTCTAGCTCTCTTAGACAGTTATTAAACTGCTAAGTACTGGCCGGCTAGTGAGGCGTCTCTATTAAAAATCCGATCCCAGTGGATTTCCTTGAAACCACTGTGGAGCTAGTGGTTCCCTAAGGGGACTACCCTGAACGAAAAACTTGTAGGAGCAGGTCTGCAAGCTATTAAAGTTAACCGTAGGAGGTCTAGCCTTGCGACGGACTGCGCGACCTTTCGCGCGTAGTTCGGTTCCGCTTGCCTTCGGCTTCATTCACAAACGTGGCCGTGCCGCCGCGTCGTTATCAGAGGTCCGTGGAGGGTGGTTTGCCGCGGTGGAGGGTTCGCCGCTTTCCCCTAACCTCGCGACGCGACCCCGCTACGCTCCTGGTGGCTCCCACCCTCCCTTCCCCCTCCAAACTTGGTCACGTCTCCCACCCCAATTGGGGGATTCGATCGACGTCGGAACTTCCCAGCGTGGCCACCCAACCCCGTGGTGGCGCCTGCGTCGAAACACCCCCGTAAACACACGACTGGCGGATGAGAAAGAGAGAGAGGCAGGATCGTCCTGGCACGAGTGAGAGGGTGCCACTTTCGTCGGCGTCCCTACGGCTATTCTTGTCAACCGTCACGGAGATTCTGACCTGCGCGAGAGGAGAACCACTGGCAGAGAACAGTGTGTCAGGATCCCACCTTCCCTCTCCAGACTACCCTACGTCCATGTCTATGTGTTCACGGGAAAGCTTCTCCTTGTGTTTTGCACACCGGTGAGAGCATGTGTAGAGCACGCCGGAGTACTTCTGGAGGGGAGTGTCGGTGGATGAAATGCGAATATTCGTGTCCGTGACAACTACGTTGGGGTGGCTCTCGAGGCTAGTAGTAGTACAGGCCGACGAAGCCAGGGAACGTTGTTGTTGGCATGTGTTTGTGCAATTGTACTGAACTCGCTCGCACTGATCCTACCAAGCCTTGGGTGCCACCAAGAAACTTCCGTGGTGGTAGATTGAACAGAACGGTCAAGACGATAGATCTATGTCTACGGTAGAATCACGCCTCGAATACGTTCTTCGAAAGGCCTCTCGATAGCCATGCTTCAGCTAGCAATGTATCCTACCCCTAATTCAAGCAGTCTCAATAAAGCAACATTTTCTTCCGTACATGCTTCAATGATCCTCGAAACCCTTCTCTTCTCAGGCTCCTCGAAGGCTGCTTGTTACATCGGTATCTACACTCAAGCGTCCGTATCCTCGCGCGCTTGGTGTTAGTGCTGTTCCGTTCCACCCCCGCGAGGAACTAACTCGTGTTGGTGGAGGATCGCTGGTGGTCGTGCGCGCCAGTGGTAACGGCGCTGGTGGTGGTGGTGGTGGTGGTGATGGTGGTGGTGGTAGTGTTAGTAGTGGTGGTGGAGGCGGCGACGACGGTGGTGGCGGTGGTGGCGGCGGCGGAAGGTAGTTTCTGGGTGGTGGAGGGCGCGGATCGTCGTCCGCAAAGTCGTGCGTTCACCCCGTGCCGCGACGACAACAGGGCGTCGTTCGTTCCGGAGCGAGCGACGCTGCACGAGAGAGAGTTCGCTTTGGGGGTCCCGCGCTCGTGAGCGCTTACCTCGTTTGACGCATCTGCCCTAGCTGTGTGATCCTTACTCGCTCACTTACTCAGTCGGCACTCTAACCCTTTTGGGCTCTTCGAGCACGGCGTGCTTTTCCTAACCAGTGTTGTGACACTTACAGTGACGCGCCGATCTCACGGCCACCTCGATTTGCTAGCTACACTACGAGTGGTAGTCCGCGTGGAAGTGAATGTGTTAGATTTCTGATCATCGCCGGAGACGGGGAGTGTGCACGTGGGCTTTGTCAGACGTGACGGTGGCTCCAGGTCTGGAGCACGAGGCAGCGGAGCGCGTTGTCGCGGCACGATTAGGTGATCTCTGTTCAGTGGGCACACTCGACGCCTTCGAGAAAGATTCTAACCGGTAATACGAAACCGAGAGGTATTGTTCCACGGGTTGCTACGGGCGCGGGCGTTACGGAGTGGGGTGCAGGTGGACTGGAAGTACCTTTTCCCTGTTGAGGCCTTCGTCCAAAGCAACGCGTTTTTGGGTGGTGAAGGATCGGCACTCGAGGCTTCCCTTTTACGTTTCAGCTCGTGATCTTTCATGTCGAAAACTCTCACGGGGAAAACACTGTCACGTGGTTGTCCTGAGTGAGAAGAAACCCGAAAGGACAAGTCGAAAGAAGAGGCTTCTCCAACTGTCGGAAATTTTGTGGGCGAAAGTCTCCGGGGATTGTGCTTGCCGAATCCCAAAGCGAGTGACACAAGATGAATAGATGGGGGTTCGTTCGACGAAACCGTAATTAACGGGGCTTCTGAGTTCTGCTAATTAGTGAGCGATCGATGACAAGGTCCTGTGAAATGGTGTGCTACTGTGCGAGCATTCGAATTGTCAAATTCTGATTCGGCGAGTCAGTTTTCCCGTTCGCGTCTCAAGCGAAGCACGGTCAATCTTCTTGCAGCGAGGCTTTGTGTTTGAGTGCAATAAGAGGAAGCTCGACAGAGTTTAAGTGCAGTGATATTGTAAGAAAAGCATTGAGTGGCAGTGCAACCCTTTCAGGTTACGAATCCAACAGGTTCCGGATGAACCCATCGGTTCGTGCTTGAAACGATCTCGAGCAGCGACTTTACCCGCTCGAGTTTTTTTTGGATTACCCCACAACGGCACCAACGGCATCTTGGATTCCCGCCCTTGGTGGCACGTGAATCGGCCCTTACAGCCAAAATCGATCTGGCCGGTCGCGTAGCAAGCGTGGCTTGGTAAGTTCCACGAGAGGGAGAACTCCTCGTAGGGTCTTTCATAGCGCACGATTCCACATAATATTACGGCGCCAAGGATAATTTCCGTCCAACTTCGACCTGTTCCATAAGAAGGGTCCCTTTCCGTAGAGGGGTAAAAATAATCTCGAAGAAAAGTTCTGAGTTAAAAATCCACGCGGTAGCTTATATCGCCTCAGGCCGATGTCACAGTTTGCAAGAGACCCGCGAAAGTTCACCAAGTTTCGGGGAACCAAGTCAGATGCTTCAACTTACAATTAGTTAGGAAGACGGAGTTCCCCGGTTTTTAGATTGATAAGAACGCCTTCTCAGTGAAACAATAAGGAATCTGATCCAGCTTCCTGCGGCTTATCTTCTTCTCCAGCATCTTTGTTAGGAAGCTCGCCAGACCTCTGGCATCCGCCAATCGACATCTCCATCGACAACGACGACGTGATGTGAAATCACAGAGATGCGAAATTCTCGCATTCTCGCAAAGGTTCATCGTCGCTTTGGAGAAGGCTTTCAGGTGATGTATCCACGTCACTTGTCTCCCGAAAGGTCTTACTCCCGAGATCCAAGGTTCTCGAGTCCGTTACATAACCGAGAAAGAGGGTGGGTCACCGAGTACCCAACCGCTTTTGCCTGTTTACTAATCACTGGCGACTTTAAATGCTCCCAGTGATTTAATGCATCTTTCGCGAGCATGCCAACCTGACTAGCATTAAGCGAGAGTTCCGCTTGAACCGCATATCATTCCGGCTTTAAAAACGAACCTCCTCCGCCCCGACTAATTCTCGTAATTGCTATCCCGGCTTTCTTCGTGCCTCTATCCGCTAAGTTTCTCACTGTGTTCACCGACGTATTTCATTGGTACCGCTCGCAAACACAGAGGACAAAGGATTAAAACGCGCTGATGGGAAAAGTAATTTCGCTGAGCGAAACGTCGTGATCGTAGTCGTCGTCATCCGACCGATGAACTAACGTTACCTTCAACACGAGCACTGCTCAGGGTCCTAGGAAGGATTTTGGGAAATTGGGCGCTGAATCACGCGTTAAGTACGCCGTTTAATTCAGTTAGCGAACTGTCGGACGAAGTTTCGAACGCTCTCCATGCATGTACTTCCACGTGATTTTCGCGCTGGCAAAATTCACGTGTTTGCCCGGCAGACATGGCTTCCGATGTCGCGTTTGCGTAGGGTTGGCTTTCGAGCGGCGAGAAAACTCTTGTTTACGTACCCGCAGACCATTCATGCGTTCGATTAACTCTCTGGGATTAAGGCTTCCATCCATCTAACTACTGCAATGAGATCGTTCTTCTACGGGAAATTACACAATCTCACAATAATTTCTACGTCTAGGTGGTAAATTTTCTTTAGCCACTAGATATTGTCGTTTCCTTAATTCGCAATTACATCCAAAAGTGTACGTCCCCCGACTCACGTTCGTCAATTAGTATTGGAAAAGTCGATACCGGAAATCGAGCTCTGCTACTAATGAAAAATGCAATGGCTCATATAGGAAGCGGAACCGTGACCAAATACTTCAGGGAATTGCTTCGAATACCATAATGTTGATCAAGCTATTATACATGTATTTTTGCAAGCTGCGTGACTCTACCATGCGAAATTATTTCGCCAGCACCTAGTGTTCAAATGTTACAGAATAATATTGGCTTTATGAGCCAACTGTTGTGAAAGTTTGTTTAACTCGGCCGTTGTTACAGACTTGTCTACGGAATTCTATGATTTACAAGCTCAGATGTGATTCAAGTTATGTTGTTCCGTACACCTTCCCTCAAGGACCTCGACCGGTTCAGAAGTTTCACGAGCGAATCAACGAGGTGAAAAATGCCCTTTAACGTCGCGTTTGAGTACCATTAAGTCTCACTGTTTCAAAAACCATGCGGTGCAATTGACATTCCATAATTGTCTTTCCTGATGGATTTACTTTCATCAGTATCCATATCCATAATCACGGCAGTTTGTAATTTCTTTTAATTGCATCTATGTGTATTTATTTGATCTTTAGTATTTCGCAAAATAAATCGGCAGAAACACGATTAGCCTATGTACACATAATCGGTTAAAAATTGTTAGAATACTGGTCGAATGTTCAGCTTTAATCTCGGAAACGTGTGTGTCTTTCACGTAGAATCCACTCGAATTACTTCAGTGTAAAATCTTCACTCCGTTAGTTAGACGTCTCGGGATAGAGAGTACGGAAACCGCAGTAAGCAACAATAGTCCACTGATTTTACCGTCACTTTACTGAGCCATGGTCAAACGCCTCGTCTTGAAACTGTGTCACAGAGAAGGGTTAAATCCCGGCCGCATCAAGGCTCCCGCTTTCGAAATGGATTACCCGTAATTGGAGCCTGACGTTCGCGGAACAGTAACCGCACCCTGTACATCAGAACAGAGCGTCAGACTACCTTGGCATCCTTGGCTATCTGGCTCCTCTATTTTGCTACCCTTTGGCCTGCTGTCTTTCCGCACTGTCACGCACAGGTGCCAGACGCGTTGACATGCCAGACGGCGATCCCATCTTCGTCAAAGTTCACGAATGAGACCCTCCCTGCTATTCGCGTAATCAATCGCAGTTGCAAGAGTTCAATCGGGCAAATCTCCGCACCATTTCAATTAAAAAAGTAGAATTAAAGTTAAGAACAGTTAAAGTTACCAATGCCGAGGCAATAGAACGTGAGATAGAAAGGTACAAAAGAGGAAAATGAGTGAAATTAATTCCGAAGGAAAATGAAACAATGACTTTTCGAACTGAATAGTATGGAAGATTATGATATTATAAGGAGGCTAATGGGAACATTTGGAAATGGAAGATGGCCGGATTGCGCTATTGGGTACTTGGGAAACACATCAGGCTAGCTGTTCTGATTAATCGTCAGTCGATTTGAAGCAGCGTAATTTATGTCGCAATCGCGGTGATTTGACATTCCATCCGAACAGTTACATTGGGTTACTTTGACAGCGATGTAATAACCACGGTGACGAAGGACGGATCGCGAAAAGTGCGCAAGCTCTTATCCGAAGAAAATTGACGACCGAAGGAAACTATTAAGCTTCCAATCTTTAAAAAAAAGTGGCAACGAAAAAGATCAGTGGACAAGGGAGCTTGAAAGGTGAAATTAAATTAATGCCACTGACATCTGCTCTGCTCCCAAGATATTTATATCCGATTGAATCGATACGTATATCCTGGAATACGACGGAAAGTTTAAAGGAGAAGTTGCGCGTCGAAAAACACTTGAGGAGCAGCTCGTAACACCAGTAGTAGTACTAGTAGCAGTAACAAGTAGAGAAGTACGCGACAAGTTTGAACTTTGTCAAGCCGATTTCACTAATCTTCGATTCTACAGCACTGTCGATTCCACTCAAACGACACTGTCAACTTTCAGCCTGTAAGCGCGCGGTCCAATCAAACAAAACTCTTTAAAGTCTAATAAAGAGGATCGATTCGTCGACCGTTTGCCAGGCCAGAAACCAAGTCATGTCTTGGTCGCGAAAAACCCGCTGCCAGCTGTCAGCGACACCCATTGGCAGATTCGCACTTCATCTCGAACACAATAGAGGAACTGTCAGCCTCAAAATCGAGCTGTTTGACAGGCGTGGTTGGGTATATGAATGTGTATATACATACGTGTCACGCGTGTGTCCAAATCCTTTGTGATAATGAACATTCCAGGCTTGAATGCCTCTGTGGTTGGGAAATTAAAGGCAGTTCTTTCTCTCTTGTTTCGCAGGCGCGATCAATGCTTCGGGGTAAAAGGAATTCACGGCAAGCCGTAATATGCAATTCGATACTCGTACCGTAGGCTAGGTGTTATCATCCTTTTAAAATAACGTCACCGAATGCTTCGACTTTAAATTTAGTTTACTCGCGAATTCGACTGATATTTTTGAATTCTCTGTGCTTTGGGAGCTTGACAAAATGATTTTCCTCGCGACGCGCGTATGCGCGGTAATCAGTGGAGGTTTCGCTAACGGTTAGAGTGCAGTGATTGACGTAGATTAATATTTTAGTTATCTTGCTGCTGGATTTTCTCCGAATTTTTCCATTTTTCGTACACACATTTCGTCACGGGTTTTTGCCATTGACATTTTCCTCTTTAACCACCTTTTTCATTCTCGCACACAACGTTTTGTCGTGTTTATCGTACATATTACGATATCGTAATGAAATTATTCATGCTAAATTTTAGTTATGTTATAGAGATTGAAGGAGCACGTTCATAAGGAAACCCGAGATTTTTAATTATTCAATTCTATTTATGAATACTCATCACCAACGACGCAAA
This sequence comes from Trypoxylon attenuatum, assembly GCA_963989405.1. Taxonomy (NCBI): domain Eukaryota; kingdom Metazoa; phylum Arthropoda; class Insecta; order Hymenoptera; family Crabronidae; genus Trypoxylon; species Trypoxylon attenuatum. The sequence goes on from OZ022491.1 coordinate 15,326,375, forward strand.
CAGTAAAAAACTTGACGACAGTGTGTAGCATTTAACAGGAAAATCCAATTATTAGAATCGAAATAAAAAATTGGACGGTGAGTCGACAGATTATAAGTATGTAGTGACATACACTGCTCGATATCGAATGTGTAGCAGTGGAGCATGGACATTCTTGACAGGCCGTATCGGAAACCCACCATACATTGTCATACGCAGCTGATCATCGAGTTGCGATGCACAGTTCACTTGAAATGCAATTTCAATTGCATCATACGTGTAGGATCTAATACTTAACAAGACATAAACTCAATGTGTCATCTCGTTTCGAGAAATGTTTCCGATTAAGCATATCAATCGAGTACACTTGATCAATATCGACATCGTGTATCAGTTCCACGATCTTCTTCGTTACTTGCAATTTCCTGCTCGAAGAAAGAAGCAATCTGACGGAAGAAAAGAGGAAAGGAGAGCTAAGGTTCACGATGAAACGAATCGTTCGCGTTTGAGCAGCATGCTTTGTTTGACGTGTCTCACCGGAAGTTCATGATAGCTTGTCATGTACAGACCGAGCGTTGGATAACATTACTCGGTATACGTGAAAACATGTATCGCAGAAAGCGGCAAAGTGAAATTTCCAGCATCCAATGCAGACAAGCGTGTATGCCAATCTTTTTCCAGCGGTCGCCGAGCAATTAATCGCGCTTCGCTCGATCGAAAGTAATTGCGAAGAAAACAGAGACAGCCAACTGAATGAGGGAAAATATTGGCCTGGTAATATCGACATGCACCTCATGGAAATATCGACACTGGCTAATATTGACGAAAGAACGGAGAATGTAGTTCCCAATTGGCTCGATCGCACAATGACACTGTTTATGTCCGTCATCGATACCCAATTAGGACACTAAGTAGCTAGAATGCTTCACTTGTCAGAATGATTCAACGATACAGCAATGCATAGAAAAATTCTAACTTTCGAAAGCAAAATCTAAATTAATTAGAGAGATAATAGTCTGGTTGTATCAATAACCGACTGGTAATAAATTGAAATCAAATTGGGTATCGATCGTACTATTATTCCCAATCCATTCGAGACGAAATACAATAGGAATGTCGATATACGAAATCTCAAACACGAAATAGACTGACAGCTGCGTGTATTGCGCTATCATACGTCTCCCTGTCACGTAACTGGATCAAATAGTATTCAGCAACAATTTTTCGATGTGAACACGAGTATCCGTTCATAGGTAAAGCGATGAATGGATTTGTCTGTAGGATGTTCAAAGTCTATTCTTGTGGGGCAGTATACCAGTAGTACTAGTAGTACCACAATTCCACATGTCGCGCGAGCAAACCAGTTCTACGCCCAAGTTCGAGAGACCCAGTTCGTTGTACATCCAGGGCGCGAGAGTAGAGAATTGGAGCCAATATCAGAAAATCAATGAAAGCAACGAGATGCGAAATGAACTATGTTCATTATTCAAGCTACCGAAACACGATTTCTCAAAGATGGCAATCTTCATAGTTCAAACTGACAACAGATTGCTGTATATATATATATATATATGTATATCCAACGTCCTGTTTCAATTCTCCGATTCCTATCCTAGACTCCCATTCTCAATTTGACGAGAATTTCCGACCGAGATGCAAAGTAGTTTGCATAAATAAAATATTTCCATTGGCGCGTCGTTAAGCGAAACGTAAACATATTAGCAATGCAGCACTGGTGCCGTAATGGAGTCTGCTGCAGCAGTTGGCAGTGTTCGACTAAATAACCGCTGCTCGCGTGCGCGCGCGCGCGCGCGCCAGGTGACATTCTGCAGGCAGTACCGATTAGTCAAGAGCTAAAAAAGGACTGCCTCGAGCAATAGTTGATGACGTTTAATTGGTTTTGGCTGGAAACCGGCGTGGCACGGTGGCAGAGAGCATCATAATTGCAAGTACCTGCGGCTACAGAGCTTACCACCATTACAGGTGGTTGGCAAATTCTGTCCTGTGTGTAGTAAGCGGATCAAGACCGTATCCTGCGATCCGCTATCTCTCAGCAGGAATTCTAAAGTAAGAACGTACTGGTTCGATAGTTACTTCGACCATACTCCTGTAGTTTTACAGTGACACAGCCTATCGAAGCTTTGACTAGCTTTTTGCTTCCTCCAGAAATTGCATCCGAAGAGTCAAGTCTTTTCCTCTAATACGCACAATGAGCAGTAATCGCATTATTGGTCCGCAATCCAAAGGTTTCTGAATACTAGGCTGTATTGTGCGATTGTATCCCATCTCGAGAGAAGAGGAACAGCGTAAATCCAGCAGCAAGTACTGCATTGCCATTTTCAGTCCTCTCTATAATGACAAGCATTTCTATTTAGCGCTGTTCACTGCGGCAATAATTACAACTCGCGCCGTTGCGGTGCATCTAGTTTCGCCACGCGAATCGATATGCAAAATCGATATTTACGATGGCCAGCCACCGTGGCGTGATGCTGTTTTCCAAATTTCATCCTGGAAATAATGCTCCCAAAGCTGAGACCATCCAAATATTTGCTGTCGTAAATCTCGAACGGATTCCATCGTATATCCCCAGGGTTTATCTTGATTCTTGCGCCACTATTTCCATAATTACTCGGACGATCGGTGAATTGTGTTTGGTCGGTGGATCAATTTAATCTGGGGAATGTGGAATCGGAACCGATTTGCTCCACAAAACTTTTGAAACGCGACTAGCTTGTCGCGAAGGATCTCGAGTGGCGGGTTAAGAGATATCGTCTTGAGAATTAGCCATAAACATATATCTCCCGAGTGCTCTCGGATGTACTGGCACTCTAGGATATCCGAGCACAGTACCGTCTACAAGGAGAAAACGCATTTCACTATTCAGCCGTGCTATTGTATTTTCTGTTCGTATTGTTCCCCATCTTGACAGTTTCTCCGTTGTCTAGATCTACTGTTCGCCGAATGATAATGCTCGTTTCTTTCGCTTGTTGCTCCAAGGATATCCTTATCCGCTTTGTTTTTCAAAATTTATCGATGCGTCGAGTTTTTCTTTCTTACTAGTAGTAAAAGTTATCTATCGATCTTGATGCATTTTTCTTCGCTCCAAATATACGCCAATACAGATACTAAAAGTTCGTTGATCTTTGATGTCTGCTAATTTCTGGATTCATTTTCTCCGTGAGATTCTATTTCTATCTTAGAATTAGGTAGTCTGTAATCAAACTTGGCTGGCGAACTTATTTCGGTCCCGTTTCTACGAGAATAGTAGAACATCTATCATCGGCGCACATGTCACTTCCAGTGTCCTATAAAGCACTTTTCATGTCAGATATATAACTCTCGCGTATAAATAGGCCAGCAGAGTTTCAACGGGTTCCCGCATCCAGCTGAATATAAACTCGAGAAATATGTAGACGATTATCGAAGTTCTTGGCAAAAATTGCCACTTGCAAAAAAATTCAGCATCGAGTTTCGCGTTCTACTGTTATCTTCTTTGGGCGACTGATCTGGTGACGAATAAGAACGATCATCGGTTTACTCAGGGTCTTCCATGCCAGTACGTATGTTCTGCATAAAAATATCCGCAGCATGCATTGACGGTTCACTTTGAGCGCTCGTCGAGAGTCGTTGGGGCGCGTTAAGTATGAATATGCACTTTTCTGGAGAGTCTTGGGTTGAAGGTAAGACCGAGTTGTTTGGAGGAGGGTCTCCGAGGGAGAAATGCGGGTCACCATTTATATAAACTAGTGCGTGACTTCTTGTTGCTCCTTTAAGTTCTAAGACGACGTCCGCACTTACTGTGAGATGCGGGTTTAGACAAGAAACATAACTATGTGCATTCCCTCGACGAAGGGAATACGGTTTATCTACTGCTACAAGGTACAGCACAACAGTAAAATATTAAATACCATTTGCTGAGTGAAATATGGTTTTAAGACTGGTCTTAAGTCTCATTGAATTATGTACATAGCAAAGATGACGGAGTTTTGAATTTGAATCACGAGAAAGATTAAATAAAATCGAAAGTGTATTGTTTCTTTGAAACTAGTGCAAAACTCTATTGGTACAAACTCATCGATATCGCGTGATCAGGCTTCGGAAGCGTAAGTCAAAACTACGACTAAGATAATGTTAGCGTCTGATGGATCTAATTCAGCCTGAGGGAAAGTTCATGTTGAATTCTGTTAAGGCAATTGTCTATCGTTCCACACTTCTCCCAAACTTCCATGCATGCACAGACACATGTTACTAGGCGTGGAATTCCGTGATCGTCGGTTTTCGTAAACGACCTAACAGCGCAATAACTATGCCCTATAGAATTACAAGGAAAAATGCTTGCCAGGAATTAGGTTTCTCGCTAGAAGCTTTCAACCACATCTCAGGAAAATGTACTGGGACTCCTCGAACTGCCGTGATTTTTCTCTTGGCAACACTCGCGCACACAACATATACGACAATAAACGGGAGGAAGAAGGAGAGAAATCTTGTAGCTCTGTATTGTACATTCTTAACCGATGGAATCTACACAAGAAAAATCCATATCGCTCAGAGCACATACAAGTCCCTCTCTAGTAAATCTAAATCTTAGCGGCAGCATGTTAGTCTGTATCGTCTCTCAAGGCCGAAGCAATTTCTCCGCATCTCTCAAATCGTAATTTGAGTCCTTGTTCCCTTGGGCTAATATTAGTACTCTATACTTTTTCCGACTAAATCCTTCTCAGCTCTTTTCTTCTTCTTTTCTTTCTACTCTCATTAAAAGCAAGAACATGATCGGATTTTCTCAAGGTTCTTTCTCCTCTTTCCACTTGGCGCACACATACAATTTTACCCATTCTGCATGAAAAGCGGTTATTGCAGGATTATGCGTGAATTCGTAAATTCAGATTTAACTTTTTCAGATTCTTTCTCCACGGGAAAATCTGACTCCTGATTTTTCTTCTCGGATCTATTTCTCTGGTTTCGAGGACACGTGTATGTACCTACGTATTACGTGGATATATATAGATATATATATATGTGTGTGTGTATACTCTTTTGGCAGAGCCAGCGCGTATGAAGAATTTCCAAGAAGAATTTGCGTAACTTTCGAAGAATTTTGTGAACGGGAGGGTTCGCGTGAGTTCTTCCCTCTCGTAAATTTCTGTTGAGAAGTTCGCCATAATCGTACGTTTCTCACGCTCGGTTTGGAGCTACGATGTCGGTCGGGAAAAAGTTGTGTATACCGAAATTTTCGCGACTACGCTGCTGAGCCTCTCAATTTATCTACGCCCCATATATTTTTCCATGTTTGCTGCCTCGCGACGTACGGTCTTTTTTGTCCACTGTTTACGAAATCGTTCTCTGGACTTGATTGCGCTCGAGTTTTTGTTGAGCTGGCAAGTCTGACACTTTTTTCAAAGTCTACGGCCAAACGTATTTACGTCTGCAAAATCAAACTGCTCGGACGAAGCATCCCAACCAGAAGTAATTACTTTTGGTTAAAAACTGGTTGAAATGATCGAAATGAACCTTAAGGAATTCATCGATAATATCTGTTTCATTATGTAAGAGATAAAAGGGTTACGTTTATAGGAAGCTCAAGTTGAAACAAACAAACAAAATAGAAAGAACGTTCTTCTTAACAAATGAATATATATATATATGTAGGTTGCTATACATTTATATCATAATTAGTGGCATTTAATTATACATTTGTATTATTATCGTTTTTATATTACTATCATAAATGGTGTTTAATATAATATGAGGATGAACTTACTAATATAGCCGGACAAATAAATTAAAAATTTAATAGACTATAAATTATGTGCTAGACATTTTGAAAATTCGCTAGCTTTTATCCATCATCCTGTAAACTTACTTTATTTTCAAATAAGCTTAGAATCAAATGATAATAAATTTACTGGTTGTCAAAAAAGTGAGAAATTTGAAATTCGGCTCGCGGAGTCTTCTCCATCAGCTACCATTACCTAAATTACTCTAATACCCTTAATTCCTCGCTGTCGCGCTATTAAAATATTACGCTGTCTCGCGGAGTAGTCCGATTTCCCACCGACACAAACGCGTACCATTTTCGCGATGAATTCAACCCGGTACAATTAAATGTAATCGCATATTTCTCGAGGGAGCATCGTCGTCGCGAAGCAGCGCGCCAAGAGCAGCCGCGACACCGTGTTACTAGAAAGCTACCATCTAGGAGAGAAAAACCATATTTTTACTTCCATCGTTATCTATCCTCCCGTGGTTTCCAACTATTTGCAGACAGGCTGTTTCGTGAGATTTACAAGAATCTCGTAATTTTCGCGATCCATCCTAGCAGCAGATATTGCCTCTAAACTTTCCATCTCAAAATCATTTTCAAGCAAGTGCTCGAGACACGAGCCAGGTATATACATACATTTCGCTTTAGTATTCTATGACACGATTTCGAAAATGACACAAAGTCACATAAACGATGCCGTACCGCAACGAATAGCCTGTAAAAATGGTTTCTCGATTGGTCTAGAGAAATATTTGCTAGGTTTCTTCGCATAAGGTTTGCGCAGTTTGAGTTTTTTTTACTGGCTGACTCAATGAAGAATTGACAAGCTCTTAAAGCTTGCACTTACAATAGGCTACTCCATTCGCTAAGAAGTGCACATTGGATGCATTATCCAACAGCGCAGAGTATATTTCCAAAGGGACGCTCGGTGCTTTCTTTGGGGAAGGAATTCTATTCTTTCCTGCATACGCGAAATTCTGCTTTACCCTTCTACCGCTTGCGCTTAATTAACTTCATCGTTCTACCCACCCCGACAAACCTGCCGGCGGTATGACGTTGGCTCACTTTGAAAATGAGTCTTGAGATGCTGCTGGGATTGCTGTCTCGATAAGCTTATCCAGGAAAGAGTTACGCTCTTTGTTTGCACGAGACACTTTTGCGAATGCTAATCTCGTACCACCAGCTAACTGTATACATATGTATGTATCTATATTACAAGCATTCACGCAAAAACCCAAATAACGTGGAACTGGCGTGCTCGAAACAGCGGGAGTTTAATTTTCTTTATAATAAATTCCGCTGGCAAACTCAAAGCTCGTTCCAGAGTGGCGGTGTATTATTTTAGTAAATTCATGAAATTCGTTTTCCCATTAAAGTTTGTGTAGATTATACAAATACCAACAAATGTTCGCTACTTATTAGTTGGATCATTTAGAAGACGTTTGAGAGGGGAGCAATTGAAAATAGCCTTTCAGAAATGTGCAAACACGTGAAGCATTTTACTGCAAGATGATCTCATATCCTGCAATGATGACCAAGAAAATCCAACTCATTCAACCCTGCAGCTATATCTTTTCTTTTCGACCCTCCGCCCTTTCTACCCTAGTTCTTTAGGGACGTTCCCTCAAAGAGTGGTTCGCACATAAGTGCTCTAACCGGGGTCCAATTAGACGAAGCAGGTATAACGAGTGGTCTTGTGCCTTTCGTTCGCTTCTTTAAAAAGATGTCGCTTCTTGAACTTGATGACTGATCACCCGCCTTGAGACTACAACCATCTTGTCAAAAAAAGTGAAGAAACGTCAAAAACACAACTGAATGACAACCATAAGAATAGGGATCCCACAGAATACCACAGATTCACAGGTGGGAATTCTTTCGTAATCTTTCCAATCGTTCTGAACTGTTCACTCGAATTTTCTTTTCCAAGAATATCACCTTCTCAATCTTACATCCATTGAATTACCAGCGCATCTCGTTGAATTCAACGCCGCCAATTTTGGCTCATTTCTCTCCCAATTTCCCCACAAATCTTCCACTTCATCAGGCTTTCATTCTTCTCACCAATTTTTCCCCCTTTTTCCCCCCCATTCTCCCCGCGTGTCACTATATATCAGATTCCTACTGGCGAGCTTATTATTATCCTCGACGCGAGCAATTAACCGAGGGTCATAAATAACACTGGAAACTCGGTTTCTCGTGACTTGGTTTGAATGGTTGGTTACCGTGGTAGCTGCAAGAGATATCTCATGGTGGTAGTGTGGTGTGTGCATCGTGACAAATGATCGATCGAATACTCCCTATCTTTGGTCGATCCTTGCAAGCCGAGCTTTCCAGTTGAATGTCGGTATTTCTCGATTCTCGATTTTCCTCCAGTTTTCCGTGGCATCGATCGTTTTCGCGTACTGGCGAATCCTCTAACGTTCTTCTGCCTGGTCTCGTTCGAGCGGCTAAAGTGCACGCGAAGAGCACTGGTTCTTAGCGGTTTTTCTGTATCGATCGTTTTTATGCGTTTCTCTGCGTTCCTCTGCGTTCCTCTGCGTTTCTCCGTTGCACGAGGGAGCGTTTTACGAGCACAGTTCAACTAGGGGTGCATTACCGTTCCGAACGACCTTATGTCGTTCAGACTCTTTCGCCTGGAAAGCCTGTATTACGCGTTCTGCTGTTTTAACTAGGCGAAATTACGTTTAACTACGTCTGCTAGTATTCAAGTTATTATTTCGTATTGTTCATACGCACTAGAAACAGTTTTATTCGGTCATCGCGTGCTTCTTCTATTGCATTTCGTGGAAGTATGCAAACATTGAACCAAGGATTAGTGTGTCCCAACTTCAACAATGATTAAAGCGATTAGTTTCTTCTAGATTATAATTATGAACTATGAAAATGTTCTTTTATATCAGATGCCCCTGAAAATCCGACTGTGTAATTATTTTATACCTGCGATAACCGGAAAAAATACTACAGGCAAATACATGTGAAAACTCACGCAAACACAGCACAGAATATTAAATAAAATAATGACGGTAAGTGTGATAGATTCGTCTGGATTTTGTACACACAAACACTTCCTTTTACAAGTATATAAGATTTACGGTAAATAAATGATTCTTAAACGATACATTCGGCGAATGATAAATATAAAATGAATTACTTTAACCATTTAATAGCGTTAATATCAATGGCCATTAGTTTCAATTTCGAAGGATATATTCGCGATATCGGCCTTGTATCGACTGTCACGTCGCATTCAGTCTGGCAGAAAATGCCAATGCGCGCTTTCATTCTAACCAACCGCTTGTCCCGAGATTTACTGTAACGACGCTTTATTAAAACGGCGTTGCGCATTGCTAAATTACCGCGAATCCTGTCGAAACGCGTAGCTTTTGTTCGTTGTCGTCGATTAAGCTGTAATGAAGTCAGGTCCCGACGACTATGCTTTAAACGCGGGATTACGCGATTAATGACGTAGCCATAATTCATGTGGCTGCTATTATTAAATAGCTGTTTGATCGGCCGTATGAACGCAGTTAAACTTATAAAGGACGAAATATGTCGGAATTAAGTCACATATCGCTCGGCGTAGCCCTTCGACATTTTCATCTCAAATCGCGTGCAGTAATATCGAACCCTACGCTGCAATATACGCCTTGTCATCCTCCTCGTCGTCATAGCACGTTAGAATATATTTTCTCTGCAATTTTCTATCATTCAATTTTCAACCGCACTTTTGATCAGATCACCAATAACAAAACCGTACGAGACTCTAGATTCTACTACGATATTCCAAGCACATTGAAAATAAATGCCTTCGTCATAAGAATTAATATTTCAGCAATAATTGATCTATTTTACTTTCTAATTTTTCATTCTAACCACTCGTTCGTTCTTATATATTTATTCCAGGAAGAATCCTTCTAACTATGATTTTCAACAATGTTCCTGATCGGATCAGTTCTTGTATCGAGCAAACTGTCGATTAGACGATTCGCGAAAGTGAGATCCATTCGGTGTTCGCTGAAATGGCCGATGCAACGCGAAGGTCCGCGTTATGATCTGATTCGACGAATGCAAATGGATGTGCACGCGACTGGTATCGGCGATCCGCGTCGCAACGCGAGTACAGTGTGTACAGGACAGGGCCACATCGCGCAACCTGCATTCAGAAGCTGACTACTGCCACCCCCACGATTTTATCGTTTCACGGGCTCTACTGCTCGCATGGATGAGCGATATCTGCACTGCGCGTGATCGACGATAGCTTCCCGCGAAAGGAACACTATGTTTATTCGACCGTCTATCTATTGAACGTGCCACCGATGAAACGTAATAACGTCGAGAAACATTCTTCCTTTTTATCCCTTCGTTAGCGGGCTACCCACTGCAAGCTTAATTAGCTAGCGAAATTCTCAACTGCATAGGACAAGCACGTGTATTCATAGTTTGTTAGTCCACGACGACAGTAAGTTCGAGTATATTATTTAGATTGGTGTAGGAATAGTGTAGCTTTAGGGAAACTAATTTCCGGTAGCTATATTGAATCACATTCATTAACCCGACAAATAAGGAACAACATGTTGAATGACCAATGTACAGCTGTTAAATAACTCTGTGTGATATGTGGCTATGTATCAAAGATAATCCGTGAATTATTATTGCCGATACACAGGGTGTAAAGTTACAATTGCGTATGAATTCAGGGTCAAGATGAAAACGAAGAGGGAGAATTTAACGAAAATAGCTTTTAGATAAATAATTGTACTTAATTTGATGATGTATTAGCAGAGTAATGCGCGAACCATGATCTTCTGTTCATCCTAGTACAATTCTTCTCTGGCAATGAGTAGCACACCATCATCTAGTCTAGTCGGCAATCTCTGACCCAATTATGTGCTTCGAGCTTCATCCAGAGCAGCGCTTGCAGTGACATTACGCAAGGCTAAATTCCCCTTGCCGCGCTGACTTCCCCGTCAATCTCGCTAGTCACGACTCTATATCCGAAATTCTAATGCGTTTCGCTTGCAAGTTATTGGCCCAAAAAGGGGGCAAATCAAACATAGTAATTTAGCTTAAATAATCACTGGATAGCTAATAATTTACCGATTAAATTTCTACCTTGCGATATGAAGTTTCTTTCGATTGAATCGTGTATAAGAAAAGTCAAAAAGACGTGTCTATTGTTCACGAAATAAGCATCCTAGATCCAGATTAGGCTACGCGAGTCTAAGAAATTGGATCGAGGATTTCTCTCTGGAACTGAAATGAAATTTCGCAAAATGAGACTGGCTAATCGCGCGCGTCATACATTTTGCATGAGGCTCCATTCCCGACTAGTCGCAGTATGCAAATTATTCGATGATAATTCCAGAACCGGAAGTAAGCACGAACTTTCCGTTTACATAGTTGCAGGATAAGCAACCTGTTATCCTACGCGAAGTGTTTTGCCAAAACTATTTTGCAGAGTAGCCTCTTCTGGATCTACGTTTATCGAATATCCACCACTGGCTTTCTAAATTAATGTCGTGAGTTTCTCTCTCTTTGAGTAATGGCTGAAGTATCTGAACAATCTTAGCACGGTTAACGGAGTTAATTAGAAAGTAACCGATTTTACAAGATAAAGATTCCGAAATTGAAATTGTGAAACAATAAGAAAGCGCTTTTTTATTGTCAGAGAGTCTTTCAGGATTGTTAATGTTTATGGGATTAAGAGCCGCGAAAACGATTAATTGACGTTGTTGGGAAATTTCATAATTCCTCTCAATCCGTAGAGTCCACTGGTAATTCCGTTGATGCGTTACCGAGTACAGCATTCTTTCAAGCACGCTAATTAAAGTACAAAGGAGGATTTGCTTCGGACTTCCGCTACTGGTGATGCGCCTCCGGTCCGAGCACTTATCGCGCTGATCTGTGCGAAACTTTCCATTTTAGCTACTAAAGTTACGTAACAGTGAAGTTACAAGAAAGATAAAATCAGTACATTTGCTTGCGGAATTAACTCTTTCAATCCTTGTGCCAATTATAATTGACGTATATGCCACGAACTTATTAAACGCAACATTATTACTTTCAATAATTTTCTTCCTCGCTGTATAGATATAGAACGAAGAATAAATAATTGATGTTGTTTACAGTCGGTCATATGTACTTGGATTTAAAAGTCTATTTTTAAAAATAGCACATAGATATATTTAACCGTGGTGTTATGTTATTTTCTGCAGGATTCATTTAATAAAATAGTTAGATTTAAATAACTAAATATGGGAAGAATTTCTTAGCATTCCTTAAACGCCAAAAATATACGGATTTTTGATATGTTCCTTCTTCTGGAGGAAACATCTGTTTTCGCTTATCTACTTATACGTAAATTCTGAAACTTTCGGTAGCGCGTGATCTGCTTGAAACTTCAATTTGCAGGCAAATTTCCTTCCCATCAAGTGTTGTATTCAAACATTACCCTAGCCCCGATTGTTTAATTGCTTCCGAGTAATAACAGACATTTCTCTAAAGCAGATTACTCCTGCTGGATATTTCGGACGTTGAACGAGATAACGAGACTCCTTGCAAAATAATTCTCTGCACGGATATTTAATAATACAGTCCCCAAGTGCTTCCTTTTCGTCAACGTTAAATATCGTACCTAGTAAATTTTTAATACCATGTAGGTCATGGAAGTTCACTAATGCTCCTTCAGATTAAAACCACTAATGTTTATCTACACTAACGTTTTCTTGAACAATAAGAGGATTTATCTTTAAACAAACACCGAAATTACAAAACAATTTTTGATTTTCTTAGATTCTTTAAGCCATATTTATTATCCGTCCAAAATAAACTGTAAAATTCTCCAGAGGTTTGTTCTGGAGGAAAAGAAAATTGTTAATGAATCCCATTATACAAAATTTTAATAGCTCTTCGCATTTCAAAAGGCGAAAGCGTTGTGTTAATGAAAATATTAATGGCACCGGCTTGCCAAGTGAGGGTAGTCAAAGAATGCTCCAACAAAAAAAGGGATATTATCTTATGGAGACTTGCCAGGTCTTCAGGTGTGCACATCTATCTTCTGCACGAACCGTGTCAACTGTTATTTTTTGGCATAGGTTAGCATGGCCTTTCAACCTGTATATTCGTTGAGCTCCTCAGATTTACACTACGATTCGATCAACCTCTCATGAATAGTGTTCTCTGTAGTTTTTGTCCAGTGGGAGCTTCTTCGATCGAGTACTGGTCAACGCGCGCTTGATTCTTTGGCACGAGTAGCCTCGTATTTACCACGAGTCTCTGCATTGTCCCGGCCTCGACCCGAAGAGGAGTCCCAAAAAGAACTCGACACTCTTGTCCCACTATTAGTCTTTTATCTGACAACTCTACTTTTGCGATGGTGCACGCAACCACTCTAGATCTAGCCGTTGTTACGTTAGTGGCCCTAGTTTACTCGACATCATTCTCGCGAAAAGTTCCACGTCTCTAAACGTGAATCAAATGGCTAACAGAGAATATGAGAATGAAAGAAGAGGGCTCAAGTTACGATAGTAGTTACCACGCTTTGAGTAAGACCTCTAATATTCATTGTCATTTGTCGCAATTCCTCGTGGGGTACAGAAGCGTCCTTCATTATTAGGAAACTGAATATTAGAGCTCACCATAAATTAGCGGAGTACTCTAAGCCGTGGATACTTTATTCACCATGCTCCGGCATCCCTCCAAGTGCGGTTCTCTATCATTGATGCATGAACTCCCGCGAGTGATAAACCCAAGGAAGAAGAATGTGAACGCTGTCAGCTGGTTTGCTCACCTGGAAAGAGAAAATTTGAGCTTGTTAGAAAAATGAGAGGTCTGGCTTGGTTTGAGGTGTTTTCGGTTGCTGGAAATAGGTTTCTGGGACTGCGAGGGCGGTGACAAATGGTCGCCGGACGCGAACAGATCGTGTTCTACTGCAACTTTAATTGATATGGTTGGGCTGTGATGAAGGCAGTTAGTTTGATTTATGGGTAAGGGCTGATAATGTTAGCTTTGCGTTTGTAATCCACTTCGCTCGGGATTTAGCTTTCGTATAAACACCGCGACACAGGACAATTCGGATTGAAGAAGGTGCTCGATTTCGGGACGAGTTTTCCGATACTGAATCGAATGAATAGAGTCATTAGCGATGGTATTGATTTTAAAATCAATTGTCCAATGAAAAATAAATACAATATCTCTAATATATCCACGTTCAATACGTATTAATATGTTATTTAACCAGTTATATTCATACTTTTATTTCAACGCGATATTTTTCGTTTGGTCGGAATTGTCAGTGTGTCAGTTGCGGGCAAATATAACTTTCATTTGATTGATATCGCTCGCATCTGCACACACACACACACACAGACACAATTCACGATGAGTTGGCGAAAAATGAATCACTACTGCCCGTCATATTTATGCAAACTTTTAGGAGAGTGATTTTATTTAGGATCCTTGATATTTTTCGTTCGAAAAACTCTAATATACGGGTCGCGATACTGCAGCGTGCCCAATGCGGATTTACGAGTCCCTTGCAAAACCGATCCTGAGATTATTATACCCCACTAAATTGAAAATGCACAGTATAAAGACCGCGAGTCCGTATAATCTATGTATCTGTATAGCAGAGAAATTTCTTAATTCGGTTTCCATTTCCACGTTCACGTTGATAGTAAACTTTTTATGCGATGGCATTAAAACACGTCCGGTTCTCGAGAGTCACGCAAATTTTCAGACAGAGTCGTTTTTCGCTGGATATACATATACATCTGTGGCTTTACGATCATCCGATAAAACCTATCGACATTTGGCCCAATTTGCCAGGCGAACATTTTCGTATTCCTGTCATATACGATCCACGTATCCTCGAAAGTTGTCGGTACAGTTGACCCTCCTGGCATTAAGATTGTAAGCGCCCTTCGGACACGATATCTTTTGAAAATACGTACCTCTTTATTTTATATTGAAAAAATTTCTACGGATTGTAAAGGAAAAAAACTTAGAGTACTTACTTAGAATTAACTTAACGGTAGATTCTTGATTAATTGTAAATTTCACGACTAATTGTAACTAAATACAATTGTTAAGATTATAGGTTGTATGCCCAAGTAACGAGCGTTCGATAAGAAATCGCACTTCTTTCATCGAATCTAATCGTAGATTCGATAGTTGATTTTATTTCGTATTTCTTATTACAGTATTTTTTACACGCATTATTTATTTACTATTATTCTACAGATAATGTTTTATTATTATCATTAGTGTTGGTATTGGCCTTTTAATAATCCATTCGAAACAAACTTTGAACGTAAATACTTATCACAAATAGCAACAATAGTAGTAAACATTTTGACCCAGATATTTTTACTACTTCGGAAAAAGAGCGAAGTAGAGCCTACCAAAACCAGACTTTTCCAGGCCAAGCGTGTAATTAGGTTGCGTTAATGGCTCTTACCCTTGGCGAAATGCTAATTAACACTTCGCACATTACTATAGCAAACATAAGCAATAATGCCGCTGGATTAGCAGGAAATTATAAATTAGAGTCTGCTTGACCCGTTTATCGAAAGTAACATAATATCGAAGATATCATTTTCGAGAGGATTTCTACAGCTCGTAATAAACCTTTTTATGCATTGTATTAAATATCGATGCAAAAAGTAACTCGCAAACGTACACGATATTATAGGAAATACAAGAAATTATTCTCGGGTAATCCTTCAGCAATTTTAATTTTCTGATTTGCAACCCGCGACCACGAATTCTAATACTAAAATAAGATACGTGACAATTGATTTGTAGTGTACGTTTTTAATTGCAATTAATTTCATATTCAGCGTCCCATTCTTTTGAACTTGCGTTTACAGAAGATAATAACGCGATTTTATTTGCAACACAATTAGCATTTTTGTCTCGTTATACAATGAAATATGATCTGAGTTTCAGTGAACACTAATATTTCGCGTTTGCTCGATGAATTAAAAAAGTTTTTTGCAATTAGTTCTTTATTCACGATATTCACTACCTTACGAACGAAAAATTCCTACCTCAATGAGTGCATTATTGCGATATCGCAGAATTGCTCTTTGTTCACGTCGAAATTAGGGATATGTCGTGTTAAAAGTTTACTCGCGAACGTTGCTATAATTTTTCGAAAGTTTGATCAGGAAAGAGATACTATTCTCGAATTACAGAAAAGTGAATTACGATAAACCTATCCATCAAGAGGATAATTACTATTTTATTAAATATTCGTTGTGAGTATTTGTGATATTCGACAGTTACATACGCGATCTAGTGCACAAAAAATTATATTAAATATTTGGGAATACTGTTACAAAAAATTGCCTAAGTAGGATGTAACGAGAACTTCCTTGAATTTATGGATTTTTTTTGGAAAGTCGGTAAATGGGTATTAGATAAGCATTCCGCTTGCCGAATGCTCCGACATCGAGTTTCCATACTCTCCGATAAATACTTCATAATGTATTGAAAACACAGAGAGGAAATATGGTAATCCCTCATATGCAACCTGAATTAGCCCATTAATCGCTTTTCGGAGCCAATAATTCCAACTGGCGAGAAATGTGCAGTTGCATTGTGTTCGATACCATTTTACACTCCACGATGCATTTTGTTTCCCTTCAACTTTTTGGCGAATCCATTAAAACCCGATCCTATGTGCAATTCTGTCTTTAATAGAAATAGCGAAGTCAAATCATTTAGAATTATTGGTCGCACAAATTTGCGAAATTTAGTCGAGAGAATCTATTATATGTATTTTATTGCAATTGCATTATGCATGTGCGCGAATACCCAAGTGATTTCGATCACTCTATCGTATGATCGGTTATTATCAATATCGTCCTCATAATACTGTAGCTCCATATACGGATATTGGTATGTGAGCAATATTGAAATTCACGTAAACTGACCAACCCGACTAGTAGTTAACTGGCCCCAGATAATCCGTGGCCACGAGTCAAATTACTTTTTCTATGATTCATGATTATTTTTATGTATTTAAAAACTTTGGAATGTTTTGTAGAAGCTTAATATATTATTTCTTTTGTGAGTGTCAAATTATTCTCACGTTAACATTATTTAACACGATATCCAATCACCACGAATTTCGATCTCAAACAAAGTTTCCATCACAGCAAATAGTTTTAGAAATTTCATGCACATAATCTCTAGTGCCTTTTTCCTTTTGCTTCTTTACCATGAACATCACATTTACCAAGGAGAAGTTATACAGAACAGTTAGTGCGGCACACATTCTAACATCCTTAATTCTCAGTGACGTCAACATATAGTAAAACATTTCCAGTATGATATAACAGTATGATAAATATTAAAAAATTGGTACTGAAATGTTTTATGTCTCTGATAATTCCAAATAATTTTTTATAACTCAACTACACAGCACCAAAGCGACATTTAAAATTCTACCTTACAGTTCAACATTTATACATTGAGCGTAAAAAATCTAAAACTCGAGATTGAATGTCGCACGGAAAAAATTCAATGGTCCGAATCACGGAAAATTTCACTTTAAATACGAATAATCCGAAAACTGAGAGCTCGGAATTTGCCGACCTAATTATCTAATTAATCAACTAACAAACTAATATCAACAGAATAATGTAGTAATAACTGGACAGAACTGTTGTTCAGTTAACAAAAGGCAATACATACTATGAATAAAAGAAACAATTAAAATATAACGAGATAAATTCTATTATACTCTACTCTCTGAACATTTTCATTAGTTTTAGTTTACGTATATACGTCTGCAAAGGTCAAATTTAATTTGCTTTGTCTGCGATAGTATAACTCGCCAAAGTCTCAGTCTTAAGTCATTCAAAATGTATACAACAAGGTAGGACAAAGGAGTGTAAGCTACGCGCACGTGGCAACACGAATCTAGATCGAGACATCCTTTACAACCAAGTATACGTGAATATCCTAGCACGAAATGTCAACATCACCGACCTTGGTACACTGGCTAACCAGGAAGCTGTACCAACTGTGCTATCCTAACGATAGAAATGTGCATACACATAACATAACCGAGAATTGCTATCGCGTTATGCGTAAGTAGCAGCCCCTGAAATTCATACCATTGTTCACGAGTAAATTCCATTTCTCTAATCGCCTTACCATAATACTCATTATGTAATCGAAATATACTGCCTCGATAATAGTATCTAATAACGCTGCAGAAGCAATATGTAAAATTAAATATGTTTATTGTGGATATTATATCATAAATTGGGGATTTGGTAACAACGTGGGTAGTAAGGAAACCCAGAAAGACTTGTTAATGTACAGGAACAAATCATACGATTTTATGAAACAATAGTATTACAATATAGATGACTGGATTTGTACTAGAGCATGTAATAAATTATGCTTACAAGGGGAAAATGAGATGAAAAGCATCTACGTAAGAGGATTGTATCTGGAGCGACGCAATTTGTCTTGATGCGTGAGAGGTTAGCGAGCAACTATGCCGGCAGCGCCTAAACTCCTGAAGTCAGTGGGGTCACCAGGCGGAGTGTTGAGCCAATCAGTGACAAGCTAGAACTTCCAGCAGTAATTCTTAGGTTTAACCTTTGTCAAGGGTCTCATTCTTACACTATACAAACACAAACTATACATATATATATATTGTATACAAAGACACCTAACTTTCACATTTCTCTTATTCACACTTTCAGAAACTACATTGAACGCTACAGATTGTACTTATTAAATTTTGTAAACTACTTTGAGTTCCGTATTTCCGATCACCGTAGTACTATTCAATTTAATTACAGGCTAATTTAACTGTATTAATTACGCAAAGTCATTATTACAAGTATCCTTGACTTATTTCAATCGTATTATTTTTTCGAGGGGAATCAATTATGACATAATGATTGTATAATAAGCTTAGACTTCTCATTAATCAGATAGATTTCCGCGGAACATTTTTACTCGGAATTTTTTCCTCAGTGGAATAGATACTTACGAATTAAGCCACTGCCAGTCGACGAAGATAATTATACTATTGCGAAAGGATCTTTCACGGAGAACGAGCGACGTATCTTATCAATAAAGTTTCACTGCGAGGATCTTTCTTCATCTAAACCCCAAGGAAGTAATCCCTATAGGAACTGAGCATCAGAAAATCGATTCGAGACCCACTCTATGTTTCTTCAAATTCTTTTACCGACTACGTGTCTTTAAACTTTATCCTCCAATAAGTACGGGTGTATTAATCAATTGCAATGAACATTAAAAAATCAAGGAATTAAATAGTTGAGTACTTTGCGTGGAACAAGAGACATTCAAATGTTATTTAAAAGCCGCGTTGTGGTTGGACGAGCAATTTGAGGCAGGTATAATGTAATAGTTTATCCGGCGTTCACGCAATGATTCAAAGCTGAAGCTTAAGCGTGCTTGACAGTATAATAAGTAAAAAATGGAAAGGAATGTTGATTTACGACTGTCAGCTTCGTAAAATATTACCCTGAGCTAACTCTTATACCGTCACTCTTGGTTACCGTTGACTACAAGAGATCTATCTCTCCATTGAAACTGACAGGGAAATTTAAATCCCTCCTGCCTTTAACTCGACCAACTGAAACTAGGCTTTCGCCTTTTTCGAGTGATTTTTCTGCTGAACGACTAAATGAGAAAAAAGGATCTACCGACTAATTAAGGGAAATAAACGCGTAAATCGTTCTGCGTGGCAGTAAAACCAACGTAGCAGCGAAGGCTTTCATTAGATGCGGGGAATAGAAGTAGTTTAGTGGTTTAAGGAGATACACGGTAGACAGTCTGACCAAGGTCGATACCACTACCACAGTGATTAAATTTTGCCACGGAAGCAGGCCTGAGAAAGAGCTCGTTTCAGTAAATATAGGTCAACGAAATTAAGCTTTTCCTTCATGAAGTAGCCAGCCGCAGTTTCTCCCATTTCAATTTTCTGCAAATGAATATCGAAGTCCTTTGCGCTCTCGAATTAAGGCTCGCAGAACTCTGCTAGTCTCTCATTTATTTAGCATCTCGGTAAATAATTCGCGATTGTGCTGGAAAGAATCGTCTCGTTTTCCTTTCTCGTTTCCAACAATTAAAGTACAGCCAAAAGTTCCTACTGTCGATATATTTACTAGTAAATACGGCAAACAGGATCAAACTCCGTTAAACATTGCCTTGAGAAGTAGTCGGATCGTTTATTTAAAATACTGCGCGAATCCTTTGGTATACGTATTCACGTAAATCCGAACAGGACAATTTTTTAACTTTCCTGGCATACTCTGTATGTACCTTTGGAATTTTGTAAACTAGATAGTAAAACAGATTATAGCAGTGGCAATTGTAACGAAACTTTTCTGTTCCTCGCAGAGCGAGGACTGCAAGGATAACAGTGAGTTACAGAGGAATTACTATTGCAATTTCTGCTGTAATTTCCGCTGCTCCGAGCGTTATGTATTGTTTGCACGGGGAATATTCAAAGCCCAGGAGATACTGTCAGACACAGTGCGATCCTTATTTCTTCAAGCGTGTGGATAAAAAAGTATCAATATTTCATTGAGTGTAGCATGGAATGCAGCTATGCATAAAGTTCTCTGATAATAACTGGAGAGAGGGAAAACGCTAGAGGCACTGTGCGATATCTTAATCGGTTATCAGAAAGAAAGGTGATCGAATTGATGGATCATCGGGGAGCAGTGTGTGTCAGTTCGATAAATTTTCGGTTGCGGGTCCAGTACGAACGATGGATATCGATGGATTTCAGTTGAGTGGATAAGCGACGCTCGCCATTAGGCGAACCTGGCGCATGCGGATTCTCTGGTATTTCCGGAGCAAGCCGATTCAATTTACCGGACAATCTACACGCTACATTCACTGTCCGTCCGGAGACAAATGTCCTGGATTCCATCATCTATGCCGGAATTGGAGGATTCGATTAATACAGACTTTCCTTTTTTTACCCAAAAACTGTTCTACTGAATCTAAGGTTATTCTCGTGTTACTGTTTAATTTAGTCAATTATTTAAATTTTATCCACTGCCTCGAGTATCTATTCGAAGTAAATTCCTGAAATTATATCGTTATTGTCGAGCCACTTTGCTCTTGGGTTCGATATAGGATTGGGATACACGTTTCTCGGACCAACACGAAACCACAGGTCCTTCAGGATTCATTAATTATTTCCGAGCATCCTTGTCCTCGATAGATCCAATCTTTACCGAGTAATTTCGAACCGGCATGCAGACGTCGGTGAGCATTCTTCGCGAGCCAACATAATTGTGGAATAAAGTTCGCTCCTAATTAGGGATTAATTAACGCGCGTATTCCCTTCCTGTTTTTTCTGGTTCTGCCACAGTGGACTGCCACCTTTCGAGGAAAATAAATCGGGTCCCTTGAGGCTTTCCTCGATGCCGAGGGAAGGAATCCACAATATTTTTTTCCTTTCATCGGCCTTCCTTTCGAGGAATAAATCGAGGGTGAACGGTGGGGAGGGGATAGCCTAGACTGATCGATTACCCTCTTGTCGCTTGGAATTGTAAGTACTTGTGTTTTCTAAGGGACGTCTACCGAGAATAATACGTCGATTGTCGCGACAGTCATTTGTCATATCCGCGACGATAGATTCGGCAAGTGAATGGGAGCAATCCCACCCTGAAACTAGCGAAATTGGAGCAGACTCTTGGTGGTATATACGCGAATACATACATATATATGTCATAAGTCCGTAAAGTTCCAGTTCCGGAAGCATTGAATTCGAAGGTATCGCGGAACACCACGAATTTCGCTCGAGCCGTGAAAAGGATGATAAAGTTTATAACTTTAAGAGTGGCGAGCCGAGAGCAAATTCTTGGTCACGTTTCTACGCCAATCACGTCGCACGCTTGAAGATTACGATAAAGGTGGCGTGACTGGCGAAAAAGTAAACTCAAAGTCAATTTTACTATTTCTCTAAGGGTGTATAATTTTCAATGGTATACCGATCCTCCGCATTAGATATTCCAGAAGCAATCGCACTATTCTGCAAAGCAGTTTGCTATATGCGAGTATGGATTTACTTGTGAATGGCATTAGATTAGTTCGCTTTTAACTGTTATAATTAAAAATTCCATTAGTTATTCTCTCGGGGCGCGAAAATCCCTAGGAAATTCTTCCAGTCTGCTGGACGGTCGGTATCATTTTTTGCAAGCTCGAGAACTGCTTTCGCTTGCTGTGAAATATATATGTGTGCATGATACACACGGTTGCCCGTGTTTTCGTTTAGCTTAATTTTTCGCGTACCTCTACTGTACTGTCAATCAAAAACTTACTCTTGCAATTGGATTGGAGCATTTAAAAAATATAGCGAACTAGATGCGTTTCTCGGCCGAAATAAGTGCACATTTCAATTAAAAAACTGTTAATTTCATAATGGTACGAATTCACTTGTGTACTTACAATAGCACAGATTAAAATTTGAAATCATATGCATTACCACAATCAGATTGTATCACATTTATTATTACGATCGTCAGTAATTAATTTCTTCAAAATTTCCAAGCAATCAATGTTTCAATCCAAATGAATCGAGTGAAAAAACCTGTATTCATCAAATGAAAAAAGGATTAAAGTATCCACTTTGTAATCTACTAAACTGGAATTTCAATGAATCGAACAGGAAATGTAATACGCAAAAAATTGAAACGAATTACTTATTGTAGCATTTAGTCAGCGCATTTCGAGCAATAATGATCAATTGGAATGAAAGTCCTAGCAGAAACACACAATGCTCAATGTTGGAAGTCACATTATGGAATTTTCAAGTGTGTCGCTCGGCTTGTCACTTAAAACGAGTTTAGCCACGAGCCAGTGGGTTGCAATAAGTCAATAGATGAAAGAGAGAGGATGAGCAAGCGAGAGAAAAAAGGGAAGATTTGTGCACGCTAGGGGATAACAGGCAGTTGGATTTCGTTAAACGGCGGTCAGGATTGGCAGACGGACGCGAGTATTCACGGACTGGGCTTCGAAAATGTTTGTTTTGTCAACTGGACGAATGAAGAGCGAATGAGGGCCGCGCGCAACCTGAAGGATTTCGGTCGGCGAGTGCCAGCAAAAACGTGAAACAGGGAGTTTCGGCGGCAGAGTTGCGCGCCAGCTGAAAAATGCAGTCGGGTCACCGAGCACTTTGACTAACTGTTGGATCCCGTTTGCCGCGACTCCTGACCTCCATATCGAACTTGGTGTAAACGTCAAATGAGTTCAGTCAAATGACTTATTGGATCACTGGCTAGTCGTTGGCTGGAACCAACTACCGACCATTCGCATTCTACGCTGCTAATTGTTAATTAAGTCTGTCCGATTTAGTCATGCGAATTTCACAGGAGATTCACATTTTTCTTATTATTGACCTTGCGTTACGTTCATTGAGTTCTACACTTTACATTTATTCATGGAAGTTGAAGGGATTTTAATCAACTTTATGCAGAAACAAAATGGAAAATTTAAATCAATATAACGAACTTTAATTTCAAACCATTCGTCAGTCAATATCGTTCAAATCGGTTGGTATAAAGAATAAACATTGAACGCTCTGTGAAACTCTATTGAAATTAGTTAGTGTAATTTTATACATCGATTTAAATTCTAATAATACGTTTACTGCAATTTAACAAACAGAATATTGCTGTCGGTTTTGTGTCAGGTAGTGTCGTAATGAATGGACGCATATAAGTTAAGAGAAATATTCTACATTAACGTTTCTCGAATTTAGTTCGCAAAAGCTTCAAAAGCGACTATAGTAGCATAATTTTTAGCATCTGATTTTGAGCCTTTTGCGCAATTGGCCCTGATTCAAACTATTAACGAGAAAAGTATAGTTCAAAGAAGTGACATATATTCCTCCTCTTTACTGAAACAAATTCGCCCGGACGAGCTTATCTTTAAGAGGAAAGTAAAAACTAGGACGTTTCTAAAAACTGATAGGAATTGCAGCGCGACAGTTAACGAGGCAAAAATCAGGTCCACTAACGAAGCAGCGTATAAGGAGTCAGTAATTTTGATTAAAAGCACTGTCTCATTTTGAATTATTTTAAATAGCACCCCTTATGTATTCGTCATTTAATTATTCATTTGCCTGTCTCTCCGCGGTTTCCATTTATCGCTCTCTTCAACATTTAATTTTCTCCTAACTATAGTTAACGTACAAAGAATGCATTACAAGTTTTTATATTTGCATACATTAAATAGATCAAGTGTATATCGCAAAATTCTATGAAGTATTAGTTCGAGATTATGACGTTCAAAAGCTTGTGGCCTTCTACCGCGGCTTAACACACTTACTTAGTTAGCAGAAAGAGAACACATCTCGTACATCCCATTATAGTATTTCGCGTTAGTATGCCACATCACGCGCTGCCATTGAATAAACATGTTGCGCCAGTGAAATTCCAAGTGCAGTTGCAAACCCGTTTCGACTGGGTCGCGCGTTCCCGTAACCCTTTGCATCCTAGTTATTAAGGACCCGCTACTAAAACCCTGCGCCACCCTTTATGCACACGTACGCACACGAACCAGGACTCCGATGAGTGTTGAAAGTTTCTGTAATTGCAAGATATACTGCGCTAGTGGCAGTCATAATATTTGCAGAGAATATTTTTCCAACATTTGCTGTGGTAATAATAGAACGAAGGCATTGGAGAGACCGACCGATCTTTCGCATAATGCGATTTCATAGTATTATTCTATTGATAAATTATTCAATCGATCTAGCAAACTCATTCAGATGTTCTATTCATGTCAGGTACACAAGATTGATACACATCTAAGGCAGTGGCCTATTTATCACTATTCATTCGTTATTCGTGTTTAATGCGATGGCTCAGTTAAGATTCAATAAAAATATTCAGATACTGATATGAATATAGAAGTCAATCAAAGAGGATATGTATGATGAATCGATTTCGTTAACGAAATGAATTAAAAATAGTTTGAGTTTTAGTTTAGTAAGAATCTTGGTTGTACTTTGGGAAGCAACGCGATTTCTTCCACGAAAGTTTCAAGTCTTAAGATTTATCGATAAGGTTCTTTTCCGTTCGAATTGATTCATCAGCGTAAGAGTTACTTATCGAACTGAAGAAGATTGTTGCATGTAAATGAAGTTCGAATGCAGTTTGATTTTAATGCACGATATGAATTTAGAAGGAGCAAGCTGCATATTCCATGCTTTTTCATTGTTGTCGCGGCATTGTTTGATTTATATCGCCATAAACCTAGAGTGGAGTAGAATTTAATGGTGCAGTTGGAAGAGGAAAGTAGAAAGGGTGTACACAGTACATAGTGGAAAGCCTGGTACAAAGTAGTGGTTACAGGCGTGCTGCATTCGTTTAGTTTCGCGCTTTACATACTTTGAGGTGGGTTGTTTCAAGTGCACTTCCCGATTCTGCATGGCAGTCTATGTTTTGTATCCTTATAAAAGTAAAAACTATGTATCATCCTTCTGTTCCTGTGAGCTGGTTGGGTGTCTGACATAAAAAAATCCATGATACTTAATATGAATTACCACAGAATCTAGTTTCAAACGAAATCGGTATTAATATTAGTTTCATCGCGAAATTTCAGTATGATTTCATACAAAGAACCAAAGACAATATTAATGTAGTACCGATGCATATCCTTATTCTAATGTCGACCAAACACTGATTTACACATAGCGTTTAATCTGAATAATGTCTAGCAAGCAGCGTTGGCCAATAATGACCGTGCGAAATTGGATGATGCGGATGCATCTGTCGCGATACGACAAGCGTTCTGGTCGAAATCGGCATTAAGTTGTCCATGCGTCAAATTCTGTCTACGGTGCTGGACGATGCCAGCTCGAATACCAAGTAGTCACGAGCCGGCTGTGACTAAAGCTAAAGACGGACGTTCTCCCCTGCACATTTCTCGTAAATTCCAGAATACGTTCGTTTCCGGCGGTCGAGAATTTCGAAGGAATTCTACGAAGGGGTTCCACAGTGACAAGACAGCTTCTCCGGCATTGTTCTAGGCTGCGACTTTCCTCATTGGCCAGTGAGAATCTCTCTGCCAATCGACTGCGTCCCCTTGTCTTTTTGACTGGCGCAGACCATTAAATCCGTATCTTGGACCATGTGTCCGTGAACGTGTCTAACGAAACTTCTTGTTTCCAGATTCAGTAATGTTTATTAAAGCATACGCTGTATTTCCTTTCTCTTTCACGATCGGTAATTATTTGTTATCAGAAGGGATAATCTAACTTGTGTATCAGAAATGAAAGTCTTATGAAAATATATGTATATGAATTATACGTTTTCGTAATTTCGACCCTATTTTTCTATAATTATTTTAAATTACTGTATATTATTCATATCAATATACTAACTTTATGATTTTCATTGCTTAAAACGCGAGACTGGTATAGTCGTGCGAAACCTATGAATTGATTCCTTAGATCGTAGTAGGCAGTTTCTGCTTAATCCTTGATCTTACATTTTCTTCCTTGTTCAATATTCATAAAGAAGACTTGGCAAGATAGTTCACGGGTTTGATAAAACTACGTTCATCGCACGGTGCATTCTAGCGTCGCGTCCTATTTTGCTTGCCAAGATAACAGATCCAGTCGGTCTGTTTGCTTCCTCAGACGTTCTTGAGATTTTTGCGCATCCACTGGCGCAACGGTTGCAGCTATGAAGTGTCAGTGTGAAGCTCTGTTTCAAGAGAATGGACGAACGTGGAATTCTTCGCTCACGTACACCAACATTCACCTTTTTCCCCTCGTTGCTTTTCTACTCTGCTGTTTCTCCACGCTGTTCTACTCTTCACCCCGCTCTAGTGTCTCATCCCAGGTTAAATTTCTTGTGATCGCAACATCGTCAAAATCATATTGTTCATCCGTCTTCAAGGAGGTGCATCAGTTTGTCGAGAAGAGCACTTACTTTAATGAACGTGAGATCCGGATAATTCTCGGATCTCCGATACCCCTGTTGAACTTCTATCTCTCAAATTACTTTCAGCTTCTTCTCTACGAAATTTTAAACGTAGATATATTTCTACTCTATTTTGGATCAAAATCGCGAATGAAAGCAACGATAACGCGAAAACTGAAAGAAGAGCTTGATGGAATTAGAAAGCACTTTATAAAGCGATGGCAAGGTAAAATCCATATATTTCGATGCTGAGTCAGGCTGCACCAGTGGCGCCAAGAATTTTTGTTCATTTCATGCTGGAGTACATTTCGAATAGATCGGGGTGAGCCGCGAAAATGGATGGGCATAGGATTGCAAAGTCATCGACGAGGGACGGCGAGGTATCCTTTCTTCGAGACGCGGACAAGAAACCGATGCGGCTCGGATACTGCAACGTCTCTGGCTCGTCAATAACGTATTTATTCGCGGCGTTTTCACGGGGGAAAAAAACAGGAAAACAACTGCCAAGTGGCACAGTATCTCGTCACGGAGATACAAAAAAGTTCGCTAGCTGAAACCGTTGAACATTTGGACGATAGTAGCGCTACATCCAATTCCAGAATCTGTTTTCCCAGAAAGTCCTATCTATCTTTACAACGAATAGATTTGCTAGATAGACATATTCAAGAAACAATCTACTTTCATTCCTCTTGGCAAAGCGTGGTACATTAATTCCAATGCAAATTAGTTTTCCTTTGTGCACGAGTATCATAGAGGGTCGCTCGGGAGAAACATTAAGCTACGTGGGTTTACGCGGTACTGTAGAAAATATAATATTCCGGGTGATTAAAAGTTCCGGCTAAAACGAAGGAACTAAACCGGTACATATTCTCTTTAAAGGCAACTCATTGAAATTGCCTGACGGTTATGTACGTGCGGATAAATCCTGTAGGAGACAATAAAGGCAAAAAGCGGAAAATACGACGCACTTGAGCCAAAGCATCTGCAGGGGGTTCGATAGTCTCCGATATTCTTCCCTCGAACGGTTTTTCATCGAAGCAGGGTCGCCGTCGATCGGGCGTGGCCACTGTTTCGCTTTATATCTAGAGAGAGAGAGGGAGAGAGAGAGAGTTCGCAGAGTCTCGCCGTCGATCGGCATCTCTCTATCAAAGCGCGATGCACTTTTCGTGTTCTTCCTCTTTTTCGCGACTACTAGTCCGTGTTTTTCGCAAGCTCCGACGTCGCGACGCACTAAACGTGCTAGACGTCCATTTCACGATGTACCCTGCACTGTTTCGAGCGACCCTTTGACGCGGCGAATTAGCTACGTTTCACTGAAACGCAGCAAAAATATTTCAGTTCCAAAATATTTTTCGACGTGGATTTTTCCTGCATTGGGAATCCCGGATTATTTGAGCTGGTGAGGAATCGAGCAAACCCGTACGATATGGAAAGAGAAAAACAGAGAGAAAGAGAGAGAGAGAGAGTTAATACAGAGTCAGGCTGCAACGGAAATGGAATATTGATTGTAACTGTGAGGACTTTTCGCTGGAAGTTCAATTCGATTCCTATTAGAATCGAGTAAGCTTAAGATACTGAAGAAAATGTTTCTGGATTTATTTGCTCTCAAATCGACGTATCGCGCCACGGTATCGGGAGGATCACTCCGGATATAAAAATCTTTCGTTACGTACTCAATTTAACGTTAGGTAGAGTTTAATAAACTGAAGGCATACCGAATTCTGATACCCCCTTACTGGATCGATATATCGGGAAACTTCTACCATTCAAGCTTTTATTTTATCGCGTGTGCGTATGTTGTGTTGTATCGAAACTCAACCAGTCCTACCGACAGATATTAAAACCAAAATTTTCGTACAACTGCGAAATTCTACCTTTTGGCATCGGTGATTGCAACTCTGGCAAAGAGAGCTTTGTGAGGCACAGGAGGATAATCATCCAACTGGGAAGTACCTCGCAAGATATGAAACATCTATTATTGCTTACTTTGGGATTACCAAGCTTAAAGAAACACACTTTATGCCGACAACCTCATGAATCATACCTAAGTACTTTCTTTTAGCTCCGAGTCACTCGGTATACTCTTTGCTCTCAATAAAAAATCACATTCCAGATGTAAGTTTTCGTAGTTGTTAAATACAGCTAGCTAATGGCTCGGATTCTCCGTGGATCAAATATTGTATTCACATCATTGTCATAGGCAATGGGTTCCTATCAAGGGCCAATATTCATTGAATTTCGTTTTGGGGTGACAGGTTCGCGCGGATCGCTTAATATTTACACGGTAACGTATGATGAATTAGAGTAGGGGAGGGATGAACTCCCGTGGCAGTTCGATCTTTCGTTTCAGTTGATTACTATCGGCTGGCTGCGGCTCCTGTCGCTAATAAATACAGCATGACGCGCAGGCTGCGTACTGCGTGCCGCGACAGCCCTGCCAGGGAGTCTCTAGCTGCAGTTACAGGACCGACGATTAACGACCATGGATGTCTCCCGCCGCACAAATACCGCTTCTATCGCCAGTGTCAGAGAGAGATTCTATTAGCTGCTGCTTCTCTATCGTAGCTTCATGTAACGTTAATATTAACACTTTGCTTCGCGGAACTTTATCAGCGCAGGTCATTAGTGAACCTGTCTGTCGTTTAATTCCTGCATTCACATTGGTGTCTTGCAGTTTATCAATTTAAACGGAATTATAGACACTTAATAGCAAAGGTGAGAATCAATTAAATAAGTAGTAATTCTGATGCCAATTATTGAGTGATTTTAATAATGATTTGGTTCAATTTTTTACTTCTTTTATAGTAGAAAAGTGATAATTGTAGAGATTTCGTTTAAAATGTAAACTGACTGATGCATTTAATTTACAATATATCTATCTTGAAAGTAGTAAGCTACTTTTGTTAGTAGTGAACTTTGAATCTTTTCAATTGAAAGAATCTTGAGAATTCCTTTGTTGCATTATATCTTTTTACTGAAGCATCAAAATCCATTTTCTTTTTGGTACTTCATGTATTCGAGCAAGAACTGAATTAAAGGGCCTGGAAACATTCGCGAAATTATATTATAATTCACATTTCATTACTTTCGCAGACGATCCGAGTAACATTGCAGGATGATCCGAGATTCATTTAGTAACAGTAATCTTTTAACCTGGAAAATGGAAGGCAAAGTAGATACTATAGAGAGATGACTCTTTTATTCACTTATAGGGAAAGCAGTGACACGAAGAAAATTTACCACAATTTTCTGAATCCATGGGTTCGAGAATAATTGATTGTAAGACGAGGATTAAGATTCGCGAAAGGCGAAGGTGAGAGTGACAGTAATGGATGAAGTGTTTCGATTAAAACAGAGGAGACTCGAAGCGCCGCCCGCCACGTCGCTAGATTAGGATGATAACGCTTTCGGGGCGAGTGGCTCTTGATGCGTCCTGATAATGCTGGGAGTATCAGCAAAGCGAACGGAACAGAGGCAATTACACGCCTGTTAGGATCCTCCAACGCGCATGTCGACGGTCCCTTTGCAAAATTGCCGGACTAAGTACACTCGCTCGCCACTGATGTCAGTTAAGGCGTGACCAGTGAAATGAAACGGCCAGATATACAGAAACACCGGAGAGGATTATGCGGATTACTCTAGAGGAAAATTCGAAACGACAGCCAATAGCAGAATTAATGCGATTACGGTCACCAATGTGAAATGGGTCCAGTGGAATTTAACCGTATGCCCTCGCAACATATTAAACAACAAAATCATTGATCGAAAGAAAATATTAAATATAAAGATTTTGAGTTTAATTTCATTTAAACTCGCCTAATCAGCTAAAAAGCAGCTATTTGGAGATACAGGTGGTTTACAGATAAACTTGAGAGTGTGATAACGTTTTATTGGATACGTTTAAGAGTTGAAATAATATTGATAAGTTCGCGTTATTCAAATTTTTTCTTGAATATAATTATTTGAAGGGTGAATTTAACGCATGGGACGAGAGACAAGCAGAAGCTGTGCAGGCAGGCCTTGATAAAGACGTCAGGGCTTCTGTAGGAAGCATGACCATGGCTTAAACCCTGTTCACGGGTGCGAGCACCGCTAACCCTTTCGAATCTGCATGAAATTAACGCCAAGTTTACCGAGCAAGCCGTATCCCATCCATAAAGAAACTTATAGCTTGAAGCTTACACTGGATTCTCGGTTAATGTTACGCTCTTCTCTTCTCTTACGTTTATGTTACATACATTCATCTAGACATACCCACCCAGCTGAAGCAAATTGCAATCATTCCTGATATTCAACTTTTTAACGTTTACGCAGGTAATTACTTCCGGTACAATATTGTGTTTCTCGATTAGACAAGTTCGCGGGCTCGTGGAATTTCGGATCTATAGATTATGAAGCTTACACGTCGTATATTAATTAAAAGTTTCCAGCAAATTAATTACGTTTAGCTCACCTCCGATATTAGATTCCGGAAACGCGGAGATCCTACGGGCTGAGTAATTTATTTTCAAAACGGGGAGTTTATAATTTTAAGAGCCTTGTAATAGACGGTGAATAATTTCCTGTACTCGTTACATTTCACATCCCCTTTTTCCTTAAAATCGAGCCTCTTCAGTCTTTAAGTGTCCGGTAATTGGATCTTTGGACTGATGTAAGAAACGAGGTACATTCAACGCCCAGTCTACTCTTGTTGCCTCATTGTCCGCGAAAATTGCTCCTTAATCGTTGTGAAATCTCGTATTCGCGAGAAAAAGCGTGAATAAGTTGGCAAACATAAATCGAGTATCAAGCCAAGACTACGGTTCTTCCAGGTTTATTTTTCACTTTTTGGATATAACGAAAATTGGGCTGAAGTAGATTTAACCTTGTAAATCCGACAGTAGAGAATGGTAGTCAAATTGAGTTACACCATTCGGAGGAGCTCTTGCTCTCTGAAACTTTTTATTTTTTTTTTTTTTCATTCTCCTGTTTCATATTCCCTGTGTTTCTATTATACTGAGCTAAACGAGAAAGCGTATGGCAGATTGAAATAGAAAAGTGAAAAAAGACCGAGTCACTGGAACCTTGAATAGTCCATCCTAACGTTAAACATAATTAATAGGAAAAAAAGCTTAATTAATTGACAGTGCTAAGTACTCGCGACAAGGTCTTCGGATTTATTACTTTTTGCGAGAAAATTATATCAAAGCAGAAGTGGTGCAGTACTAGAGAACTCCATAAAACACAAAAAATGACAGATACGTATAGAACTTTGAAGTGTACGTTTAAAAACATTTCCTGCAAAACCACTTTTAGTCTCGTAAGTTTCGATGACGCTATTCGTAGCAGAGTTTCTCGTCAAATTTGTACTTTAAGAGACTTCGGAGAACCAGAGTTCACAGGACAAGTCCTTTTTAATATTCGTCGTTGTCATCCTCGAGAATGAAGGATCCAAGGATCTTCGTAAGATTAACGCAAGATTTGTCCATGAATGATAAGTCCCCGGTGAATCGCTCTCCTGGAACAGTATATATCCTTGCAAGCTGGAAAGCCTGACTCCGCAGATCTGCTGAGCAGTAAATTCCCATAAAGACAATGATATCCACCCAGCTGGCCAGAAATCCACTTCTAAAATTGTCAAGCAAACGGGCCGCTCGTAAAACCTGAAACACTCCCGTCCTACATTCGTCGCTCGCTGTCACAGTCACGTTTAAATCACCCTAGCACGCTTCTTGTAATTTTTTAGCCAAACAACAAAAATTTACTATGCACTATTTGCATCTGACGTCGTAGAACATAAAGAAGCTATAAAAGTTTGAATTTAACTTTTTACCATATCTCGTCTGTTTACCATAAATATTCACGACAGTATAAAAAGTCATTATTTTTCCGAGGGTATGTTTGCACTCCCAGAGTACGTTTTTTACCGAAACGAAAAGTGGTTGAGTTAACAGGACAATTCGAGTTACGTTTTTGCAGAGTTTAATAGTTTTTGAATGTTTGATCCAATTAATCTGTGCATTTTATAGATAATAATTAAATTGGGTGATCAAATTGTGTGTATATTAGCTGTTGATTTTTCTTTAACGATTCGAGTCTCGATTTCCAAAGATAGTTAAGATTAATTGTCGAATTCAATTGGATATAAACGCATCAAAACGTAGTTTGCTAACGCATTTCTATCGACGAGTTCGGGTCACCAAAGTTTTTCACTGGTGTAATGAGATCACCAGAGGAGAAGGAGAATCACAGAGGAAAATCTTCTTCTGACACTGCTGTTCGTTAGTTGGGAATGTCGAGCGGAAGGACGGTAGCTCCCGGTGCAGCGGATTAACGCAGAATTTGATCGAGGATGACAAATTTCTCGAGAGGCCATGGAGAATACGCGAGACACCGTGTCCCTGTAGACTCGGTATCCAGGACGCGTCCTCCAGGAAATTCCGCCACGCTGGATCTTCCAAGGAAATTATAATGCAGTTACCAGGAACGTGACACTGGCTCCGAACGGCCCTCTGGTTCTCTTGCCGTCCAAGGCGTATGGCTTCATCGAATTCCACTCTGGCTCCTGCAGACCGGACAACGTCTACTAACACACTTATTATCTCCAGTATACCGTGTCTGTGGATGGTAGCATATACGCAAAGAAGCCTCATTTCCAAAGTAAATTAGTTACTATTTCCTAATGTCCCATATCTTTTTAGTGCTTTCCGCCGAAAGGCCACTTCGAGCCAAAACTATCCTCTACATGTAAAATATGCTCCTTGAATTTTCTCTTGCAAAGAGCTGCATTCCTTAGTGATTCGAGTATCATATAAACTAAGGTAAGAATGCAAAACAAGTGAGATCGCATCTGGAAGATGGTTTTATTCGTGAAATTAATATAGCATTCTTGTTGTTTTACAATAGTTTTACGGTTGTAAGCATTTAATGACGCTAATAACGTGAATTAAGTATTGTATAAATGTAGATGTAATTAAAAGTTGATCAAGGCGTAATCAACATGTTGGTATTGTTAAGTTGAAGATACACTTATGTTAGTCGAAAATAACAGCAACATTGGTAGCTATGGAAGATGAAGTTCTATTAAATCTTTTCACTAGTTAAGAATAATCCGAGATACTTATATAATATAAATCTATTGATATAAAGTATTTGCAGCATCAGTTACCAGTTACAGTCACTTAAAGTGTCTCGCAAACTTGATGAACATACCAAGATACTACTGATAGCTCTCGAGCTTCGCAACTTTGGGGTCTCAAGCACCCCGGCTGCCAATTGAATTTAAAAGACCGAGAATCACGGAAAAACAGGGTGAAAATGATTTAGCCAAACAGGAAGTGGAATTGCAAAAGTTATTTAAGGTGCGAGACGCGAATCAAGAAGAAACAGAGAAAAGCTTCGACGGCTTAGCAAGCGGACAAGTTTCGAGAGAGGCGGAAGAAGCAGTTGCTCTCTCATAGCTGAGAATCGCGAGGAAAGCCCGGGGCAAAGTCGCGTAGCGCCCGTTGCACCCTTCTGAATATTAATCATCGTCAGAAGTTTCGAGGGAGTAATGGCCGAGCTAGTGCGCAGAATATTTCCTCTCGGGGCTAAGAGTGTCCCTCAAGTTTCAGCGGTGTCAAATAATGCTCTTAGTACCTCTCTCCTGTCTCATTGTCGCGGCGGCGACGACTTCGAGACGACTCGACCCGTCCGAATAAATTTCGCATTTTTCAACAACTCGACCGTTGGTTTATTCTCTCGCGGCTGCTAAACAGATTGAGAATGAAAATGGAAAACTCCATTGATCGAATTAACCTATATACACCTGTATGCATATCGTTAAAATGATTTTCACTACATCCTTTATTCACACTTTATGATATCGTTAAATATATAGTATACACATACATACGTCGAATCACGTCCATATTAAAATAGTTATTACCCCGGCACTTTTTATTCGTACACGTAAATGTATCATGCAACGATACAGTTTTCAATGATGTTAAAAAGAGTCAGTTTCCAGTTTTAATCTGCTTCATTCAGAGAGCGATATTGACAAGTTTATTTGATAAAATTGCAAATTTATCCACTTGTGGTAAAGTTTCCTGTATAGAGAAAGCATATACGCGCACGATTACGCCTAAACGAAATAGTTCAAATAGAAAATCAGATCGTATTGAAAGATTTCGCGACCAATAAAAATTGAATTTCATCACTTTGTTCGCGGGTCACCTTCTAATTCCCAAATTGAATAGCATCATTTAAAAAAGTGTCTGCACCCGTCCAGAGTAAATTTATACGAGTAGATCCGTAGATTTATATCGATTCGACTAGTGGAGTCGAATAGCTGGGAAATCGCCGGTGCTGCAATCCCCTATGGAAAAACGAACAAATCCGCCGAAGCAGCTGAACTGCTCACTCGTTTTACGAGTCAACCCAACTACAACCGAACATTTTCCGAAAATCGGACGTTCATTGGTAATTAAACCACGCAGTGCGGCCATTGCGACGCGTCTGTAATGTTTACTGGACCAGTTTTCAAGTGGTTTTCATGAAACGGTTGCATCAACTGGGTCCGTGGTTCGCGGACCTAACTGCGATTGAACGCTTTCGACTTCCGTTCCATTGGTACATATGCATTAGATCCAAATCGTGCTGAAGTATCTGTTGCTGGAAACCCAAACATGCTTGATGAATGTTCTGCTTAAGTGCAGCTAGCATTTAGAAATTTTTACTTTGCGCGATACACTCTTTCATCATCTCTCTCATCTCTTTTCTCAGTTACAGCATTAAAAAAGTGATTATGCACTTTTTAGAGTTAATTTCACACTTTACAAACTCCTTATATTTCTGCGTTAAATATATATATATGTATATATGCAGATTAAAGATATAAAGATTAATCACGAGCTAGATAAGTTTAAAATTCCTATAATGCACTTTTGAGGTACAAATAAACTAGATCAGAGGATCGGCTATTAGAAATGGTTCTTTTTGAAATAAGTGATAATCTTCTTACGTTCAGTAAATGATAGATGACCCGCGATAGCTCTTCAGTGTCAAAATTAATCATTACTAAAAGCACTAGCGTCGTTCGTGCTTTCGTGGTGACGAGCGCACAATAAGCGAATTATTAATATGAAAGAGTAGGACGAAGGCTGCGGATAGGCAAGCGTCGATTAGTATCTATTTGCAAGTCGAATCGCGTGTCTAACTCATAACTGATAGCAAATAATTACAGTGCACTGGAACGTTAATTCCATTGGCATCGTTTCCAGGTCGCAGTTGTTTTTCTCGATTACACGATGCCTATCGCGGTTCATCTTCACTAAATTAGGCTCCGCGCCAAGTGTGCCTGAATCAACTGTCCGACAGAATTCTCACCAGGAGATTTACTCCAGTCGAAGGACTTACGAAAACTGAATATATGATAAAATATTCAAAAGAATTCACTGTTCAAATTTCGATTTGACGATATAAGTCAGAAATACGTCAAAGACCCTGAAATGTCACAGCGACTCAGCCTTTGTCGATATAAATGAAAAATGGCGCTAAAATACATAGTGTGCACTAGGTTCTAAAACGCGACACTCGAACGATACAGCAGAGCTATCTCGCGAAATCCTTCCGACGCGAAGCATTATCCTGGCGGATCCATTAATAAATCGCGAGAGGAGAATGAGTGAATGTGCTTCCGAGTTATCTGACACTCATCGCGAGAGAAACCGTGTTGCATTTTATTGCGACAATCATAAAAAAAGACGAGTGGTGAAGATTTTGACGTGGTACGTCAGCTTAAAATAGCCTGGCAATTTTTTCATATAACAGGCATTTTCACCGTGTTATTAGTTTGTCGATTCAACTCGCGATTGTTTGACCAATTTTTGCGTGAAGTTCATTCTGTCGTCAAATTATTTATCGCGGCAGCTCTATTAAATGCGAGGATTACAGGAAAACCTATACACATCGACATATATTTTCGCGAAATTGACCGGTGACCGAGTATTCCGTGTCATTAAACAGTGGAATTCCACGATCACGCTCTCATTCGATTCACTCGAAATTTGTGAGGTTCAATAAATTTATTGTGAAAAATTGGACTAGCTTTCGTTCGATCCGATTATCTGGCAGCTTCGCAGAAAACAATACTACGCGAAAGCAATTATTCAGAACTCTATGCAGTAAGGCAATTATGATACGTACCGATAAGAACTGTATTTTGATTAATCCAGCAAAATTGGACTTGATTGTATTACTATAGTTTCCTAACGATCAAACATATACTTCACGCTACGAATGTGATTATCCTTAGGTCGGATCGGATACCGTATACTCGTGGATAATTAAACTTCAAAACAATACAAATGGCGTTTGGAATTTCCCAATTGGTATAGATCATACAAGTCCAAACTTAAAGTGAATACAGTTATGTCGCTAAATAAGTGTTGGTAGCACGATCTCAGTTTCAGAACAAGTATGTAATGATGTATCGAAGAATTAATCTTGAAGCTTTATTCGATATTGGATAGAATCAAAGTTCGAAGATCCCAGACACGATCGTCGGTCATTCAACAGTGATGGGTGCGGAAAGTGGAGATTAATCTGTTTTCTAAACAGTTTTCGTGAGAAGTAGTGCTGAAGTTGCATCGGTTGGGCGTCAAAGCAGGAAAGTAATATGTACTCCGCTCGCGCGCAAGGTGCTCGCCAAAGTAAATAACATCCTTTGACGTCACAGACTTTGATGTGGGTCCTTCTCAAACAAACATTTCCAAAGGAGTGCCACCAAAGTAAAGGAGCCACACCCCAAAACCGCTGACCCCTGCTTGCTTATTTTATAGCCGCTTAGGGATTCCCCGCTTAGGGAGTCACACTCTGGAAAATCTGCACGGATTCAGACGAATTCTCTCGTCTTCCCAAATTCATTCACGAGTGCACTATCTCTATGTGCATAATTCTATAACAATAAAACGAGCAGCTGAAAGAAACTTCGATCGAGCAGTATCGAATTAAAAAATAAAAAAAAGATTCTTTGATTCCAGTTAGAATAAATGTTTCTGTTTGAGCTCGGCTTTTTTCCTAGCACCTTTGCCTTTCAGTTGTAAAAAATACCCTGGTAGCAAATCGGCCATGCTCTTTATTTTCTCTGAAAAAAGAATTGATTTATTTCTCTGTCGCGTGCGAATGGCCGAGCGTGAGCTTGCGACTTTACAATCCGACTAATAGTATCTACGTGTTATGTACTGCTATTTTTACCATCGAAGCAAAACCCTCTTTGTTCTTGACTCGCGTATCCGCGAGCTCACAAGTGGAATACACTCATAGATTCCGAACACGTTGATACAGCAGATATTCTACAGATTTTTAAATGGAAAAACCAAATTCGATCAGATACATTGTTGGAATGTTTTTTTCGCTAGATATTGGCTTGGACGAGGCGTATATGTGTGTGTTACATGTACACGCCCATATTTACATGGAAACGCGAAAAAACATTGGTCTGTCTACCAGAAGGCAAATTTTTTATTCGACCGTGGCAACTGCTGCGTGCACATTTCGCTCATAAATTTAGCAAATACGAATGTACGACAACAAAGTATGTATGCGCTTAGAGAAAAACAGTCGAAATTTACATGCAGCGCTTATCTTTCCCGCTTAGCAAATAGACACAACATTTTCCCGGTGAAAAAAAAAAATAAAACCCCTCCCGACAGTCTGACTATTCATGTCTGGGTTCCGCAGAGTCACGGTTCCTCGCTTACCTACTGTGCGGATGTGCATTAAACCCAAAAACTATTCTACTGCTACGAGTTTCATTACTTCCGCTTTAATAACGAGCATTTTAGAATACACTGCGAAATCAGAATGTCACGTTGCATCCTCAGATTAAAACGATTAATTATTCGATTCCGAATTCTGTCTATGTAAAATACGTGAAATCATAAACATTCCATTAAGGCTCCAATTCGGGGCGATTTCATTCGCAAGCTCAATCGGTCAGCAAGTTGAGTTATGATACAGTAATTTGCGATTTTTAGTATAGATCTTTTTTTTCAGTTGAATTTCCTCATTTGATTTTTTCTGCAATCTGTATAGTACAACGCTACACGATGCTATCAAGTTTCCAATCTAAAACGCTTTTGCCCTTTGCTCTCTTTGTGCACCAACTACAAGCCTTTCTACGGTTGTATTACTCCCGATAAGACCGACAACAAACGGCCGTGAGAGTAAAAGAGCGTCGTTTCAGGGCCAACGGAAGTACTTACGCGAGAAATCTTTCGCCTGGAACCAGGACCACATTTCTGCAAGTGAAATTGTGGGGATGCGCCCTCTCGTGGGGTTTGGTTGATCCACATCTTAGAATCTACTCGCATTGACCCCGATACGAGATCGCGAATTTTTCCACAAATACGCCACTAGCTCCTTGAGTACGAAAGTGCTTCATTTAATACTGAACTTCGACGAACCTCCTAAGAGCATATTCGCGCACGCTGAAATTTCATCGAGAATTCTTGGAAAAAGCTGCAACTGTTTGCAGTTCGTTATTTCAATGTACAATTCACTTCTGATGCCAATCCCGCGTATTTGACAGAACTGGAGAACCCAATTTCCTTCAGCTTTCTCATACACGAATATTCCGCTGTTTATTCAATTAGTAGTGCGGAATCAACTTTTCTCGAGATGATAATTATGTGTAGAATATTGCTCGCAAATGATCACACTAATTAATTTTGTTAACGAAATTAGTGTCCACGGTTTTAATAAAATCTAACGATTTTATTGGATTTTTTGATTATTTTTTATCTTTGAAACTGCTTTAATGGCAACTGTTCTGCACTTTGTATTATTCACGTTTGCATATCGCAAAACGGATTTAATTGTCGCTGCTAGCATTAACTAAGTAATTCAGTTGGCAGAGAATGCAATTGAGGAGTGGTGAAAGCTTTGTTCGCATAAGTAGAATAGTGTTAACTGCAACAATCGATCCCATCACCAAAGTCCATGAGGCCCATTTCTCATGTTGTTAGGTGGCACAATATTGAGCGTGTTTACGCGTCGCCTCTGTCACGTTCAATCGTCTAGGTTCTGTTTGGTTAGAAAAGCTGTGAGTGCACGAGCGTGACGATACACGCGTGTCCCGAATGAATTCGAGCTTCCGTGCAATCTTTGACACTGTTTTCGCAAGGCTGAGAAGAGAAAGAGGAAGAGATGCGAGAGAGAGAATATTCCTCAACCGAATTTAATTTATGGCTGTAACACAGATTTCAGTCCAAGGGATTTCCGAGGAGAGAAGAATTAACAGCAGTCCAGAATTATTTGAGTATATTCTCTCTAACCGAATTACTAAAGAACACGAAACAGCTGTATTACAAAATGTACTGTCAAC
Source organism: Trypoxylon attenuatum (assembly GCA_963989405.1). Taxonomy (NCBI): domain Eukaryota; kingdom Metazoa; phylum Arthropoda; class Insecta; order Hymenoptera; family Crabronidae; genus Trypoxylon; species Trypoxylon attenuatum. Next base: position 15,366,408 of record OZ022491.1, read on the forward strand.
ACAAACTACTTGGGAACTAATGGAAAATTTATAATTGAAAGTTCCGCAAAACTGTTCCCTCAGACCGAGTTATTTTAACGTTTTATAACGTTAGCTTTCGACTAGTCCGAAAACCGAGCTTCGCTGGGTAACTTCCTCGATTATTAAACTTTCAAGATCTTGCGAGATTGATTCGCAAACACCATTCGAGTTCGTACGATATTCCAAATAGTCGATAGTTTCTGGGGAAGAAAGGAGAGAGCGCGAGTCTTTCTCGGACCTAATATTGACCGTCCTACTTTCGAATTTCTTGAAAATACCCAAGGAGTCTGTCTCTGATACTCATCTCGTATATATGCCGAAACTTATCGAAAGATTCCTTTAAACAGCGGCCATCTTCGAAATACCGCCTAACACAATTTAAGTAAATTCAGTTTAAATTTATTTCCAGAAGATTCTTTGTAGCAAAGACGTCGAATAAGATGTGAAATAATGTATCTCCTGATACTTTCATGCATTTTATGACACTTAACGTATACTCGAGTGTGTTTTATTATATTACGAGGAAATCTACGATGCAAACCTGACTGAGTTACAACGTTTCCTCTGGAACTCACGGAACTTGAGCGTCACCTTTACCAGTATTCACAGTTCCTGAATAATTTCGTAACGTAACCAAGCTACGATTCCTCTTGTTGCGTAAGAAGCGAGGCAAATTTCTTTAACGCAGTAACATTTATGTTGAAATATTAATTTCTTGACGAACGTTACAGCCAGCGTAAAAAAAACAAGCGTAAATCAACAACAGAGAAATGAAATTTCCACTTCGAATATAACGGGCTCCGACGTAAATTCCGTGGTATTTCATGATTTTTAATCAAGTTCCATCCGTGAAAAGTAATTTCTCTCGGCAAATAAACAAATTCATCCTGGTAAAGTTTTAATCTCTCACCAAGCACTGAACTTGCGAATTAAAGTTGGTGAAAGAATTTTTTAAATGGCGACTATGGACTTCTCCAGTTAGCAGAAACGCAGAAATCCATCAACCGTCACCCGAATAATGCCATTCTCTGCACGAATAGATCGATTTCTGCCGCGAGAGTCTCGTATAATGAAGAGTTATGCAACCGGAGAATTTCTGGTTCACCACTGCTGTTCACCAAAGAGAACTAACATGATTGCTGATATTAATTAACCACAAATTACCCCTCAGTATCAGGATGTTACACCATCACCGCAATATCTACTCTAATTTTCAGTTGTGGTGCTTTTTAAAAAAAAGAAAAACAAAAGCTCGACTGTATTCAAATGACACTTCACTAGCGAATCAGAAACAACACAAAGCTCGTAAGGGAATCTAGGAAGAAAAGAGAAAGAAGATACTTGTCAAACAAACACTCGCGATACTGACCAGTTAGAACTTCGATAAGCGGGTATTGTATCGTGTTCGTACACAGTGAAAAGTACAGAGCGACAATTCAAACCCCACTTGCTGCCTTGTAACTTTGCTAACACGAGTCTACCGTGGCACAACAATTCTCGAAAATGACTTGGTAGCTCTGCGCTACAATCAGGAGGAATTTAAATTGCTTGCGAATGTTCTACTTCAAATGTTTCGCCCTTTCTTTATTTCTCGGAGTTCTCGGTACCATTGCGGAAACGTGACGCAGTGCCATACGGCACCAGCCACAGCAGTAGCAATTGCCTGCGTGCCAAAACCGTAAATTTAGGAAGAAAAACCTCCTCCTTCCGAAACTACAAATAAGCCAAGATGTGTCGGTGCGTTCCAATATCGAGAATGAACGCGAAGAGAAGTTTACTCTGAGACAAATTCAATATGTGAATAATTAATTATTATGGATGAAGTCTTGACGAAGATCCACGAATTATATTTCGCAACCAAGAGAAGTGTAGCCCAACATGCTTGTACCAAAGTACCGTTTGTATTCCGCTGAGTTTTCGGAGTCTGACGCATCGCTGGACGAACTAACCCTTTGCCCGCTTTAGCTCGAAACTTTTTTTTCCCTCGACAGCGCATCCTCCCTCTCTCTTTTTTTTCTCCTAGAGTTTAGCGAGCGCGTGAGCCCGAGAGAATGGGAGTCGCGACCGAAAGAGCATCCCACCGTGCGCTTTTGTCGCACTTTACGTGTCACGAGATCGCCATGCCAAGCACGAGTTTTCGCGCAAAAATTATCCTCCTGGCTCTCGTGGTCCTCTCGGAGGGTTTCGTAGAACAGCTAATGATTTACCCTCCCTGACAGCTTATCACATAGCCCTGCTCTCTTTCTCGCGTTGTACCACTCTACCGTGTCGCTCGTCGGACCTATGTCTCAAGCAGAAAGTAGAATTGCCCGTTTTGGCAACAAAATAACGTATAGTTTCGGTTGATATTTTGGTGATGCATCTTTGCAGTTAAATGTAAATCGAGCCTTAATTTTGGACTTTAAAAAATGTATAATGAGGTGAGAGCTCGTGGAAATTATATGATTCAGTAACCTTGAATCGTGCGAATGTATTCTGTAGTCTTAATTCGAGCAGACTGTCAACAATGATTCAACGTCAGTAATTATCTCACCTTCGACTTGATACACTGTATGCGGTATTAATCAGACGCAACGTTACACGCTTCTCAGGAAGTGGAGGTGTTTGTTAAGGGAAGAGCGAGATAGAGGGAGAGAGATTATAGACGCCCTGCAGAAATTTCGCTCCGAATCGACAGACAACTGACTCGGTTCACGGTGATTTAATATACATCGATATAATATAATATAGGATCTGCTGCGAACGCTCGTGGAAATTCAATTACTTACCTCGACCTGGCTTTGACTAATTAAGTGGTGGTTGCAAACTCTACATGGTCGACGTATCCATTCATACCCAGCGTATGCTCTACTTGCATCATATTCCAAGACTCGTGTTCTCCTCGTCGACTTTAATTTATCAAAGAAATCGACAAGCTTTCCAACTTTCGATCGAACGAACTTCTCGACCTCCATCGCGTCGTCGAAACTATATCTTAAAAAGTGGTACGAAAGTTGCATAAAAATCTAGTTTTCGTGGATAGAGTTAGTATGAATATCTTAGGAACAGGATTACATTCCTGGCGAGACTCGCTACATCCCAAATCAACAGTTAGAACACATGCATCGCATGGTGGAATCTCGAGAGTTAACGACCTCGTGCATCAAACGAACCTGAAACGACGTTAACAAGAGAATCCCAGCGACAGGCTAACGAATCGCGGTTCGCAGTACGGAAGTCCCTACATTTTCTCCTCGATTCTCTGGTCCATTTGTTTTACTGGGAAAACCGTAACTCCCTTTTCTCTCTCTTCCTCTCATTCACAATGTACGGAGCGAAGCAGCCCTTAGAATTCTTATTCATGGGGCGCGCGATGTCCGCGACGCGCTCACCCACTGTCACCAGAGCTTAACTTATTGCCAGGAACGTTCCGTAGCACTCAACTCTCCAAAACTCGCCATCCGTCTTCCGGTGAAAGCTGCGGCCGCGGAGTTCCTCGAATGTTTTTGCTTGTGGGAGCCACACCACTGCTATCTCTCACTGCGCACGGATGATCCTTCAAGACGCTTTCGGCGAAATTACGCCCACCTTCGATCGGTTCTGTCGACACTGACTCTCTAATATAACCCCTTCCGACTGCTCAGAATTAAGAGCTACGATCCGCGAAATTACGCTTAGCTCTGCCAAGTAAAACTACTGTTTCCTATCGTTCTCTTCTACCTTCTCTGCCTCGCAAACTTTCACGGAAAGTTCGCTGCTGGATCGCAGAATCTACCCGGATTTAAAGTAAAGGCCAATTCGAGCGAAATAATTTTGATGCCCGTTCTTCTCTGTGGCAAATGGAATTCCTTCGTTTTAATAGACAATAGAAGTTTCGTTTCGCAACTAGCTATGGATGACCCACTCGAACCATCTCTTTATTGTTCGATTAGACGAATCGATCCGTTCGATGTCCTCGTGAAATAAGTAGCTCGATAAACCGTTTAGTTTGAAACCAAATTTGAGAAATAATACTGAGCACGAATTAGTGCAATTGAATTTAATCAAGAGATGTGTATATGTATAATAATCCACATGCCAATGAAAGCAAATCATTCTGGCACTAATAAAGCCTTAAGTTTTGTCAAAAGAGGCTTTTTACTCGGTTACAAAATCGTCCATTCAAAACTAGGTTAACGCTGTAACCACTTCAGTGATGCAACTGTATTATTAAAAACCCTCATCAGACTAACATTGCGACGCGCAACGCATACCCATCGAGCCTCCTTTAATACGGCCTAGAATCCTTATTCTACTTTTTTTTAAAGCCCTTTCCAGGGACCGTATTACTCTCATTGCTTCAGCACAGCGACGCGCTCACGCTTTAATGGCTGGGCCAATTAAGCTCTTCATATATGCAAAACGTAAACGCTAAACGCTTGCCGGGGTTTACAATGAGACAGTAGGAGCGCGCGCGCGATCGATGGCAGTTAGCGGACGGAAATAAATTAGTGGAACGCGGAGGCCGCGTGGGTTATAGGGTACCTACCCTGGAATTACGAGTGTTTACTCTCTGCGCTTATAATTGTCCCACGCGAACTGAACTTGCGCGGAAAAATTGAAGATCAAGTTTGATAGAACGAATAATGATCGCCTTTATAATGATACTCCTCAGATCCAAGTTCGTAAAATTATTCCCACGCTCCTACTGCAAAATCAGGCGTCTCATATTTTACAACCTAACGTTTTATTCTATACATGCTCATTTTACAGATACAATATTAAATTACCAGTAACCAATATAAACAGTAGCACAATAACTATTATTACAGATTCGAGTTGTTTGGATTGTGGGATCCAATTGATACTGACGTTTAGATTCGATTGAGACTCAAATAACCGAGTGAAATATAAATTGGAAGTTGACGGATGCTCTAGTTGGTTGACTTCGAGTGGTAGAGGATAAGGAAGAGGATGAAGGGAAGGTAGAAATAAAAACTGTCGCGGTTTCGCGGATCGGATTTCACGTTACGCTTATTTCGTCCAAGCTTCAGGAAATTCCCGGCACGATTCCGTGAAAAGTCGACATCTCTATCGGTAGTTTGTGAGAGAATTCCGTGAGCTCCGGTGGCTCTCGCGATTTATTCCTCTACGCTGTCGCGTCTTCTCCGCGATACGTCGAAAATGGAACGTGCGAAATCGGGCATGCGGTTAAAAGACTACTCCTGGATTCCCGACATGCTCGTGTGGCAAACCTTCGCAGTATCTGTAACGAGTCTAATCCGGAAAATGGTAGTGCACTGTATGTGATGTTAAACTACGCGACAAAGATATCCCATTAACTGCACAAACCTACTGTACAATCCGATGTATTTCTTGCAAATATAATCACGAATGTGTATAAACGAACATTCTATTCTATGTATAATTCATAGTTTAAGACTTCACGATTCAGTGAAATTATTTCTACGTTAAAGTTAAAAATATCTAGATAAATGAAGAGGTTTTCAATATTCGCTGCCATTTCAATACTAATTAAATTAATTAGTAACTTGATTTCTAACGTGGCAGACGATTTAATTTGGGATCAACATGCTCGCGAAATTAAAGGAGACACTGATGCTTCTCTGGCGAGCCAAACGTAATACGATCAGTAGATTAAGTAGTACTGTCTACGACTGGTCAGCCAGGAGCACAATCGTTCTAACAGAAAGATTAGCAGAGACCTGGTATTCCGCATCGAGAGGTTAGCCGACCAACAGGACACATAAATTGCATTAATCCGAAACGCGTCGGACAGTTGCCGGTGCTAAATTAGAAATACGATAAATTCACGCTCCATGCCAAGCCGCGTCGTTTGAGTTTGCACGCTCCAAGTCAAACGCTGATTAAATCGGTCGGCGCAGCCGACGAGTCGAATTAAATAATGCCCTCGTTTTTTTTCCCACCCTTGCAAATTTTAACCAGACGTCAACGCGATAAGAGCTTTGCCATTTTTGGTGACGTAAATGTTAAAAATAAAAAAGAAAAAGTACAACGAAATCTGGTGAGTTTTATAGAGAAACACGATGTTGGGATGTTTTTGGACAAGCTCCAAAAATAAATACTTCCTGAATGTCCCATAAATCGAGGAATCGCGATACCCCAGCTAATTAATAGACACATAAACGAGCTTGGCTATCGAGGACAACCCCACTCACTGGTCAAGTCTACCCTCCTGAGCGCATTAATTCTAAAAATATGTTTAAATTTGCATATTCAAATTTGGATCGCGATTAAGTCAGAATACGGGAATAAAGGGGAACGTAAATGGCCACAGCCGAAAAAGCAACAATGTGGAAATTACAGTTGGCCAACCCTCCCCTGGCCCATTCATTTCGGTTAATTTTCTACCATTCCCTACTAACAAAACGGCTGAACGTTGAGAATTTATATTGGGCGATGGGAAAAGCCTTTGCGGCCCCAGGGATGACCTTAAATTAACGATGAGACCCGAGACATTTTTTATTGCACGTTGGATCGTGTGCTCTCTCGTCGTTCTTCACCCTGGCGTCCGGCTCTGGCCAAGAACAGCGCTAAATTAGATAACACCTCTGTAAATTTGGAAATGCGAAAACCCGAAAATAGAGTCACTTCGCCGAAAGGAAGGTACAAATCCGTTTCGCGTAAAAAATTCTAGTGAATTTTACTGGCGTCATACGTGCGATTCTTTATTCACAAGCAGAGAATAAATGCTGATTTATCGTATTGCTTAGATGAGACACGATTTATAATTATATTGATCAGAATTATAATATTAAATCCGTAAGAATGAAACGTTCGTTTTTTTGACAGTTGTATATATAGTATATGTAAAACTCTTACAGCATGACTTACATAGCTCTGTTTCTAGGAGAAATGACTATTGCTTGAAAAGATTACATAACTATATTATATTAAATATATCGATTTATAAGAAAATTGATTTTACTTCTTGATTTAAATTTATTTCCATCGGAAATAAACCAACCGTATCCACTTTACAAAATCTGGATTTAGTAATAATTTGTTGAAGGCGAATAACGCGTGAGGTGATTTTCTATTAGCTTCCAATTCTGGTATACCAATTGTCTTGTCTGAAAGGACCATACCACTGTCAACTACATATTTCTCATTTCTCTCACTTTTACATCCAATTCTTCCATTCTCATTTTCACCTACTCCAATGTGCCTGCCCTTCTGGCATTCCGACCAGCGTTAACAAAGGCCCCGTAACTCACACTCTCGTCGAAGGAACAGCATAAAATGGAAAAAGGAGCGAAGACCTTATTCAGCTGCTGCCTCCGAAGATGTATCGCGATTTGGCACCCAACTCACGTAATTCCGTACCTGCTCGGTGAAGTTAAGCCAGTGTTAGAAGGGGTTGGAGTCTGGTTTCCTTTCACACTGCCACCCACAATTATTCTACTATGCACAAGATATATTCGAACTGATAGTATTACACCCGCAGAGGGTTGAATCGCGATAAAAAAATAAGTTGAAAATGTAAAGTGACATTTTTTCAATGAAACTTTATTTTTGATTAAATCAAGCTTGGAAGTTTGATGAGATAAACGAATAACATCACGTGCAACTTGTTTTAACGTGCATTCAGTAACGTGAAAGTACTAATAATGTGATAATACTATCACTGACGAAGTACAGGATAGACCTGTTATCCAATGTATTTTTGTATTACACGCAAATGGGGCTCTGATGCCCCATTACCATTTTATAGCCGTGGCCCAACGTTATAGACTCACGATCAACCTAGTATTACATTCTAGCACGTCCCTAGTGAAAATTACAATTAAATGAACGATATTCGCATGTTTTTGATGGTAAAACTGATGTAAGTGCTTACTTACATGTAGCGGATTACTAATGCTAACTGTTAGACACGGATTACATATGCTTTGTGGAAGTGTCTAAATGAATATCACGGAAATGATAACAGTTATAAAAGGTTTTACGTGGCAAAGTGTTTTAGTACAGTCAAAGAGTTGCACGAGTAATTACAATTCTGAGAACTTAATTAAATCTGCAGCATTAACTTATCTATATGAACTTGATTTCAACTGTAAATATTGAATAAGCTACACTGTCAAGCAAGATTCTACAATTGAAAACTAGGATTTCTAGTGTTCCGTATTTGGAATTTTTCTACAACTGCTGATTTCAGAGATACAGCGTGTTGAAGTAACGAAATGCAAATTCGTTGAATTCCGAAGAATATCATATTTCTTCGGTTCTACAACAATTGTGCGGACTCGGAATGGCATGTTTTATACTTCTTTTTATTTTTAGTTACTTTAAGATTGTAAACGTAAAGCTACATTTCAAAATCGTGGAAAATTTCCATCAAACGCAACAGTTAAATGTTCTGTTATTATCGTAGTTGGCGAAAGAAAACGAACAGAAAAATTTAGTCTGTATATTTTCAATTTATTTTATTACCTGACTTCAGATTCTCTTTCGCGCTACACCATCAATTCGAAGACACTGTAAATTTCGGGCTAGTTAAAAAGGTTTTCGATGAAGAAACTTCGTATCGAGCGGCGAAACAGAGAGAACGAGAGACACAGTAAAATAGGAAGAGAACGAAAGCGAGTACGCAGAACCGCACGGAAGCTCGAGGAAATTTCTAAGTGCTCTTTCCAGTCCGGAATTGTCGAGATGAAACACTTTGGAATTTTCGAACTCCGCAGAATAAAGCAGCTGAAATGCAGAATAACGAGTGTACAGACGTATGAGTTTCTGGCGTTTCTTAATCTAAATTCTTGAGACGAATACGCGCGGCTTTCATTCGGAGCTCTCGCGATATTTGAATGCCTCTGTAGCGAAATTGAAGCTAAAGAATTTTTAAGTATCACGACACCAGAAGCTAATGTTTTCTGGTAGTTTCCTCTTTCAAAATCCACACAAGGTTTTCGTAATAATGATAAATCTGGCTATGTTTCTGAAACAATTATAAAAAATGAATACTTAAGCAAGAATATTTATTATAAAGTGTTCGCTATTTGGGACTAGCGTGATTTTAATCTTTTTCGTCTCACGACCCGCGTAAATACGCGACTGCATATTGGCCGCAGACCAAAAACTGTACTACATTCCCTACAAATCTGGCAACAAAAACGAAAATCCAGTTCATAACCACACAATCAGATGTTTTACGTTCTAAACAGATAAAATATATTTATTGTTCATCGAAACAAAAATGAAAGCTGCAGAACGACCCATCAGTTAAAGTAAAACCATTTATCGATTTTTCATTTCTTGCGTGACGCCTACTTCGCGAAGGCACCATCCACGATAGCTTGAGCCAGCTGAAAAATAAATCTCGATAAATTATTAAATCAGAAGCTCTTTTGACAATAAAGCTCGCTTTGGGGAATAATAAAGATAGCACTCGCTTTCAACGATAGAACTCTCGGGCGGCCGACGACGCGCGACGATATAAGGCAACATTCACTGACTGTCACTACTGAATTATGCGAGAACTAGGCTCACAGTGCCTCTTCTGACTGCTGCCAGCAGTTAAAGGGACAGGGTAAGGTTTGCCACGAAGGTTGTGCGTTCTATACTCATTTATCAAACACAACCGAATCAGCTTAGGTAAACGTTTACTCGCTTCCCACACATCTTCCATCTCTCTCTCTCTTTTTCACTCTTCACTAACCTCATGACCTCGTTTCTTCGAGGGTTTCTATCAACCCGCTTTAATTCTTATCTCTCTGCGGTGTCCTTTCCTACCTAATGGGCCCATGCAAACTAGAAGTTTACTCCTCTGTATTTCAGCGAGTCCGCATTAGGGGGATTAATTTCATTAGAGCTTTTTACGAGGGAGATTGAAGAAAATTGGCTAAGGGGTATATGCTATCGCCCATCTTCCTTGCACTCTGTACCAGCGTCGTACTCTGAATCTCATCCCGCTGCAGGTATCTTATTTATTTCGAATGGAAGTTGGCGCGTAGCTTCTAATGAAATTTCCTTCATTACGTAAATTCGATCAGCGTTTTAATGAGTCAGATGAGAGAAAGTTTAATGGAAATTATTATGCTGATTCGCCGCGATACTTACAATTACGTACTCCGAGTTAATAGGGAAATGAAAATTGGGGAGAAAAAAGTGGTGCGAAATAATCGAGTGACTTTCAATGATAACATAGAACAATGTGTTAATATAGGGGTGCTAACAAAGTCTACTGCATGGATTGGATTACGAGCTTGGCTAACATTTACGTACCCTCATTGCCTCGGCTAACAAAGTATGCTTTGTTCTGACGAAAATTCAAGCTATTGTTTTTCCACGTCTTCTTTTATCTCTCTTTTTTCCGTCCGCAAGAGCCTAATTTCCCAAAAGTACTCTTCTTCGCGTAAAATTACTACGCCTGTAAACTACGTGCTTTTAAGAGCCCTTCCCTGTCTACATTCACATTTCATGCAGTCTTGTATATTCCGCAAGGCGAAATGGATTTAGTATCGGTCATCCGATCTCTGGGTGGTTTTTAGTAAAAATTCCTTTTCTCGAGAGGAGAAAGGATGAGCTTCAAAAGGCCGGATTAAAGTGTCTGTTACTCGAGTAAAGGTTTCAATCTTATACATAATAGCTATTAACACTCACCTAGTTTTTCTTTTAATGTCAATTTTAGTTTACGAAATAGGAATTCCGAGGGAAATTGAATATTTCTACAAAGTAACGCAGGTGGGATATCTAGCTTGAAGGTAGAAAAATATTTTTTCCAATTTGCGTTGGTTCCTTCCGGCGCGATATGATATCGACGAGTAATTTTCCATCTCGCTATCTTTCGTTCTGTCTAGTCCCGACGAAAAGAGAATTTTCCGTCAGAAATGAAAATTTCACGACCTCTACGCGCCCGTCTCGTTTATTACGGTCTTTAGGGAGCCCTTAGTACGACGATAGTAATTCTTTCGAGGACTACAATAACGCAGTCAGCTACCTTACACTCTCCCTCTTCTGCCTATTCTTTAAGATTCGCGTTAAATATCGCGATTCAGTTGTACGTTGCAAAAGCTTTCAGGCGAATTTCTTTTAATGAAAACTGTAAAATTTCCGTGAAACGAGTAGCAACGATAACGAATAATTCTCCCCTCGACGGCAGACTTTCTTCTCAATGCACAAAGTCTACTACATTCTATTTTCTCATTTCACTCTGAAAAGAAGACGTTTTAGCGCTGATAAAAGAAAACCAGTTGGATCGTCCACTTATGAAACGAGTTATATTATTCTGGTATTATCAAAGAGAATCAATTTCAAGTTAATACGATATTAATTTATCGTCTCTAGTTGATATAATTGCAAAATATCTCGTAACTATTCGGAATGTGTGCCAGTAGGTTCCTCCCGTCAATAGACTAGGAATTGTCTCCAATAGAGAACTAGAGAACTATTCAAGAAAAGGGGGCCAATATACAGACAATGATCGAGCAGACTGTTTGCTCCAGCTACAGTAGCAACGCTGCAGAACCAATGGGGCTGCTTCTACGAGAATCGCATCAATCTCGCTGAATAGTCGGCACTGAATACTCAATCAACGTTTCCACGTTTGCGTCGGAGGAAAAACTTGGCAAAAGAATGCGATCTTGCAGAGGAATCTAAAACACAGTGGAATAGGGAAAGAGGGGGTGAAAAATATGGGAGCAGGAAAAAAGAATGTGAGGCCCGAGGATTTAGCTCGCTCGGTCTGTTTCAATGTTAACACCGTGCGAGGAAGAGGCGATTGGTCACCTAGAGCCTTCTTCAGTATTCACGCAGTAAAGAAATATAGGAGGCGACTTCCGGTTGGATGGAGCTCCTTATTCAGGAGAGAGGGAGAGAGAAAGAGAGGGAGAGAGAGAGAGAGGGAAAGAGTTGGCTTTCCGTAAGAAGTTTGGCCGAGGAAACTTTCAAGCATCCTGATAAATATGGAAATTGCAGGAGGCTGGCGTAACTAAGGCCGTGCCGAGTCGATGAGAAAGGCGCGTCACTCGTGGTAAAGTTGTCCCTGCATCCCATACCGCACCGTTCGCTGCCAATCTTCCTTAATAATTAGTATGATTATCATAATGCGTTTAATAGCACGGAAACCTTTGCCATCGTCAACTTCTCGCCTTTCCCTCTTGCTCTCTCTCGCTCTCTTTCTCTTCTCCGTCTTCTTTCTGTCTTTTCTCTTCGGCGCCACTCTCGAATAAGACTTTTTCTTTACTCCTGAATATTTATGTCTTGAAACCTTGTTATGCGAGCCCAGTCCCTGTTTTACCGTTTTTATTACTAAAATACAACCGAGATGTGTAAAACTTTCTCCACTGCTACGTATATACGTATTACTGTGAAATGCTTTGCGCGAGAGTTTCAGCCAACTCGATTTTCGCAAACGTCTAGAACCTAGTTTTTTGTGTGCTGAAACGAGCCACACTGGGCAGTACAGTGACGGTGATGGTAACAACTATAGCAAGTTAAATAATTTCATCGATAAGAGGTATCGATTTTTTTCCCCGCTAACACAAACACCCGATAAATTTTTCCGATAACAATCCATTATGGCGAACGTGTCGCGGTATCAATGATTTATGCTACTCTGATTTAATGTATGCAAACTCGTTTTCGATACTCGATACACTTTTATTCTTATGACCGTCATAAAACACTGGTGACGTCTTGAATGCTTGGCCGCTCTTTCTTTCTTTCCTTCTTTCTTTCTCGGTTTTCTCTTGTTAGCGAAACACAAATATCGACTAGGCCCCCACCCGCGCGATATTTGGCCTACTATGGATACCGACGATTCGTCCTAAAGAGATGCTTTCGCAAGCTTTGGATTCGGATCGAAATTCTCTCGATTTCGAAGCACTTTTCACGAAATAGCAATAAAGTGACATCCCTCTCTGAGGGGTTGAAAATCTCATCGATCAGACTGCGATTATAGTAATGGCTTCGGAAAATGGGGAAAATAAAGAAAATATCGAGATCGTCGTTCAGGATATTATTTGAAGAAAAGGGCTGGAAGAGAATGGAATTAGGAAAGCATAGGCATGGCACAGAAATCCTAGGATCATTATTATCCAAAATGCGCAATGCGAACCACCCGAGAAGCACTGGAATTTTCATTCCACTCCTAGATTGCCTGACGCGACCCATTGCACAGGTTGTGCACAGGCTGCATAGGTTCGCGACCCGAGATGATGCACAGATATTACCTATCCAACCGCCTCTCGAGCGAAAATCTCTCGTGACAACTTTGTTACAGTGAAACGTGCAGAAAATTTAATCAGCATATATCCCCAATTACAAATGTTATTTCGGTCGCTGTCGTCTGTGGCGCTATAGACGCAGGCAAGAGTACTAATTCCTCTTGTACAGATTGTATTCTACTGCTATATGAGTCTAATTTACCGAAATGCACCCTTTAGACAACATAGAAGTATATAAGGCGAAATGAAGACAGAATCTAAATAATCTTTAAAAAGATAAACAACATAGTGCTTGTATAAAGTTATGCGGCGAAAAAGAAGGATTGAAAGAATACTGACGTTTTTAAACATTCAGCTAAATAAATCAAAGAATTGAAACTCACGAAGTTACTAGATGGAACAATTAGATAGATTTAATTAACGGTGCTAGATTACATCATGGAAAGCTGAGAAGAGTAATTGGAGGAATTTTCGACATTACTGCATATGTGAACTGAATTTTTCCGTATGAAATCGTGTTTAATCCTTCGATGATTGAACGGTATTTAAATTCGCATTTAGTCTCACATGGAAATTCGATCGTCATAAATTAGGCAATTGAGTCTTCCTCTGCTTCCGAAAATAAATTCCACGGATGATCCATCTGTGATTGCAAATTTTTTATGCGAGGTATTACGTAGAAAACAGACGACTGTTTTTGCTTTCGACTGGAATTATCTCGGACGTATTAGCTCCAAGGAGAGGTTAGAGGATAGGGTGCAAGTTTAGCGGCTTTTATAAGCGATTTCCATCGATCTCGATCGTTCGCAGACACCGACCGAATAATTGAAGAAAGTTGGTCGCAGGCCAATCGGGCGATTCGATTAAGCGGCGGGAAATGAATTCCATTAGAAAGAGAAGTCACCGAATCTGGACTTCGCACTGCGCTCTACGACTCGAATCCTCCTACGATCGTCAATGGATTATGTTCTCTCGATAACATGTGCTAGCCCACAAACTTAGTGAAATTCGGAACTGGTCTGCGAATGATAATTCGCATCTTTATCCCAACTATTTATCTTATCATTAACACATTCACCCAATTATCGAACTTTTCTCAATTTCACGTCCGTATACAAATTTAGAGGCAAACAATACTAAACATACGGTTGCCTGCATATACGTTGATCAATTGATTTTGTTGATTTATAATACTGTAATTATTGTACTATAGATTAATGCAAACATAAATGTAGTCATCAAGAGGACTCAATTATGTTATTTGAAATAATATGCAATGAAAATTATTGTGTTTCATACAATTGTTGTATTCTGTAGAGATGTATTGAATGCCACAGTTTATTAAATACACAATGCATAGGAGTAGCTGTGCCAATATTATTGCACGTCAATTATGGGATTCAAGAAAATATACCAATTTCAAGCACCGTTCACCAAGACATCAGTTTCCAAACTACCCACTAGATGTTTCACCGATTGAAAAATGTACCTACAACACTTACCCGCGTGCAATCTCGCGAAGTGGAAATCAACGCGAGATGAAGGCTTTTTTCAATTCCTTTTTCAATCCATTTGTCAGATTGACCGATCGCGGAGAGTTTTTCTTCGAGCAGCGATGATAGCACTGTATTGTAAACGGACGAAAAGATATCAAGAGATTACTAGTATGATGGGTTAAAAAAGGATGTAAAACATTCGCGGTTAATTTTCAATTGATTGGTTCTTTGCTGTGAGTGCATAAATCCCGGAAAGTTTGCACAAATTCTGGTTTACCCTGCGGATACTGAACTGATAGATAAAATTGCGCTTTGTTCGCGGAAACTGACCGTCGCAAAAGCGCGATTATAATGTTATGCGCGTGACGTTTGACCTGCTGATGCCTTGAGGCCTTCGTACGAACTCGAATTACTCACTAATATACATATAGATATAGATATATATACAATATTGCTGTAGATGCAAATAGAAACGATAGCTGCAATTGGCGATAGCGAATCGAAATTGAAATAGAGGGTTTGTACGTGTCACGAGCCGCGTCGTAACGACTCGATGTGTATCGATTTCGTAGACCGGTCACCGTTACGGAAATAGGGAGGATCTCTCGCAACAAATTTCTAAACGCACTAGCAAACGTGTTTTGCAGTATTGGTAAATAATAGGATTGCGAGCCGATTTCAATTGATGCCGATGCATCGCGACAGTCGATCGCACGATCGCGATAACCAGCCGATTGCGGCTCGAGGACTCGAGGAAATTGGTGTAATTCGTTCGTGGTTCAATCCTATGACCCCAGTCACGTTATCGTCAGTTTCCCCTTGATTCCCTTCAAACATGACGAGCTTGAAAATCTGATCTGCTTTCCTGCCATTTCAAATCCTTGAAAATAAATGCGAATAAATATAACCGTACGCGTCACATTCGTGAACAAAGTTTTTCGATATGAATTTCATGCGAAAATTAAATCCTACACTTTGTGATATACGTATGTATTTGCTTTCTCTCGAAGTGTACTATACTCTACACCATACAAAAACATTTTTTCTGCCATTTATCAAAGTTGAAAAGAGTCTTTTAAAAAAACTATGGTAATTTGTTTTTTGTTGCTGGATAACTTCTGCTATTAATAAATACAAATATACATTTTAAATCAAACAATTAATAGAGAAGTTTAGTCCAAGTAGAGAAAGTTTAGTATAGGAAGATATACTATCGGGAAAGGATCTATAGTTGAGGAATTTAACAATGGGTCAACCATCAAACGACTAAAGTGCACCTTGATGGAAAGTGTTACGTAAGGAGGGGGTGAGTGGGTAGCGTGATCGAATTGTTCGTGAGTGTTATGCGCGAGATGCTGGCCCGAAAACTCGTCGGTGTAATGGCTCGGTACCAAGGCACCGCTGGAGATAAGCTTTCCGGGTTGAATGGCGGATGAGTTTGCCAAATAGCTAGTGCTAAGTCTTCCAACTTACTAACGAATATAATTGAATGAGGAAACTTGGGCGACAGTGTGGCGAGGGCATATGTGCCGCGGCTAGGATAAAACCGTACGAAAACAGTCTACTATTTTCGACATAATATTCCACTTACAGCTGGTGCAAAATGAAAAGTTAGTCGCTCGAATCGCAGTCGAACATTTAATTCGATTCAACCGGCAGATTTCAACTAGCGAGTATTTTCCAGGTTGAAAGGAACGAGCGCGACAGTTATCCCAATTTTGCGTGGCGAGCACAAGTTCATTATCGGCCGCAATAATCGTGTTGTCGGGTGACGAGCGCAAAATATTGATCAGCATTTAAACCACCAGTCGGATTTGGCATGCCAAACAGAGCTATGATTTACGCGCATACTTCTCAGCGTAATGGCGAGATTGTTTGTCGTTTTCGTGGAGAAAAGAGGAATAGAGCCGCTAAGTAATTTTTAGCTAGCCGTTCCACAATATGGCTTTTATAAAAGGCTTCCCGTATCATTGTTTTACCCTTAACCCGGGATAATTATTATCGGACAGAAGGAAAAAGCGTCGAGAGACCGCGATATCGGGCGAAAATATAATGACGTCGTTAAGTCTTGAATAAAACTAGGGGATCTTAAGGCTGCAGGCTACGAATTACGAGGCAGGACTACTCGAAACGAGCAGTTAAACCGAAAGCTTCTACAATAAATGAGCCACGACCGCGTTAAAAACTTATCTTTTCCCTGAATCTCTTGATATTCTCCCGAGATAATTTCATTCTGCGTGACTCTCGGTGACTCTCGGCTGCTCTCGACTCTTCTCGGCTATTCCCATCATCTCGCGAGAATCACGTGGCATGCTTCAATACGCGAACTCCATGGCCCTCAGAGCAAATTACTTTATACGAGCCTCGGGCATGACTCGATTTTCCCACCGTTCATGGAATATGCACGAGTCAACTGAATGCGCGTGCCAGAACTCGGTCAACGATTCGACGAAAAGTTTTCGTAGGCTGGCTTGGAAAAATGTGGCCTAGTCGAAGAGCCGAGGTGAGCGCAGTTGAGCGTATTTTTTCATGACACCGGATTACTGGAAAAATTAGCGGACGGTTCCAATTGGAAATTGTGAGCGTGGCTTCTCGTCCATGGAGTGGTTCCCGATGCACTGACCCGGTGATTAGAACTTTCAATAGGGACATGTGCAGTTCATTTTGGAGTTGGAACGTGGGACCTTCTGCAAATCAATTGCAATTTCCATCCTCTTGTCTTCTACTTCTCGAGTTTTGTAGTATCGAAATGACGAATTGGTTTTAAGCTGGCACTTGATCAAATTTGTCTGACCGATTTCGCAACGATCCACGACGCTATAGTAATAAATACTACTTGGCCCAACCGACATTAAGTTTATTTTCTCAAATTGCCATTTCACGGGAGAATTCTCCATGGAGCAAGGGAAACTCTAAATGAATTCGCGGGATGTGTCTCCCGATCCGGCCAAATCGAGCAGACTCCCGGGGTTGCAAATTCGGTTTGGATAGCAAGTTAGTTTTCGAGTTGGCCCATTAATCTGACCCCGCTCGCGGAATCGCAGTTGAATGTGATCTGTCGCTGCAAACAGAGTCTCGAACGCATGAAGGATATCCAAAAGCTGCATCCGGCCGTACGTATCGTTTCCAAAACTTCTCCAGGAGTTACAGAAACTCTTTCAACTGCCGGTGAATTATTTACTAATATCGACATGAAAAATTCACGCCGCGTCTGATAGCAATCTCTCACAGTGTGGTCAGAGCTCGCTAACACCGAGAGAACTTTGTCACTCTGTGCTCTGGACTAGTCAATCTGAAAGCCAGAGTGTCGTTTTGTGACTTCTGAGGCTCAACCAAAGCTCTCGGTCCGCGAGCAGTAGTTCCTAGCATTGCAGGATCAATATCGAATTCTAGAAACTGTTACTTATCCGTCCAAAAAGGCCATTATTATAGTTGAACTCGCTTCACTAGTGACACACGGATCAATGTTAAATTAATTATTTATCAATGTCATGAAAAATGCATACGTTACATACACTTTTTTTCGAGGCTTTCGTTCAAGCCTGCTTCGAAATCTCCACGATTCACAAGGACGTCACAAACACACCAAGTTTCCTGCATCCTCGAATCACATTATCCGCTATTGAAAGAGCTCTGTACTTCTTTTACTTTCGCGATAGACGAGCACATTATCGATGTCCTCGAAATAGGGTGTCCTCTATATGCTAACCATATCCAAAACGACTCGACAGGGTACAATTCCTGCTTCCACTTGATTTCACTTCATACTTTTCGCGTCCGATTCACACTCGGACCCTTCGAAAATTAATGTCACACTCATCGCTACTAGTATTGGTAGCGATGTGCAACGCCGGTGGGCTTACACATGCATTTGCATGGGTACATATAATTCCGCGTGAAGCACGCGAGCAATTAGCCGGGAGCAACGGCAACGTAGATTCCCATACAGGAATGTACTAATGCAAAGTAAATAGATACACATCCACTTATGCATACATTTTGCCTCTCGGCCAATGTGAATACTGCTAATTGTAGATGTATGCGTGGTATTGGAGGATTACCCTTCGCACAAGTGCTTAAGCCTTCCAGGCGGAGTATAAGTCTGCACATACATGTATTGTATATATATAGACTCGTACGTTGGCTCAATTGGCACTACAATGAAACGTATCGGTATTACTATATTATACAATAAATGTAGATTCATCGGCCCTAGCAGCAGTTTATTCTAACCCTTCGCCTCCCTTACGATCTTATACCCTTTTATATTTCGCGTGTACGCGTGCCACTCGCAGAAAGTCGGGGGAAAAAAGCGGAACTGGTTGAATAGCGATTAGTAGCTCACAGAGAGATCAACGGACTGAACAGAGATTACGATACAGAGTTCTGATTGCGAACTACTAGCGAATCGATACCTCCGTGGCTATACCGCCGATTGGAATTCCGTGCTTGTCATGGAAAAATCAGTGTTTCAGTTATGTCGGCTTGATGATCATTCCATAAGCTCAGCTTTATCACTTCAAGGTTGTAATCCTTCTTTCAACATCCTACTACAACTTGTTGCAGGGTATTCATCTGTCTTTTTTTTTCGTTTTGTCTCGCGAGCGATACATCACAGTTCTATTTTTTTATAAAGCTCAGCTATCGTCAGAACAATTTTTCGAAGAGGACGATGAAGGATTCTAAATCCAACGTGGTGTCGTGTGAAAAGCGTAAGGCTCGTAGCTAAGTTAGACTCACATTACTCGTTAGGGATAAATGCTAGTCGCTTTGTCATCCTTAGCACGGTAGACTAACCGGAGACATACTCTTCTCAGGGAAGTTCGCCTTAAACGGGATTCCCTCGTGAACTACATTATTAATGAAGCGCTCGCTGAACTTGGGGCGTATTCCCAACATTGTTTTTTTCCCCCTTTCTTAAACATTTTCTTTTATTTTCGCATGCGTGCCAACTACTGATCGAGTTTCTAAGTCTTTTGAAAGCGGAAGCTCGTCTGTTATCCCCAGTCTTGAAGAAACTTTTTAAAAGAGAATTGGAGAGGGTACCAATAATTTCGTCGTTTTTGTTTCGCGAACGGTTCCACTAACGCTGTGTTCACCACGGTGGAGGAAATTCACTGGCAATGAAAGATGACCAGCCGCCTGAAGGCCGATGTGATCACGAGGCGCTTGGGAAATCACGAAACAATTCGCGCTCTTGAGAGCAGAATTGATCGTCTCCGAAACAGGCCGGCCGAGCGCTTTGTTTCGCCTCATCATTGTGCACACTAAGTTGCAGCCGGACATTGTTAGCGTATCAAAAGGCTGGTAACGTAATGTGTTTCGGTTCATATTGGAGATGAGATTTCCGACGCAGTAGAGTTGACGCGCATAATTCAACCTGCAAATCTCCCCAAATTCCTGAGACAAGTGCGATTTCGTTCTCTCTTGATTTATTTCGGAATCCTGTTGTCGTAGTGATATTAAAACGAACCTTGGCGCCGAATATTATGGATGGAAATTTGTGTCGCAAGTGCACAACGATAGCACGGCGGATTTTTTCCTTTCTTTTGCAGATTGGCTATGCGGTTGCTTCTTCTTTCGAAGACACCGTTGCGAGAGGTCGTCATCAGCCGAGCAGAAAGTTCGTCTATCATACTTTGATAAATGATCGAATGAAAATCAGGAACCACGGCGGCGCCGAAATTCTAATCAAATACCATCGGACATCATTGAAAGCAGGATGATACTTTCTCTATAGACGGTAGAGAAAGAGTCCAAGCCATCTAAGTTAATAATCAAAAATGCATTGTAAAGTTGCACGAAGCAGCCAATCAAAGTCAAATTATCGAGCTTTCTAATCTTTCGAGGAATTTACACCAGTCAATATTAAATTAATCAAAATATCGCTTTTTCGAAGACTGCGCACGAGAGAGACATTTATGTACGTTTATACATATACTGATAAGAGAATCGATATGACACAGCAAGCTCGCTGAAGAAGAATTCAGACTCACGTCGAAGCCGAGAGATTTTTGTCGACGCTGTTCACTCGACGGATCAACTTTCAAAAGCGGATAAACAAAGGCAAAAATACTGGTGGAATTCTTGTGTGGGAAACTGCTACAGCCGCAGAAGAACGCGAGTGTTTACGGAAACCGTGGAAAAACTAAGACGAATAAAAGAACAACAGTTTTCCTTGGTAATCTTCTTTTGTCGTTGTGGAAGGTCTCAACGAGCAACCGACCGGTAAAAAGGAGACAGCTACAGAAGTCAAGGATTCCGCTCGGCCGCGCTGTGATATATACTGTCGCAAAAACGAGGAGGAGAAAATAAATGTCATGCAGACGCAATAGGAAGTCGCGTCTGCTATTACCTGTTTCAATTTGACGCGCAACGAGATCGGAAATGTGCACACTTCCCGTTTTAAAGGCCTCTTACAAGGGCGTAAGATTCGAACTTACACGCTGAATTCTGTGAACGGGAGAAGACTAAGACGCGAAAAGGACAACGGTACGATATCCGTAAGGATAAAATGTGAAATATTTCACGGTCCATTATACGTAATATTGCAATAATAGAAGAGTACTTTGTATTAATATACTCATAGAAGACCGTAATAATACAGTGAGCTGTAGAAAAGAATTTCTTAAAGAAAATCCATTATCTAAAGTCCTCTACATCAGCTAACTTAGCGATAAGAACGAGAAGAATAAAAGAAACACGAGGGTCTCGAAGAAACTAACGAGCACCTGCGACAAAATCATTCAGTATTGCACTTTACATGCCTCGAGCCAATTTATCGATCACCGAGAGGTATAAAGGCGCAATCTCGAGCGATTGCGTTCGCGTGCAAATCTAAATTTCCAACCGCAGTTATTTCGCAAATCGTCACGGTGTGTGGATTAGGGCGAATTCTCGGCTACATCGGCGGAAGACCGTCGGTGGGGGCCACCATGTCACAGTCTGGATCAGGCGGAATGAACAACGCGCACAGTCAAAATCCGACTGGCCAAACGATGGATAATCAGCAGACCACTTGTCAGAACGGTCGCGCGGAACCGCCCGCAGACAATACCAAGCAAGATCTCTCGAATGGCTTTGGAAATCGAGCGACAGTCGAGTATGACAGATATGCAGGTGACCGGTCTCAACATAATCACACAGCGGGTCAAAACCAAGATCAGCAACAGTCGCAACAGCAGACGCAACAACAACCGCAACAACAACCGAATCAACAGACTATACAATATCCAACGATCAGAAGACAGTCCGTAGTGGGTCTTCCGGAGGACAGACATCCGGCCACCGGTCAGCTGCCACCTCAACAATACACCCAGGATAAGTCCAATGCAGAACGGAATCAGAACGTCTCTCAAACTAGCACTCAAACTGTGCCGGTACAAGCACAACCGCAATTCGCGCCTGATTTCGACCAAGGCCAGTATTCGCAGATACGTAACCAGTTCGAAGTCCGGCCGCAAATGTACCCGCAACAGGGGCAGTACAGTGACAGAGCGGGTTATGTAACGAGAGACGTGACGTACAGAGATCCAGCGATGTACGCGCAAAGTGGTACCGCTAACCCAGTATTTACTGGCCAGGGTCAATATGTGACCGTGCAACATGGATCTCAGATACCTTCTCAGTCGGCTAGTCCACAACCACCCTATTTCTCTGGAGTGGTAGTACCTCAACCGCCAAGTTACGCTCAGTTCGGCACTCAGCCACAGTACTCCTACAGCCAATATCCTCAGACAGTTATGAATCCAGTTCCGTACAATCCTCACGCGGCCATCTATCCGGCTCAACAGTTTGGCCAGCAGTCGCCTAATCCACAGCGATTCTCCCAGGAATTAGGACAGTATCAGACGCAGCCGATAATCCAACCGATCGCACAGAACGTCGCGCATGGGATGACTATTTCGACTACGGATCGTCCGAATCGTGGGCCAAAGCCGATGGTACCACCAAGGGGCAACTCCAAGATCACTCACGACCCTGGACACCGGAAATCCGCCAGTGTAGATGTACCTGGCATACAAAAGCCGAAGTACGATCCTGGTCAGAATCCTCCGCAAGAGCAAATCCACCGTAGCGACGGTGCAATTATTGTGCAAGCCACCCAGATAGGACCCGATGGACAAGAAAGAAGGTATTTAGCTCCCATTAATCAGAATCCGAGAACTAGGCAGGACGGTCTGTACGTCGACGCGAATGGTGAACAGTGCAGTCGGGAAAAGATAGTCGAAGCAATGGGCTCGGATTGCAGCCTTTACGTATCCCGGCCTGAGCATAGGAAATCCATCTCGGTGGACGTTACCTCTAGCTTCCAGAGACGTAACGATACGATAACGTTTACATTTCCCGGTGATACGAATCAAGAGCTGTTGATGCCAGGACGGAAACCTGCACCTATAGTCGAGCCGAAGAGAGTCGAACCTAACCAAGTGTATCCTCCGGATCAAAGACGATTGGATACGGGTCTAAGAGTATCACCGATGGCTTTCGATACGCGACAAGAAAATAGGAAGAGCATGGGTACCGAGAGAAAGCCTGAATGGGGTAACGTCAGCCCTAATCAGAGACCCGCAATGCCCCAAGAAAACAGACGATCGGATTACTTTGAGGAACACCGAAGATCGCCAATGACCATCGAAGGCAAGAGAATAGAAGACGTACGAAGATCGCCAATGCCTTTCATGCCGATTAGAGAATCATCCGCCGATCGTGCTAGCCAAAAGAGTCCATCGTTCGCTAATCAAAATTTCGAAAAGACCAGACAGGAACTCGCAATATGGGCGGAACAACGGCAGCGTCACGAGATCGAGCGTACCATGATGCAAAGTCAGATATTTTCCACCAGTCCACGTTCCCGCAATCACTCGGAGGAACGAAGAGGAGATCCACGATCACTGCTCCAAGCCGACGATCGAAAGGATTCGAGAATGACACAGTCAGCGTTTCAACCGCTGCCCAACATTAGCCAGAGCACAATCATGGAGCAACGTCGACATTTGCGACACGTCAGCGCCGATCTCACGAAGCACATGGAGCTTTCGAGAAAGGAATTTGACGATCAACCCATTAGTGGCTCCGTAGCTAATCTTGGACCAACTGGCGTGAATACTGTTTCCTCGCAGAGAGCCAGTCCAAACCTGTGTCACCAGTATCCCGCACTTAGCGAGGCGAAATTGGATACCAAAGGCGTGCTAACGGTAGTCACGGATTTCGGCGAAACAAGTTCGGGTAAACCTTTGGATCAGGTTGACCATATAATACACAGCCATCGCAAGAGTCATACTCTCTCGACAAACGTATTGACTCACAGCAAAAGTCAAACGGAGAGCTTGCAAAATCAGGTCGACGGACAAAGCGAGAAGACCACAGAGGTCCATCAAGCCCAACAACAACAGCAACAACAACAACAACAACAGCAACAACAACAACAGCAGCAGCAGCAGCAACAACAACAGCAGCAGCAACAACAGCAACAACAACAACAGCTGCAAAATCAGCAGAGCCTCGATCTACTTTCAGAAAAGCTCACGCAGTTCGAGCGACAACACAGCGATCTCCAGGCAAAGATACAATGTTTACAAAATCAAAACCAGATCCTCGACAAGGTTGCACAGTTTCAACATCAACAAAGCGACCTTCAGGCACGCTTGCACACTCTCCAGTCACAGGGACAGATGTCGGATAAGTCGCAGAAATCGGATTTCCAATCGCACTCGATCGCGAACGAAGCGCATCAAGCCCAAGCGAATTCTATCTCGAACTATCAGGAGCAATCAGCAGGGGAGAAGAGCTGTTCGTCTCAGAGCCAACATTCGGGGCACAGCCATCATCAAGCGTTATTGACTGCCTCCTATCCCCAGAACTCTAATCACCAGCCCTGCCAGTCGTCTGTCTGCGAGAAGCTGTCGCCCCGGCTTCAGCACGATACAGGAGGCGAGCCGAATTCCATTCAGATGCCGAACATATCGCAAATTCCGCTCTCTTGTCTCCAGCAATTCGATCGCGGTGACGGTTCGCGCAGCTCGTTCTCTCAGTTCCACCGACTTCAGTGTCAGATCGACGGTCACGAAATTGCCTCGGCGTCGAACGCCGTCTTACCCGGCGTCTCCTTTACTGGCACCCTCAAGAAAGTTCCGCCGGAGAAACCACCCCGGGCCTCTTTGATCGTCCAGTCGCCGGAGTCCGAGGTAAGAAAAGAGCGCAAGTCCTCTGTCGATTTTAGAGGCAAGATTTGCATTCGTAACTTCCCGCATGAAAACGAGTCTTGCAGCATGTACTAGTTATGTGTTGTCATGATATATATATATATATATGTATATATACAATGGACTCCGAGCAGAATGAAATTTCCTTACGAGCTGCAGAGTCTAGTGCAAAGACAGGTTTGCGTATGTAAGTATATGGTTAATGATTCATAACCCGTTCCTATGGAAGATAAATTGTAAACCTGTGGCGATGACAAAAGTGCATGTGAAATATAATTCATGTTAGATACCACCTAGGTAATATGGTCTCAAATGAATATTGCAGAGAATTCTATGAAGTTTGCATGTGCAGAGCGAGCCATTTGCTCGATGTCTATAAAATTCAAATGGGTGGATCTGCAATGGCTCGTTCCAGGGATTCTTTTATGTTTGGCGGGGTAGTTGGAAAAGTACGGAGGATCGGGTGGATGGGTGTGTGGGTTGCTCGAAGACGAACGGAAGGTTCGCTCGCTGGAGACGAGTGCTGGATCGAGATCTCTGCTTGCACTTTTTGCCGCAGCGACCGAGTGAAATGAACTCGTTAGATATCAGGCCTCTGATGTTGTCTTTCAAAACTTTGTTACCAGGCTGTGTGTATCTTTCGTTCTACGTGGTGGTGGCAGAAGCTGACTTTCGTCTCTCTATCTCTCTCTCTCTCTCTCGTCTCTTTGCGCAGCATCGAACGCACGCTATAAAGCTAGATGGCCAACGAAGTCGTCCGTCGGCGCATACGTGTTTCGAATGGAAAACGCCAGATTTCACAACAATACAATGGGCTCACCTTCCACGCTCTCTATACAGCACCGACCGACGACGAGCCTCGTATCTTTTCCAAAAAAGAGAGTATCTTTCGCCGTGACCTCCGAGATTTACGGTGGGCCGCTCCTTTTAAATCAACGGCTGAATAAAAAGTGCCGCTCGTAAATAATGCACAACAGAAATTATAAGGTCGGACATCCATTTCGGGAAATTTCGCCCGAAATTTACGATACACGCCACCCTATCTCGGCGTATCTTGGTGGAAATTCCGACTAATCGCGATGCAATCTGACAGTATTCGTAACTAATGTCGCCATTTAAAAATGTCAAATGTGAACGTGCAATAAAAAACAAAGGGACGAACGAAATTGTTTTGATTAGGAACAAATGAATTGACGGTGTCGTTTACTGAAAGCTCAAGGAATTTCAGATGAATTTTTTGAATTTCTGGCTCGTGGGGGAAACGGTACGTCTGTCCACGGTCGCACGCTCAAGCAAATAATTGTTCTTCTCTACGGTGGTGGGTCTCCCCTTTTCTACGGTAGGATGACCAAGCTTCGCTCGCAGCGAGACTCCACTGGCGTCGCTCCGGGAAAATTGGGTTAGCGTTGCGAGTTGCGCCCGAGTATGAAAAGCTTCAGGGTTTACCTTACTCAGAAGAGCAAATATCCCACTTTGCGCTACGGTGGACAATGCGCGAGTAAAGGAAATTCGTATTTCCGACCGCGGTATGTTACTCTACTGCCTGCTTAACGGAAGATTCGAACCGATGAAAATCACCGGAAACGCGGAGAAAATTACAGAAAATCAAGGAGCTATTCCGAATATCTTAAGGAGCCATATTACCTTTGTAATTATTCACACTATTACTCTTGCGCCAAAACTATTGTATCTGAATAAATTAACGCCAGAATTATTCAACGCTCTAAATCTATTTTTAAATATTTATTACAACTGTGCAATTGCCAAAAAACATAGATTTACACACGGCAGAATTAAAATAATTGTGGAAAATCGAAGCTAAAAGAACTCAAATTCCACAATAGTATTTTGAGTCATTAATATCAAGTGCGATAAATACTGAGCAAAAAATATCCACGTTTCCCAAACGATAAGAACAAAACTATAAAATCATCAGTTAATAATTTAGTTTTATGTGTCGAAATATTACTTTGATTTTGCAAATTTTATACAATTTGGAACAATGGTGAAATAATTCCCAATAAACCGAAAGAGATTCAATCGAATATTAGAGATTAGCTTTTGCATGCGGTTTTGACACGAGTGAAAATAATGCCGGAATATTTCATAGAACGTCCTGCGGGAATTATAAATCATTTGTGCCACAGTGCGCTGTTGTTGTGACATAGGTCAGGCTACGAGCCCCCGAACGATCCACGGTAAGAGTAGCTTTGGCCCAGAGATCACAGTCCCTCAGGCTGCTAGCACGCTATGATCTAGCATTACCCCGTTGGCCGTTTCGGTAACAAAGTGGCCGCAGTTTAAGCAATAGTTCCGGGCTAAGTACACTCGCCCCCGCTAAGAAGCACCATTTCTCCAAGATTTATCGTATCACGGAGGGTGGTCCGCGAGACATCGGCGTCCAAACGAGCGCTCTTCACCACTCTCCTCGAGTAACCTGATATATTTTCATTCGCACCAGTTTATGTCCCGATCGAAACGGCTTTTCAAGACAAATCATCGCGAGGGTCACGCTGTTGACTCGCTTCACGAATTCTCCTTTTTTCTCTCACATTCGGTACATCGTAGCTCTCGCAAGGCGAATCTGTATTTTCGATTTCTTCGAGTGGGATAAAAAGAGAAGCAAGGTAGAAATGAGTAACCTAAAAACGATTGGCCAATGCGAATACATTCGTCCCTCGATCGCATCTGGCTCAGTCGGTCGGATCCTTTGAAAGTGGCACTGTCGAAAAAGGCGGCAAGGAGAGGCTGAAATCGATGAGGATATTTGGAAAGCGCACAGTAGACTTTCGGAAAGTCGTTTCGTCCATTTATACGAATTTCCTTTAAGTAGTCACTGAGGAAATTTGTTTCCTTTTTCCCTGGGGTGTTATGGGATTCGCCGCGTGGAAACTAGTTAAATCTCTCAAAAGCACCAATTCTATAAGAATCCGGCTGACGTATAGCACTGCTCTTAAATCATTGTGAAAATTCTTCGAATACCAAAATCTGTACGCGAAACGCGAATGATCCTGCGTAGCTGCATATTTCGCGAATTTCGTAGTTCAGAACGAAGGATACCAAATATTACGACAAATTCTTCGTTTAAGCGGCATAACATGCTGTTCGGCAATATTGTTTAAATATTATATAAGATAATAGTCATTGAACATGCAGCTGAATCTTCAACATCGACGAAAACGATCACATAATCGGAGGCTCGTTAATGCCAGGATATCGTGCAGTCGGGTTACGTTCGAATGTTGGACTTTGCACGTTGCATTATCAGTATCATTTCGATGCACCCTTCTCAATACCGTTTTCTGAATTATCCACGCGGCTTTCGCCGAGCGGCGGAGAAGGGGAAGCGCTGAGGGAGGAATTAACTCACGGAAATGTTTATGAGCCATGCTAGGCTATGAATTATATATGAGCCATGAGCACGAGCGCTCGGATCTCGCACTGGTTCTCCCGTAACCCGCTTCGAAGCCAGAAACGGAGTCGTAGCGGGAAAAGATCGGGAGAGTGAGGGGGAGGAAGAAAATACATTCTCTACAAAGGCGCCGTCAAAAAACAGGCGCTTTGCTATGGAAATGGAAACATTGTAATTAACCCTCCCCCTCTGTTTCCCACCTCTTTTATGTGAAAACAATAACGATTGCACTCCACGCAATGTTCCAGGACTCTTATTCCAATATGTACTTTATTCTTCGACCGACAGCCTTCGAAAATCAGAATTCATACCGAGTACTCTATTATTATGCGTTATTCATTTAACATTGTATTGCAGATTTATACGCTGCAAATGAAATGCAGCATTAATCGAGTGATGCTGATAATTTCGATTACTTGAAATTACCACAATGTACAGGTCAGGAATCATTACCATTGTGATTATAACTGTTTCGCTCGGATATCGAATAAACAGAATCTGAATAGAGGATGATAAAGAGGTTGAATCGTTGGGATTTTCATGGTAAGTTACTATGATTTTTTCGTAAAACCACGGCAATAATTGGGCTGGCTTGCTCCGGAAATCTACAAAGCCGTGAGGAAGAATTCAAACACAAATTCTCGCGATGCTTGATCTCAGGCTGAGGTGGAGGCCAAAAAAGCAACCGTGGCAAAGCTAACACTGCATTCAATTTCCGGTGGCACAGCGAAGCGCACCACGGTTTGTGGAATCGAAATTTTTTAAAGAGATTAAAAGAAGGCTCGGGTACGATTCATGATCCGCGAAGCCTCGAGTAAGGTAGCTACGCGGAAATTCTGCCGGTGTTGGGTATTCGACCGAGAAAAATTCCATTGTAAAACAGAGCATTAGAGGATCTCCAATGCTCTCTGGGACGATCCGCGACGAATGTAACCTAGCGTGCTCTTGCGTGCATGTGCACGGTAACCATGGGAACGTGATATCCGCTTTGAAAACAGTTTCTCAGACTCAGCTGAACCTACGCTAGAATCCTATCGTTTGTTCCAAATGAGGAAAAAGCCGGTCGAAAAAATTTCAAACGTTTTCCTTTTCTTCTATTTGTCACGTGATGGCTTATTGACAGCAACCACCAGACATAGACTCTATACACGTTAGTAAAAGTTATACCAGTATAACTTTGCTGATAAACTGAATATGATTTGCACCGTAGTCGTCTTTCAATGAAACTTATGCATATCACTGTTCATAACTGATTCTTGTCAACTCATTTTTTACTTGCAACAAAATAATTAAGCTTCAATTGTAAGCTTAATATTCTTTTTATATTCGTTTAAACATCACGCGCTTCTATTAGAACAACGCCACATAGACAACTATATTAATTAAATTCGGTATTAATTAATAACAATACTATAAGCGTTACGACCAGATTGACAAGAATTCGAATTAAACTTGTACAATGTTTGTCCAACGACGAATCTAATCATGCATGTACATATATCACACATTTTATACTAACAGAGCCTTCTCGTTAAGTAAATCAGAATAATCAAATTATTATGAGCATTATTATTATCATTATTGTGGCATAAACCATTCACCGATTCGTCATTCGAGGGATTAATCGTGTTGAATGCATTAGTATACTGCACGCGATAATGTTACTTTGTCGATTCCATCGTTCCCATGATCGTTCTAGTCGCCATTCAGCGAGGATGGGAAAATGTGCCGCCTGCGGTTTTAATCGGACCTGCCGGCAACAAATTAGCGAAGCGAAGTGGGCGCGTGATGAGCACCGAGAGATGTAAATGCAGAAAGGACTGTAATTCGGAGGTCGCGGATTTGTGTGTCGTGCGCGCGCGCGCGCGCGCATCCGCCGCATCACGCTGCGGTTTCGTGAAAAGTCGGAACTTGCGTCCCGTCGAACCTTCAAATGATAAATCCAACCACTAGCGAAACTGGTGGCAGATAAAAAAAATTGTGAGAACAGAAACGCGAGATGGAACGTACATTTGAATAATGTGAATAAAGTCCCCACTGACGAGAAAAATTTTTAATTATTCTGTGCAAATGTTCACTTTGTCAGTAATCCAATTACCAGTATTTTTTTCTTTCCCTTTTTGCCAATTATTAACGAATTTGATTTTTGACTGAACGAAAGTCAAAAGGAAGCTGATGAAATATATAATACTCTATTTTTCAATGGTTCGGTCATATCGGTATATTAATTATATTTGGCCCGGAATTTCAATATAGTATTTGATATTTGCATTTTTTCAGAGAAATTAGTTTCAAAATGTCATATAAACGCTTAGAGCATATTCCAATTCCATTATCTTTGTAGAATTGCATTTTTGATCCCAGAATATTCCATGTCAGTGGGAAAGAGAAAGGTACCAATCAACTCGCGAGCTCGTAAAAAGGATCGCGGGAAAAATTTTGGCTCAAATTACGAAGAAATATGTTTATCATTTTGCGAGAAGGATTTCATCGCGCGTGTAGCAGTGCGGAAAAATAGAAAGTCTTGGTAAGATATCTCCTTGCAATATCGTTTGCAAACTCGTTTTCCGCTCGTAACTTTCGTGATTCTGAGCCGCTATATCTTTTTTCCCCGGTGGCGAATAGTTTTTGTTTTAGCGAAGCAGCACGACATGACACGACGCGACGCGCCCTGCGCAATCGGTTTCCTTTCCAGAGTTCTGCCGTTTTCGTGGCCCTCGCAAATTGAGAGTAATGGTGGCCGCAGACGCCAACAAGGCGCTTACGAAAATTCTTTGCGAGCCGCGTACTACAACATGTTCGCAATGTATCGCGATGCCACGTTGAGCACATGCCAGTGAGTGTATCAGGATGAAAAAAGCAGCGATCAGTTTTCATTCGGGATTACTCGAGCAGATTTAAATTCAGATAGATGAATCCCGGGCGTTCGAGTGTGAGCACTGTATGTACTCAGTTACGTCTTTCTTACTAACATAAGTCTGCGGATCAAACTGTTCAATCTTATCCTCTTCGTAATCCTAACAATATCGTTAGGTAACATTAGAAATATGATTCTTTAAATATTTCTAGTTCATTTTAAATAAGCAATAACTAAAGCTAGAGAAATCTGCTTAATAGTATTTTCATGATTCAAATATCTCTTCAAAACACATTTTTATTGTAGAGTGACATAGTAGAATTAAATAGGTATAATTCAAGTAATTTCGCAATACGAAGTATAAATCTTGAAAAGAAATCATAATATGAACCTAATCTCCCAGCTATTGCATTATTCCTATTATATATAATTCTCCGAAAATTTATTGAAGCTATATTCCATAGGGTACGCATATTTATACCTCCGACGAGCCGAACACACACACGAAGCTTGTTCACGTTTCATTTTCACATTTCTCATTCAGGGATATATCCCAGACGAAGCATATTTCGAGGGGACGTATCAAAAACTCCTTTTTTACCCCGAGCGGAACTCGTACTCCAGATCTGAGCCGCAATGACTCGCGGACAAATACTTTGAGTCCAGGCGAAGCCATAGAGAAAGCGGCCAAGAGAAAAGACGAGTTGAAAGACAGAAGGAGAGAGAGAGAGAGAGAGCGAGAGAGAGAGACAGGGTGGGGGGTGAAGGAGGGAGAAGGAGAGGCGCGGCAGAACGGTCTTCTGAATGCCAAAATGAAAACTGTCTTCGCTCAGCCTAAAAACAATCCGTTCTCTCTAACCCACAAAAGTCCAGCGAAACAATGGGATAGAGCCCCTAGCTAGGTTCGTTCTCTTTGACCAAGCAACCAGCGGTGTTTGCATGTCCCACTAAAAAATCGTGCCACGCGAACCGACGAGCAATGAGTTAATCAGGTTTGGCAGGCTTGCACTGTTTGTGAATCGACAGACCAATTCGATCTACGAGAGAAATCCTTTAAACTTATAATTATACAAATGCTGTTTAATTGGCTTCGATTCACCAAAGGTACAAGTTAAATTAATCGGATTGTTACTCTGAGTTGTGTACTCCGATCATCGGCATATCATATCACTGTTTATACTAGTGATTGAAATAATGAAAAATGAAAAAGGTTTGTATTTAATTTGTGCAATTCGCTTTGAATTTATAACAAATATATCAGAAATGATAAATTCCACGAAATATAAATTTGTATTAGTACAAATTGAAAAATGCTCGGTCTCCCAATTCTTCTGATTTCGATATTGATATTAAATGAACATAATATGGAAACGAATTGAATATAAAAAATATCGAATTACTATCAATATGTCCAATTACATAACATTCAATTATAAGAATGTCATGTTATGTAAAATTAGATGGAAAACCTGGTGTACTCAAAATATCATTTTTCATTCGTACTTTGACTAATAGAAACGTATCAATTCTTTTAAAATTACCATTTAAATCGGTAATCATATTCAATTTATTCTCGAATCAGATGTACGTGTAGCTCCCCAAACTCGAGTTTAATTTGCGGGAAACGTGAAAACGCAAAATCTTGTATCAACAGCTTCCACTACGTTTGGATTCTCTCCGTCGGGGTGAAGTTTTACGATTTCTTTCCTCGATTACCCCCTGTTTTATATTCCCAGCACAGCGAAGCTTCCAAGCACAATCACGTCTCTGTTACAAATGAGACTCGATACTGCTAAATGGCTCTCGCGAATTACCTAGTTAAGATCGAGCCAAGGCGCGATAGTACCGCGCAATAAAAGAGAATCCCAGCAATGCGAAACAATTTCATTAGAGTGCGAAAGAAAAGGCAATGAATAAGAGACAGAAGTTCAGAGAGAAAAAGAGAGAGCATTAAATACTCAAGTAGTTCAGCTGGAAACGTGTCACGATTGGCTACCTTAAGAGCTGTTTATACGGTTTACTGTAATTTCCTCATTGTGTAATCGCCACGAAACCATACACTTTGCTTAAGCACAATACCACGAGGAGGAACCCGAGCACGTACGTGTATTCACGTTCGTATAATCGATAAACCGTACGATTTGATTTAGCCGGAAGATTTGATTCGCCTTAGTCATGAATCTCCGTGTCGAGATCACTTTAAGTGCCGCTAATTGTTAACAAATGTAATATGTAGAAACAGTTGTTATCTAAATTTCCATTAGACGAATTCTAATCACCTAATCACGAATATTAACATATATAGAGGCAAAGGATAATAATTTTTGGTTTTGCGTTTGATAGCTGTACTTCATATAGCACACGTATAAAAGATTTACACAGGAATAATAATACCTGAACTATCGGAAGATTGAAAATAACTTGTTAACATTATCTCAATCCACAAATATTAATATAAGCTCTAAGTCCTCGAATCAAATATTTACTCAAATTCCACACATTCTTGCATCTGTGAAAAGGTATTAGGTGTTTGTCCGAGCATTAACATTACTGATTCCACTGCTAGTTCGAATAATACAAACTCGAGATGTATCGCATTGATATCGGTTATAAATTGAAAATTATTTCTCGTTCACCCTGTTATCGAGCTTTCTATTTCCTTTGCGAAATTCTTCGGATGGTTGGCGGAAGTGACGTCCTTTTCCGGATTTCAGCAGGAACTTCGTAATCTCGGGATGCCGTGCACCGTACAAAACGGGCAATAACCGCGAGACATTAATTTTGCGGCAAGCATCGAACTGCCGGCCAATAACGGCAGACACAAGATTCCGTAGAATAAGTGCAAAATCTCATTCCGACGGGAAAGCAGTCGCGATGCTGGTCGCGCTAAAAAATTTACGAGTCGAGATGGGAATGCATTCCGCGGAAGGGCTCCAAGGAAAGAGGAAGTGAAAAGTTTTGCGATGGAACAAAGTGGGAGCTGAAGAAACATTCCCCTTGGGCCATGATGCTATCTCGCTCGATGTCCAATACTCTTCTGAACCATGTTTTCGGTATCGTAATCCAACGAAAATGGAAAATCGTATTGTAATTCTTACATTTTCAATTTTTCTTTGATAAACGAGTCCAAGATCACCAATAACACATGGAAATGTTTTCAAAATTGAACTATAATCATGCTAAAAAATCGAACCTTCCCTCAAATGAATTAACTAGCTAAGCTGCTAAGAACAAAATTCGTCTACAGTCGGTTATATCAGGTGTAGAATTCTATTACAGCAATGTTCCAATTGAATGTTTAAATGTGATTTCGTCACAGTGGAAGTGCTGCTGAATCTTTGATCAGTTACGGGAGAAATAGATGACACACCAGCAGAATTTGACCATCTCAAAAGCATGAGGCAAATTTATGGAAACTAGCAGAGTGGCAGAAATTAGAGCTTTTTCCGCGCCAGTAGCACGCGTCGCGCCTCGCGTCACCTGCATTTCAGCAGTAGTATGTATCAACCATTTACTTTCATATCGAAACCAGCGGGCACGCATGCGAGTTACCCGTTAAAAGCTCGGTCATCCCATATTGTGGACTTGTTTGACTGATTGCACACTCGTAGTAAAAGCTCAGCGTCGATGTTCTCCGTAAAAGCCTGTTTCGCCCTCGCCCGACACTTTATATTTTATTACACGTCCGAATACGATTTACTGCTTCATTCGTAATCTACTGAAATTCAAACTTCACCAAAAGTCATTAGCGGCTATTTCGCCCGTCGCCCGTTCTGTCGCGAGAGCTGACGATTCACTTATTGTGCATGGTACGGTAACCCATGCCGATTATTGCGAGCATTGCTCATTATTAAAATTCATTCGCCACCAACAGAACGCGGCTAAATGCTATTTAAATGAAATTTCAATTTTAAAATCAATTAATACTAGCACGGACACTCAGACAGAATTAATATCAGAGATATTCTTATTCTGGTTTTTAATTTATGTACTACTGAATCAGAAATGAAAATTTTAATGCTTTGAACATGTGTCTAATGTGTTCATCGAACAAGAGTTCTATGAAATAAGTAAGATAAGTATTAGTGAGATAAGTATTAGTACTCAATATTCTCTAATTATTCTATTATTTAATATCTTGATAGTATCAATGAAATAGGTTCAATAGAGGTTCATTCTCCTGTCTAAATAAAATCGTGGCTTTGGAAATTGATACGTGACCCGACAGACGGGCAGACGAAGTTTATATTGTAAGTAAACAATCTCGTGAAGGTATTCGCTAGCGGCAGTCTAATCGCAGGCAACTATGTTGGAGCTTTTACTGCCAGCACGATCACGTATTTACCAAGCAATACCAACTACCGAGAAAAAGTTCCGCTTTAATCATGGAGGAGCTCATTCCACCCTTGCTTTCCGGAATCGATTAATTAAAGAGTACAGTGCAACCGGCATCCGATGCACGCTATTCTTACAGGGTTTGCAATTCCGAAGGATTGGATTGCTCCGAACGAATAAACCAGACTTTCTGCCTACCTTACGTAACCGAATACTCCTGGCATTACTCCGTCATCTCAAAACTTTCGTCGACGCTTCGTCTAGGTTAAATAGTAAATAAGGTTGATGTTAAGTATAGACTAGCACCGAAAATAATCAATTCTTCTAATCAATTATTATTTAGAAATATGCAGATTATCTCATAGTAAATTGTAGTTTCAGTACGCTTTAATTAAATTACGGCGCGATTATCAGTTGCATGTAAATTCTGACATCACGATTATACTTGTCATCCGAATGCAATTAAACTAACGATATATTAGTAAGCACAGATAACATTAATGTCTTGAAATTTGGAAACTTTACTGAAAACTATAATTTATTGTTTTACAAAAATTCTATTAGAAATGTCTCACTGTTAGCAGGAATAATCGTGTTATTAGAATTATGATAATAAAACGATCACTTATATTGCGATGCTATTAACATAAGATATACTATATCGATAGCATTATTCAGTCTGATGCGTTTCGCACAACCGTATTACCCGTATTCCTTTCTAATTCGATTCGAAAAATCCCATCCACGATTAACACACAGTTTCCCCGGAGGTTGCTCGTTTCGAAGCCACGGCGTCATTTGGTTGGCCGATTTGCCGAAAATCGCGAGTAAACTACAGTAGGGTGTCTGCACAATGAAAACGTTAACTGCAATCGGTGCACCGCAATCCGAAACAGTGGCCTGGCACGCATAATCCTTTCTGTCCGTCGACGGAAATGGATAGGAGGAAATTAAAATTTTATTAGGCGCGTTGCAGACAGACCCCGACGGATTAACTCGAGCGCGAATAATGAACCCTGGCTCTCGTTCGTCGATCCCTAGTCTCGCTTTTCCTATCTCTGCCAAGCTCGATTGTATCGCTATTTTACCGCTGCACTGCATTTTCGCCCGGCAGAGATTAAAGACTCGCCGGCTCTCAGGGCTGTCTGCCCATTAATCGTGGAAAACCCTGGAAAAATAAGATGCTAGTAGAAAGTACTCCTCCTGAAATTCTATTAATTTTTGTTTCGTCCAAACATCCAAGCAAATTGGATATCAAGATTATTATCAACGACACAACTACTGATGATCACTGTGGTTTTACAACGTTGATCCCAAAGACAACTTTTTCCAAAAAAACGTTATTAAAGGAAGAAATGTTTCTTTATGGTGAAATTGACTGAAAAATTAAATTTAATTAAATATTCCAACGTTTATAACACGATGAATATTATAATGCTAGTCTGTTTATGACGCTACTATACATTAACGGCTACTAACTCTTGAAAATGAATAAACTGGCGCTTAATTTAATAATTAGTTGGGCATAATGAGAAGGAAAATTCTTGCCGATGATTATATTAATAAGTGGTTTAAATGAACGATAATAGAGTTGATTCTATTAGAGCACTATAACCATTTGCGTCCCTCTCATTGCGCTTTAACTCAAAAGATCTAATTATAAAATTAATGTTAATTACGGTTAATTAGTAGCTAAATCCATTTGTGCTTTAAAAGTTACATTTTTCGCAATATATCTCTTTACGTGTACAAGTTGTTTGAATGAGCAATACAGATATCAAGTGTCGAGATCCCGTTTGGCAATAAAATACTTCATCCTTCCAGTATTAATATATATAAATACAGGAAAAATAAAAATAACGTCGAAATTCATCGATATGATTTGAAGAACAATACTCGCAAATATCGTATTATTTTAATAAAGCTCAGTGTACTGCTGAAAAATAACAAATGATGTTCGATACAGTTTTAAACACAAAAGAGATATCAATATTGCTACAAACGATTCCTGTATTAAGGTTGCAAGCAAAATTTATAGAGACAACTCGCCATGAACAATTTCGTCTCCATTAAAAAGTTTCAAATATTACTATTTGAACCTTACATTGCCATATTAAACCAATAAAGTCCTTTGGTTAATCTGCTGTCGAGCTCTACTGAAATTCCAAGTTAATCGTCCACGGTATATACGACATAGTTGCGAAATATTTCGTTCAAAGCATTTTTATGATCACGTATATTCATTAATTTTGTTACTTTCGTGATGTACGTATGGTTATACAAAATTGTGCTATATTATTAGCATATTCATTAAGGCTACAATTGATGTGGATTAAAGTATTATTAACTATAATAAATTGCACTTATGCAGGTACCTTCGTTTTGTACATTTGCCTCGCTCTTTGTCGCAGATAGTATTTCGAAAAGTCGTAAATACTATCAGTAAATTGAATTTCGAACTGGCAATTTCACCGAGACCGTGGATTAATGAAGTTTGCTTCAATGTTAGTACAGCGGCAAAGAAGACGCCGCCGCGCCGTTTGTCTTATTCCTCTTACAATTTCGGCCAATGGAATGCCTCCGCCCATTGTCACAGCAAATTAAGAGCTATTCCTGTTCACAACGAACTCCTGCTTCACTTCTACTTCCATGAAAGTTTATACATCTTGTACCTTTTTTTCCAATTTACAAACAGGGTAATTAACGAGTTCGCGCGAATTCGCAAAGCATCCTTCGTGACGACCACCAAAGCCTTTTTCTAAAACGATGTATCCTACAAAGAGTCTCTAAGGCACCATTAAATTTCCATTGACGTCTCTCAAAAGAACGCTCAAACTCTAAATAAATAAAAGCACCCTGGCACTTTTATTTCAACAATTTCACTATCCGTAAAAATTGGCATTCGTATAATGGCATTATACAGGACAATAGCTACAATAAAAAATAATCATGATTCTTCTTTAAAAGTGTTTAAAACGAATGGCTATGGTATCTCGAGAGACTAAAAAGTATAGAGAAGGCAGGTGGAATTAATCGAAATACATGTATATAGAGAACGAGTTAGTTAATTCCTGAAAGTCTTGTAGCAATGAGCAATGAAGCGTGTCAATAAGAGTCCTGCGAAAGTAATAAACCGCGGAGCGTAGTGACACGCTCTTTCATCCCGAATCAAATAGATATATCTCTCATTTGAAATTCGTAACCTGGGTGCCAGCACAAAGCATTGTCAGTGACTGTATAATTATCCGAGTGGCACATCGAAGGTAGCAGGAGTTACACCCCACGAGTTGGAATTCTCATTTCCTTTGTACGTGATCGACCGATGGGTTTTCCTGGGGACTCTGCAACCAGCAACGTAGAACTACTCCTGCAACCTTTCATTCGTCCCGGATTGATTTGTTTTCAATTCAGCCTCTCCTCCAGCTGGCAAGAGGCCGGATTAATCGTCGAACCGTTTCCAACTATCTATTCGATAGTTGTTACCCATTTTCATCCGGACGACGATCCGACATTCGAGGAGACGGTTATTGGCACCGCTAAGCACGAACCTTTACGTAAAGTAGCACCCTTTCCACTAGGGAAATTGAACTTTCGTTTGGTATCTTTCTCAAGGAATATGTATTCAATCGACTGACTACGAACGCCGTTTAAACTTGCTCTACTTCAGTTTCCTTAGAAATACTAATCGAAACTCAAATCGAATCGACTCATGAGAATATATATGAATCAGTTGCGAATGAATTCTCAAGAACCCTCTTCAATTACGAAGCTAAAAGATTTCTCGAGAAGAAAGGTTGCGCGTGAAACATATTGGCGTCCTCGGTGTCGGATTTCCAGCTGGAGGATTGTTTTTCGTCGCCGGACGGGTGTCGGTCCTGGCGGGTTGGAGTCCCGTTAAAAAATGGGGTCGATCGTATGGCTGGTGGAAAGAGAAATAGGGCTGGCAAGGTCGAAAAAACGGGGTAGAAAGGATTGAGCCACTTAAGGATGCTGGACACGACGCAATTATGGAAACTAGGTCGAGCCGTTGCCGAATATCAGTCTCTAGCATCAGTAGACAAGCCGATAAAAAAACTCCAAGTAATTACGAGAGCGACGACAAACCTGTTAAATTTCGACTCTACCACGTCGCATTCTCTTCATCCCACCTTCTCTCTCTTTCTCACACACACACTGTACCTCGATCCGACGGCAAGTTTGATTAAAGTTCCGCGGCTTCGTTATGCAGCTTGCATTACGCGCCGAGAATTGGGAGTCCCTATTAATCCTTAACTGTGCCTCCAGTCACTGCTCCAGCGTCCCGAATATACATATATATATATACATATTTCTTACATTACGTTCAATTGCATTCGAAGAAGTTTGGATGGAGACTGCTTTCGGTGGAAGTTTTATTACAGAATACTATACAACTAAGTATTCAGTCTCCACAATATGAAAATGCGTTAACTGATACATATATACATCTTTCCTTGAATATGAAAATGACAAATCTTTGATACGCTTGACCTTGCTATGTGATTAGAGTCACAAGTTTAGATGAGCTTTAGAATTGAGCAAAGTTAGAATATTCACCGGAGAACCTCTGTCACGTATAGTCCGCCCAAGTTGACGACAACATCCGAATCACGAGTTTGAGAAGAGCGTCATGCCGAATAGCAATATGCATAGAATAGCAAACTTGAGATAGCGATATATTACCCGAAATATTGTTCAGTGTCGGATACCTGCGATAGGCGAAAACGAGCGTTTATAGATGTCAACGAAAAATTGAGTTGCCTAATTATAAACTTTAGCTTTTGTTTTTACTCATCTTCTTTCGTTTCTTTAATTTAAGGAAAAAAAACAAGTCAAACGAACCTTATTTTTCCGTAGTTTTATAAGCAATGAATAAAATAATCTTCGGTTAATTGTAGATTTTATTTCACGTTGGAGAGAAATTCTGTTTAAATACGAGTATAATAAAATTGCCTCTTTTTTACCTTATGTGTATTGAAGTTCACGTTTGGATACAGATGTATCACCAAGTTGGCTACAACAGCATCAATCCGAGTCGCGACAACAAAACTAGTATTTTACCGATATTTCACTGTACTTAATTGGAAAAAGCGCGAAAGAGACACGTCGCAAAACAGACGTATACATTGCATACACTCTGTAACCCTCTAACTCTAACGTATTCCTACAGTAGTCGACCGATAGTAGAAACAGAATGTAAACAGAAACTGACGCACGGCTTGTCGAGCAAAAACAGCTCCCACTCCCGTGAACGGGGAAACCTCGAACCAAGCAGCGTATACATGTACATACATACACCTTTGACATTCGTGTGAAGTTAAATGCATTATATTAAGCTCAATGTACAATTCGCATAATATTCCATAAAATCCAACTTCTGAATAATGAATAAAAATACTCAGAAAATAACTCCCTAAGTTTATAGATCATCTTTGGAACTCTGTATGACGTTAAATAAATAAATGCATAAATAAGAGGAAAAGTTAAATTGAATCCTGTTTCCGGTGAAGCTGGTTTGCATAAAAATATTTGCGAGTCGAGCACGTTGAATTTAGAATGCATTTACATTTATTTAAACCTTATTGAATTTTCAGATTCGTACAATTGTGTAATATTGGACTGGATTTAAAAAGCGCAGCCAAATTAAACTTAGATTTTGTATCGAAATTCAAACTTTAATTTATTAGTTAGGTATATAGATTTTAAGACTGAAGACTTATTAAATTTTTAAGTAACATTAGACATGCAAGAACAGCTTTTAAATCATTTTTATTAGTAAGTAAAAACTCTCCTTTTCATTTCCAAAATAATAGAAACAGGAAAACGAACAAAACCTTAGGATTAATCAAAGAAAAATCAGTGATATATTCAGGACGCTATAAACCGTAATAATTTAAACAGTAGTGTATTAATTCTCCCTTTCAGCGCGTCTTCAGTTCAACATCTACGTGCAAACGTGTTACACCCGGTAGTTTGAAGCTTCGCAGGATCATCCGAAACAACACCAAAATCCTCGATAGTGGTGTATATGCACTATATCGCTTCGTAACTCGTCGAACGTCGAGTGGCAATGAACATAGGAACAAACGGCGACGAGACCGCAGGACACCGCGCGATGCCCGTGTTTAGCAAATTAGCTCAGCAAGCCTCGGTACGCGAACAGAGTAATTTTCCAGATCTATGCAAATTCAGACGCGTCGCCAACAGAGTGTTTAAGCTCTAAGAGTAATAATCACGTCAATTGCAACTGAGGCTTTTGCTCTATTAATTTTATCAATTAGGATGATCTATTTCACATAACAAACAATTAAATCTAACTAGCTTTAAATTTCATTCTATGAAACTGTTCCTTCTCAGTTAAACAGTTTTCAGATGTTGCCTCCGGGATATATGAACAAAATTCGATTTTCTTGTAACACATCACTGCGAATAAAAGTTCGTATTTCATGCGTAGTGTCAGTGGCAATTAGACAGCAGATTTTTATATGAAATCCTTAAATTGTTATGTGATTAATCTGACAAATACAGAAATAATTATGAAGAATTCATCGTTAGATTATTTATGCAATGTATAAAATTCACAGTGGGAAGTGTAGATTGCAAACTTTAAACGATATTGTGCAAGTGATAAGAATAATATTTGCATTAAGGTCTGCAGTCTAGTGTGTATTTACGTACAACTACATCAGCGAAACATTAATTTCCCAAGTTCAACGATGTACAATTGACTTTAGTGTCTGATCGAAAGAATTTGCGAAACTCGGGGAATCTTGTAGATGCACTGTCCCACAAAATTACTCGACCACACGATGCCCATGTTCAGCAAATTAGCCGAGCAAGACTCGCTTCGAGAGTAGCCCAATTTTCCAGATCTATGTAAATTCTGACGTTGCTAACAGAGTCGCAAGCTTCGAGCGTAGTGTAGTTGCAGTGGTTGCAACTGAAGGAGGAGCAGACGCTCACAGTAATTGGGCTAATTGTCTCGTGCAATTATCCCGAATTAATTGAGATAAACCGCTTAATTATCGTGGCAATGCGAACCTCGTTATTTCTAGGCACAGTTCCCGACCGCCGATTTTCCACGCTCGACCGTGGTTCGAGCACAAAAGCTCTTCAAATGCCTCTCTAGTTTTCACTCTGAATCAGTCGTTTCTGTAGCAAATAGAAGTCACCTCTGCATTATGCGTAATGTACATTTTTACCAAAAGCACTATTATCCTTAGGATATTATTCTTTTATTCCACTGATCGCTTGGATTTCTTCGCGATCCGCTTGAAAAATATTGAGACATCGAGATTCCCAATACGCTTGTCAATAAAACATCTGAACCAACTGTAGGTACGTATAATGTACATTGGAAATGCTTTCGTTATCAAATTCAATCGATTGTCAAGTGGTGCTCTATACTGATCGATTCGTAAGCCGATCGTTCCACCTGGTTTCACTGCATTTCTGTCTTGGGAATAACCTATCGCTCTTTCGAGATCAATTCTTTACTTGGTACATGCGATACATCGATCGCTATCGAAATCAGTCGAAACCGTGTAGAATATTTCGCTATCGCAAAATTCTACTTATACTTATAATTCGAGTAGATTGCGAATCAGTTCGATTAGTCACTTGAAAGGGAAAAGTCAGTGATGAATCAGAATTATTAGCAAATTTTTCACAATGGAGCCATATCAATTAAAGCAGATAAAAATGAAGTAGTAATTGTCGATTTACCATGCAATAGTCTAAAGCTCCAGTTACCCATTCATTAGTCTCTACCGATTAGACCCAAAGCAATTACCCGATTTCCAACTATTCCCGATGTAACATTTACGTGGTACCCGAATACCTTGTCGCTGTCTTTGTATAAATTAATTATCGACTGTTCGAACCAAATTACTCTTAGTTTTAGCCCACTGATGAGAATCTACCGTTGGGCGATGTCCATTGCACCAATAATTCCCGGTCTCAAAGAGTTAAATCAAACGAATAAGGAAACTCTAGTTAAGAATAATTAGTGAAGGGAGCTGAATAGTGGAAGGTAAATTTTGAAAAAAATAGGGGGACAACGTTACACGGGCAATGTGAGAAGATTTACGTGTTGCGAGTGGTGACGGTGGTCCGCGAGGATAGCAAACGATAGCAAACGATAGCTAACGATGGCAAACGATGGCAGAGAGTGCCGCACCGAGACAGGGTGGCTCCGTTGGAATTTATAGTTTTATCGTCGGCACAGTGGTTACGCGCTGATACTACTGCGAACCGATTCGGCTTGGTTCGGCGCTTTGAGTTTCCATGGGGGATTTATTTGCTCTTGCGGAAATTGAGCTAGCGCCGCTGCGAACCATGATAGCGATATTTAAGAATAATACCTACGTTTTCATCACACAGTTCACAATCTCATAGAAGAATTGTGTGTAGATAAGACGTTTATATTTGTAAGCTTCAAAAACGTGCTTTTATAATTGAAGGAAAATAGAAGGACTACGAAAATAAGATCTGGTCTTTTAATTACACAAATCTATCAAACGTGAGGTAACAAATGGCCCTTATCAAGAGACAAGGTCTTGTCTCGGGCCAAGTAGAAGAAGACAGACCTTGTATCTATTCCGGAGACAGAAGTCACTCTTGTGTTTTTAATTGTTACTGCGTTGATTAATTTTATATTATCAACCTTAGTTTACAGAGCATGATTATAATTATATTTCTAAAGTTTTGGAATGAACATTACGCAGCCTTCAATTCAATTCGTGTATATTTTAGTAACTTTATATCAACAACGTTTTTCCTCCACTTCCAACATCAACGTGGGTTATCGTGTTAATTAATTTTATGTTACGAGCATTATCACCCATTCTGCAATGTTTCGGATCCGAAGGAATTATATTCGGTTGGCTTTAAATATCACATTGCACGAGTTTTCACTCTCGTAATTAGTTTCCAGTTATTTCCAACGTAACGTACAGGGAAAGTTTGGTTTTCGTGTAACGCCACATGTCGCTGCACATATTTTCCCGATGGGGCCGCTCATCCGCTAGCAAAAGTTTATATTTCATGCAAGAGAATCGACGATGATTTAGGTACCGAATCGACGAAACTTTAATTGCTCAAGTTTGACGGGAGAGAAGCAATTTAAGGGGCAAGGATGCTCAGTGACTTTAGTATATTGAAAGGTATTCAAGGATCAGATCGATTTAAAGTCCCCCTTTGCGATGTGACACGAAACTCGAGAAATCTTAACCCTTTGAGCTTCTTTATCAAAGACAACTCGACATTCCTTTTCTCTTATAGCTACAAACAGTGATACCCAACCCTTATTTCAAGCTTCTTTATTCACAAAACTTGTCTTACTTTCCGTTAAAAAAAAACTATAAAATCCCAGGAGCATCGAATCTCACCAAAGTTTACCTACTAATTTGAACAGCTTTCAAAAGTATCGGTATTAG
The DNA here is from genome assembly GCA_963989405.1 of Trypoxylon attenuatum. Classification (NCBI taxonomy): domain Eukaryota; kingdom Metazoa; phylum Arthropoda; class Insecta; order Hymenoptera; family Crabronidae; genus Trypoxylon; species Trypoxylon attenuatum. Next base: position 15,411,352 of record OZ022491.1, read on the forward strand.
AAAACTAAAAAGAATTAGGCGTGTGAAAAGTTGAAATTGCAAACCCCTTCTTTAAATCGGTCTGTCAAGTTAGTAAATTGCTGACGTTCACTCCACGCAACTCTCCTTACTTTACTGCACTTTTCTAACAAGAGTCGCTGACGGCGTCAGTCGTTCTCAGTTTTGAAGCTTCTGTTTTCAGCGAATGTTTCACGGGTCACCGACTCGAAGACGAGTACCGGGCGGATTTTACTCTGAGTATTAGTCAGCGTAGGAAGAAATACCAGGAATAGTTTTGTAGCTAGGCTACTAGGCTTGCACGTGTATCACGGTTCAAGTCATGCGATGTTAGCATGGCTCGAACTTATACTAGAGCCCTTCTAACCAGCATAGTACCTACTCCTCATGACAGCCTAGCTTGAGCTCTACTTCGTTCGAGGCAAATTAATATCGGCGTGCACATGCTTACGCTAGCGATCAAAGCTCGACTTTCAGTTTGCAATCACGGGAAACATCGCTCGCAAGCGCGATGGAAAATCGATGATATTGTTAGAATAACTACTTTGTGCTTTTATCGATTGTGTCAGTGATTTTCAATCTTCCTTCATGCTCCCTGACATCTAAACTAATTAACTCTTTATAATCTCGTTACAAGTGACAAACTTGACGACCTGACAATGTTAATGATAATGTTTTAACTTGTTATAAAGAAGTAAAAGTGAACAACTTTTAAAACAAGTCTTGGCAGGAACTTTTATAAAGTGCATCGATTGTATTATCTTCACCTGGCGCACATGATGCATCACTGACATCAGTAGACAATAAATACCTTGGACAGATACTGTATAGTGTATAAATAATCCATTTGATCGGTTGAAAATTGTAGTATCAATTCTTATTGCGTACTGGTTGATTATCATTGCTTTAGATTAATCGCATGGATATAAGTCATCGTTTATTATACTTCGTCGATAACGGATAAAAAAATGCTGCTTCTACTAGAGTCAAAATAATAGATTCCCTTTAACGAAATTTCGATGGCAATGAGGCGTGAAAATGCCATCGGACTCGTATAACACTATGACGCGTCATGAACGAACACAAGTGCGGTACTTGTCTATTCAACGCGCGTTATTAACAACACAGTGTTAGAGGGCTATTGTTATCGATGGAAACACGCTTGAAATTCAACGGCGTGCGAGCAAGACAATAATGGTTTATAGATAACCGTATATATGACTAATTTACGTCTAATGACCGAGGAAATTTCACTAATCAATTGATCCTGTTCATTGTTACAGAGTAACAGAAGCCAGCCAGCAATCGGATTGAAGCAAACTTCGAAGGCGCGGGTGAGTTTTTTTTACATAATACAGAAATCATTTTTCCTTGGATTAGAATTGATATTTTCTGTCAGGATAAAGATGAATCATAATTAAGCAAATTGAAGGTTATCCTAAACACTTTGGCTAATTAGCCTGATCAAGGTAATTCGTATAGTCCAGTGATCGAGAGTCTTGATCCACTGGTATCATTTATCTAACCAACACTTTTTTAACAAACTTCATTTTCACGCTTTTCGATTGGGTTTTTACGACCCCTTAAACTAGATGAATGGAGTTTTTTCTCTTCTGCCATGGAAGGCCAGATAAAAATGACCTTTTTTACATTCCGTTTCGGAATTTTCTGCAATATACAAATCTATCGCGCATGTTATAAATTCACCTGTTTATGCCGGTGATAACCGCGACCCACGCACCGACGCTCGATATTCCGATACATGGACTATTAACCATCTCCTCGGAAGCGTCATCGTGTAATATGATCCCCAATTAGTAGACCGCAAACAATCTCGGGATTCGTCGGTGCGCAGAGTTAATTTACTATTTATTATTAATTATCGGAAAGTGGCTAGGAAGGATCGATCGCATAAAATTACGGATAGTATTATGGATAGAATTACAGACCAAGGTTCACCGTCACGTGTGCGATTCACTCGAAGATCATTAATTAAATCCGAAATTTTGGATTCCACTGGGTCGAGTAGCCTCATCGATAATCTATTTGGCAGCTTTAATGCACTTGGAGCCAGTCTTTAGTAGACAATAACTAACCGATGGTTGAAGTCAGCTTTTCTCCCTCGAAAGAGGCACGTGTTCACACGAGCTAATAATAATTTGGCCAAAGAATTCAACACTCTATCTTACGATCCTCCGCGATTAGTTTGATCTTTGCGAAAGAGATTAGCGATAGATACATGCGAACGAACGAAACTACATACCAACGTAAGTGACATACATATACGGCCTCGCGACCTAACTCGCAGGCTTTAATCCCCACTGGACCTAGATTTCGCGTCAGACACTCAGACATGCAATCTAGGGGACAAGAGGCTATAAAGACGTGTATCACGTTGCAGGCGTCTGCTACTGTTAAAACCCCAACTATTTTTGCAAGCGACCTATGTTGCGCCGTTTGTAGGTCCGTCGCAATATCGATCTGCGGCGAGCGATCTTTCTTTCGCCGCATCGCATACCGAGGGGTTTTGGTCGTGAGATTTCGGCTACCTTCGGTTCCTTTCTTTGCGAGTTGGAGCCTGTGCGAGCAAGTCCCTTTCAACCAGTTCTTTACTAACAGGCAAATGAGTAGCTTCGTTGAGCAGTTAACAAATATATTTATTCTTCTGCATGGTCTGCCGTGGCCAAGCAGCAAATATAGTTATATGTTTGTTCTTATTAATCAATTAATCAAGAAGTTCTACAAGAGGCATAGAAGCCCCAAATACGCAATAACCGCTGACAACGTTACTAAAACTAAAATATATGTTACCCTGAATTAATATTTGTGTATCAGGTATAAGCTTTATTTTATTTTTCTCGCACATCTATTTGTTTTATTTATACTATATGTTATAATTGTGTTTACTTATCCTTCTGTTGTATTTTATTGTATTTATAAAAGTACATATTAAATGCTTCGTAAAAATAATCCAGTGGGATAATTGGTTTTGGGGTCAAAGTGCAGAAGGTATAATAGAATTTAGATTCGAGAAGGAAAATGGCATTATTTGGGAATTTTGAGAAATTGCTCGGACTTATCTGACTTTAAATGAGCTTTTAAAGGAGAAAATTGGAAGGATGGATGGTAAGCAGGACTTTGAGACAGGAGCACGGTTCATTCCGAAAGCAGAGCCCTCAGGTTCTGTTTCTATAATGAATCGCTGGAGGCAGCGTATATTTGGGTTAACCAGCTCCGAAAATCGATAATCCTCCTCAAACTAACTTCGTCTTCTTTTCAACAAAATAATTTGTCGAAAATACTATTCACGTTCCCGTTACTTTGAATAACGATTCCAAAACCGTATGATTTCTAACGAATGCTAGATTGTCCGAAGTGCGTTGCAAACATCAATGAAAATTAAGTTTACAGTAGTGAAATTACTATACATACTCAGACAAAGCAGCAAATCGTCGGAGATAAACAAAGATCAGGATCTAAAATTGGATTTCATTTATAACAAGTTCAACTTTCAACAAAATAATTAATTAAGAAATGCGTTTTTAATAGGCAATGTACAATGATCGGGAAAGTATTACAAGCGAATATTAAAGTGTTCCGTCAGATTAACCACGCGCTACTGTTAAAAAATATTTTAATCGAAATTCTTTGTTCCACGCTTGCCTTGATTCCGGTGTTTACGCGGAGCCGAATTAGAACGGACCGAAATTAATGCTCATGAAACCCTTTGAGAACTGGCGGCTTTAATGGTTGAATATCTCGAGCTAAAGAATATCCTTTATAAGGAATCCGGATACGCTATTGGATATTCAATCCCGACAGTATTGAAAACCGGCTGCTTCAAGAGGCTGGCACAGTCACTGCGACTCGCATTAGCGGCTGATGAATAATTAAATTGGATTTCCTGAATAGCAGCCAACGTTTCTGAATGTTCATCATAGTTGGCAAAGTGATATATTATGAAAAAAGATTCGTAGCTCAGTCGCGTCAAATAAGAATGTACTTTCCCTCGCAAATTCACATTTTTCTTCTCCGAACAGCGTCACTCTAACTCTCTAATACTTAAAGACCATTACGCAATCAAGGAATACGCGATTTTCCACGCACAGCTCGAGAAACTAGCACTGTGCTCATGTTCCCATTTTCCACGTTGATAACTAATGCAAATTTAAGTTGTGAGAAGTACACTGAGAAAACTGAAATTCCCTGGCACCCTACTATTCGCGGCGAAATTATGTGATGGTGTATAGCGAAAGCTAAGTGCATCTTCTCGCAGAAGCAAGGAACGCGTACGTGCTCTTTGGAAGGTATCAGAAATCTCCATTTTATATGTCAGTCTGGTTTAGTGGCCCTCCTGGAGCGAGGATCGTTTGCGAAATAGTAACTAGCATGGCCCAAGCGGCAAGGTACGCGGTGTACTCTAATTGAACTAGTTGCGAAGGTAAGATTGTGCGGTGGCATGCCGCGGCAGTCGGTGCATGCACGCGGATAGAAATGCTCACAAGACGTCCTGCGACTAACCGTACGTCTGCGTGTTGCCAATCTACATACCATCACTCCTTCCATCCAGGAATATGCAGCTAGAAATGTGTATATTACCCTTACCGGCATCCTTCATTATTACAAAGAATACTCTAAACTCCTGTGATTTTCTTCCATTCCGATAACTAAAACAACTAATCAAAATCTTGAGCAGTTGATTTCGTGAAAATTTTGCGGAAATTGCAAGCAAAATGCAAGCAGTTTAATAAAATAATCAATTTGTTTTTAGCAATATCATCTGGAAGTAATTTTACATAAGTCAGCAAGGCTTGACTCATGATTTTTTCTTCTACTTCGGATCTTTTCCGAATCGATTGAATCAAGAATTATGCAAACTGGATGAAAATATTAATTTCTGCCTTAGGTATTCAAATGATGAACCAGATGTTGAACAAAAATAGCAACCAACTGTTTTCAGCGAATTACATTATAGTGAAGTTAAAAACGGTATTCTGGTGTTATGCGAATCATATTCGTGAAATTATTTCCCTGAATTCGAAATTGATACACCATGAATTCGCAGCATTGCAGAGTTTTTTTCACCCATTAAACCCAGGAAATGCGCAAAAAATATCTACCATATGCTATTAGACGTGGAACGCTTTAATAAATCAGAAATAAATTCAATATTTCAGCTGCTGCTGCCTGAATATTACAAGCAAAAAAAGAAAAATACGGAACTTTAGAAAATTTTGAATTAATTTATTTTCCAACGAAGAGTAAATTAATACACCTAGAGGGAACTTTTATAGAAGAAACGTACTGCTCGAAAATATTATCGACCATGAAGTTTTTGCCAGAAGTCTAGAGTTCCCGCTTGTTTAAACTTTCAGGCAATAAGTCAACGGTCTCGTCACGCGTTACGCTTAGAAACATTGCTAAAAATACATAATATCCTGGTTCAGGTCTAATCTCTCCATCGTTCTCTTTCAAGCACGCTATTTTTAACGTTCACATTTTTTGCGACTCACAATCAGATTACTGAAGTATAAAGTTGCATCGGTGCTTCTGTCTCAGTATTTCCTTCCAGCTTTTCCGATACACATACAGACTATGCATAGGTTACTCGTCGTTAAGTGACTTTTAAAGCCTTGAAAAGAAAAGACTTAACACCTCAACTTCAACTACTTCGACTTTTCTTAATTGGTGGGTTTGCTTTCCACTGATTATTCTCGCGTAACTTTCTCGCAACTAATTAAACTGAGACTACGACGATTAGTATATGTCACATTGACCAGATACTTGAGGATACTTTGCCAAGATTCAAATACTTTTTCTTAAACGAAACAAGCAAAAAAAGATTCCTGGTCATTAATAAAAAATTAGCTTGAACCTCGTATTAATTTTAATCCTGCTTTTCGATCGAATCTCTTTAATCATCCCGTTTACTCAGTTTTATGGGTAACTTTGATTTTTCGCTAACTAAAGTAAAACTATGTGAAAAGAAGATAAGTACATAGTTACAGCTCATCTTTCCCTTTAGGCTCTTCAATACTTTATAAATTCTTGTCGGCGAGGCAGACTGATCTGGGTATCGTCATTCACTGATAATCGATTTGCGAACGGTGCACTTCAACACCTTGCACTTCAGTGTTCTTTGCCCTGGTGATCAATCAGCTTGAAATTAATCCACTATAGAGACACGGTCCTTGAAATTTATCCGAAGATAAATCGATCCCTGCGAGAGGTTTTCATTTGGTAGACTATCGTGACATGGTTGAATATTCAATCGAATCTTCGCGTACACTTTTCTTGCATTCTACTGTCAGAATATATTTTCTATCGACCTACGATTAATATCTTCTTTCCTCTAAGCGTGCGATTATTTGTGAATTGACACGCGAAGAGTAAATTTCCCTCTGCTTGGAAGGAGTCGTTATGAGGTTAAAGTTCGAACAGAATACTACTGCAACGGAGCTAGGAGTTTCTTGACAGTCTAATGAATCTGTCTGCTGGTGATTACAATTACAAATAACCACGGTGCTTTCTCTACACCGAGTGTCGTCGACGGTCGCTCTGCTGTCTTGGTTCGTTCATTCGTTGCCTCGAGCTTCCTCGCATATTTCAGCAAAGTTTTTACCACTAAACTCTTTACCACTGTTAACCTTCTCTTATTAAGAGATTCCATAGGAAGTTTTACTGGTTAGTGCGGTACTTTCTATCTCACAGAATCCAGCTGGTCAATTCAACAAGAACCGACGCTTTAATTACGAGAATTTAATTCGAAAATTAGCAATCGTTATCCATCCAACGATGTTAAGAGAACTGTCGTCAATCTTCCAAATGGAAAAGCTGCGGTAAAACAATAGGAATAATTTAATTCTTGGAATTGGCTTATTTAGATTTCTCTGTTTATACATATGGATATAGGGCCACTGTTATTATCGAGCTATAGCAGCTATGCACTCATAGATATGCAAATCCATGCGAACCTACAGCCAAGAGCAGATCGAGAAGCAAATGACCACTGATTTGATGGTAGAAATTTTGTGTCTCCCACTAATGCAATTTATGCAACTGGATTTTTGGAACGATATGAATTTCAAGAGCCTAACAAGTGAGTTCTTAATTTTTCAATTAAAAGCAATCCTTTTAAATTTTAAATAATTATTAGCAATCATTATCACAATAGTAATTAGCAATCATTTAAAATAATTATTCTTCTTTCATATGAAGTATTATCAGATGTTTTTTGTATCGTGTATACATCTCGATACACAATTACGCTCTTGATTGCTATCAAATTATAAAGGAATAAAGCGCACTTCGAAATCAGCATTCGATCTATACGCTCACTCTCGCGAAAGGAATTCCTTCGACGAAATTGTTTCCATATTTTGATACACATTTTCAAACCAATTTCTTTCAGAGCGCTACGGATTAAATATTCCTCAAATATTGACGGGGATTCAATAATAAAGACGTAATATCCGTACGTTACTCGGTATTAATTATTGTGTGCATGGTGGAAACGCGCATTTCCATTTAATTGCGCTCGTATTATTCGATTAGTTTTGGTAAATTAGTTAAAGATGGATGAGCTCGAAGTATTGATAAATCGTAAATATGTGTGAGTGAATCATTTTATAAGTGTGTACAACAGTATGAAATTATTACATTTGAAACTATTCGAGACTGTGCCGCAGAATATTTGGATTATGATATTCTATTCATTATCCCACGGTTCATTGTTTCTCTCTTCCCGTAAGTCGAGAACAAACGTTAATTCGAGAGTTGCAGATTTGCAAGACACTTCTCTATTTTAAACTTATCTCACCGAAACGGTTGGTGCAGGTCCTAAAAGCCGAGTGCTAAGAACAATGAAGGACAGGAAATTCGTCCCCCTAAATTATATAACGAGCACGTACAATTCACTAGTTCCGCAATGCTCAAAAGGATAAGAGGACCAGTCGTGCATTCGTATAACGTAATCCGCAGTGATCGTACATCACAGTTTTTCGTCAGTTTTTCGCGCTTTGACGGGATATCTATCGCTGACACGACGCCACTTTGCATAGGGGGAAATATAATTGAAAACTGAATAATAAAATTCATCGTGAAATCTGCTTCGTCAGTAGTCAATTTATGCGATATTGAAATCAGTATGTTTGATGGTCGTTCCAATTATGTGCTTGCCATTGAAGAATTGAGGGATATTTTTGAAAATTGCGAAATTGCGTAGAATTCAGAATCCGAATCAGGATTTATGGTAACAATAATACATCAAAATAGGGCTTAAGGAAGAACAAGCTTCACCAACAATCAGGGGATCATACCAAACAGAGGCAAATTGTTAGGAATTACTGAACCCAAAAGGAATCAATGCAAATCCAATAAGTTCCGCTCAACACAACATTCCCGTTTTCATATTCAACCTGGATGTTGGGTGGGCACGGTGGACAGGTTAAGCCACGATGTACACACAATGTACGAGTCAAGTGCAAAGACCTTATTTCACCCTTTACTTTGAGGTTTCCAGGGTATCCCAATGTGTGCTGGTTGTTTGCAACTCGGATCACCAGTTTCCTGAGGTTTTGGTTGATCTATTTTGCTATATATGGTGCGGCCTCAGCTTGCGCTAATTCCCTTTCAACCTTGGCCATTCCGATTTAATTCGCGTTTTGTCTCTCGACCCCTTTCTCTCTCAGTATTTCCAGTGATTACTAGCTCTATTCTGTGGCACTTGTCTGCAGCTTGATTGTGTCAGTTCCAAGCCAGCTCTATCTGCAATAATCCAACTAGTACCTTTTCACCGTGACCTAAAGGACGGTAACCCGACCTGATATTGAAACAGATGACATTTAATCCCGGCTATACGTAATCGAACCGCTTTCGTGGAATACGTTCGTAATTACGTATAATTCAGCTCCACCATGAAATGGCGAAGGCAAATGCTCCTGGTAATTGTTAAGACTAAGGGAATAGTTGAGTTTCTAATTAAAGCTTAACGTTTAATTTAACAGATTTATGACCGAGAATGATATCAGTGCCGATTTGGGTTCTAAAGCTAAATATATATTCTCTGCTTCGAAAATCAATGTTTTTGAAACTTTTATATGGAACTGAACCTACGAATGTTAATGCGGAATTTAAAATGGGAATTATTGTATTTTAAGCCGAAGTACCATTTCTATGCAAATAAGTTTAACAATGTAAAGTAGCATTTTAAAGAGTATGAGTTATGCAAATTGCTTTTTAATGTGGGAAATGATATCGATTATGGAATGAAAAATAAAATTTAAGAATTGAAATTCCAAAAACTGAATTCAGCAATAAATCGTATTAAATGTTTATTCTAATCACGATTCTATCAGTGTTTCTTTAACTTCTTTTCCACGTTACGAGATAAACAATATTCCGGAAGTATCGGAAGAAATTATTCCGCGAAAGCGAACTCTAGTACAAAGAAATTATAACACATGTACGTTATGCAAGTGGCGTTGCAACCCTACTCACGCTAGAGTCTAGAGAAAGAAGTTTCCACACTAGTGCACTACCTACTTTTAAGTTCGAGCTGCATTCTATCCCTTGTGCGAGGTCTTCGACCGTGTTTTCGTGAAGTAGCAGCATCTTACCGTACGTAAAACCAAGAGGCAAATAAAACGTACTTTTAAAAGCAGTTTTACTAACAACTTAATGTCAATACAACAACCCATTATTTGTCTTGCAAATATCTTAACGCATTGCACTCAAAAATATTATATAATTTCATACATTTTTGAAGACGCGAAGCCATATTGTTCTATTCTAATACTATGTATATTTAAATTAGGAAATTTCTTTCGGCATTATATTTTTGTATAAAGAGTTGATAATCTCTATGCAGCTTTTAACAGATTCCCAAATGGAATTTGTATTTGCTTTTTTTTTGTCTGAAATCTCCTAGAGCACGAAATACAAATGTACTTTAGTTTCGGATACTCGTATCACTCAATTTCTTTTAAAGCTTATATGCCGGCTGGGTAGTTTCCGAAGAGATGACTTTAAAAATCCATTTTCTGGCGAAGAACTTACTCTGCTTTCCAATGCACACCACCGGTCTCGATAATGTTTCTTTAGGAATCGATTCGGCGCTACGTATCTCTGTGGTTTATTCAAAGCTCTTCGCCAGACTATATTCAGATGTACTACTCCGTGTAGCGTTCCTCGCGCTATACGAAATCCCCCATGACTTGTAGATCATCACTCATTTGCATGAGACATTTACTATTTGCACGTCGCCGGTATTGAAGAATTTTTTCGACAGAAATACGACTCGGGAACGACACCATTTCATTTGGTTACCGGAGAATATTTTATGGAAATTAGACGATACACAGAGTATTACTCAATATAAATCCTTTGATGTATTTTTTAAAGCTTCACGTATCGAGGGAAATTGAATAAATTAGGTAAAGAATGTGGTTTTTCTATCATCTGTGATTTTAATGTCTATAGTGTAGGCTCTCGGAGGAATCAATTTATAGACGCAGTTCGCATATTGAGAGTTACACTTTCCTCATGTTATACCGTTGCCAACGGTACAACGACGAGTACTAGGGCATTTCCCTGGCCTATCGTTCCTCCTCGTAATCACAATCCTCTCCCAGATAGAGTTGGCTCGAATTCTGCCCCCAAACTCCCTTTACCCGGACGTACAACTCAGAAATTCGATACTGCCGTAAACTCCAACCGTACCACTAACATTCGACTCTTACAATACACCTTGTACATATCCCCCAAAAGTCGCTTCCTTTTTAAACTCCAGCTACAAGTCAGTACACAGACACATAGTCTCCTATGTCTCATTAACAACGAAAAACCCAAATGCAATTTGCGTTTGAACGAAATCACAGCAAGCCACGGATAAATCGAATTTCCGTTGAAATTTTGCGCCCCGAAGCGTTCGACTGCAGGAGAATAAGCCGGATGTAGATGGTTCATGATCCTGTGCCTGCGGCGCTATCGTGCGGAATAGGCTGGTATTGGCGTCGATTCGAGGGCAAAGGTGGCTTCGTAGTCACGAGGGGGCGCCGAGGGAGTGGATGGTACAGGCTGGATTGGGTGACGAACGGTAGAGGCCCTGTTGCGCAGCCTTTGTTTTCGGCGAACAAACAAACGCGACCTCCGCTCGATACCGTCCCTGCGAATTGACATTTCGCTGCGTCCGTACACCCCGGCGGCACCCCATCCACGTTCGTCCGCCGATATCAGTCACCCCCCTCACGTCCGTGTGGTAATACGCGCCAGTGTGCACGTCTCAGTCGTGGTTGCACAGTGACTAACTATTCTTCTTTGCTATTCGTTCCTGCGGCGGCAACCCTTCTCTCTCTCTCTCTCTCTCTCGCTCTTTCTTTCTGTCGGTGCTTCTTTTCCTTCCTTTCGACTCTCTTCTGAACAGCAGTCTGACGGGCAACGCTGGCGGTCCGTGCCAAGTCTCATCGTGTGCCTCCGGAAAAAGGGTGGTCTGGAAAGAGGTTCCAATTTTCCCATATTCCACCGGGCCTTTCTCCTCGGGATTAATGAAAATCGCGGTCTCATGCGATGATAAATTCCGACGGCTGGTTGGCTATCTCGCTCTTTGGTTCTCTGGCTGGCTTGCTATCTCTCTGTGGTTCTTCTTCCTGCTACTGCAAGGATGCGATCGAACCCCGGGCGTTTTTGGCTGCGTCAAATTCGCCTTGGTGCTCAGGGATCCACTACTTCGTCGGGACACGTCAGAAGTGCCACTGCATAGATGTATACAACATCAAGCGGATGGAGAAAATCACAAGTCACCCGCGAAATGGCTTAATCTAATTTTATCGTAGTTGCGAGCACCCGAGCGAAAGCCTTTTTGACATTTTTTGCCGCGAACGACGTTGCACTAGGACCAAACAGTGTCACTTGACTTGAAGAGGGTAAAGAGTGATGTATGAGAATTAAAACGCAAATTATTCTCCAAAATTGCCCATTAGTAAGTGTTATCTTCATACTAGCCGACTGGTACAATTTCCAGAAGATGCAGCAAATGTAACTCTCTAAAAGTCTCGTTTCTTAAAGGGAGAGATTCCATTCATGAAAATATACGTGCCAGTACGAAGATCGAAAACACAGTAACCCTCACTTCCATGGACCTCTTTAACTTGTGGTTTACTGGACTGACGTGTAGGTACACCAACAGTTTCCATCGAACGGGCTAAACATTTTCCTTGCGGGTAGGCTGGCTTTTGTGCGCTTTCTCGCTCATCGTTGAAGCATTCTCTTTATTTCCGCGTCTCGAGAGCCACCAGAAACGTCTTCGAGTCTTACTAGTCCCCCACTCGTCGTGCCAGTTTTCCTTTCCTACTGTTGGAAAAGCGAAGAAGTCGAGGGTTGAACGAGGGGCTCGGGGAAAGAAGAGGATCTTGCGGCCGTCAGAAGACTCTTGCTCTCCTCGAAAGGCTTGCCTCCAACGGCCTGATAGCCTTCACAGCCAGCAGACCTTCTCGTTTGACCGATGGCCCAGCTTCGAACTCACTTTTGCGGTACTTTTTCCTCCTCTTTCTTCTTCTTCTTCTTCTTCGTCTTCTTCTTACCCTACTCCCTACTTCGACCCATCCTTCCGCGCTTGATTTACTGCTTTTTTAGGGATCCGTGTCAAGCGCGACTAGTTGTGCAATCTTTAGCGTCGCGATGCTCGCCTTCGAGCGAGTCTCTGTACTGTTATCGGGGGTTCTGGTCTATCGGGCTTGCTTATTGTTAGTGGAAACTCTTCGATTCAAAGGCCCCTGATCTTTCGACCGATCTTCCATCCGTTTGTTCTCGTTCCATCGAAAAATAGCTTCCTCAATACTAGGTATTCCGTATACAGAAAAATTCGATCTAGTTTTAACACAGTTATTTCTGAAAAGAGGAACCACTAGATTTTTTTGATACTCATCGTATCAAAATTATATTGTAGCATAAAAATTGCTAAGCTTACTCGAGATAGCTAATAGAGAACACCAAGTTGAGTATTCATAGCTCTTGTAGAACTTTACGATTCGTAAAGTTGCTTGAGTGTACGATCTATGAGTATGTACCGTTAATACTCTAATTCAGTGTTATACTTGAGTTGTAAATTAGGAAAAAGGATTAACGTCGTAGCCCATTGTGATTCTCGTTACGAATATTTGCTAATTAGTTCCGAGTATTGTATTTACTACTCGTTACGGCGTTACGGGCTATAACGTCCACAAGCGAAATGTTTGGTGATTATTATCGCTCATACTTGGAGATTGCGGTGATTCGCCGACAGAAACTACCAACCCTTGACTCGAGTTATTAGCCCCAGATCACGATTGCAATTCGTGGTAACAGACGCAATAGCCGCAATTTCCCGACCATGTGGACTTTTATGGGTCGCGATCTTTCAGCCAAGGAAAAGAAATTCCAGATGGCCCGTCGTTCTGATGCTGCGGGATAACCGAATTGTTTCACGTGCAGTTGGCGAATGCCATCGTACGATAGACGAATAGCTGGTGCAGTGGTCGTGAGAAGGCGGACCTCGAGGAGGAACGATCTTGTAGCCATTTCTGGAAATGGAACTCTGGAAGAAGAATGGCTAGCCCGGCTTTAATGGAATCTAGCCACTTCACGGCTTCGATTCTACCACGCCTCGGCACCGTCGTTGTCGTAGAAGTGTCGGATATCAAATTTTAATCTTAGTGAAATATTACTCTTAGTTTTCGCAAGAGTGGAGAACTTCATCATTTAATTTTGCCTCGGTGATGACTCGACACAGAGCTGACAGTTAACTCAATTGCAGCTTATTTCGATGGATGCTAATACAATTGGCAACGATAATGCAAAATGAATATCAGATTCTAGGAGAAACGTTCATGTTACTTCATCTTTCTTATTTTGAACAATTTTGAAATGGATGGATAATGCGTTATGCGAATCTAGAATACAAGAACTGTTAGTGTTGGATCGATGTACAGTAATCCATATTCGTATGTAAATTGTACAGATTGTTCTGAATTACCCGTTTAGAGTGAAATTCGTCCATTAACGATACTAAATATTACATTTCGCCATAAAATCATTCACAGATTAAATTATTTAGCAGGAATATACTAAAAAGCGCTTCCAAACAGTACTGTCGAAAGATGAATAATTGATTTAAAATTAGAATAAGAAGTCGCAATTTTTATTCGACATATCGAGTAATGCGTCGAAAGTAGTAGCTTAGCGCGAATTAGCATAGAAAAGGGACAAAGGGTTCCACTGTAGTGTGTGCTCTCACGGTCATCCGCCGTGTGAAGTAACACTCATCGCGCAATAATCGGCGCCTTCAAAGTTCACCAATTACCTCGGGCACCTCATCTTTCGCACTTGAGAGCTCACCCTTAATAAGGGTGCCACTTCAGCCTCGATAATCTCGCTGTCGAGCGATCGTTCAAGCTGAACGCCGCCGCTCGAGTCTTGATCACGTCAGCCCATCAAAGCGGCACCAGCACAAAAGAAGCCGCAGAATAAACTTGAGAAAGAGAAGAGCAACCAACGTAGCAACGACGCCTTAGCACTCGCCAGGCCGAAACAATTCACCAAGGGAGTGATATCTTGATCCTAATCGCTCGGTTTACGTGACGGAAGCTCACGTGAACTATCCTCGGAAATTGTTCGCCACGGCTAAACCGTATTTTTGGACGCGTCGGCGCGAACGTGACAAGATTTCTGAAGAACCTATTACTTCGAGGAACTAGTAACTACTCTGTACCAGCGAGACGAATTGAATTTGACGCGAAGACGTTAGGAGGATTTGTTCAGACGAACGAGATTGAAAATAGTAATCAGCGATAAAGAAACCTTTTGTAAAATTTATGCCAAATGCACACAAGTCACACTACAATATTATTAAACACTGATATTAGTATTTAATATTGTCAAACTACATATTTGGAAAGTGAAATAAAACAATTGTCAAACTAGATGCATAGAACAAACAAAGTTGCATAGAAACAGAATCGTTGTTTAAATATAAGTGACGAGAGCGGTGATACGTTAACAACGTACTCAGAAGAAGCCTCCAGAAATACAGATCTCACGAACGGACACCAGAAACCCAGGATTATCTCTCGCCTTCTTATTTCATCAAGTTGGCTGGCGATTAGATAGAGCGCCGGAATAGAGGAATGAAGGGATCGTGGGAAAAAGCTGGGGAGGTTGGAAAGCTTGGCGATGAGCGGCTAAAGGAGAGAGTTGAGTTGGGCTATGATGAGCCCAGAGGAAAAGACATAAGCACAAAAGGGACTATACTCCAACAGAGGCTTTGTTTCGTGGCGTTCTGTTAGGTGAACGGAAATAAAGAAAAGCGAACCCAAAGCAAACGTCGTGAGGAAACGTTGGCAAGAGGAACCCACAATAAACGAGGAGTTGGAAACCGAATGCGGCATTGTATCGAAATATTGACGCGTAGTGGAGAATAAGTCCTCTTGGTCGAACGTAGTACAACACACCTCGGCGACACTGGGTTTAACTAACCGAAACGATTTTTCTTCTCGATACAATCAATAGAAACATTTTACTTCTTCTGCAGTACTATTTTCAGTAGAATCGCTAAATCCTCTTATTTACTCGAGTAATTACATTTGGATCCAATTTGTTTGAAAGAAATTGATTTCCGCCGGAAAGAACTGTGCGCTTTACCGAATGAAACAGTGATGGAGGAAGTAATCGTGTTAGAACGTCCGAAATTGCAAAGAGTAATAAATACATCAGTTAGCGTTTTGAAAAGTAATATCTCCGGTAGGTTAGTTCTTAGGTAAATTGCAGTTAATATTCTCGGGGATCTCCTGGGGCTTTTAGTCTGAGAGCAAGAGCGCTATTTTTCGTCTCTCGATGCTCTAGCTAGATAGTTCACGGTAACTATATTTGTAGGTAGTAGTCGGAAGTAGCTTCAGTCGCAATTTAGTGGAAATGGATCGTCGTGCGAAAGAATATTTCTCTCTAGAGCTACCTTGAGTCTTAAGTATCATGAATCGTTACTTCTACATTCATAACGCGAGAACGATCTACATACATCTCACGATCTTACCTATTTCTAATGCAAGAAAGACAACTCCCCCTACGACGCTCGTATTTCACGGTGCGAATTTACGCGAATGCGAAGCGTTTCCAACGAATCATTTTTGCACTTTGCAATCTCTTCCATTCCGCCCCTCTCTTTCTCGCCTTCGGATATGCCACTTCGCGTGACCCTGCGAGCAATTTAATGTGCCTCTCCGCAGTTGAAGCGGAAAAACATCCGGATGACGAGGTAACGCGACGTGCAAAACTATTTCCGACGGGTTGGAGAAACTCGTAACCTCGATCGCGAAAATTACTGTAGAGATCCGTGGATGCTAAACGCGTGATCGAGAATAAATTTTATTCTAACGAGTATAATAATTATTCGAAGTTAAATCTAAGCCATTATTACTTTTAATTTAAATCATTATTCTTATCAGCCAGATATATTTCCGTCATATATTGTTAGACGATTCGTAACTACCATAAAGACATTTATACAATTTTTTTTAATTACAGAAATGATAAATCATCACCTAAATATAGTTTTCATTTCGAGTATTTTTCTCTTTTGCTTCTGTTGATTCTTTGTCGCGTAAGCTATACAATTGTCGGCTGGCAATAGTAAACAGCATTGCTATTTCAGACGGAGAATATCGGGATTTCCGTTACGGTAAATACTCTGATTAATAAATAATAGGACGGTGGTAGCTGGCCACTGTTTGTGGGTTTAAACGAGGGCGTGGAACGTGGTGCACCACGAACGGCGTTGCTCAGAATATCTTAACTATTTGCGAATGCAAAGCTGACACGACTGGGTGATATTTCGCCGAGAAGTCGCCACGGTGGTAATTGAGACACGGCGATCACCCCAGGAATCCTGTCCCTGCGACTCCTCCTGCATTTACCACTTCATTACTCTCATTGCGAATTCTTAAAATTCCAAGAGGCTTTTTAGAAGATTAAATGAAATTGACGTCTAAGTAATTAGACGGTAGAATTTTAGTCAACATGTTCACTTTGTTGAAAATCTAATCGCACTGCTCGATGATAAAATAAACTAAGTAACTAACAATGGAAATTATAATAATAATTGTTTAGCATTGTCATTCTAATTGTTATTATTTACATTTATAATTCTCCCTATTATTTAATTAGGATATAACCATGATCAAGTGGCTTAATTATTTTATAATAGAGGAGTAAGATTAAGAAGTAACAGGTTTATATACTATGAGCATGACTTATTATAAATACAATATGCAAGTAATCGCGAATTATGAGGAGTGACTGACATGAGTAGTTCTAGTCTCCTCCAGGTCCTAGACCTGAAGTAGGGAAACCTCGTTCGTACGATTCCCGGAACTGAATTAATGTGCGCTCTATAACCCAACTGTGTTTACAGGTTCGCGTAGCCAAACCTTACGACCTACCATTGTTCTCTACTTTCCTACTATGGACTAACTCGGAATTTCACTATCTCTGGCTTTATAGCGCAAAGCTCGCAATCCACCGCCCAGAATCAGAATGTATATCAGAATGACTTGTAACACGATCGACGTGTCAATTTAGGACCTACTCCAACCAGTTAAATATCACCGTGTTTATCTCCCGATAAACATTTTATTATCGAACAGAAGAAGATGACATTTTCTTTCAACAGAATAGAATTCGACAGAGAAATATCCTGAAGTTGAAGTCGTATAAGGATTAAACAGTGAATTGTATCTGATGCACAATGCGTCAGCCGATTAGCGTTTGTCTCTAATTCAATGTTCCATTTCTAACTGTAAGTGGAGTTTCGTGTTGGAGAATTAATTTGGAACAACACAGTAAAGTCATACGTTAACAACTGTTGCAGGACGGGTGTTACAAACGACTTAACTAATTGCAATTATTCCGTTGTGGTACGGAATAACGTTAAGATTGCGCGAGGCTCGTAAAGTTAGATTGAAGATTGTTCGAGCAGGGAGAAAGCCAAAGCAGCCTTTTAAGGCAAAATCAAGAGCTACAAGATTTCCACGGGCATTACTTAGCATTTTGAAGTCAGCGGTTCATTTATAATACATGAAAGCGTTTTTAACGCGACATCGATCGATCGGATCTCCCAGTCTACTTTGCCTAAAAATCTGATTACGCATTCGGATCCGCGGTACCATAAAGTATTCCATGAAATATTCAAGCGGAGCACGGCCGGACCGCAAGTTTTTAATATTCGAGGTCACTACGGAATTACGAGTAAAAGGGTAGATGTTTGACGGTAATGAGCAGCAGGATGAATCGGTAATAACCGCTCTGCACAAATATATTCGACCACAAGTGGGGATCTATTAATTAATTACAGAAGCACATAAGTTCACCGTGAAATTACGCTTATCAGTTAATTGTAGTCGTAATTTAATGGCACGTTGCTGATTGTTAGCTCGAACGGTACGCAACCTTCTATTTCGAGATCATTAACTTCAAATCGTTAACGCGCACAGAGGTATTCGCATTTTGTGCATGTGGTTATCGCACAAATAATTCGACTCTACGTATGATTCGAATACGTACGGTTTTCCATCCTTCGGTTATTACCGAGCAACGCAACCGTGCCACCGAGCAGTGTTATGACTTTATGGTCGAGCCACGACAATTGCTGCAAGTCCACACGAGGGAATTGCAATGAAACGACATCCACCAACCCCCGCGCACCTCCGCGTTCCGCATTGGAACAATAAACGCCAGTTGCGCGACGCGACCGCGATGCAAATAAATCCTTTCGAGCAAGGAAATCGTAAAAAGGGTGCAGAAATTACAGTTGCCTTAAATCGGCGAAAATTCAGCAGGGACCTCGGTTCGATTGTTTTGATGCACTACTCGGGATGATAATGAATATTAAAGATTGCCGCGAGATTTAGCCGAGAGCAATTGTAGAAAAAAAGTTCTTGATTTGTGGAGAAGAAATTAAACGAATAAGATTTCTCAAGATCTACTTAAATCAATTAGGAGAGAAGACAGAGATGCGAATAGCAAAATGATGTTGCAAGACAATATTTAAAGAGGTCCAAGTCGAAAAAGCCGCAATTGAATTTTCCTTTATGACAGTATCATCTCGCTGACCATTTCGCTGGTAACCGGTCGAGAAGATCCCCGTAGGCACGGTAGTCTTCAAGCCGAAGCTTGTTTACACTTTTCCGACGAGTTAAGAGGCTCTCGCAGGCGCCGGGGCGTCGAGTAATCGACTTTCCTGACCCAGAAAGTCAAAAGGGCTTCTTTCTACCGTCCCATCCCTTTCTCCGTAGTGAATTCTTCTACCTGGCCAGTCGTTCACCTTCCTACCTTCTTTCCCCTATTACCGGCGCATTCAATTCTCTCCCTTACCACTTATTCCAGACGCCTGGACCCCATCCTCTTTGAGTTTAACTTCTCCTACTTCGAAAGCAGAGCCCTTCGCTCTGGCAAGTCGGCGGCAGCAGCTTCGCCAGTAGGTATAATACTATTGGCGAACATTGCGTCGGAGCTATGTATCTGGCAAGAGCATCGACAACGTCAGGAGGCGGAACTTTGTCCTTCTCCAATTCGTTCTTCTTCATGTTCGAGGGTCTCTTTCTCGATTCTGGTTTGCGCGAGCACAGCTAGATGCACCGGACCGAGCGTATAGTTAAAATCGGGCACTGACCGAAAACTTCAATATTCCGGCTCTTTCAGCGGACGACTCGAGAGGAGCCGCTGTGGAAGGAGCCAAGAGATATCGGATGGGGCGCAGACGGCTCTTGGAGGAAGATCCAGGGGATGTGAACGGCTCGTACACTCTCTATCTCTCTTATTTTACTCTGCATGTCGATGAGAAAGAGAAGGAGTGGTACATAGTGCTTTTCGTGCGGTGGTTTTCGGGCTTCCGGATCGGAGATCGAGATGGTGCATCCAAAAGCGTTTCTTCGGCCGCTCCTTCCTTGAGCTCTCGAGTAAATATCGCTGGCCATGATTCTTATTGCGGTAAAATATCGGCAGGCTACGCTCGACCGGCCTCCTCCTAACTGTCCTGAATGCCGAGCGAGCTCCGCGTTTCGGAAATTGGAGTTCTTATCTTGCCTTTTTATTCGACGCCGACTCTCGTGCGAATGACCGCTTCGGAAAATTCGAATTCAGGAGGATCACTGCCCAACCGATCGGAATCGACCTCCCGTCCTTGTTTCGGGGAAACAGCTTTGCGATATTAAAGCAGATTGAGTCGAGAGAATTGATGGTGGATATTTGTAATGCGCGATACGCATGCCAGAAACTAAAAGCATCGCGAGAATAACATTTCTTTATCTCGGAAGCGATTGCGTATGTATATTTAACGATTAACTAATGAGATATTAAATCTGTTAAAGATATTTGTTTTTAATAGTATGTATTGTGCGTACTATCCCTTGCGAAAATTACAGCTGCCAGTCTAGAGTTAACGAGGAATCAAATAGTTTAAATGTTACATTTAAAATTGCAAATTAAGGCTTAATTTCTATAAAGACGAAGGAAGGGGTTAAGATCGTAGCTCGTTAAGATGTTTGCTGGAACGGGAAAACCGCCGTTCCGTAGAGAGTAATCCATCATATTGAATGGAAGGGAAGCTTTCGCGACGCGGCGCGTTCCCATTGGCATAAAAACGAACCCGGGGTTTATAAAGCAGAATTATTGGCTGCGTCGTTGGAACTTGCGAAACTTTGACAGACCTTTGAGGAGCAGTCGTGCGAGTGTTCTTGAAAATTTTATAAAGATCGATGGATTCCTCCTGACCCCATTCTCCACGTACCTTCGACTTTTTCTATTCCACCCCTTTATCGCAGATGAGACGAGTGAGAGGGAGACTGCGAGCGTCTTTGTTTTGCGAATTGTTCTTGGTAAGTGTCTCAAAGTGCTTCGGAGTTGCAATCACCATTGTTCAAGAGCAGCATTGTTTCGCTAACGAATTCCGAAGTTGACGGAGAGACGTTCAGTTCACTTAATTATACCGAACTTCGTCATAACTTTTCCGTGAGAACAACATGCCACCTCTATTTCCCTTAAGACAAAAATTTTGAATAATGACAACGTTGTTATAGTGCGTATTAAATTTCACGGTGCAACTACCCTCCCGTGTAATTCCCATTACCATTGTAGGTATACACAGAATTATGTACAAAGCGTTGACAAAGGCTACACTATGCTACAGCTTATCTACAATACATCCCCCTTCCTGTAG
The DNA here is from genome assembly GCA_963989405.1 of Trypoxylon attenuatum. Taxonomy (NCBI): domain Eukaryota; kingdom Metazoa; phylum Arthropoda; class Insecta; order Hymenoptera; family Crabronidae; genus Trypoxylon; species Trypoxylon attenuatum. The sequence continues at coordinate 15,432,587 of OZ022491.1, forward strand.
TCGTGTGCCCTGTTACTACCCACTGACAATTAATCTTGAAGCTTCCAGGACAGTGCATAATTAAAATTACCCTATTCGAAAAGGGCGTTTGCATGAGCGACTTGCACCAATTTCATTGTCCGAGCTCGCGAATACATATTCAATAAGGCAGTAGAAAAACTATACGAGCCAGCCCTGACACGCTGGTAAATGCATGCCTGCTCCCCGGCTCGAAATGCGCCCCTCTCTATTAAAGACGAACAACCACAACGCGAAAACGTATATTCCCCTGTCGAACCACTGGAATTTATTCGTCTTCACCGAGCGCTAACGAATCTAAACGAACCTCCCTCGTGATAGATCTATTGTGAGTCATTTCCACGCGTTGGATTGTAATACAGCTAATTAATTGTTGGGAATACACGTGACTGCTGTTTCTGAGTTTATCTAGGATTCATTGCCGATAAATTACTATTTATTTCGAATCTCATTGTGAACTTGGAGGTCAGATCCATTTATTCCTTTCATATTCGACCGATTGCACGATTCAAATTCGAATCGCGGCTGTCGCGCGAGAAAGTAAGAGAACAGGGCTTTCATCGTGGAGGTTCACGCGCGAGACGAAAGTGCACTTAATACCAGAGCGCCGTGGCTCGCCGTCGTCGTCATCGCGGCCTGGTTACTTCACCCCAAAAGCTGCTGTATTTTCTTCCAACTTTTATGGAATCACGGCCTCTGCGCTCGCTCGTGTTTTTCTGCTTCTGTTTCTTTAGCCACTTACCACCGTGCCATCTTTTCCATCTTCTTCTTCTTCTTCTTCTTCTTCTTCTACTTCGTCGTCTTTTTCTACTTCGTCGTCTTTTTCTACTGTCTCATTCCACTTCGTCGTCCTTTTCGAGCTTCCAGTCTACCGTGTCTCGTCTCTCAATGCAGACTGGTCTGTCCCCTTGCTCGGGTTCTTCTCAGCTTTCCTTCTCATTCTCCTGCGAGCTGGTGAACCCGATCGTCACTGGGGCGTATCTTGTACCGTCTTAATTACTCACTCCCGCGACTCTAATTTGTTTACGCGTTGCACAGACGAAACATTCGACGGTCTGCGCGGGAGAAATAATAATTATGGCTAATTCTTTTATGCTTCTAGAACACTCGGAGCTTCTCTCGGGAAAAAGCGGATGAACCGTTCTATTAATATATTCTTTTCGGCGCAACAAATTGGTGTAGTCCGCAGACTAAACGTGACTTGAATCGCGAATTAGATAGAGAGCTCAGTTAACGAGGTGCGTGGAAAAGCGAGTAAGGACAATTTAGAGAACTACTAAAGATATTAAGACTGACGTGACTCTGACGGTTAAAAGATGCAATCATTACATTTTTATGGCTTGTGGATAAGGGAATTTACGAGCAAGGTACTGCAACTATCAAGTGGAAAGGTCTCGACTGCAAAGTTCGAGACGAATGGAGTTGCTTACCTACGTTGAATTTTATTGCAGTTGGTTTGGTTCAACTACTCCGGCGCAGTCGACTCGTGAGGAATAAATTTTTTAACGTCGGTAATGCTGAGCTTTCGAATGGTTTAATCGATGGCTTTGTTATATAGTCCCGAGATCGCTGATGATCTTGGAAGGGTTTATAGCTTTTCCACTAGTCGAAAGGAAACCACGAGTCCAAGAACGGTAGTTTGCAGGGCGAAGTCAAGAGTCCGGAGCTTAAATCGAGTTGGGTCTTGGTATCGAATTTCGTCGGAAGCACCCTCCCCCGTGTGTTGTTTTGGATCGAAAGTCTTTCAAGGACAATATTACTTGAGTTACTAGCTCGACAAAGCTATAGCTTAAATTTAGTTCCAAATAGTAGAACATCGTTCTATTGAGTTTCTCCGAATGAGATCTCGATCACTACCGAAAAGTCAGTAACGTTTAAAGTGTTGCGATACGTTCGTATCTTAGTATCCGTCGAAATAGTTTAGATCCTTATTGCTCAAAACCCTGCGCTTTTTTTACTAAGCGTGATTCTATTGAATTGCAAACTTTCCTCTCGCTACCTTAACTTTGCAGACGCATGCATTACCCTAGTCAAACTTTCGACCGGAACCCCCATAAGCTAAGGAAACCCGCTCTTTATTTCCGCCATGATTCTGTAGTTCCGGGAAGTCGGTTAATCGATTGCATAACTTAATCGAAGTTCTAATTAATGGAGCGAATCTCGTTAGTGGGGATTTTCATTTAAAAATCGAAGAGGGGTTGATTTTGCTCAAGTCTTGCCACCTTGCGTAGGGTTGCGGAACTCTGGTACGAATCCATTGGAACGGTCTCTTGTCTCTAACAGAGAACTTCTGTACCGACATTCTCTGCTGATGAGCTGCGGTTAAGGTAGAAACTACCTTCTAACGCTAAGTGAGGTGGATATTGCCTACGCTATTGAACTAAAAGTTCAAGCTACCAGCACAGACGGCGGATGCTATAACTTCCTTTTTCACTTACAAAAAATACGAAATATTTCAACTTTTTCATTTTCAATATAAATGCTCAGACTATTCACTTGCAAATCGAATACAGAATTCCAAGCCAATGATACGTAAATTAAATTATGCAATGCATTCTAGAAATCTAAATATACTGCCGATGATAGATTTCAATTTATCGAATATTTTGAATATAATAATCGTTGCTACCAATAAACCTCAGTGATATTTCTTTAACATGATGAAATCTACATCTACGAATTATTTCCCGTTTTCCACTAAAAATTGTTTTAGTTGTTGCGTACCACAGCTGCACGACTACTCTCGCTGATAAACCCCCTTATTTCACGTTCGCGCAAACTCTACTACTGTAGGCTTATTATCTAAGATCTATTATGCGCATACATTTGAATTTCTTTCACTGCGCTCATTTTGCAAAGCAGACTTACCGGCTTATTATTATCTCGCACGTATCCTTGACACTAGGCGCATTTCCTGCTGCCTATGAAACGGAAAGTGAACGAGCGGCTGGACGCGGATTTCGCTGTCCAATTAGAAAATAGCTCGAATACCGATAAGTGGACGATGGTATACGTGCGATAAAGCTACGTACGGTGAAGTCACGAGGTACATGCACCCTCGCGCGTTAATACTGACAGGGTAGCATTTATAGTTTGTGTAATATATGGTCAGTCAGAAAACGCTTAATACTATCCTTTAAGACTGTTCGGTATTGTTATAAATTGCAACTGATAACGTTGAGCACACATAATAAATATGTTATGATATTTGTTAATATACATTCTGTAATATTCATTGTTATATAATATTCATTGGTATTACAAAAAGTAATGTATATTGTTATTAATGAGAAGTATTACTTAATTGATTTTGTAATTATCTACATTGTAAGAAACAGTGATTTCATCCAAATGAAATTCAATAAGATTGACTATGTACATGGTCCACTTTAATTAAAACCGATCTAGATCTTATTTGTGATATATTGTTTACTACAATTCGATATAGTATAAATTCTCCCAAAGCTCAGAAACAGAAATTTCTAAATAATAATTTTCTTTCAATGTTTATATATCTTGATTATAATAAAAAGCGATGCGAGTAATCGAGTGAAATTGCGATTGTCGCATTAACATGTACGAATTAATTAATTAATGAGAAGGCAGAGAAGAGTGATCGACTCACCGAGGAAGATGCGTGCTGCTAGACCTTTGTTGCATTCTGCACTGGTGCAACATGTTAAAGAGTTGCCGTTGGCGATTAGAAAAACCTTTCACAAAGACGTGGCTTTCTTTTTCCACACCGGGTAGCACGATTATAGGCATCACCCGGCGTGCAGTGAGTCCGGTGTGCACCAGTGGAAACACGCTCCAATGCCGGGGAAACCTGTTACACATAAGTACATGCGACTATATAATGCATGTATAAATTGTACGTACACTATGTGGGCTTTAGAAGCATATCAAATGTACGATCTACGTAACAGTTTGTATATTTTCAATGCCGAGTGTCCGTGAAGCATAATTTTCTCCAGGTAATATGTGTTGAATTATAACGATAAACCTGCACAAGCAAATGTATTTGCATAATACTGACAACATTGCATTCTGAAAATCAGAATATTGTGCAACACACCATAGAAAAATACCCTGTGTGAAGATAAAATGCGCTTGCTTGATACACGGAATTCCAGAAGTTATTAATATACGAATTTTAAAAAAAATTAATAAATCAGTTAAAATTTAAAATAACAGATTTAATTTAAAATTTAAAATGAAATCTTATCACTTTAAATACAGTGATTAAGAATAAGATATACTATAGTCTCACATTCTTCATGTAATCTTAAGAGAACAACAAAGAATGTGAAAACTGGAAACCGGCAAAACTAGAGCAAACAATATGCTAATGTTATATAAGAAATAGGAAATAAGAAGAAATTCAATAATGTTCCAAAGAAAATAGGAAACTTAGGTGAAAAACTTGAAGAGTTTTTCAATTAATAAATAAAATTAATCTCTAATGCATGCACCTGTTGCTTGCGAATAGAAATTTATAACTGAACCAATGGTATACTATTATAATACTACAAACTCTAGCGTTCTAAACCATTTTGTATTACTGTACATACCAGAACAAGAAAGCTTTGAATTTATTTGAGACAATAGAGTATAAATAGTGAAATGTAATGAGAAATTGGTAATGGTTGCATGCGGTATCCAATAAAGAAACAGATAATTTACATCATACACCTACGTGACGAATACTTCCAATAAAATCCAGACAATGCTGGATAAATAATAAAAGACAATGAGAAATTCCTGAAGATTGTACGTAGAATCCAATAAGAAAACAGATAAACTACATTGAAGATTTGAGTAATGCGTACTTTCAAGACAATGCAGACAGTTTAGGATAAACGTGCTAGCAGAATAGTAGAATTGAAGATTGCGTAGAAGATCAAATAAGTAAATGGATAAATCTGTTACGTCATACGCCTGAGAAATATGTTCTCCTAATCGAATGCAGACAATATAAACTAAACGTTAAAACATAATACTGGTTGATAAAGGTAGCTTGCGATATGATACAACTCAACGGATGAACATATTACATTATACGCCTGAATAATGCATGACCGCTAATATAATTCAGATAATAAAATGCAAATGTTGACGCATAATTGTTGCTGGTAAATGTTGCATGCAACATTATATACATAAATGTGAGCTATCAATATAATGCAGACAATACATGCAGTTTGTTCAATAGAACAGCATAATAGTCAATAAATATGCATAGGACTTGAAATAAATAACTCAATTTGCAAAATTATACTTCATAAATCCTTGTATTAAACTTTAATTTTAATATTAATAAATGAAGAAGATAATGAGCTCAAAGAGGAATAACGTTGCTGTTAGTAATACTGTTCTACAGAATGTATGTGAACACATACATGTACGTGCATGTATGTATATCCACACAATGAGAGACTACAAGAGTAATTAAGATGCATACATCTAATATGATGTTGTGATATCTTGAGTACCAGTGCATTTCACGGCCCACAATCGTATTAATTAATAGTTTGCAAGTTTAAACGAGTAAATATACCATTAATGAAATATGGCGCGTCTTACCTCTCGATTTCGTCCTGCAAATTTGCTCAATTTTCAGCTTTAAATACCGATGTCCCATTAGAATTCCGCACTCACAACACTTACGGCACTCGCTCAACAGTTTATTAACACAATCGCGGTCAATTTAATCCCGAAAACTAATTAATTACTTTGAATAACCGACTGGAGTAGGTACCCGCACTTAACACGTTCACCGCGCAAATTGCGACTAACTTCGGTGGCCCCACTCTTTGAAAAATGTACGAAACCAACATGGCCGAATTTGGCGGCGCTCAAGCTTATTACCATTACCATTTACACAATTCTACAAGAATGAATATACAGTGATGAATATTCACTTTAGACGAAGTAAAGTACTAAAATATAAATAATAAACATAATAATCAGCGAATTATTTTCGTATTTCAATATTGGAAGTACATAACGAAGTTGCGATTTGGTATCAATGACGCCATCTAGTGTGTGTCGCTGTATCTACTTATTTAGTCTGTGCCGATTTTTTGGAAGAGATTGTGTCGCGGCTTTTTGCTCCTCCAACTTTTACGTAGTTTTGCGGAAAAAATCGCGTTTTCGGTGCCGTGAGTGAGTCTCGCGTGTGCCAAAGTGAGTGAAGAGTGTGCTCGCGAAAAATCCGGACTCGAAATGCAGTACTTGAGACGTGTAGTGAGAAATTCAAGACCCGCTAGTGCGGGAAATGAAGTTTCGATAATGGGGTCCTTTTTCCGTATACCGTATTCAGCTTCACGAATTCGCCTGTCGCAGTGAATGTGTAATTGGAATCACCCAGGAATTGTAGTAATGTAGACATCGCGCCGTATTCACTGTCGCGAGTCGGTTTCGCGTGTGCCAAAGAGTGTAACAAGTGCCATAACCAAAATCAGCTCGCCAAATACAACCCAACACGGGACAACAATTTGGAATAATGACGTGATTTTCCCATTTGGCATTCGGCAGTGTAGACTCACCAATTGTGGTGAGTACAGAAACATCATTACGCAGATACAACTGCAGTACACTGAATCTTCGTGTACCTTTGTACTTGGATACTCTCTTTCATACTCATGAACTCATATGACAGAGTCAGAGAATATTTCTCTAATCGTCGGTGCATTTTGAACACACACGTCTACGCTGAAACTGTGGTTCGTATCGAGAATTGTAAACTGCCATTCTTGTTACGCGTATAAAAAACTCCCATAAATCGGGGTGGAGACTGACGTTTCTTTAAAATTATTTCAAAGCGGTTCGAAATTCTTTGTCTTTTGCCGAAAGTATCGTATGTCGAGAGGCATACCATTAGCCGTTTAACGTTTAACTCAAGACCGTAGATTATGCGTAGTGAGTATGTAGTCGATGCCGACATTAAAACAGCACAAAACCACGTAGAGTGGAATAAAGAAACGAGGGTTAGGGCTCAAACTTGCACTCAGTTCGGCAAAGATAAAAGAATGCATATTAATGAGGCAATATTACCGTGGCAATACATTCGTATATTTTTGTTTATCCTTCCCACAAAAATTTGTTTATCATATTCATAGTTTTTTCATGGTTAAAATAGTACATATGAAATACTATAGAATTTTGTATTCACGAATGTAAAAGAAACATGAAATCCCTGTTGAAGCTCAATTACAAATTTATTTCAACGATAAATATTAATCGAATTACACCGTGTTTGGTATAATTTTCATGAGAAAAATAACTCCAATATGCTGACAATGAGATAATCATACAGGAAAACAATGAGACATAAAAATCGGCTGCTATTGCCTTAGTATTGCCTCACACGGATATTCGATCCCGGATCGTATTACAATAACACTGGCCGGCAACTGAAGATCATGTCGGTAGATCAATCGCTTTTGTAACGCCCAAACGACAAGATGTATTGGTCCATTAGTATTCGGGATAAAGTTTTTATATTGAACATGTGGGCTTTACATATGTATGTATATACCATGGAAATATGTACTATACATGACAATAGATGTATGTCCGAGCTACAGGACGAGATACAATACACATTGGAATATATTTTGCTTTTAGCGTGTGATTTTAATTGGGAAAAACTTTTTGCAAGCTAACTCACTTTGTAAACAGCATTACTGGCACAGTAAAAGCACAGCTACGCGCTGCAAATTCGGAACTATTATACAGTGACATTTGCGCCGGGCAAGTGAATGTATGTATAGCATAGCGGAAGATTTCTGTTCGCATTAGAGACCAGACAGATAACTTATGCGTCGATTCTATCGTCAAACAATCTCGTAATTGTGAAATACGATGTAAGGTATTCATTTGAAGCATCGGAAACTCGTTTTACATATAGGTATCTACATAGATTGAAATGAAAATATTCCGACACTGTGGTATATTGAAATTTATCTCCTTCTACTTCAATCATTCGAACATAAAGTGAGTGAATTCTTTTTCTGTGTGATATGCCATTTATCATAATCGCAAAACGGGATTTCTCTGACTAATGTGCAAGCAATATATCGTCTAGAAAAGTACATACTTCGAACGAACGAAATAAAATTAATGTCCTATATAAAGTATTACATAATTTACTATTGTCTATATTATATATAAAATACAATAGATGAGATACGTATAAAGCATGTATAAAATAAGTGGAGTCAACTAACATTAAAACTGATAGATCAGACTGTTAAATATTAAACCTTCCCGTTTTATAATTAGTACATGCGAGAATACAGTTATAATTCGTTGTAGTCCATCTAGCTAAAAATCATTGGTATTTCATTAGAGTACTAATTTCTTACGAGCAATAAATTGAATACTTTAATACGCACATAATTAAAATGTAAGCACAGCTGTATCCAGGTGTAACCTTCCTATCGAGATAATCACTTGCAAATCACGTACGTTTTCGATAACTGATAATTACAATGCAATATTTAAAATTTAGCTTACAGAACCGACTGGTTTTCCATAACCGGCTATAATCATTAAAGAAATAATTTGTTCTATTCGATGTACGAATAATTACAATACCCACAACTAAACCGAAGTATATTTATTTTTATGTATACCCACTATTATCCAAAAAATGTTCGTTACTAACTGCATTAATATACCTGCATCCATATACGTAAGTATATGTGTACGATATACACATAGGCGGACATGCGTAAGCCGGCTGCGGCCGCGGCGCGGCACGATCGGGCGCGAGTGCCGAGTAGGGATAGCCGAGAGCGAGCGCGTGGGGCTGCGCCGGCTCACGATTATTGTCACTTGTCAGTCTGCCGCGAGCGCTCACGCCGGAAGGTTTCTGTTTTCTGTGTTTCTTACTCACCTCCCGGTTTAGCTTGCTGCTCTCATCGTGACATTTCATTAGTCCACTATTCTTTTTGGAGTTCTCGTTCGTACGTTACGTAGGTTGTTCCGCGAAAAACTCGCAGCTTCATGTCACCACCGACAACAACATTCAAACGTGTAGACGCGTCCATGCGTCTCGAGGCCGCGAATCGTGCGTCCAATCGACCGCTCAACTTGATTCGTGACCGAAACGCCGCGCACAGTGCCGTCTGATTTTGTGCCCCGTGTCAGGTTTATTCGCAAGTTCTTCCCGCCTCTCTGTTTCTTTCCGTTTGTTTGTGTCTTGAGATTGTGAGCTTGTTCCGAGAAATCTACTGCCCTGTGCTTATCCTCTTGTGCCATTGGATTACTGGGAACAGTGTCGTTCAGGACTTCCTTACTGCGAACTTGCTCGACGGTTTGAGGGTCAAGTGAGTATGGTCATGTTTTGTTTACGTTCGCGCGGAACACGACTCTTTGTGACAGATACTTATCCTACCCGCAATCGAGTATACTCGAGGGACTTATGTAATCGGTATTATACGCGTTGACTGCCGGATAGTTTTTCTTGAACTTGAGGCTTATATAGAAATTTGAAGACAGTCGTTGCTCAAGGTGCGATTACGTACTCGCGTATTCATTGACCAAGTATATAATTTATTTTGCAATATCGTAACAGTATATTCCATATAAGTTGTACTGTTGAACATATCAGTGTATGTTAGGTATAAGAGGTTTAGCAAATGGTGTCAAATACTCTGGCAGTTAACGCGTTGTTTATTGTTAGTCCGATTTTTTCCTTCGATCTGTCGCGTGCTGGTTTGATGTGTAGTACTTTTTGGAGCAGAGGACTCACAATTTTCGATAGCACCAGTGGATGGATCTTGTATCTTCTGCTTTGATGTAAGAGCAGAGGCTTGAAAGCGATGCTTACTCGTTCTGAAAAGAGAAATAGGGTCGCGTAAGGAACAGCTTGGAAATGGGTGGGCTATTATGTAGTTTACCGGAAAGTTTGGTATAAGTACTTTCGAAAAGTAGCGATTTACGTGACGTCGCAGAAGTGTGACCTGAGTTCAAATTCAGAGTGGTGGATCAAGATGTAGGGTCAACACTGGTGCCGGGTCCTTTATTGTGTAACGCGTCTTACGCACAATGACCGTGGGACCTGAGACTCATCGTATTTCGAGCAGAACGTTGAATCTGTCTGGCAAGTGTGGCTTTAGCATCGCTTGCGGTTTGCTTGAGTCCTTACTCCGCGAAATTCAAGAACAGCTTGTTTCACATTTTTCCTATTCTATGGTTTTATCTATTATGTTCTACAGATTACATTTTCGTCACATTATCCGTTTTTTTTTCTCATGAGATAGTTAGATTTATTTTGCTAAATATTTTACTATGATATTATTATTACATTTCACTTTGTCTTATCGCTTCAATATAAATAGTGCTTTTTCTGAAGTAATCATACAGTAATTATATGTTAATCTTACTATATTACTTTAGTTCGAATTACTTTTCTCAACATCCATTTCAACGCAATATAATTCAACTTTCAATACTTACACATTAGTTGAATTTTTATTAAAAGTTTTATACATCATAGAAATTTTCTCATACATAAATCTTTAAAACCGCGAAAACTTCATCTATTACCATAAAATCATTCGAATGGGTTACAATTAAAATCCATAAAACACAGAAGTGTCGGTAGGAAAGTAGTTTTCAAAGCAAATGGTTTTAGTTTTAGAAGATTTTCAGAAAGCAAGTTGTCCTTAATTTATCATCAGAAAGTCGAGAACTAAGCTGGTACCATTCCCACACAATTCAATTGGAAATTAGGTTCGAGCCTCGCGTTTTGTAGCCTCTCGAAGTCGTGTTCGTAAAGTACGAGTGGAGTCATGACTCAAGTGGGCTGTAATTCGTTAATTGAAAGGCGTGAATCTGTCAGAAGAACATAGCTGGGTCGGTCCCGCGGTCAGTAATTCGATCCTCGACGAAGCTCCGGCGTCGAGACGTTCTTCTAGACGGCGTCGCGCGTGTATACCGTCTAAATTCGAAAAAGCCAGCCATACTGGACACACTGCAGACCTCCAGACGCTTGTTGATGCGAATCAGAGCTCACCCGGTTACTCGCTCGGTCTACGGGGCTATCGCTCCCAATTACTTCAATTATAGCCACGTCGCGATACCCCTCAGTCAACGCGAAACTTTTCTAATAGGCAATGAGCCTCTGGTCACTCCAATTCCACGACCAGAGACGTCATTAAAAATTCTTGTTTTAATCACCTTAGATCTTACTTGAACGAGAATAATTGGAATGTGCATTAGAATGTGCACGGTGCGCTGAAATACAGAGCATTAGTTCTAAAGTAATGGAAAGATAAAAGTGTTTATATTATAGAACAATAGGCTTTTGTACTTTGCATTTGGGACAGTTTTGAATCACAGAAACGATATTATTTAATTTCAGATGTTTCTTGTGAAATACGATATTTAGGATGATTTACGATTTATCGACTCGCATCAACAAGTTATTTCTCTAAGTTTATATAAATACATACAATAAATAATGTCCGTTCGAACTAAATCATCGGAGCTTCGTCTTTAATTAGTTTCTCCCGACAATTGACTTTTCCTGGCAAATGTAACAAGCAGGATTGAACATCGGAAATTCCAAATTTGCACGGGTCAAACCGCAACTCCTTAATATTCGCGATGCGTGTGTCTAACTCGTCGATGCAGCGCGACGGTCACAATGACCCAAATGAGAAACGGGAACGGAGCGGCCGTGAAAGGAGCAATAATTTGATCCATTGTTACACCACGGTGCGTTTAGCCTCGCGATTGAGACCGCTGACCGGCTCGTTGGGGCCAATTAAGGCGCGATTTAATCCACCGCACCGAGTCCGATCCTTTGGCTCGCACTTTTTTTCTCGTTAAACCGCTGCTAACTAGTCTCCCTCATCTCCATCATTGAAACGCGTAGCTTATTATTTCCATCGTGGAACGCACACGTATTATTACAAAAGAGACACGTGCAATGATTAAACCCTATATTTTCTTCGACTATGTATCGCGGTTTTGCAAAATGATTATACGTCTCGCTGTCCAGAATTCCGGTTATTAAAAGATTCCTTTGAAATTCGAGGGAATTAAGGAACGTATATAATTGTATAATTATTGACCAAAACTATTATGTAGAGCAATACTAAACGACATTTTTCCACTTTCCATGGAAACGCGGTATTCCATTAAATGATTAAAAAGTAGAGGTTTCGTTTCTCAAAAATTAGTTGCTTCAATACTTTAATTACTAAATATTATCCGATAAAGAGGAACAATTTATTATTCACAATTATTCCCATTCTATTTTCTTGAATTTAAAACACGAACGTGACTTTTGTATACTGTCAGATCCATTGATAAAAATGTCGAGTTTTTAGTGCTAAATATCGTAGAAACTCATATGTCGCGTATTGATGCATTCAGTTTCATTTTGGCGCGCCAAATTTGGGTCAGTATCTTGAAATTCGGTACGCATTTATCGCGTGACGTAGCATAATGTATATTGTACATATGTATAGTACACAGCGAAGGATGTATGTACTAACATATGATCTTAGTATTTCGTGTTTTGGTACGTGGAATATTGTGCGATGAAAGGTTGGTAAGCAGTAGCAGGTCGAGCAAAGTCGCGCGCTCCAGGTTGTTTACATTTGCCAGAGGGAAGTCGTGCTTTCCAAGAACCGCGTGAAAGTGTGTAGCAGGCATAAAAACGGTAACAACATTCCATCCGTTACCGGTTTACGCACTGCAGAGGATTATTTAACAGCGACTGAAGCGCATGAATGAGCAAATGGCAGGAAATCTGCTGCTGTGCGAAAAACATTCATTTGCTTTGCTGTTAGTGAAATTCCGATTCCATAAGGCTCTTGCGAATTTGAAAACCTCTTGCGAAAGTCGTCCAAATGAATTCCGAGAAAATTTTAATTCCGACTTAAATGCTTGGGATTTTACAATTTGTAGTTATTTTAGCAACTCAAATTGTTAAAGTTTATCCGACACACGTGGTGTTATATCTACGATATAATTTAAAAATATTAATATTATTAATATTCACACTCTTCAAATTCATCGGGGTTTTTAGCTGTAAATATTAACAAAATAATTGTACAATCATAAATCAGTACAAAAATTGTACCACATTATGGCTTTAAAATGATAGAATTCTTTAAATTAAAATCTGTGGGATTTTTAGAAATATAAATTTATTATTGATTCATTGATGTTGGCCAACCATTTTCGTATTACAAAAATTCCTGTATTTACGAGCAGGAATTTAAGCTACGGATCAATAAATATTTCTCATTGAAATGACGAGCAATAGTTGATAACGTGCATCGTAACCCTAAGGGCAACACTAATTCGAGCCTTTGAGTATCATAACGCAATCTATGCCCGATCGTAGATAGACTGATTGAATAAATTCTTCTGACGTAATGCGCGCGATAAAGTTACAGCGAGTTGCTCGTAAGCGAATGATAGTCTTCAGCTCAATTGCACTGTTGAGTGCAGCGTGTTTCATTTTAATAAATATAAACTCAATTAGATCGGGTTAACCGATTGGTAACGTTGGATTTTCGGTCTCTTTCAGCAGAGACTCCGTCTCTATTTACTTACCCCAGGTGAACTGATCCAGAATTGAAAATTACAACTATGCTGCTCAATGGAATATTATGCATAATATTCAACTATTCTCAAATGCACCGTGTTTCCATCTTATTTGTTTTATACAATGCGAGTAGATTAAAAATCAAGTTTACTATTTTTTGTTCATTTCGTATTTATTTTGAGTACAATGTCAAGAACGAAGTATATTTTCATCCAACCATTATTCTTTATCTCCGAAAAAATTTGTTATTGCGAACCTGCTGATGAACGGGTATAATATTGCAAGAACGTAACTTAACAAACTAATCGATACTATACAGTACATATACATTCATGCTCCAATAAATTTTAATATTTCTTTTCGATTAATCCAACATAAAATGGTAAACGGTGCTCGGTCTATAATTTCTCATTTGCCATTTGCCCATTAATTTTGTGGCGCGTGTACGGAAGTAAGTAAACATATATATATTCGTGATTATCGTCTGTGCGCACGCTGCGTGCACCAGCAGATCCTGATCTCTGAAATAATCGTTGTAGGTCGCTGTTACGTAAGGTGTTAATATTCATAGCATGGCGCGCTCGTAAAAACATAAGGTTACGGAGCCGCTTCGCTACTCCGCTCCGCTTCACTATCTTAGGATGCCCGAATGACACGCATAGAGTTCCTACTGCGTTCACGCATTCAAAATGCTTTGTTGCTGTTGTGAGTCACGGTTCGTCCGTGCAACACAATTGATAATTTTGATGGGCGTCGAGACCACCCTTCTATTTCTGTACGATCCTGTTTGTTAGTTATACGATAGTAAGGGGGAACTTTAGCCTAAACGTACCGGTTTTATTTGATGAAGAACGTAGATCGTATGCTTCGACGAAATGATCTCGAAGGATGCGTCCTGTGGCATAAAATTATATATCTGTAGTTATTATTTTAAATCTACTGATATCTATGATAATTATGGAGAATTTAATAGAGTACAATAAAATTGGGATTCATTTAGGAGTTTTTGGAAGAAAGATATTAATAGTAAAATTGTTATTTTCTATTTAATATTTTGACATTTCCCATTTATTGAGACATACTTAAACTATCAGTTTACGTATATTTTACTCTATGTAAATTCTTCTACGTAAAATTCCTTCCAGGAGGAATTTCTTTTTTATTCAGGTACTTTTTATTACGAAAAATCGAATTCCAGATATTGTCAGAGGCGCGCATCATTTTAATCGGGGTACTCAATTTCGAATCGTGAGGCCGCGTGTCGAAGAAAAAAAGATAGAATAGGGTATTCAATATTAATTCTCCCTACGGGTTCCCTTCTATTTGGCTCCCTTTGCACTCGAGCCGAGCAGCATGTTCCGGCGAGTGGCGAGGTAATGGTAAGGTACTCCAGGAGTTCTGGACTCACCTGGGCTCCGAACCATTGTACCCTGTAAGTTACGGGCATTCAGCCGATACGTGGGGTCGAAAATTAGATAACCCGTCCGAACGATTCACAGCTGTTCGTGATCTCGTTAGAGACTAGTTTCAGAAGCGTATTTCGATGCAACTGATAAAAATCTAATAACTATCCATTGTGCGAAATACCTACGCAACGCGTGTCATTGATTTAGTATCGTTCACAATATACAGTGTGTTTCCCATTTTGCCAATCAATTCAGACGAATTTAATATAGAAATAAAATAAAAAAAGGTCAATGCAATCCTGCTGTAAGCGCTTTGTTATAAAATTATAGACACATATTGAGCTTGAAATATCTGAACCGTAATGGATTTTGCATTAGAGTTTACGAAGGGTCATTCAATTTTCCTTATTATTGTTATATTAATGTAATAAATTCCATTGTAATTTCACTGTTCTCTAGTACAACCCTATTATTTTACGATTAAAGTATGAATTATAAATTGCATGAAGTGCTTCCTTACAATATTACGATAAATCTGCAACAGTGCAATTGAGTTGAACAATACACTTGTGGATCATGTTACGACAGATTTGAGAAATCAAAACCGTCCAATATATTCTTCTTTATCGGGTAATACTTGACATTGATTCGAAACTTTATGCAAATGCGCATGAAAGGTGCTTTATGTTTTTATCGATTCTGGTCTCATTCATATTAATATTATTATTTCTCATGTCACTTTGTCGTTATTCCCTTCCTCCATTATTAGTATTTATAAATTTCCTGGGAATTTGACAGAATGGGACAAGTAGGGCGTTGAAATTTTCGTGGAACATGGGACAAGATCGACCGGCAATTCTACGTTTGCAAAAAAAAGCGATGGGACGGGATGTCGAAGGGCGCAGAGGGATAGAATAAAATTGGTCGGCGAATGGTCAGTGTGAAGGGAGACTAAAAATTAGTTAAGTCTGCCGCTCGATGCCACGCACGAATGCCCTCGGGCTTGGGTTCACACGTTTATCGATAGCGAGAGCGGGGAACAGTATGCGAAATCGTGCAAAACCTTTCGTAATGTCTCTTCTCTGACATGGATCTTTATTAACGCGTATCTTAATGTCGCAATGAATTCAGACGGTTATTTAATTGGATATTCTTTATCTATCTTCTTTTTCATTCTTTTACCCTGGATAAAAAATGTTGCGTTTAACTCGTCGTTTGACGTCGATATTGTTCAAGATTAATTGGAAAATATTTATATACATGTACCTATTATATTGTAGAAGTTGAACTTGATATGTAAGAATTTATATTTTTCTAAAACCGTCGTTCTGCGATTAGCTTTCGATTCATTACACTCATGATTGATTATAGCGCGTATAGGGTTTCTATTGAAGTTCTAAGAATAGGTTCATCGTAAGGCGGAAGTAGAAACTTTTAAGGATTATCTATAGTGGTAAGGATTCGTAGTTTGATCCCATCTTCCTCTAGTCCATTACGGTTGCGTATCTGAAACCCAAGATACTAACACTCTGCTGGGTATCTCGAGCTTCGACCCTATTATCTGCAATTTATTCGCGAACGTATCTTTTCGTGAACCAGTATCGACCTTTATGTTCCCTGACACGACATTCAGGTGTCATACTGGTTTTCCGAATACGCGAACGCACTGGAATTAAGTTTAATGAGTTGCACACCGGTTTTACGATGGTAATTCGTTCTCTTGCCGATAACAACGTCCGGCGACAAATCAATCGACTTCCATTCGTCTTTTTTACTTTTATATGTGCAAAACTTTTTTTCTTCTCAAGGGAAACGTAGGTACTAAAATTTTCAAATCGCGTTCCAAGTTCTTCCAGTAGTTTTAATACTCTCGTTCTTGTAAATATTTCTCGTTATGCATCACTCTCCAAGAAAACTTCAAATAACCAGTATATTTGCAAATTTTATGCATATACCCTTTTACCAGGTGCTTTCAAGATTTTCTCAATTTCGAAACACGCCCCAACATTTGCTTACAGAACGCGCGCCTCCTTCCAGTCGAGACCTTCGCCAATGTCTCGTTCTTTGATCCTCCGATGTTTGATTACGCCTCATCTTAATAGCTTCTTTGAAAGTCGATTTCGCAAATAGGCGGGGAGTCTGTTCCTCGCTGAGTCGAATAACACCCGGTAGTATCGATAAACGGGGTTCATGCAAATGCAATCGTGAATAATGATACTTTTTCTGCAAACTGCACTCTTATTTGAAAAGCAGACGTCCAGTCAAATTCGGAAAGATTTTCTTGATCTTCTTCTCTTTTCCGCATGAAGAATTTCTCGAGATCTGCTCGGCTTGAGTGCACACGGCTTGTAGATTTTTAGAGCGAGAGAGAAGCGAAGTAAACTAGTGATTTATCATTGTCTTACTTATGTTAGTATGACCGTCTAAGTGAAACAACGATGTTGTTGAAGTAGATTAGGGTACTCAAGAAATAGGGGCTTAGGAACGTGCTGCAAGTTATAAGATCTTGTCAGTAATATCTTAACGTGAAGTGACTAGCTACGGATGTTCATTTTTGTACTCAAATGTTGCTAACGGGTCAGGAATTAATTCGTATATCCATTAATTTATTTATCCAATCTTCAAACATGCATGCAATACAGATTTTAATAAAAGGAAATTAACTAACCATATTGAATTAAATTTAATATTGAAATGGAATAAATCCTATTTGATTCACGGTAGGGATTTACGCAAAGATTGAAGTCATACATGGCAAGAAGAAAATATCCAAAACGGGTTATTTTCATCATTGTGGTTACCCTGCTACTAACATACAGTTGTTTGCGTGGCACATAAGTGGCGACCTGAATAATCGAACTTTTCTATGAACACTTATTTCACACGCGTATGTGCAAGAGATCAAGGTCGATCCAATCGGCGATCGAGTCCAATCATTAACTCAGCCTTTCCCTTTTTCCATTTTTTTTTATTTATTTATTTTTTATTTATTCCTCGTCTTTCCTCCGTACACAGCGCGCAAACGCTATTACGCTTGCTTTGATTTACGTAAGCCCAGCTCGTTCGAGCGACAAATTTACGAGTTGCATTTTTTTCGACGGTGCTCCCGCCGCGAAGCTGTCCGCAAGCGGGCATTACGGGCATTGCAGGACGATATAACTCTCCCTGGCTTTGTCTCTGCTGATTTATTCCTCGCGCATACCTTCATTATTAGTCCTCTGCGCGGCGTGCTTTGCTTATGAACAACTCGCATCGTTATCTTATACTGCCGATTAGCTGTTTCATGTGGTGATAATGATGATGATGCTAGTAATGATGATGTTCCTGGTGGTGGTTTCTTGCTAGAACTGTTGAAAGAGTGAGAATGATTCGTTTCTGATTTTTCGCTTTTAGAATTCATTGTTTGAGACATTTATCGTTGAGATGGTTCACGATGATTCGATATTTCGATTGTAGATGACAATAATTATGGGAAAACTGTGCTCGTAGTTATCGACATTGGAACTAACAAAAGATTCTTGTCTTGTCGATGTATCACATTTTTGTCGTTAATAACACGAGTATTTTTGGTTTAGTACGATGTTAAAAGCAGATATTGCAATGTGCTTATTGTTAGAGTTAGAGTTAGAATTGACTTTATTGTAGTTTCGGTATTAGAACATAAAATTCCTTTTGTTCGGTAAAAGTGAACTTGTAAGCTGTAGTGATTTCGTTATTATCGTTGATCTCGGTTTTCTGAGGGTTCGGGGCCGGCTGACCCGACTTGAAGCGGTGGTAGGGTTTCAATGGAAACCTGTAGGAACTAGGAACTCGATCGTGATCATCTCCGATAAGGTTCCAGGTGACAGGAAATTAAACTGTTCTTGAAGCCAGTACCCGCTATGAATACTTATTAAGGAATTAGCTCTCAGTCGCTTGTCGTGATTAAAACTAATTCTTCTTTCATATCCAGTTGATTTAGGAACTTTTTGTTTTTAACATTGAACTTGCTGGAACTGATTGCATATTTATTTTCAACTTTTTGCTGCTTTCCTTATGTGGTTAGGTATATTAAGCGCGATTTCTATTCGTCTGCAGATCGGCTCACTTACTCAGAATAATAAATAGAGTTTTATCAAAGCAGATTTACATACGTATACTTATATTACTACTAAATCACAGTTTTTTTGTTGTTTCTCAAAATACTCCTAGATGGCGAATCTAGGTGGCTAAGTCTTGAAACTATGTACTTGCGGTAGACTTGAGCCCATCACTATTCATTATACCGTGGTTTGAGCACGTTCGTGGCCAGCGAGCATAAAAGCTTCCTATAAACACTCGTCCACAATGAGGAACCGAAGTATGAGCACATCCATATAATAAAGGACTATGCCGAACTAGCCTGCTAAATCGTGCGACTGCGGGAAATTTGACGAGAAACTCTCCATCTTCACTATCGTTAAGCGGTCGTTGGCTCGTTCTTTAAGTCTCTAAAAAAGGAGACCGTGCCTACGCATTTTCTCCAAGCTATTCTCTCGAGCACGTATTATCCTCGAACTTTTTCTTTGCTTAGGAAACCTTAAAATCAAATCTTGATACTTTCCATCAATCTTTTCATTATACTTACAATTTCTTTATCGTGTATCTTATTGAAATTTACAATTAATAACGGTGCTTATTTTGCCTTCACTCTGTTTTTTTTCCTTCCTACGTATTTAAATTGATTTATTTACAGTTACTGGTAACAGTACAGTTACAGTTACTGGCACCATTGTAAAAGACATTTTACAGGATTGAGAAATTATCAAATAATTATTTTCATTTCCACAGTAGTACTGTTAAAATTATACAATAATTCTCAATTCCATAGGTTATTACTGTATTTCTTGTTTATCTTCCGGTGGTTGTGGAAGGTGGGTTAAAAATAAATGCGAATGGTTTTAATGGTAGCCATCTAAATTAAAAGTAATGAGCAGTAATGGTTCTGTTGGGTAGTGGTGTGCTAATGGTACACTGAGCTTCCGGTGGTGAAGGATGCTACGAATGGACCACCGAACAACCGATAAAAACGGGTCAAGAAACTAGTCAATTACTAGGCCAGTCAGGTTGGAGCGAGCTGGGTCAGCCGCTTTTGTTTTGCGTCGTCTGAACTTTTCTACCCATTCTTACTTCTCCTTTTTCTTGTATCCCTTTCGATCCTGCGAAATCCTGGGTGGCTCTTCTGCTGTAGCATTGAGATACCTGTCGCTTTTGGATTCCGTTTGTTCTCAGCCTCGGCCTCGTTAGATGCTTTGTCTCCCTTTTCTCAGGTAGTACGTGCCTTCTTTTACCTGACTTCGCATCAAAAGTTCCTTGTAAGATGAGTCTGCAGGAAAAATAGCTAGAAGGATGAGTTCATATACTTCTTTGATTTTTCTGTTGATGTCGTGTTAGTATTAACGTTGAAATTACATAACTAATATTACGAATTAATCTATTAGAAAGAAATATTTAATCAAATTGCCTCCATGTGGATGAAACACTTCACCCGTTAACAATTCTTCACTCATTTACTTTGAATAATCTGCTGTTTAAACTTTGTAGTTATTAAGTGGCACATAGAATTCCTCTAATTTCCTTTCAATTTTATCTGAGGTTTTTCCAATTTGTTATTTAATTGTCTTCCTGAATCACTTATTCCAAAGTAGAACAATTTGAAATCGCCGAAATTCCGAAATAAAAGAGTTAGCAATCACAATAAAGATCCTGGTCAGCATCTATTATCCTCAGGATTCTAACTACCAATCCAGAGTCAGTATCGTTCTTTTCGCGCGATTAAAGGCAGCGCGGACTGCTGGGCGAATCGTAAAATTTAATTAATCGGCCGGTGGTTGGCTTGGGACCAGGTTCTCAGGAACCTTTACAAGGGAGTGAGAGAGAAAGGGATCCTGGTCCCCATCCCAGAATTAATGCTCATGCCAACACGATATTCCTCTTTCTTTATGGCGAATAGCGAACTGTGTCTGCGTTTGTGTGTACTGCATACGCCTTGGGCACCGAGTCTCGTATTGGCGTGTTCCATTCAGCTATATCTACACGTTATATACACCCACTCCTACAGAGTCCCTCTTCACGGAGATAATCCACGGTGGTTTCAGCTCGTTTTTGCTCATGAGTAAATCAACCATCTGATTTTTGGCTTCCGTGTAGCGAGCTCTTCTCGTAATTATATATATGCATTACGACAGTCTTTGATAATATCTTGTGCACATCGTGCATCCTTTGATAAACAGTAAAGATTTACTTCTTTTTTCGAGGTAGAGTATAAAGTATTCAAAAGAATGTGTTTATTTCATTATTATACCTTATTCATAGTTTTTCTTTATTACACTGATCGAACTTTATTTACATAAAGTCAAAAGCAATCAAGGTACTGAAAGGATTCATTATTCATTCTCTGTTCGTTATAATCAAAATAATCTTGATGTAACTTCTGTTTGATAAATTGACGCTGATGAAAGTCCCAGCAGACTTTATTTTTCTTCGTTATCGTTCAGGTTATTACGTTCAAGTAACTTTTTCCTTAGAAAGCAAAAAGGGATAAAGTGTTGATAAGACTCATTATTTAGTTGTTTTTTGAATATCTCGGACAATGAATAAATTTGAATTAAAAGTGAGAAAAGCAGCATTTCAGTATTTTTCGTAATAAAATTTGAATACGGGTTACGTAACTGTGGCTCTTGCAGAGTAATTACAATAGTTGCAGGAAAGAAAGTGCGAAGGAAAGGTACTTACTTACTTATTTCAACGTGTCTCGGTTCGCGAAGCATTCCTCGCGTAGAAAGTCTTCCATAAACTCCGCTTTGACGAAAAGCATGACTGTTGGCCGCTTCCGGCAATATTTTGCCCTCAGTAATTTACGGAAGCATTGTTTGAACGTTTGCAAAATATAGTGTTTAGCGCGAACAACGAAGCGGTGCTCACTTTCAAGATGGTTTTATTCGCTGGAATTCTTAAGTGTAGTGCTTTCGAAAAACAATTCGTTTCGGTCCGAAAAATAAAACGGTAATTGACGTTAACGTGACCTTAATTCAATTTCTTAGATGGAACACACTAACAATTTCACGATGATAGTTTTACTTGAATTACGTCAATTATCGAATCAGAATTGTAATTCGATTTTTTTCCATTGTTCTCCTTTCTAATTTCATATTGGCTAATCTGGTCCATTTATTCCTGGTTCAAGCACTTTTGCAAAAGGTTAAAGGTCTATAAAAAGTACCACTTTTTTATACGAACCTTCGTTTCTGAAATAAATTGGAAGTTAAATCTGTCAAACTCAATTATGTTGCGGATCAGTTTTTCTTGGGAATTACGTCTAATTATAATCACAATCACTACCATTGTCTTCTAGTTCTCAAGTAATTCATTAGTATTCAAGATAATGAATCTGAGCAAGAAAATTTTTTCTATAGAAAATATATGACTTTGCATTTTCTGTTGGCTTTTTTTATACAGATTTCAATCGTTTTTGGTTGTACCACCAGTCTGAAAGGCCTCTATGAAATTAGATTCGCTGTTTTTGTTGCCCGAGCATTGTATTTCTCCATAGCGCACCATAACAAAGTAGAATTCTCTAACAGAATAGAAGCGGAGGCCGTATAGTCGCGTAGAACCAGAGGAATCACGGTGAAAGTGAGACGAACGGTGTTCAGTATAGAGTCGTACATAGGAAAATCTATTTTAGGCCAGCTTGTTCACCATTCAAGTGCAAGACGTTCACTGCATTCGCACGAGTACTTCACCTCGCGATTAGCTTCTGCAAGAGGATGAAGGGATCAGCATGCTCCGTTTGGCCAGATTATATTATTTATATCAGCCACTTTGGTAAGCTGCTTCGTGCTTCAAGCCCTGCCCTCCGATATTCGATTATTATTGATTACGGGCTATTAGCCAGTGTGGCTTCGGACCTCTTTTGCCGGTCGTAGCCTTGTGAGTCTCAAAGTATCTTTATTTTTAGATATTTTCACTCTTAACGCTTCGAGTTTTTAAGCTTTGTGCTTATGTTTACATATTCGTTAGGGAATTATGTGGACAGCAAAGTATAAGTTTAGATGCAATTTATTCGGTACTTATTAGAATTAATAAATTTGATTAATGTCAGAGATTAAATTAACTCCTTTTCTTACAGTTGGCAATATCGGGTTCATTACAGTGATAAGAGAAATAACATATCTTGTATATCTATAAATTTTCTCTATTTTCCCTCAAGTGTAGTAAAAAACTTAGTTTATTGGATTTGCAATTAATTACAGTCTGCGCGAAGAGATTCAAATACGTTCTCCTGTTCGAATATTTTCATTGTTCATTGTAACTAGCATTCTACCAGCAAACACTAATTGCATATATTTCCGTTGGGTCGTAGTTTGTCGGTCAATTAAGAATTCACTGGCGTTCGAATTGGCGATCCCTTTCGCATATATGATGGGAATTTTATTCGAGGCTGGGAGTCGTACGACCCGGCAGAAGTGCACGTTTATACTGAATTACTGCACTCCTACTTCCCGTCTCGAATTGCTCGTAACGTATCCGATTGGATCGTGGATATTGAAACATCGGCATCCTTCTTCTTTATCCATTATTTTCTCTTTCACTGTTCTCTCTTATCCGGGTCGCATGAAAAATTTTCCTGCATTCGTATCCCTGCAAAACTCACTCGATCAACGCTCGACGCACCAATTTGCATTTCGCTCGCAGACCTTGACGAATGGCCGCAAATCGCGAATTTCGGTGTTCTTGATTCCTGCAATTGCTACGTTTCGCGAGACACAGTCACTTTACCAGGTTGATTGATGAGCAAACTTTGAAATGGAGACAGAAAAATCTGTTCATTTTGATACGGACTTCTGAACATAATTACGTCTATTTTTGTTACTAATCTAGTTGGAATTATTATTATATTCGATATTGATTTAACGTTCGCGAAACTGAACTTCCTCTCGTTTTTCATGAAGTTTTATTGGACCGAAGACGATATTAATATTCAATGTTTAAGTTCTTGTCTTTACATTTAAATAACAGTCACAATTAAATGATCCACGGAGCAATAACATTCCTAATGCAAGATAGTGCTGACCTATATAATGAAAAAAGTTCCATCAATTCCATAATCTCATTTTTATATCCTTTCATTTCTCATGTATAAATTCCAAGATTTTCAAAACCATCTGGAATAATCAACATAAACTCGCAAAATTACCCTACAAATTAAGATCTGACATTGAATGGTCGATTCGCGGATGCTCGCGGCGTTGTGCGAGACTCGTTCAAGGACGCGCAATGGTGCAATGGCGAAATCGCGTCTGCGAACCTCGCGTGTAAGTACCTCCATACTTTGGAGACGAGGCCTCAGACAGAGTCCCACGCGTCTAAATGCACGGGTTCCTTTCATGTGCCATCCGTCCATTTGTCCCTCTGCGGTTTCCAATGTGTATTCGCGTATAACCCGTCCAACCACACGTATGTGTTTACTTGCATACCTCTATACACTGCATATGCACTGCTGCTTTATGCATGTACTTATACACACATCCTTGACAGTGCATAGTGCACAGTGCACAGTGCATCATGCGTAAAGCACCATTCGCACTTGGATTCGCCACAAACCTCTCCCAGAGCAAATTTTACCCACAATTGTCTCATGGGTCGAGTATTATGGTTAGTTCTGAGAGGATGTGCACGTGAATTTTTCAGAGAAATATGTTAAAAAAGAGTTTACGCTGTTGGGGTACAAGTAAATAGCTTCAGGTAAATAGGTCGACGTTTTTATTGCTTTTGCCACTATTTTTTTTGTGAGTCTAAGGGGAGATAAGTATGACACGCGTACGACTCGCGATACGTCACTAATTTTACTTGGAACATAAGGAGTTTCGCTCCCCTTGTCAGTCTGCTTCGCGTGGCATTTATTTGAAAAAGCCGATACGAAACGTTTACCCGTGGAAAGAAGCGTTGAAAAGTGTTTTCCTTGATAACAGTCGAAAGTTGTCGTTGTAAGAAGCTTAAGTAGAGCTAGGCTGAAAATTCTTGTTGGAGGTGTGTGTCTGTTGGCTCGTGTTTCACGATCCAGACTGGCTCATTGTCCCCTGGCGCTTCGAGGGTGGCATGTTTAGAGTGGCGGAGTGATTAAATCTATTTTCCTCGCGAGTTCGCGAGTGGCCGCGTGAGCGAGCCTTTACACCGTGCGATGTCGGGAGTTCCACGCGTGAATAAGCGAGCCTCGCGCATACTCGACAGAACTGTGCCAACTGCCAACTATTATGTAATGCATCGCGTCTTCTTCTTCTGCTTCTTCTTCTTCTTCTTTTTCTTCTTCTTTCTTCTCCTCTTTCTCCTTTACCCCTTTTCCGTCGTCCTGCCACTCTCAATTGCTCCTCTTCCTCTTACTGCTACTATGTGTTTTCTGCCTGGTCTACTGATCTTTGCATTTCCTGTCACTTTTTTACTGACATTGCAACAAGCTGCTTCCAGTCGCTCCATGTTAAACTACATACCAAGCCGCCAGAGTTTTTTCACCAAGTTGTCAGTACATAACATGCATCTTTGCGTTGACATGACACTAGAACCATCTGTGGTTATTATTATATTTATTTTAGAACATTTAATTCTCAGGGATAGTATTTAGTTTGATTCTTACAGTATTTTATAATCGGAAGTACTTATTTTCTAAAAACTATGTTGCAGATAAAAATTCGCCAATTCATCGTTTCGATAGTTCTTATTTTAAAATTAGATTTTTTCGATTAAATAATTATTGTGGGTTAATTGGAGAGTCTATTGAAAGTTATTTAACAGCTGAAACTATTATCGGGGCAATTGAAACAGATCACTTAATTGAATACTTGTACAGTTTCTATTTGCCGTGATTGAAACATGGTAATTAAGGAAATCCTTGAGAACGTGTCTACAATATTGCAATCTGATTCTGAATGAGATTGTGTTTACGGATGACAACTATTCCACGGTAGCACTGAAAGCTTTAGTTAGCCACGCGTCAATAGAGAAATTTAATGGGATGTTAGCGTTAGTCGGAGCTCATTGTCAGCAGTCTATGTATTGCCATGCGCAGGAATGCGGCTGATGTTTGTTCTGGGGAACACGTGTACTGACTCATCTGTTTCGCAGCACATCACTTTTCCCGTCACGTACCTCTTATCGCTACGGAACACAAAAAGCTACATTTTCATTGGCGAATACTAAATTTGGAATTCGATTTTTCAGTATTTGATTAGTCCAATTTTATTATCGGATAACTTTATCCTACTATTTGTTGCAAAAATCCCGATAGAGTGAGTTACCGAATGTGATAGAGTCACCAGAACCAAAAGAATTACTAGTCCGATCTCGAAAATGCCATTTGTCCAGCAGTAAGCCAGGGTTGTCTGTCGATGAACCATAGGAATGGATTCACGATTCATCTAAATTACAAAGAATCTTTCTGCCACTTTGGCCTTTATCCACAGGGATAAAATCCGATTTTACCCTCGAAATACCAGGGATCGACTTTTCAACTGTTCCGATAGGAATTTCATGAGATACGAGATCTTGGTATTCTCGGCTGATAGGGAAGAGGTTTATTCCAACGAAAACGGTAAATTTCTACGTGAGATGCATCTGCCTCTTTTGTTTCTCCTTGCATCACTTTTTATAGATTGTGAACTTGTATTTTACTAGTGTTTCTTGAATGGTTGCTTCGGTTTTACGTAGCAGAAAATCAATTAAGTAATAGGTATATTTTCTAGTTGTCGAATTCTTCTTAAAACCTTGATCGTTTAATACCATTGTGATCGGGCTGCTCTTTTTCGTCGGGTCTTAACTGGTCCCGCGCCAAAACCTCGAAAACCAGTTCATTGTCAAGGACCACCACTACCACCGAGCCACAGCGTTCTCCGATCCCTCCTTGCTTCTTGAACGAGAGGACATCGTCAACTCCTACGCACAATGGAGTAAAACAGTAGTCGTGCTTGGTTCAACGTTCATTCGGCCCACGAGCGTGTACACAATACACGGTGTTTTCATGTGAACCTGTCCTTCACTCGGAGAGAATTGAATCCACAGAAAATAATAAGTCGAAAATGACGAACATTTTTTTATAGGAAGCTTTATTTCGGAATAAATTATGTGGACGATATTTGACACACATATAACTATGTTTTCACTTTTCTATAACTAGATTATATCTTTAATTTTACTACCAATCCTTTGCTATTTAATGCAAAACATCTGAGGAGTAATACAGACACAGTAAAATCTGTTTGAAGCATTCATAAGTCGAATCATATATGTATATGCAAATGCATGCATACTCGACGAATATTTAGTTCAAATATCAATTTATTTGCAAATAAAGCTTCTGATGAAAGAGTTCGACTTCGCTTGACCTCTTCAACTGTATTTTTTCATATAGATTCAACTCTGTTGGGTGTAGTTTCATCAAAGTGTAGAGACACCCTGTATAGAGATACCTACTCCAAATATCAAACAGCTTCGTGCATCTGCAAACGGCCTCGTTTCCGATATTCTCGAGACTCTTTTCCCGGTAGCCGCATTGTATCGCATTGTCCTCTGGGTTTTTGCACTCAAATCAGTGATTACTGCCTCATTTGAGCCCTGCCGGAAGCTTTTCTCCTCTCGGAAGAAAAAGAAACGACCGAGGACTCTTCGGTTCATTTTCGCGAGAGATACTACCTATACCCCCCGAGTCGAAATGAAGTCGGAGCGAGAGCTGTTTTGTTAATTCGAGATTACCGTCTCCCCGGTTTGGAGCACTCGTCGAGTCGGATGCATTGGCTTTCCAGCCGGTCCCTCCACTAACGAGTTCGCCCGAAGTTTTGATAGGAAACTCACTCCCCGTCCGAAAGAAGCCGATCGGATGTGCGCGTTCGACCGCTTCAATCTATTTCTCAACCGATTCTTCTTCCATTGAGTTATACGTAAAGTTTCGCTTTGACAAAAGTTGCGCTTCAAAGTTCGACGCAGGTTTCTTCTAACGAAGTAGTTACCTCGAACCGGGACCGTAGCTTTTATAGTAATTAGTGCCACGGTAGATTGACTCTTTGATGATGTTATAGAAAGTGTAAGATATTTCTTACTGGAATCTCAGTCTCTTGGTAGAGTTGTATCTCCACAAGAACTATCTATCGAGGATTAGAATTGAGAATGGGTCAGCATCAGCCGCAGAGAATGTTTTCATCTTGTCAAAGGATTCTCCAACATCTAACGCTGATGTCGGCGATTAGTTCGTGCTAGCAAACTAGGCAGCGAACTACCGGTTTAGACCGCAACTCGATCTTCTGTCTCGTGTCGCGTCTCTGATCTGGTGGGATCTGATCGACTCTGTCTGCTTGCTCATGGGCGAATAATCGGATCTCGAATCTGGGATATTGCGTGCACACGCACGTGCTTCGCTAGTCCCTGTGTAGTATTCTGAACTACAACTCGATGTAGTACACCGTGGAGTACCTCGACTATGGGTCTACTGGTCTGGTTGGCTACAGGTGAACAAGACGGATCGCTTCGACCCATCGCAAACTGGTTTCGAATCGACACGATCGAACCAGTTTACATGGCTAGACTCGAGATACAAATAGAGAGAAAGAGAAGGTGGGTCTTACGGTATGAACGCGAATAGAAGTGGGACGATAGGTCACTCCACCGTGATTTTCGTTGATTTCCTTTTCTTCTTTCCGGCATCACCTCCCGGTACTTCCATCGATCGCTTCTCCCGGTTTCTTTTTTCTCTAACTGCTTTTCCTCGGCTTTGTCGTAACTCCTGTAGTCAATGGGTCTTTCCTTGATATGTCTATCGATATTTTTAGCCCGCTGATACGAGGCTATAGGGGCCTGTTAGCTATATTTGTTTTGGAACAGTCGCTTTATCGCTGGGTCCCATTGAGACGAATTAGTATCATTAATCTATCAATTTCTATAAATTGATGTATTTATTAGTTCACTGTGAATAAATAATTGTACAAAACATAAATTTCACCACGTTCATAAAATCCATAGTTTTGTTTTTAATCTATTGCTTAAAAATCGAGTTTGGTAAAAGTTCTATGTATCTTTTACACACTTCCGCCATGATATCTTATTGAGTCTCGCAAGTACACATTAGTAATTCATAACGTTACATCAGCGTGTTGGCGTGAGTCGAAGTTACACCTTTCTCCCTTACTTTCATCCTCTTCAAGGATCATTAAACGCAGCCGCAAATCGGCATGAAAGGAGTTTGCCACTGGTGGTAGCTTTCAGGAACGGTATCGCGCGAAGAGGAAGAAAGCGAACCACACACGGTCACATTCCGCTCGACGAGCCGCGACGAACCACAAGGGATCACTACGAATCTCTACGGACCTCACACCGTTAGCAATGTTAGCAATCGAGCTGGCACCTTTCTGGCACCTTTCAGTCGCATAACTCTCTATTCCATCTAGATATATGTAGTCCAGTTCGCGGTGCAGCGCGAGATTCTATCGGTACGCGGTGTGGCGGCTGTTTGTTCGGCCGCGATAAAAGCGAGATAAGTCGGCGTTTCCGAGCGAAGAAGAAGTGGAATCATGCGGAGCCAAGATCCAGCGGCGGATAAAACACTTCCTGGGCGCGACTCTTTTGGCTGACGCTCTCGTGTCAGCGAGTTTCCATATATACATATATATCTATCTCAGCAAACGCAGACGCTTGCGAAAAAATGAGAGGAAAGGAATAAAATCGGAAGAAGACGTTTTAGCGACAAAAGTCTAGCAGATTTTTCTCCGAGCAATATCTTTTGACCGGTGTCGTTATTCCTAGTAGTATCGTATATGTATGTGCATGTTGTATATATATACAACATATATGTATAACATATATGTATATATATGTACATTGAAAGAGCTTACCGAGAAAGTTCTGCTCAAGTCGTTATCGCGCATACTTGATTATTCGCGCGATGTCACGCGAATGATACTTTCAAAGGTGGTGCGCACGGTGTCAATGGCCGGTATATTGTGCGCGTGCATGGTGTGTCTCGTGTTCTCCTTGTTCTCCTCCTGGGTGCATGCACTTCGGACCAGTTTTGTCGGCGGAGCATATAGGTTCTCGCGTGATGCGATGCGATGTGTTGCGTTGCGTTTCGGTGCGACGAACCACCGAGGGAACCGTTTCGAGCATTCAGATGCATGCACGGGTCAAAGGCTCTCGATTTTTACGCGAACGCGCTTCGCCTAGCCCTTTCGAACGTTTGTGAACCTAGAAGCTCGACTGATTGGGAATTTCTGACTATCTCTCGTCTCCGATGCAAATTTTACCGTGAAATTCTCCCCTGAACTATCTCCCCGTTTTGTGGCTTCATGGAAAATCCGCAATATTCTCGTTAGTCTCAGCTATTCTGAAAGGTAAAATGGAATTGATTAAGTTCTTGAGTCACTGTGCACCGTCGATGTGCAATTTCAACACCATTCGTTTCGAATTTGTCATTTTTGCTTTGTAAATAATATTCTCTCTTTTAACTTTAAATGTATTTTTAGAGAAGATTTTAATTATCTTCATCAAAATACATACGAATCCATATTGGTTATCGGTATTTCCAATATTATCGTCATCTGTATTTTTCTACTTTTAACTGCATTTCTACAATATGGTCCACGATAGGGTAAAGCATTAAGATTTCAAGGAAAAACACATGTTAGAAATCTAGCATAGCATTTCATATGCGAATCTCGTTTAAGGGAAAAAAGCACTATAGTAGTACATACACAGTGGTTAAAGGGTTAACCACCAGACACATTTGTAAAAGCTTTCCTTAGACTCGACTATCTTGTCTGGTACATGCATATGTAACTCTCGCGCTTTTACTTTGTGCGCCTCTGAACACACGTCTTCACGAGTATCTTTGTAAAAGCCGATCTCTTCTCGCTTGGAAACCTGCCGTCCTTATCAAGCGGCTCTTTGTCTCTTTATCACGGACTTCCGCGTTGAAATCGAAAGAAACACGAGGAGAATGCCGCTCGGGCTATCGCGATTCCAAGCGCTTTCCGGCGAAAACGTCTCGCGAGCCGCTATCTTCACTGGTGGTGGTGCAGGTTTCTGTTCCTGTTGGGTGAAGTTATTGTGTACCGCGGTTCGCGTGCGCGACAATGGTTCAGCTGCTATAGAGTTATATAGTATCTGCAGAGTTTCGTATGTAAACCATCCAAAGGAGAGCGTCAACGCGACGCGAAGCTACCCTACTATTGTGTTCGTCGTCGTGAGCACAAAAGACGTTATGTATGTTGCTAGAGACGCCGGTTGCGCTTTACGCTAAGGGAGCCAATCTGCGAGTCATTCTTGCAGGGAGTGTCCAGAAGGCAAATCTTCTCCGCGGACCATCGCTCGTTTGCTTTGGAATCGTCAATGCTACATATTGACTCGGCTTCTGTTAGAAATCTCTTGGAAAAGATACATCCAGTTGGATGTACGGAATATGGGCTTCGGGAAATAGAATTTTTATACTGGAACATTG
Source organism: Trypoxylon attenuatum (assembly GCA_963989405.1). NCBI lineage: Eukaryota > Metazoa > Arthropoda > Insecta > Hymenoptera > Crabronidae > Trypoxylon > Trypoxylon attenuatum. The sequence continues at coordinate 15,464,079 of OZ022491.1, forward strand.
CTCGAAAAGCAAGCTTACGTACAATCGACAAAAATACTTCGTTTCTTACATTTCCAATATCCGTCGGTCGGATAACTCCACAGATATATCATAATTCATAATATTTAAACGAAACCCCGAGTTTTTGACAAGTGTTCATACGGAAATGTCAACATTATATTCTCTTTGAGAAATTATTCTTCTGAACCATTAAACTTGTGCCGGTATTAATTACACGATAACAAATTTATCGGATGGTAAATAATAATTAAAATCTTGCGATTTAGTGAGAATGCCACTTGCACACTTTGCCAGTCAGTCGACAGGTTACACAATACATGTGATTGTGATGCAACTCGTCAAACGCTCGCGAATGCACATCGGTATTTTTCGAACGATACTCCATGCATAGCGGAATCGTATGCACAGTCTGAATTGCACTCGGCGTGGTTCGGGAAACACTGCTGGAACATTACGCACCGTGCATTGCACATTACACATTATGGCCGTTTATCGAATCCCTTCCAAACAAATCTGTATAACTGGGGCTAATGGCTGTAGTTCAATAGCTCCATTCCGTGCGAGAACCTTTCCAAGAGTGACTCAATTGAACATCCTGTGATTTCGTTCCGCACGCTTTTATAAATAACGACATCACCAAATGCAGTTAATTGGACTCGTTAATTAAACATTGCTAAATCTCCCCATTACACTGAAAGCCACGACGGAGTATTTAAAAAAATTCCAGTGTGCCGGTGGTACCTTGATTAAGACTTCAAATTAACACTTTAGAAACTAGCCACGCTTTAACTCATGTTTTGCGTGCTCCGTGTACTTACGTAATACACTTTATAACGAGAAAGTTAAAAAGCTTTTTTTTTGGAGAAATTATTAATTAGCGAGCTAAAACCGTACTGGTGTGTTATAGAGTGTAGACTTTAACCGTATTACGTATGTCAAGTAGTGGATAAATAGCCGGCTATATAGGATTATTTTAGTTTGACACAGAGATAAATAGAAATGACAAGTCGAGAGTTCCGGTTCCTGACCTATTTTTCCTGGTACATACTTGCTTTACAATTTTTTTATCGCATTCTCTTTGTACATTTCTTGCGTCAACAACGTACATATGAATCATCTCATTCAACAGAGACGAGAGAGAGTCACCTTTGCCAGTGAACTGTTAAATATTTGTTGCTGGCGAGAACCACTACGCTCGGAAGGACAGTTTATTCTTGTTCGCGAGCCGAGAATTATAATTGGGACAAAACCAGAAGAAGCGCTAAGTGACATCTTCGAAAGAAAGAGAGCGTGAGCAGGTGTATATATTCACGCGGAGAACGCAACGCGTATTATTTATCAACGGAATATCGTGGCAGTAGAAGATTCCTCTGGGATACTGGCCTAGAATTCCCAGTTGAGTACCCATCGCGTAATTAACCAGTGAATACCGTGGCCTGATAATCAACAACACAGAGATTCTAATCATTATTTCAATCGAGCGCGATGCGTCCAACGCACTCGACGGTGAACTGTTCTTTCCAACGCAGTATAATTAACGCAGTTGGCAATTATATTTAATTACTGGACGTCTTATGAAGTTCTCTCGAAGCGTTGACGCTGTTTGCTTAGGGTGGAAGGGATGAAAATAAAGTAGAGAAGCTGAGGATGTGTTCGTGTGTTGGCAGCACTAACTCGAGTTAATTGTTAACGAAGTAAAGGGAAGGCAGAGGCGCCCTTAAAAAGCAGCGGCAGCATTGTTGAAGTCACCTTGGGGTATTTCTCGTCATTCGCCCTCGTGTATGTACTTATGCGCACCGTCCCTTTTACTCCTAGCGCCCTTTTCTGGCCCTATATCCCTTCCTGGAATTCCGCAGTAGGGATGATGACTCATCTTCCCGCGATCGATTATGCCTGGGCAAAGGGATATAAGGGAACTGGTTGCGGAAGGACACCCGCTCACTCGCTTGCTCTCTCGCTTCGAGCATTGTCAGCCGAGGGGTTAAAGCGGTACCCGCGTGATTAAAGTAGCTGCGAAATGCTTGATCTACGCGTAAAGTATTATTCATGAACGATACGTCAAGCTTGTCAGAGTCCTTTACTACTTTTCTTCGTCCCTCGCTCCCTTGGAGAACGATCTCCTCCGTTATCGGTTTATAGGAAGAGTCTCGTATCCGGTTATGCAAAATGAATTAACCTCGTCGGGAAGAACAAGTCGGATGTGCTTCTTCAAATGGTTCTCTTTTCTATTTAGAGATTTTCTACTGTGCTTGTTAAAAATTCACTACTGATTAAGTGGTCATCCTCTTCTGAAAATCCAGGGTAAAAGCTATATTCGCTCGTGTCTTTATTATGCTCCGCTGGAAAGAGTTCTTCTTTATTTAGTTAAATTTAAAGAGTCCAAAGTGAATCGTTTGCAATTGGAATTTTTTAACTAACGAAATGATATGCTGCCGATAATTGCTACCTTATTTGATAAAACGTTAATAAAACGTTGATAAACCGTTATCAGTATAGAATACAGTATTTGCGTATAAAATTCTAGCGTGAATAATGGATTTGTTGGAACTGGCACCAATGAAACGGATATTGAGATATTAGCCGTATATTCGTGTCCGCAACTCGAGAAAAAGAGTATCGAGAGTAACCACCGACAAAATCGACGCTAGCAACGTCAATTTTTATTATCAATGGGTCGAACGCATCCGGCAAGATACGGGTAAACTACACCGTCAGACAGTTTATGGGCAAAGACTCATGTCGGCCGCGCAAAATGGAAATTCACAGATGGATGAGCATTTGGTAATATCGCGTAGGTTATAAGCCGGGGGTCGGTGGCAATTTTGGTTCTGTCAACCGGCGGATGCTCTTTTCAAAAACAGCTACCGATGCTCCCGGTCGTGGCGAGCCGGGCTACGTTGGCGCAGCTCGTTCGTTTCTCGCAACGCAACGCGAATCGACGCGACGCGACGACCGGACGTGACGTCAGAACGCGAGCGCGGAAAATCGTGGAAAGCCCTTTCGAGGTTGGGCGGCTGCTGTTGGTAAGCCAAGAGGGTAGTGCTCGGGTACAAAGGGTGGCGAGGAGGCAGTGGAAGAGGAGGAGTAGGAGGAAGTGGAGGAAGAGGCGGGAGATGCCAGTGAGATCGATAACCGAGGAGAGTCTGGCAATTCCCGCCATTTCGTCCCGAGGCTCGTGATCCACGCGTTACATATACTACTATTCTGCTCTGCTCTAGCTACCATTCCATCCGCTTTCCCGTTGCAGGTGTTTTCATTCCTGACTGCTCCTCTTCTATCTTCCTTTTTCTCCCTCTTTTTTTCCCCCCCTCGCTCCGGGGATTATTTTCGAATCTCCTCTCGCAAGACCCTTCGTTGCAATCTGCTCGAAGCGTGAAAGTCACCGGATGTTTTTTCGCCCGTGCATGATTGGTCACAACCCTCTTTGGTAATTCGTCGGACTACAATCGACAGTGCCACGAGGTTTGTGACAGTAGCGTTTCTGTTTGCCGATGTTGTCGATGGCGATGCCAGTTGAATAGAGCGAGCACATACACGTATATATGTATGTCGAAGTTTATTCGATTTCAGTCGCAATGGTCGAATGGTGAACAATCTATTGAGCATTGATACACAGAAGTGTCGCAGTGCTTTAATTCGTAGTTTTTTTATCAATGGGATACCAGAATTTAATTATATGACTTAGGCTGGATTTGCAGTGGATTGATTATCGAGATTCATCGGCCAAAGAACAGAATGATAGGTCCAGTATGATTTTTTATTCCAGTCATAAATCCGTTTTCCACGGGTCCATATAAATATGTATATGATTAGTAATCGATACATTGTCAAATCATTATCTAAAATTGTCACTTATATAAACCTAAATAATTTATATTACTTTTTGCTTATTTTTCGACTACTGAACTGCCAATGAATACTATCAGGAAAGAAACTTTGTGGGTTTGACTAAATAACACCAAATGCACCAAATTAACTTCCACACATGTATTGGATACACCAGTCATGGCCAAAGCTCTTGTTCTTGTTACTAGGTGACACACATATTTTGCTCGTTGAAAATTGCAAATCTAAGCGTAGAAATCCTTTCGAGAGTCGAAGTGCCAATAAGTAAGTACTTAGAGAATATTCGGAAAGCGACAATATCGTCAGCGATACTTGGACGCGATAGTCAGTTAAACGAACCAGAAACGGTACAGTCGATCGATCGCTTGGTTTCGCGCTCTGAATCCCAGCCCAGTCACTTATATTGAAGCCCCATCATTTCTGACAAGGCTGCTGCCACTATTCCTTCGCGTATAAACTACGTACATACATACTACGTAGTATGCACTAGCTATTTCCGCTTTCGCGTCGGCATCAGCGCCGATCGGCGACAGGCTCGATATTGGATTCTTCGCTGCTCGAAAGAGAAGCGGCTTTTTGCGATCCTCGCACTACTATTATTTCGTGAGCCACGAATGCTGGAAAATTCGCCGCAAGACCAAACCGTATTTATGGCTGGGGCACGTTTCATAACCTGGTATTACGATAATCGCCGCTTAGAAGATTGCAATAAACCGTTCAATGGCTGTACCATTAATACGTAGATTCTACCGGAATCCGTAATATATCAACTATATTTCAATTTAATGTATTAAAGCAATAAACGATCGGTAGTTTGTCCTCGACTCGTATAACTTAGATTGCTAGGAAGTACAGAATATTCATCGAAATATGTATTTCGATACTTCAGATTTCAAATGATTTAATTATTCTCATTAAAAAAGTCGCCATTGTGAATAATTATCTCGTCTGTTTTTAAAATAGTATTTTACTCAAGGAAATACCGGATATTTATTTGATTTATAAATTACGTTACTTATTTGTCTTCATTGTCATTTCTCATCGTCTCACTCACTTCTCATTTTAATTATTGTTCTGGAAGATTTGATATTAACAAGCAGTTAGTGTCTTTGTGTCCCAACACTGATCGAATGAATGAATGAACCGGCGCTATTTAAGAGTGAAAGGAAAGGGTATCAGTGCAGATCGAAGATGGTGGTCCGATTAAGTGCACGGAGTGGCGGCCGATTCGAGTGACGCACAGTCATCCATCAGGGCCAATGGCAGTAAACAACGGTACCCGACGTGGCGAGCTGAAGCGTTCACTGCGTTGCAGCTTCACCCACGCGTCTATCTGTCTACATAATTCATGAATCTCTTCAGAACCGCCCCGACAGACGCGTAGCCTAGGGTGTCACGTACATATCTTGCTCGAGGAAATGCTCTCCGTGAGCTTTCCCAGACCCTTCTCCATTATTTGCCTGAATCTCTTTCGTTCTCTCCCTCTCTATCTATCTTTCTCTCTTTAGTTAGAACAGGAGAATCTCCCCCTTCTTAGAGAGTTCCGTGTGATTTAATTTTTCGATTTAACATTTATCGTGAAATTCTTGTAATGGCGTATTGGCTGAATAGACGAATAGTTTGGTGTTTCATTCGTAATGAAATGAAATGACGAACTCTATGGATATTATTAGATTGGTCATGGATCCCTTGTTTCTGTTGATAGGTGACATAGTTGTCGCTTTTAGCGTGAATTCGGAATAGAATAGAATTTTGTAAAATAGTTTAATGGTGCTTTTCCAGTAATTCGCATTTCTTAAGCAAAGAGTTGGGAGTTGTTGGATCTATAGGTATAGTATTTCCGTAGCCAGCGAATTTCCCCTTCAGTTGAGTCCACTTCCAAGGTATATGATTATCGGGAAACGCTGCCGTGGGAAGAGCGATTCCGATGCAGATTTCGTAGAGCGACTCATCGTTTTCTTCGCCGCAAATTCTTCGTCTCTCTGATACATCCCCTTTAATTCTACGTAGAGCGGTTTACTTTTTACCCGTGACGTCTCAGAACTGCGATTTTGAGTTATTCGAAGAACACTTTTTACAAATGCCGGATAATTATGTACTTAGACCCGAAGGACAAACTATCCTATGACTGTTTCTCACTATTTTCCTCTAAATAGCTATATCGTTGTATTTAGATGAGAGAACTTTATTCTATTGGGAGCATGAAACTGCTCTGACTGCAGCAGGCACATAGAGCAGGAAAGTGCAAACCCCGATTGGATAAAGTGAAATCTACATGGTACGGTTCCCCTCTGATTTCATTTGCGCACGTGTGTGAAGCCAGTTGGCGAAACAACACGAGACTCGCGGGTCCTTTAAAGATTATTCTCGCTACATATGGAAATACATACGTAACAAAGCGATAGTCCTCGCCATGCCAGTGAATGCGGCACTTTCGTTTGTACATAAGGTGTTTATGAGCTTGATAAGTATTATTTCGAAATCCATTGTGACATTGCATTATGTGAACGTACTAGGTAAAAATATACGACCCGAATATTCGTGTAATCGCAGTATCAGTTTTTCTGGCATTATTATACATTCAACGAAAATTACCTGGTTACTAACTTCAGCTAATAACGTCTGAGGGCGCAATTCGTTTCTTCTGCAGTTTTTTAGCCTTCAGAAAAAAACTATTTTAATTAGCTCCATTGCGAATCAAAAGCAGGAATTTTTAAAGATCCTTAAGAAGTTTTACTTGATAGCCACAGAGACTTTGGGTACCGAGGAACCTCCTCTTGAGACTAAGTTTCTGGTGAAAGGGTAAAATACTGGCGCCAAGAGTAGTCGAATCTTGAAGTTGGCCATCCGTTCTAATTCTGCGGCAAGCCGCTCCATTAGTTTTGCCCCCATTTCGAAGTGCTGTTTTCTGTAATTCCAGCTCGCCTTCAACCGGGCTCACAGTGTGTTTCTGTTTGAAAATCTGCGCAAGAGAGGGAGGGAACAGCGGCCTCTCTACGTATGGAACTCCTACAATTGGGTTTTTGCTAACTGCACCAAGTTCACCTCTCCATCTGCTGTTTTTGAATATTCCAACCACTCGAATAGTGGTGGGCTACTCTACTACTCGTACGAATATTTCACGTATTCAGAGAACAGTCGCCAAACGATGAAAAATTGTTCAGGGACCTAAATTTTAAATTGGAACAGTGAAATTTAGTGTTTTTGTTCTTTGGTGAAATTGTAAATTTTTTAACGAAATCAACTTCTCACTAGTTAAGCTTTTTGCAAATTTTGGAAAATGTTTAGAAGTTTAATAGCGAGTTGCATTTAATTGCTTTAATTTTACAATATATATGTCTTACTGTTTTAGAACTTTTATTTCTGTTTCATGTTGCTCTGATTCTCCGATAGCATCTTTCCTCTTCGGTAAACTATCCTTTTTTTGCGTAATCATGAAATTGGCGTTTCGCACAGTTGGTTCGCGTTTAACGATCGTTTCGTTTACCTAACAAGAAGGAGTCGGGAGACCTACCTTCCAATTACGAGGATCGTCGCAATGGCACAATTATGAGTGTAATTAAGACCGTTGAGAGAGAATCGCTAGTTCGATTTTCTGGAAAAACTGCTGATTACTTGATTGCAAATATTGCTTTGGTTTACTATTGAAAATATCAGCACAATTTCCTCGACTTCTTTTTCGCTTCCATCAGTTTTTCTTAGCGACATAAAATTGTATATTACGTGATCAATCACGAAAATTATATCTCCAAATTAATCGACATTTCAAAAGCATTTCTCTGGCGAATTCTGATGTATCGAGAAGAAAAATAATAATTCGTTGATATTTCTAAATGGGCCAGGAGATAGAATCGATTAAAGAAGATTCATTGCCGTGTTGGTTGATGGTGGGTCGTGAACGCACGCAACTCCGAAATTGCACTCGAACGGAAGAGCACCCCTGGACCAAACACGTCGTTTGTCCAGGAAAAGCTGCCTCTTGCAATCGAGAAAGTGCTTAAATAAACTCGGAGTTCGCTTACCCTAGTCCCTACTCAATTCCTCAGAGTTAATAGGGTTTGATGAATTACCCACGTGCGCTGGGAGATAATCCGATTCAATTAGGAGACCACTCAAAAAATGAGGAATGAATGAGTATTCCGAGCTAACACCTCGTGATCGCAAAGAAACTTACTTTTTCTCCTTTATGTGAATACATATTACTCCGTAATAATTTAATAGAAGCAACCCTCGTATTTTATTCCGTCATAATATATTTACAATCCGTATAACTCAATGATTACACGAATGACATTATAAATAATATTTAAATATCAGCTTTTCTATATTACTTAATATTGCATAATTCGTTTGATTTTTCAAAGTATATTTCAATAGACACTTAAACCGACATGTTAAAACAGTCTTCTGGAATGAAACGGAAATAATTTCAGACATTACTTTGCACTTTAATTTACCCTGCACTTTAGTTTGTGACTTATTAAATTAATCATGCAAAACCGAAGAGAGCGTATCGAAGTAAGAACCCAGAATTTTGCACGTACCGACGAGTGAAGTAATATTTCCGCGATTTGGAATAGTGTAGAGGAATCGAGGTACGCGGGCAGCGGGAGAAAACGTGTCTATGGGTCCATGGGCGCGGGTGTTCTCGATCGATACCAATGGCCGGACGTTTTTCACGATGAAACAGACGGAGAACGAGGAACAGCTATTTCGCGGATTGCTCGGTGCATTGTCGACATTAATAACACCCTCTGGGTCCACGTTTGTCTAATGATGCCAAAAATGTTCGGACATTTGTTGCAGGCTCGCAGATTAATCCCAGGGTAAACATTCGGTCAACGCTGCTTTCAATTCTTTTAATCGATACACGTGACTATAAGTTGACTAAAGAAATGCATTTTTTTCATTTTTGCAGTAATTAGAAATATTGAAACTCATTCTAGAGGATTTATGTACATGTGTATATTAGAAATAATAATATGTACCATAAAAGGTATATCTAATAATTAAATAGCGTATGTAAAATTTGAAAGCTTTGTCGAGTATAACAATAATGATAATTATTTTATGAAACATATTATATATTATTCTATTGAACAGTGTCGTGCTATTGAAATGATTAAATATTGTGTTAATGTATACATTAAAGTCCGTATAGAAAAAGTCTCGAGGACGCTTAATCGAATTTAATCGTTAAAAGGATACGGTTATTGTATAAAGTCCTAGTGATTCGAGTAAAGGTAAAGTAATCGCTTTATCCATTATTATAATCAAATGCTACATGAAATTTATATGAACATTATCCGAAATCGATTATAGAAGAGTAATTATACGTCAACCTGTAATCCACGCAATTTAGCAAAAATGATTGAAAACGCATTTTTCCGTAATGTTTGCGAGGATTTATATACTCTTGGTAAACCTTAATCTGAATAATCAATGCTATCGATCAATCCCTCCCTTCTTTTTTTTTCTTTAAAATTAGCTAGCTGATCAATCGACTATCAAACGTAATGTATCATTTAACATGATTAGTGGCACGTTCAGATATTCGTGACCAATGCGGTTATAACCACCATCTAGATAAAGTATCGATACATTGATTAATATACCATATCGTACATCAATAGAATGTTGTAATTCACACTCTGCTATTATTCGGTTCGACAAAATAGTTTCTCGTTCTTGTCAGTTGTAGTTAGATTAGTTGCTCGAAATTACAATAAATGCAAATATATGAAGTATGATATTAAAAGAATATTAAAATGATGATGATAGTATATCTACTGCAACATTTTTCTACATCTGCAATGCTAACGAAGTTATAATATGCAACGGGTGTGTAGACAACCCTGTGTCACATAATACAGTTTTAATTGTGAACACAATTTATTACATTCACGACGTTATAATGAATTTCGTTGTTTGGTCTACCTAATCAATCTTCGTATTGATTGTACTATTCATCATGACGTGTAATTGTGTCCTAACAAATATATTTAGTTTAACAAGCTAATTGTTACGGGAATACTGAATCGTATCGAGATTGGTATCCTCCAATTTAGGTAGCGGTGTTCACACATAATGCAAATTACTTTTCTAATTGACCACTTCCAATTAGATTTCTCCTAAATATTCCAATGCTATTCGTGATTGATTCTAACGTTATTGTTTTAATAACTACAAGAACAAAACCGTTATCCAGATACGGATAACACACTGTTCAACGGGTTAAAAGAGTACATAAATGTATATATTTACTTATCGTTCGAGAACAAGCGAACCGAGAAAATCTCGTTGTAGTGCCGAGTCGTAAGTCGATATCTGTATGAGCGGAAGAACGAAAGACGATACATCTCGACAGGGAAGTCAAGGGAAGTCAAAGAAAGACCGAGCAAAAACTTGGAGTCTCGTGTCCGTGCCGCGTGGCATAGCGCGCGTTAATTTCACGCACGCAAGCACATACTACGCATCTCGTAGAAACTGGTGAATGTGGTACGAACACGTGGCATATCGTATTTTTTTACGTTTCCGCGTATATCTGTGCGTAGAGGCATATATACATACATATACCGAAATATGGTCGCGTCCCCTATTGCCGATGATATTTACGTGTCGAGGCCACATATGGCACGGTTCACCAGAGAATTTTTGCCCGGGCTCCTCGACCATTAACGAATTGAAATTTTCCGCGAGCACCACTACTGAAACCGTACCGAGGGAAAAGCTTTATCGCTGCAGCAGGCATCCCGGTATTCGCATGGTAGACTTAACACCTCTGCACTCGAATTTGGTTTATCGATGTCGACGTGCATCTCGAAACGATGCAGATTTTATGCGAGAGTATCGTCAGGTGAAAATTCTGTGTTACTGGAATATTAAAAATTATTCTGCAGAATGTATTGGTGATACATAATTATATTGACGATATTGGTATTTTGTGAAATATTTTCAACCAATGCAAATCTAGAATGCACAATTTTGATGTGAATGCTCTTGCCAAATACAAACGTATTTACGTTTCAAAGCGATTGTATACGATATGGTCATTTGAATAGTTTTTTTATATTATATATGTAACATATATTAAAATAGATTGATGTCTGCAAAGAAAATAAATACATATAAATGTGGTTTAAAATACATCGTCTGTAACGTTTCTCTATAACTTTGTGCGAGTATCAATGAGAGCGATGGTGTTAGTATTATTGGCAAATATGCCTGCCAGGTAAGCACGATACAGCAAGTTACACCGATTTCCAAATTAACGATCTTCCATTGAAATTCACGGTGATGTACCACGGATACAAACGTGGGCTACCGAGAGGGATGCTAATTTACCATACCTGCAGGGTATCGTGCTTTCAATTATACTCTGTATGTAATTGCAAGACCAGTGAAACCAGTGGAAATACGCTCGATACAATCGCAATAGCCCGAATGACCACTATCACAATTGGAATTTCGATTAATGGTTTCTCAATTTCGATTTTTCAAGACCATTAAATTGTCTTGTCAATGATTTATTTGAGTTTCTTTAAATTTCAATGTTTTCATCTTGAAGCATTGTCTAAATTTAAGATGAAATATTTTTTACACACTATGATTAATAATATAGTTTATAAAATTCTTTATTCTCTCAAGATATCGAGTCTTGAATTTTATTCCATCTTTTCAATAAGCATTCCCCAAAAAATACATAAAAAATTCAGTCATCCACTTCTATCTTAATTCCTCAGATTTTTCCTTTAAGAATCAGATTAAATATAGTTCCGAGTATCCTACGAAATATTTCGCATTGTTCCCTCGCATAGACAGTAGTTTGGCGGAGCTTTGAGAATCCTAGAAGATAGGATGCATTTTTGTTGGTGGCACGTCCGGGTGCATTCGCGCATGCGATGCGACGCGGAGCGGCGTATAAAAGTCGAATGGAATGGTCGGCTAGAAAAGCGCGGTGCAAATAGAACCGGATGAAACGAGGGAACGAAGACGACGAAGAAGGCAGTGGAGCTAGCGATGCCGAGCTAGAAACCGAGAAATTCAATTTCCATCTTCGAATAGACTCTCCTACTCACTTGCTGGCATGCTTCACCCCTTCTCCTTCATTTCGACAACTATTCGCAGAATTCGCTCCTTTTCTTCCTCTGCGCCGAATATCCCGTTTATCACTGTGAACTAATGAACGCTTCAATTCAATTTTCAAATTATAATTTCCCTCTTATTCTTCTTGCCAGAACACTGGAAGGAAAAGCGTCAAAGAACAGATGTGTTTTCTTTGTGAAATATTGAACGAGTATTGCTGGAGGTACATAGTTGGTGAGGTCGCGATGCTTCTGCTAGGGTCAGTGACCTGATATGAAAGGAGTAAAACGTCGTCTAGCCAAGTTTGCGATAGTGATCCTTGCCAAGTCGACTGGCATCCTGGTGTGACCTGTTGCACACGTTTCTTTTACACGTGGGAATCGATGAACCGCGAGTACATGTGACAGGGTAGTCGAAATTGGCAGTTTTGTCCTCAAGAATTTTTATTTCACCGCAATGTTGGTCGTATTGTGTGACGGGAGCTTGATCGTTCACGACTATGATTTCTGGTTCCGCGTAAAACGATATTCCTGAGGGATGCTCCGAATTAAGTGTATCGATTTACGTGAAGCAGCTGGTGCATTATAGATCGGAAGTTTCATCGTTTTTTCCGAGTAACTCAACTAATATTTCCTAGTTCTTCATTTTAATTGCATTGCATTTCCGGCGTGTAATCGAATTGTATCAACATCATATAAAAAACTACGCTACTGTTCAATTCAACATTTTTTTATAATAAATATCGTCTATGCAGAAAGAAATATTTGTACCACAACCAGCATACTTTTATTACAATAAATAAAAGATCCATTTTAAGATGAATTTTTAAACTCGAATTCGTTGCTGGATGCGCCATTGTTATCGATAGTATGAATTGCACGTGAGGATTCAGTGAGCGTATAGCCAGAAAACATAAACATTGATTTTTTCACTATGTTATCAATGCGAATATAAATTATTAAACTGGGAGATTGAAGTATACGTGACTTTCTTTTTACTAAAATCTCTATTCTATTGATGGCCAGCAATATCCATATGTTGCTAGTTGCACTTGCTAGTAAAGCTGCGATAGTCTGGCGAAGCTCAATTTCAACAAAAGAGCCCACTCGATATTCGTGTCTGCCGATGCAATCACTTTTCGTGATTCGTGGGCGATTTTGGGTGGAAAACCACTCAACCGAGAGTAGCGAGAGAAGCTGAAGAAACATAGGAGAGGGAGTGAGAAAAAGAGAGAGTTAGAGAGGCGCAAGAGCCGAAGAGTGCCCTTATCACTCTTGCCTCGGAAAGCAACGTCACAAAGTGGTGCGGTAGCCGTCGCCAGTGGCTTTTTTCGTCAACTGTGCGATCTCCTGACGGAGAAATTTTCCGAACAGAGCAGCAGCTTTTACGACGCTCAGTTTCGATGGATAATGGAGGAGGACCTTTTTCCTAAGTGGACAAGGGCTGCGCAGAGCCGGCCAACGACAAACAGGAAAGCGAGGATAGCGGGGAAAAGGGAAAGTTGTCAGACTCCTGAGCTAGGTGGAACACACTTTTCCATCCCCTTGTCGTGACTCATCGCGTGGAAAGCCGCCGGAAACCTACTTCCAATTCCGCTTCCTGCAGAAGAGTACACCTCCATTCTCGAATCGAGCTTCGTTTCATCCGTGATATTGCAGTCCATTTGTCGAGCTATATCAGTTTCAATCGTTTGATAACCGTTGTTGGCGATTATTAGAGGCAGATTGAAATTGGATAGGTGGGTCGAGACATCGTGCGATAGACCGTTGCGTTCATATATCGCTTTCCCTCTCTTTCTGACCGCTTATATGCTTTAGTTCCGTTACTCGGAATTAAGGAGTGATAGTTCGGAGAATACTGGATTTACGAGAATTAATGTTGTGCAGTTGTAAGTCCCTCGTAATAAGGTGTGTAATAATTCATCATTGCCGAAGTAGTATAACACCGCCGACACAGACAGTGCATTCATAACGTTACTGCAAGTAGATCAAATCGAGGGGCAAGCATAGAGAAAGTTGTCGTCCATTAGAACCTTGGCACATCAAGCCTTCTTATATCCATTGCGACATTCACTGCCATGAGACAAGTTTGCAACTGCTGTGTAGCTAAGACTTTTTCAGATACAATTCGATAAACTGTATACATACATATTGTGCCAGGTCTTTAAGAAAAATCATTCAACCAGTATTGTCAATGCAGTGCGTTTATTATTGATGCAGAAGTTATCAATTCATTCTCCATTCAAACGAAACAGTTGTACCAGGATTTTTCGCGCTATACCCGTGTTTTTGCCTTAAGTGAAATCGGTCGGTGGGCGGGCACCCACATGCGAGTCTGCCCGTAGGTAGCAGACAATAGGGCATAAGCTCTCTTTTAAATTTACTACGAACTGCTTACACAGTGTCGGCCGCACTTTATCCAGTATTTAGGCTATCTACCCCATAATCTAAGAGTCTCCGCTTCCACTAATGAGCAAAAGGACAATCCCTTTGTTAACGGCAAATTTCTTGACCCGTTGCAAATACAAAGCGATCTTCTTTGCTCGTAAATCCTTCCACGGAGGCAACCAATTGGCGGGTGTGGAAGAAGGGTGACGTTCATAAATCAGTAGGTTTCACCCCGAAATCTCAATTTGCCGAGGCGATCTCCGGCCCTGTAGGTGTAGACCACACATCGTCGTCGTTGTCGTCGTCACGCACGCCTGGCACACAATTACGGGTGTCATTCTACTGGCAACCGTGAATGCGGTTCCATACGGTAGGACTCGTGCGGTGCATTAGTCGCTGTTCATAATGTATTACTCTTGCCTTTGGACCCACCGTGAATATTAATCGGCGCTCACGCTAGCATATAAGCTTGCCGATAAAACCATACCTTCCAAATAGAGTTTAGAATAGTTCGAGATGGCTGACGACTTATCCCCTCGCATTGCGGTTGAAAGACAGACGTAGGTTTCATGCTAGAGTGGAATCAAGAAGGATGAGCCAGCATGACGGCTACCATCAGGTTGTATAGTGAGTCACGGCGACGTGGGGAACCTCCGACCTTCGAACTCTCAACGAACCGTGGCATTTCGGTTATTCTCGCGTCAAGAAGACTGCGTTGCTGCCATTAAGGAAGCCGCGAATACGGTGATATCAGCACATCACGGATTTATGGCGGTTGTTTCGAGAGCTGCTTTCATGTTCAACTATATTGGAACAGACCTCAGACTGAGAGGGAAAGACCGAGGAGTGGGTGCTTGGTAATATCATTGGATGTGGTTGTGAGTCACGCTTGCGTAGGGACCAACCGACTGTCCGACCTTCGAGCTCCGCTGACCCGTGCCATTTTGGCAGTGTACGTGAAGTAAAAGCAACGTGTTGCACTGGCCACCGTAATACCGCCATTCTACCTCCCCTCTCTGGGGGAAACCACGAATATCCTGACAGCAGCCTGCACTGAATTTCCGAGGAGGATGCTCACGTTGATGGACGATACCTCTAACAATGCTGGCATGTAATGTCGTCGCCTGTAGCCGATAATAATTGATCCCACCGCAATCGATTCTGTCTGGCTAGATATACCGAAGACCCTATAGTGCAATCTACTTGAATGAAATTCTTGGTCTATATTGCACTTTTGCTTTAGTTCCACTTCACTTTCAATGCATACTCGCAGATATCAGCTGCTTTTTAAAAATACGCGTTTCTCGAGAGAGATTCGCTTGGATTATTTTGAATAAAAATTCACCTTCATTTTTCTTGGTAGCGAACATCGACAAAGTAAGCTTTGAAAGGCGCAAGGAATTTTACGCGCAGAGCGCGAATCAAATAATATTTTCTTAGGCCACCGGTTTGCTTAGTCAGATGCCGCATGCTTGTGGAATAAGTGATCGATAGCCTACTATTCAAATATTTAGTTTATTCAAGGGCTCCATTATAACGAGGGAGACAAGATGAGAGAGAAAGAGGGAAAGTGAGATCGAAGTCTGGCGCCATGTGCGACAGACAATAAGGGCACTAGGAGAGGCCACTAGTCAAGCGATCTTATTAACTCGAATATCGTGTTTACTGTCATGCTGGGACCGGGAGCAACTAAGATTAGTCACCGCTGATCACTTCGATTAACATGATACCATGTCGGGTAGTGCCGTCAGGGGGACTATAATTTGCGGACACGAGACTACTGTTTCCTCTTCATCGTCGTAATCGCTCATATCGCAGATTTATCTCTCTCTATATTTCTATCTTCCTCTCCTTTATTTCTGCACTTTAATTACTCTGTGGCATTGTGTTTCATGGCTTCACTTTACCAGTTCTCTTTCATTCGAAACCTTGTTTTCTTCTTTTTTTCTCTCTCTCTCTCTCTCTTATATCCGATCTTCTAGTCGGAGTATTAAACATCAGACTTGCCAGTCAGCCATCAGTTGGATTTTTCTTCAAAGCAGAAAATTTCCTGGCATTCTTCTCCATTCGTGTTACCTGTTGTTATTCGAGAGTCTAAACTTTTCGTCGAGGAGACTTTTTAAATTCACGAACAATTAGTTTGGTTTTATTTACGTGAGCAATTGTGCCATTGACCCGCGGTTAATCATATTATTCCAAGCGAATGCGTATGATTCAGAGTATATTTGAGGACGCTTTACCGGAAGGGAAAGAGTCGCTGTTAGGAAGCAAGCTTTGATTAGAGAATTAAGAGCGTTGCTCCATTATGATAGAAATCGCTGAATGGACTTACTTGGTGTATTGCTCCAACGAGACACATCGTGTTAGGTCTTTTGTAGTAGCTCATCCCCAGTCCGGAAGATGTTCTTCCCCTATCGATCGAGGTTTCTTTCAGCAGTACTTTATGGTCTTGTCTTTGTTCCCCATGAAACTCAGCTAACTCCGGACGTCGTCATCTTCATTTTCGTCTTTGTTATCTTCGTCATCTTCCTCATCTTGTTCGTCGTCGACACCGTGGCAAATTAGTTTCCGCAAGATACTGCTCGAATTAAGAAGCGTCACGCTCTCGATCTCATTGGTAGACACAGAGACGGCCCGATATTCCCAGACTAGTGTCTTTGCCTCTGGTGTCCCATTAACAGGGCAAAATAGTGGCAACGCGGGCTTGCTTTAGAACTCAGCTAGAATCCATTACGCTCAAATGGCAGGGGCACTACAAATTGGGCTCTAAAGCGGCTAAGATTTTAATTGGATTAGCCCTAGCTCGTTACACTTTTTCCCGTGCACGCGATACATATGTATAGTACTGTTCCCCGCTTCACTTTACTCGTCTAGACGTGCCGCGAACGCTTTTTCGACTTTTTCCGCATTCCACCCACGACCCCGAACTACCATTATACGAGCAAACTAGACTTAAGAGTCGTTGTAATTGGACACTCCATGTGAAGTTTACGATGTATCGATTGGAATCTTGCTTTTAGATTCTGTGACCTAACAATATTCCTGCAAGGCACCTATTCTGGGTTTATGACCCAGTGCAGTTTCTACGGAAGGAAAGAATGGTGGATTTTAATGGGGCACTTGTAATGGAACAGGCCAACAAATTAGAATTGAGAAATTAGAAGTCAAGAATCGTAAGACACATGTCTTGCTAATTATGGAAATGACTTTAGTTAATATTTGTTCTACGTTATGTACAATGCAAAAGAGACAATTTTTGTATATTTCTTGTTTAAACCATTTTCATAATTATTAGTATATACGTGAAAAGATTTAACAGTGTGTAGCTACACAAAAATATATACGATATTTTACTTTCGATCTTTGCAATCGAATTGTGGATATTTATGCAAAAATAGATTTTCTTGTTCGCGTGAAATTGATGTATTACATAAATAATTCTCACAGTAATATCCTAAAGTTCGTTTTGTTACTATATCACTATGCAAAATTTTGCATATTTTACACAAAATTCCGTTGTCCACGTATAATGCTATTCAAGTACAGCGAAGAACAAAGAAGCCAACGCAAATCTGGCAATCATCTCACTCGGTCTCAAATCAGTCGTCAAGGTTACTTTCGTAGAGCAGGATAATTGTGCAACCTACGGTTAATACTTTACTGGCCGGCTACGAGTTAACTCGCGTTTGCCTTCATCTAGTGTGCGCATTTTCTGTGCCCTAATACAATATAGATAGTAGATAGATCCTTATCAGCCACAAATTCAGCGATCAGATTTTATCTCGAATACTAATTCGCTTGAAAATAAATCGCAATGGGACATGCAAAAGTTCTATTACATTGCACCTACGTAAATGATATTATACACTTGACAAAAAAATGATTCGCTTGAATTATTACGAATTCATTTTCATACATCATTCGCAGGCGAAATATGTTAAATTTTATCCAGCCATTAAAGAATGGTTGACGTTGAAAAATGGATAGTTTTCGTTTGAAATAACGAGGCAACGCACGTAACCTGTTTGTTTAAGAACATAGTCTACTATATGCAAAGAGTGAGAAGAATAAATATGCATAGTAGTGGCGAACGAGGACGATCTGATGCTCCAAGCACGAAGCTCTTTAATCGGCCTGATTGCACTTATGTCAGCAGCGAATTTGGCCCCTTCGTCGTCATCCAGCTTCTTCCTTCCTGTTCTCTGCTGACTAGCAGGATTTATGGGGCGCGATCATAAAAGATATTCACGGCGGAAGCGCATGGAAATGAGCTCCCATAAAAGCCTGCGTATTACAGTCGCGCCATACGTCGCGCAGCAACGGGAAAATTTCCTTTTCCCTGGATGATCGTGTCGAACCTCTATCGCAATTTTTATTGCTAGTCTATCGGTGTTCGTGAACTTACTATCGATGGAGAGCAATTAAAGAACGACTGTCTATCGTGATGTATCATCTTCAATTTTACTCCTGACATATTTGCGAATCTTAACACTCGTTAATTCTCACGATTACAATATTTTGTTGTAATTCATTTTTTAATTATTCGATTTGAAGTTGTAACCTTGAATTGAGGAATTCAGTATCTTATAATTAGAGGGTGTCTTTCTCATAATAGATACAGTTCGAAGTGTGCTTCAAAGAATAAATTGACGATATAACTTTTCCATTTTTCAAAGAGTAACAGTACAGAATTTTCGAAGTGTACACCACCATCTACTTGGACTATATTTTGCTCTAATTACACTGTAACAGGCACTGGGTCCCTACTCGAGATCCTGGTTCAAGTGGACATTCATGGTGCAGCCGTGTTTACACACTCATAAGTGAACGCACGATTATGCGTGCTCGCGGGCTCACAAGTATGTTTACGAGCCACGATAAAGCTGCAGAAGGCCGCTCATATTCCATTCCACGTAGCTTCCCAAGTTCTATCATTATAAAAAAATTTGCAAACTTTTAAATTGCATCAGAGATCGCCTCGAGCAAATTTAAATATGAACATTGTAGCATAAGATCTAGCAGTTGTATATACTCAGGAAGTTCTCCACTTTACAGTAGCCACCAGGCTTAAACTGAATATTCAATGTTGCTTCGTAATAGGTTGAAGCTTTCGAGGGAGTATCTCGAAAGAATATTCTCGTTAAACTCATTATTCTTCCCCACGAAAAAGCTATACTTAGGGAAGGAAGTAGAGTTTCCTCTGTAGTATAAAAAGATTGAGTTGTAGCTAGCTAGGAGGTATTACAACTTCAGATTCAATATTCCTCTCTTCTTCGATCGAAACGAGTGAAATAGTGAATTTGGAGGGATATTAAAATCAAAGGAAACATGAGACGGGCGTTTTATTTCGACTCTATTCTAACCAGACAAAACCGAAATTTAATGCCCACACCTAGCGCGGCCTGGGTCAATGGCTGCTAGGGCTCTATTTTGACCATTTATCATTACCGAATTCGTTGGACGCCAATCAGTTTTTGTAGAACTGATAAACTAAGTTAATTGAACGCATGGGACAATCCCAAGGTGGGCCAGTTGGGGGACCCAATAATTTTACACGAAAACTCCTGAGCTATCATTTTATTTGGCAATAATGCACTTACTTGTAATGTCGATTTCGGAGTGTACAACAATTTTGTGCCCACATGGCCGACATGGCGGACTTCTCAACGATCTTTCTCTTAAGGTTTCGCACAAGAGCGGGATGACATGTCCTTACTACTAGACGTTACGCGAGCAAGTCTCTTTCTGTCGATCTCTGATCGATCGCCCTACCCGGAATTGGTCTAAATCTACCGAGTATTCCCGACAATTACCGAGATGATTGTCGGCTCCTACTCCTAGGCGCGCATTTTAATTAGCCTATGCGGCTGGAGTCGTCGTTGACGTTGAGGGGTCTCATAATATACGGGAACTTAACGCCCTGTTACAAACATTTGTCACTCACTTTGAAAAAGCATCGTAGTATTTCAAGCGTCCGGGTGTGACTCCTGCGGTCAAAGTTCTAATAGTTAGTGCGAAGTAACCCTCGGCCTTGTCGAAAGCATCACCTCGAACTTGGAATTTCGCATAAGGTTGGACGAAAACAATTGTATTTCTCGAAGTTAGAAGGGAAGTTATGGGTGTTCCGTGCCGTTGGTTTCCCTGTCGCATCCTTGCGACCCTGTGGTGACGGCAAGAATGCCGCAGGTTCCTCGAAGTTCGCAGAGAGTGGGATCTATCTGTCTCCTTTGATTAACGGCAGTTTCGAAATTCTAGTCATTATAACACGCAGTTGCATTTTATACATGTTTTTCGCTTACTTCTATTTGATTCGAACGCCACGTCTACGGATGAAATATATTTCATAAATAATTTTATACTAATTTCCGAAATTAAATGAACCGTAGAAATAACGGATGGTTTCATATTTCTCGTCGCACGAGCCAATGCGAATTTTGTGCACTTTACAGTATCCTGGGTCGGAGATTTCTATCCGTAAATTCCCGTATTTCCGAGATTAATGTTCAAAATCATTAACGTTAACGCCACATAGATTCTATTACCAATTCGTTTTGCTCCACGAAATCAGTGCAAACATGGGGCGCTTCGTCCGACGAAATACCATCAATTACATTAATTCCGAATTATCGAGGAGCGCGCCAGTACATAATATCGTTTCTTGCCGCAGTGAAACCAATTATTCATCGGAGGTGAGAGGAACAAAGGGCCGGAAATTTTCATTGCAAACTGCGAAGTGGGATTTTTCGCGAGAGAAGAAAATACTGCTGATCGATTTATACGCATCGCGACAAAGCCAGTAGCTATTTCCGATAGACATTAATTAGTATTATGATACGAGGTACGTCGAGCCGAGAGGCGGTATTCTCTTTATGCCGGAAGCTATGGTACTGCTGGGTTTAATCATCCTCCGATATATGTGCTTTATTCCTAACCCAGCCTTTACGGCCCATCCAATCGAGTGATACGACCAGTCGAAATTCTCTCTTGCGACACCAAACGAAGCCAAACGCTTCGGTTTCTCCCATTCGGAACACCAATGTATCGAGAGCCCTCGCAATATTATTGACTAAGCATCGTGTGCTTTCTATTAAATTTCGAGACCCGCAAGCTCCCCCAAAACGATGATGCTCCAGATTAATATATCTGAGCAGGATATTGTGGTGTATACATCAAGAGGAAAATATGTGCTCGGTATTATGAAGAGATGCTATGCTCAGGATGTTTTATACTATAATAAATCGTCAGAGACCATCCGGAGTACTCTTTCACCAAAGGGCAGTTCATGAGAAGCAAGTTGAAAGAGGAAGTGAGAAAAGTGAAACACTTTAACTTTCAAGATTGAGGAAGTTCCAGACTCTCTATTGAGTGCGTTTAGTGATTTAATGTGAGAATTATTCATTGACCAATGATGCTGTTGCTGTTAACAAGTTGTCTCTCAGGTGGCTGGGAGTTTACGTCGAGCACGTAATCGTCGTATGCGAGGGTGAACCCCATGTTAAAAGGTACATATAATATACCCTGCAACCAAGTGGTTCCATCGTGAAAGAACCTAACGAAGAACCCTTCTGAGGTTCGTATAGGCGCGCGTGGGTGCGAGTTTCCCATGGATTACGAGAGCGTTTATGGGGAATGGAACGAGGAACGCTTCGCCACGGGACAAGGACGGCTGATTGGGTGAAAGAGAGTGATAACGAGTCGAGAGCTCGAGTAGGTGCTCGCGCGAGGGTAGCGAGGGAGAAGTAGGCAAAGGGAGAGAGAGAGAGAGAGAATGTGGTATCCTGGAAGGGAAAGTGAAAATGAGGCCTGGACCAAAACCCATTTAATCCCGTTGGATGAGGCAAGTTATGTGGGATGCACGTGAAGCCAACTGCACTCGATATGGGAAAGTGTACATAAATAGGCGAATACCACGGAGTAGCACACAACGTCGAACTACGATGAGCTCGGTTTTCTGACCCTTTGGTCCGTGATATCCGGCCTCTCGGTGAATGCGTACTCAGGTAATTAGGCCGTAAACAGTCATTGGCAGGATGGTCGTGAACTAAATCGCTTTCAACCGCGCATCGTGACCATACACCGATCCTATATCCACCGCAAGAGCACGACCGGCTGGTGTTCCTCTTGTACCACCTTTTTCCGGAATAATCATTAAATTGGCCCGCTTTTCTACGTCAAATTCCATGATTGACATTGCTGGTTTTCTCTCGCTGACAGAGGATTGTTTGCCGTGCACTCGCTGATTCGTGGTAACTCGAAAATGGTAATGGCTTCGACATCAAATTATGATGAAATGGCTTGATAAATGGATCCTGCAGTTTGCGGTTCAACATGCCTCGTCGGCGATTTTTCGCAATTTATGTTGCTCCAGTTTTTCGTTGGTGGCTCACGCAAAAAGTTGAATACCAGGTTGGCTGTAAAATGCATGGGATCGTATGTGAGCATATTTGCATACAAGTACGCGGCGCTCTTAATCTGAACACATTGTTCAAACTCATCCCTTGCCCCGATTTTTTTCCCCCTTCAAGAAGAAACCCTACAGACTTTTCATTCGACGAGAATAGTGGCGTATCGGAAGAATCGGTTTTCTGTCTGGGCTTTATACACCAGAACTTTCCGAGAAGTTTTTTCTTGAGCGGACAATGCGCTGCAGACTTTCTTGATATAAAGCCGCGATATATTAGACTCTCATATTGGTCTTGGAAGATAACGGATCTCGCTAATTTCCGCATATTTTGCTTCTCAAGTTTTACAATTTCGTAGTTATGCAGTTACCGATAACAGGATGGCGAAAGAAAAAGTATAAGGAAAAAAGGAGACGGATAAGAAATCCAATTTCCGAGAAGAAGAAGAAGAAGAAGAAGAAGAAGAAGTAGTTCGATGCTGTTTACTGAGTATTTGCATGCGAATTTTCCACATGTTGAGTAGATATTACGACAGCAGTTTTAAGCGAGCGAAAAGTAGTACAATGTACAGAGCAATACCGAAATTAGGAGTTTCGTGTTCAGTTTAATGAGTTCTCCTGTGAGAGGCCGAATGTCAAGGTCCAACTATTAATATTTCATGACGCATATCTGCATAAACAATTAATCTTGTTCGCCCCCCTTGGCAACAAGGGGGTGCACCCCATTCCTCTTGCTCGAAGTCGTCGAGATCGATCCATCGCGGTGCTTCCAAATCAACCTTCGCTTTTAACCTTCGAATGAAAGCCCATGCATTATTTACAGCGCGATAAATCGTCCGAAACAGTAAGTCTTTCACGACTCGAATCCAATACGACGAGGCAGATTTTTATTCAGCAATCCTCCTTCCGTACACTCTCTCGGTTTTCATTACTCGAAATACATATTCGCGAGAAGGGAATTTTTTTTAAAAAAATATGTATTATTTAACTTTTAAACCAAACGATATATTATTTTACTTCATACGTTATCACCTATCGAGTGTCACATATCATTAGACATTTCCTAATATCAATTGTTTTATTCTACATAGTCACAGTTGAATTTTCAATTAAAATTGGCTGCTTAGTTCTTTGATCGTCATTCTTTCTACCAATTCTGTAAGTGTTTCTATAAATGGCATTGAAATTTTCAATGGAAGCGGAAGAGTCTTCGAAGCAAGCGATTGAACAAGTGTCGCGTATAGCAGATGGGTCACAGAATGTGTTAACTTGCAGAATTTGATGAAGCGTTCGCAATAAACTTGGCAATCTCTCTTTTAATATCTTGCTGGAAAACGTCCAAACAAGCTTGGACCACGCAACTCAGGGTTAAATCCATCCAGTTCAATCTGGTCTCTTTATCTGAGAGAAGAGGGCCTCAACCCTCGCGCGGTTCCTCTTCTTCTCTTCTCTCCTCTTCTCCTCTCTTCGCCGCTTTTCCACGTGGAAGAGCCGTCCTTTTGTGCGTGCGGAATTAGTTTCCTCTTAGCAGAGAGCGAGCGGCTCGTAGACATTTTGTCCTTCTCTTTTTTTCTTCCGAGTGTGCTGCTACTGCTGCTACTGCGGTGAATCGACGTCCAGACACGGTGGCTAAGTCGACATTATTTGCTGGACGCAAGGAAAGTTCCCCCCAAACCCTTACTTTCAATGCGAGCCCTTTCCTATGAGAGAGAAACTCCCCCTTTTGGCTTCAACTCTTCTTCAGAACCGCTCATTTTTTATCTCTCAAGTCATTTTCCCTAGGTAAACTAATTGAGAGCTAAGGGTCAAATAGTGCTTATTGTCAAGGTCGTATTTATTGTAGTTTGCTAAGAATCTTGCAAGGGAGTCCGTTTTTGGAACGGATGTTCATTTATTATTTACATAGGTATAAACCGTAGCAGTTACCTAAAAACTTAATTTACATTGATCTAAAAATTTACAGTTAAGAGAGTAGTGCAAAAATACAAAGAAATTTGCAAATTTAAAATTTCAAAGTTTTATTTTAACAATGTATCGCTTCAATGTTGAAATCAATTCTGATTTTACTTTTGGGTCACTCAATATTTACTTATAAAACTGCATTTGACTAACAAGTAGATTGCTAACTAAATTCTCCGCTGGAAGATAGAAATAAACATTTATTTCCTTTATCAAAATCCAATTAACCCTGGGGCTGTCAATTTACTCAAATTGAAATTCTATTAAATTAAAAACTGCAGATTTACGGTTCGACTGAACCATTTTGCAAAATGCCTTTTATGAATATTAATAAGAGTGGATTCGGAACTGGATTATAGGAAACGGAAACAGGACAAGCAAATGCTGGAAAATGCTCTTGAAAATAAAACGTTGCGATCTATGTGCGTAGGTTCTTCCGGTACGCCGCTTGTAGTCATAAATGAGGGTACACGCGTCAGAGTATTCCATTTTTGCAAGCCCGAAGAATTACGCGAGAAAGATGCGACCCGATTGAAAAAGCTTCCGGAGCTTCCTATGAAACATAAATGCACCACGAAATGAGTTGGTGGTTTTTCTTGCGCGTATACCAGAAACCCGCCAGTTGAAAGCAACCGAGGAACTCCGGAAGAAGTTTTGCTCCGAGATAATTTATGAAATTGCGGCTAGATCATTTAATACTACTTTGTCCTACATATAGTGGTTTTTGTTAGTAAATTTGTGAACGCAACCATATTTGCACACTTTCCATCGAGTTTAATTTGATGAGGATAGCTCTCGAGATTTCGACTGGAAAGTTTTGTTCCTCTCTGTAAAAACTTACTGGAACTTTTTAACCTGCTAGTTTTGGGTAAATGGTTGCCGTAGTCGCAGTAGGTTTGCCAGTAGAATTAGTGCTGTAATAACCAGGTCAACTTGGGGCTTACGTCTCATTTACCAAAGCTTTGCTGAATTAAAGCGGAATTAGTTGCTTTGAGTTTCAGCCGTGAATCGTCTCTCTGCAAATTGGGATGTGTGCAGAAATATTTCCCAACGCTCCTACGATTTTGGTATATATGTATGTACCGCGCATTTCAGACATTTGATAGCCATGCAAGAGTACTTCTCAGTGCTTCATGAATCTTATTAACGGTAGATTTTTACAAGAATTTTTTTGGTGACCATCAAGGGTTGCGTTTAAATATCGTAGGACATTTTTACCAGCTGCTCTCTCGAAACTAGGTCAAAATTTCAATATTTCACAATGGCATCGAGAGAAAAATGATTCTCGAACATTCGAACTTTTGCGAGACTAAGCGTTGTATGGTTGGCTTGAAAATTCCGTTGTTTATTTATTGCCCTCGCTGTTTATTTGCCTCGGGGAGACCTGATGCGCGCATACGCGATTCCTGTGGGATCGATACTCCTGGTTGCTCCAGGCGCGTCACAACTGGAGGCGCGAGATTCCCGAGAAAATTGGAAAACCGAGAAAACTCGTTGGTGTATCGCCCGCGAAGAATATCGTCGCCGCTCTCATTAGTGACATTCATATTCAACCCTCGCACCCATTGACTCTTCCACGAAAATGAATCGACGGAGTTATTATTCCAGATAACGGCGTCGCGTGGAATTCTGTCTCTCCTCTCAACTTTTTTCATTTCACGAAACATTTCGTTTTGACACTCGCAGTCATTGAAAATTCAAATCGACGAGTTTTTCAGTAGACGTCGTTCAAGCTATAGAATTAATATTGAAGAGAAAAATATGTCGAAAAAATGACGTAGAGTACATTGAGATTCGTTAATCTGTTAGTTACTGACCTGCGGTCATATCGAAGAATAGACTGTAGTCTGTTCTCACCTTCCTTTAAAAATCATCAACTTCAGATGAGAAAGTCAGAGTCTGCTAATGGCAGCAGTTAAGTTGGTTGTTAAGAAGCTCGTTGAGTGTCCACAATGCGCGACAGTCTTTACTACTCGTGTTACGTCGTTCTTGAGCCCGTCGTTCCCACGACTACCTAAAGAGTCGGTTCAAGAAGTGCTTCTAAGCTGGTAGAATTATCCGTTTGACTTGTGTATTCCGAATTAGGCCTTGCCACCGCTAGACTTTTCCACAATCCTTCTTGACCCAGACCGGTTCAATTCACCTCACTTATTATTAGCACACGTTTCATCCTTACCCTTCGTTCACAGAACAGTGACATTGATTAGACATTTTTTTGAAATATTATTTTTTCCTTGAAATTGTCAACGAATAATGTCAACCAGTTTAAATGACTGCAACTTTTTTAATTTGCTCTAAATGCAAAGCAAAGTTTCACACAAATTTCCTTGAATATTAAAGGTAACTAACTAAAGCTGATTTCGACATTTCTAACGAAATGACGAAATTAATGGAATCGTTAAGCTCGACCGAGGTCAATCTCTGAGATCGATTTCAAGCGATTGAAATGACTGGCGAAGTAGAAACGTATCGCGAGAAACAGGAGTCGCGGTCGCTTTTCCCTTTTGACTCGCGTGATCTCTCGCGATATCGTCTGTTGGCGGTTCTCAGAAGCGGTGTTTTCTAAGCAGAGAGATTTTCCGTGGATGGGTATGAGCAAATGCGGTGTCGCGTATTTCTCGACTTGAAAGCTAGCGAGCGACAAGAAACTCGATAACGTTGCCCGTCGATGGCACCGTTCTCCGCTTTTCCACGATACGCACCTTTCATCTCCGGAGATCTCGTATCTTATTGCAATCCACTCCTAGCTTCTTTTTTTTTCAGATTCAGACGATGAAAAAAGAGTTCGCGCCACGTAGAGCGATCGAAATTCGATTTCGCGCCAGGTTTTCCGATTTCTTCCCGGTTTTATCAATATGGGTCGTGAAACCCAGCTCAGTTGAATGGAGATATGGGATAAATGCTCCCTGTGTTTTTCAGCTTTCAATAGCCTGGCTCGGTGCCACAAAGCTTTTTCGCGGGCTTTAAATATTACTGAAATGAAGCGGGCACAAAGACACGTTGTTGCGTAAGCTCAGCAAAAAAGGCATTGTATACCTTCCGCTCGATTCCGGTGTACACTTCCTTTCTTGTTTCCGTGCTCGACGGTTCTCTCTGATTCGCATTCACTCAACCATTCATTTATTCCTATGCTGTACCGTGGCACACCGCACCGCTCCGTTCAT
Source organism: Trypoxylon attenuatum (assembly GCA_963989405.1). Classification (NCBI taxonomy): domain Eukaryota; kingdom Metazoa; phylum Arthropoda; class Insecta; order Hymenoptera; family Crabronidae; genus Trypoxylon; species Trypoxylon attenuatum. The sequence continues at coordinate 15,491,921 of OZ022491.1, forward strand.
TCAGGCCGTGTATGCAAAAATAACCCTGGATCGGTCGCGCTGCTGCTTCAATTAATTTCGCGATCTTATCGCCAATGCCGTCCGAATGTGAATTAATTAGAGACCCCAGCTCTTCGAGATATCACTTTCCGCGAACCTGGAGGATTTCTCACTATTTTACTTTCTATTCAGTGTCTTCTTCTCCGATTTTTTTTCTGGCCTTGCTAGTTTCCATTGTAATCTTCGCCCAGAACGAAGCGCATAATTCTGTTCTTTCTTACGAATAGCCATTGTCGGTAGCTTTCTTTTAAAACCTCGGCACCTCACCGTTTGTGGTAATCCCGGGGAGTATAAATTTCAATCGTTCACTTGTTTCAAATAATGCACTCTTTAAATCCGGGATAAATATACAGGATTATATTCTGTTAATGCAAAAATATACCGAAACAATTAAATACAATAAGACTTTTATTTAAAAGATTTTTTCGTACAACAATGGATTTATGAGTTAGTTAAAGTTATCGGATTACGAGAATCAATGTGTGAGATTCTTAACAAAAACTTTCAGAGGCACGAGGTATTTTATATCCTGCGAACAGTACTTTGAACAACAGCTTCGTTTTCAATGAACAATGTAGTTTGAGGCAACGGACTCGCGTGTTTACTCCTCTTGGAAGGCTTTGGAGCGTGGTTTAATGGTAGTGCGTGCTGGTGCGTCGTCGGTGGCGTGATTCGCATCCGAATTAGCGATTCTTCCCTTTCTCTACCTTCCCAATGCACTAGTGCCTCGTACTTCGTAACTCGTACCTCGTATCTCCTACGTTGCGGATTTACCGTTCGTAAGTGCTGCCGCTCGTACTTCGCCGCTATATCATAACCCGTGAGCACAATCACCTCGGCACCTTGATCCATGAGCAGATAAAGAGTGTACGTGACCGCGAAATCCGAGACTTATGAATTTCTCTCTCTCTCTCTCTCTCTCTCTCTTGTCATATTTTTAAATGAGAGGAAAAATGAAATTAATCTATGGCGATTGTATCAGGAAATTCCATAAAGAACTTTGGTTTTCTTTTATCCTCATGCAACGTAAAAGTCTACTATATCTTCAATCACGTCCTTTTTATCGGGATTATAACCAAAGTCATTGCTTTGATTCTGGCTAGTTATTAATACAATTTAGAATAGTGTGAATTTTTTAAAGATTTCTACTTTGTGATTAAATGGTGTCAACTTAAAATCCAATTATTCTTGCCAAAGAAATTTGCTAGGCAATGTCATTTTCGGACGCAAATATGAAGCGGAAGGAAAATGGTTTTGGAAAGGGTTAATACAACGTTTAGTAAAATTTAAGACGCGAGCAGGTGTGCGTTTCATCTCGGGTCGGGGTCGTAACCGTTCGCATAATAGTGCCACTAGATTGAGTCACGTGTAGGACGAACTCAAGCCCAACCATTACCAGGCCTATCCGACCTGGCAATGAAGTCTTCTTCAAGGATCCTCTCGAGAGGTTCCTCGCAAAGATCCGGTTCCAAAGACCATGTATTTTCGCACGTATTCCCTTCGAACGCTTCTTCGATGAAACTTTCGACTTCCTCGGAACTCGTAAAAGTATTATCTATCTCATATGAGTCGACTTTATGAAAGCCACAAATTCACAGTTTCTCACGTTTCGTACTAAAATAAAGTAGCAATAAATTTCTACAAGCAACGTAAACAAGTCGTAAAATTCCCAGCTTTGATTTCAGAAATTGATTATTGTAATCGGCACACTTGAGATTTGACATTAATTGAATTACTCGTGAATTAATTGTTGACTCTATGATGGTAACGATATTAATTTGAAGTATCGCGATCCGAGTGAAAGAAGCTACAAAATTGGGATGCTTGTAGGAAGTGAGCCTATTGGTAACTTTTAAAGTGTTTCAAGTGGTGCAAGGCACCTCAAGGCACCCAGAAATTATTGCTAGAAGCTGTTTACGTTTATTAGAGGCTCAACCCTGACCGCCTATCAAAAGATTAACCTTTTCATCTTCAAAGAAGTCTTTTTCCATTCGCTGGATGTTTTACGTTTGTGTCTGGCTTTAAAAAGATTTTTCAATCAACGCGCGACTGTTTTCGAGAATCACGCGATTGAGTTGTCAAAGCAAATCTCCACTCGACAAGGCAAACTAGCAGCAAACTCTGCACACATACAAGCTAGTCGCATCAGCTAACTTCGAATCTAACAAAGTTTTTGACCAGCGTGTCGCGTCCCTGGTCAATGCTGCTACAAACTATAATGCGGATTTAAGCTTGAACAATCGCAATCAAGGCCGGCACAGGCGTGTCCCGCCGCAGGAAACTGTCCGTATTGTGTACTTGTTAATGCGAATAATTTATCGTCGGACTCTTGACAGAGAGTACAGAAGTATAATTCTACGCTACCAATTACTCTTCTTCCCTTGTTACATTCAATGCGAATCGAAAACACCTCTCGAACTAGAAATCCTGCTAGGAAATCTAGAAAAATGTTTCTTGAAAAAACTCCACTCTTGAAAACTAACAATACGATTTCTCTTTGTAAGTCAATTGAGTTCATCAAGATTCAACCATTTCATTTTAATCATCTTTATCGAAAACTAGTCAGGAATACATTATAGAGTTTGTTGAAGTCTTTCTTTGAATCATAATTGCATAGGAAATTCCGTAGGTGAAGGTAGATTTATTATTCGCTTCGAATCCACCCAAACGAAAGGAGTTTCTTTATACTCTAGCAAACTTCCATTTCTAAAAATTTAATTAAGCGTGTTTCATTGAGCTTCGCAATTCTCGGAGACTCGAGTGCGATTTCTGCGGAAGATCAGTGCAACGTGCTCTGCAAAATTACCACGAGTCTGCGATTAGTTAGTAGCTCGTCCTCACCGGGAGAGTCGAGTGTTATTTAATTGAATCGTACGGTTCGCAGACCTCTGCGACGCATGGACGAGAATTTCAGCTTCCCTTTAGCTTCAATGACCGCGCAAATCGAACACACCGAACGAACAGGAGGAAAGTCGCATTGAACGGTCAAAGCTCACTGAAACAATTCCATTCGCACGGGATCGCGCGGAACGAATCCCAATCGACAGGTAAATAGATTTTTTCAGCCAGTTTTATTTGACACGTTTGACGAAGAAGCGAGTTGCTAAAGGGTAGAAAATGCTGGTAGCATTTTAATGGTGGTGGTCGGGCAGCGTAGGAGAAATTCTCAAGCGAGGGAGCAATCTCACGACGTTGGACCATATTGGTCTCGCTTGGAAGCCCTTAGATGACGCCATTAAAGGAATACGGGTCACTAAGAAATTTTAAAGCACCTGACGTTAGCCTTCATGATCACTGGAAGGCATGGCCTAGATGCTTTCGAAGCATTACTGGCACGCTTGCCGGTCCTTCCCCGCACAACACATAGCCCATTCGAATTTCCTGGAATCCAGTAAAATTCACACGCCATCCGCAATGACATCGAATTCGCTTTGCCTCGTTCTTGAAATCCCCTTAATCGAAGTTCCTCACTTATTAAAATTATTCGTCATTACAAAGATTTTCAAGAATGTATCCATTTTTTGTTGAATCATTAATCCCAATCTTACACCTCGAATTAATTGGGTGGAGGTACACACTGATTAGTCTTTAATCATCGGAAGGAATGATGTGGAATTCGAAATCCAATATTTTCTGCCAGCGAGATTGGTAATGATTAAACACGAGGAGCAGGGCAGATTCATGGAATTGTCTCTGGAAATTACCAGGGTCATTAGGAGAAGCCTCCGATGGTTGACAATCGGAGCCCGTTGAATAGCGGTCCGATCGCCGAGGTATATGCAGTTTGTCGTAGCTCTCTCGCGAAATTGGAGCGTTTCACCATGCGGCGGTAGCAGCAGCAGTGGTGCCATTGCAATTTTCGTCGATACGATCTGGACGTCGAGCGTGAAGCCGGGCCTGTTTCCTGCCTGGAATCGTCTGCTCGATTTCGATCGGGCACGTGTTTCTATCCCATCTCTCCCTCTCTTATCTTCATGCAGCTGGTCCAATTGGGGTTCATCGTTCAACCCTTTCCTCTCCATTTTTACCTGCTTTTCGTTCAAGTCTTCTTTTTCATCAATTTTTTTCTTCTCATATAGTTCTGACGTTAATAATTCTCGCTGCCTCTTTTATCCATTGTGGCGTTTTCAATTTACTACCAGTCGCTCAACCGTCCTTCGATATTCTGTGGCTCGACTTAATTTACGAATTTGCAGATTTTCCATTCGCTTGAGTGGTCTTTGCACAGACGGTCAATGCCGAACCAATTCTAAGCTTTCTTCGCGCTTGTGGACTATTGTATCAAGAACTTTTCCAGCTCGCTCCTTAGTCGGTTATATTATCGCTTCTGTTACTGTTTACCTGGAAAAATCTCGAGGACCTTTCATACCGCTTGTCTGAGCATGAGAAGTGCTGCTCAGCAGACGAGAAGTAATTGAACCGAGCACATCCGCTAGCCTAACAATTTTCTCCGCGTCTTCACTTTCGCAGTTTTCACATTTTTCAATAAAAATACTACGATCTTTTCTAACGCGTATCCCATAGAGGTTTATCGGTGTTGTGCGAATGGATCTATACTAAAATTGAGCCTACGAGTGTCGTGTCTACTTTCTATCGCACTCTTTCCTGTGAACGACTCGATCGTTAAAACGCTGTAATAGAATCTGTCCCACATTATCGCGGTGAATAATCGTAATTTCGTGCGTAAGTACTCTAGCGAACCAGCGCTCAGTTTTAATCCCGCTAATACGAGCAGTGTAGGTGGACACGATCTATTATGTGCCTCGTGGATAATAAATGAGATAGCGATCTCTCGTTGAGTGCCAGGAACGAGGTTCGATCGCGGGAAAAACAGTTGGTCCGGTAGTGCGCTTTCTAAGTCTCGCTTTTGAGCGTGATTCGAGCAACTGGCCCGTGACAGTGATACGCGCAGACGGGTTGGAAGAATGGCTGGAGAAAGCTCTGATAAGCACGCGTATCTTCCATGAGTAACCGCAGACCATGTGCTTTCTCCTCTATAATAATAAACTCGTCCTTTTTCCTTTTTTAATTTCCGGTACATTCTGTTACTTGAATCTCATACTATTTCATTTCATTTTATTTTTAATTTAATCCACGTATATTCTGTTTTCGAGCTACAATTTAATTTAGCAATTTTCGGTAAATCGTCGGTGATTCGTAGTTTTATTTCGGAGTAATTGTAGTCTATTTCTCGGTGGTAATAATGGGTGATTTATTCGTATTGAGAGTTTTTCTACGTTTAAATAAATGGCAGTATTTTCACAGGCAATGAGATTTGGGATTTCCATCGTAGCAGGGGATTGTAGTGGAAAAGCTTCTTTTCGCATTGGAGCTTGTTAGAGTCGCCGAAAATGCTTTGCAAATAGGTTCGTTACGGGAATCGAACGGCTGGATCGTGGAATAAGCTCGCGCGATCGGAATTCGCAATTCCCTTGGCGGAAGTGACTCCCGATTCAGTCGTTCAGACAATTTAATTTCAACTGTGACTTCAAATATGCAGGGATTATTTTCGCCACCGCGAACGACTTCGTCCTGGGTTAAAGGGTCCCACATGGTAATTTAGTTACTCAAACTCGCTTCGGGGTCCTGCCAATTGACTGGGATTCGATTGGCTACGTTCGGCTCACGAGTCGTGAACTTTACGATTCGATAAGGACTTAATGAATTTCCAATTTTTCCTAATTAATCCGGTGCTTCTGGGTCTATCTGATATTTCCACCTCATTTTTATCCGAATCCTACTATACAGTAATACTTATCAGCTTGGGTAGTTATAAATATTTTGGAAACAATTAACAATGTATCCATTCGGATGAAATGCAAAATTCAACATAAAACTCGTATTGCTAATATAAGCCAATTAAAAAAAAACCTTTGTGTTCGTTATCTTAACCAAATATTCGTCTATCATTGACCTATCATACTAATCGGCTAGACAGAACCTTTAAGGTCTTACAACGAGATATCTTCAAAAAAAAAAGACGTGAAATACGTTGTTGCTTTAAATTATTCACGGCGCATCCGGGTCATGCTGCTTTTTGATCCTGACACGCTTTGAGGTGACTCGCTCATACAGGCAAACTCGGTTTAGTACGCGCAGCTTGTTCGCCAATTTATTTACGCACCCGAAGCCCATTCTGCAAGGGTTTGCTTGCCCCGCTTCGGCTCGTGCATGCGTGGATGCGTGCACGCATTAAAGGGAGCAGCAGCAGAAGGGCTGTTGCGCATACATTACGCCGTTAACCCTCTGCTGCATAATCCCTCCTCGTCTATCAAAGAATTTTTTCATTCATTATACAGCCTACCTCCACATACAGACCCCCAAATACAGAGAGTATATCGCTACACACAAGAAAAAGAGTGAAGGAGAATTGTTACTCCTGTAATCCTTTTTCTTTTCATCTGCTCCTGAATGAAATTGCGTTTCTTCAATGATTTTTCCTCCCATGTATGCATGGTATATGTGTCACGAGGTTGCAAGTCGGTGTTCAGAGTAGAATAGTAGAAATATAATAAAATAGTGAATTGCAATAAGAGGTGGTGACGCGTACCAAAGTGTCGTTGATGGAATGTAAAGACGAAAGAGAATGATAAAAACGATCCCTGTAGCTTTGACTTCCACTGGAAGCTACTTCGTCGAACTGGCGCACTTCCTATTTGGAGGAAACTATTTCTTGTTTCCGCTTCTTAGAGTTCTACAGCTCGTTGATCGGATCGCCAATCCCACCTGAAACTCCTAGCTTTCCACTAAAGCATTAAGCACAGTTAATCAATAATGAAGAATAAGTTTCGTCAAAACCGGCTTACGCTTTCGTCTCCTAACTACTTTAGTTAACGAACTATTTCAGTTAGCGAGATTACAAGGAACATTCAACTAGTTGAGATAATTCAATTCTACCATTAATTTTTCTTTGACGAAAGACTCACGGGCATGTTTGTGAACTATCCGAAAAGCAAGACTCATTTGCAGAACAAATCGGTCGAATTGCGGTCCCCGAATTTCCCTCTTATCCCAATAGGAACGCTCTCCAGACAATCCCCACTCGAATTAGAGGGGATTTCGCCGTGAAGCAGTGCGTTTTGTATCACAGGATCCTCTCTATCTCTCTTGTAGGCTAGAAGGAGAAAGGAAGAGAGAGGGTGCAAAGCCAGGCTCTCTCCTTCATTCCCCATGTGAATATGTATGCCGCGTGTGCGCGTTCATCAATGCCGATATGTAATTCTGCAAGGGTGAACTCGACTCGAAGGGGCGGTGAGTGCACAGTGCGCCAGTGCGCCAGTACACTAGTGCACCAGTGTTTATACAGGGACTTACACGGCCGCTGGGTTTTGATGGTCATGGCTTTTCGAAACTATCGATCTACGAATTTCGCGCAGCAGCGCATCCAACGACTAGGGGCACGTTCCCCCAAATAAAATGTCGCGGCTTACCGTCCTTGCTTTAAACTGCGACACACGTTCTAATCTCCTGATATGCTTTTATGCTGGTACCGATATATATATGTCGTTTTTCATTGTCGCTACCCACGGTGATCCTACCCACCGACCGTGACATATGTTCCGATCGCAGCTGGAAATCGTGCGTTCGAAGTAGCTACTTCTGAAAAAAGACTCTATAAAATACCTGCGTATATTATGTATAGATGCAAAATAACAGGTTCTATTCGTGAAATTAAGTTCACTTTGAAAGAATAAAACGTTTAATGCCGTCTCACTGAATAACAACAGTTTTAATTATAATTTTATACTGAGCTGAAGAACTTGATAAATAGTAGAGAATTATTTAATAACCACGCAAAATAGTTTACCAGAATAATTATATGAGTTTCATTTAAAACTTGTATTTTAAAAATTGTCTCTAAACCTTGAAAATGTACTTAGCTCTCAACGCACTGATGCACTATTTTATGTAGATGAATTTCTCCTGGAATTTGTTGTTTTCAAGTGTTAAGTTTGTCATAAATATAATTCTATGAACACGATCTTGAATATAGTTAGGATTCTCATTACCATTAGAACTGGTGACAGAGACGGAATAGAATTAATCATTGGCAATCCTAATGATACAAGAAAATAGATATTGCCATGAAAGTCGCTCTTTGATTATCCTGCTTTAGTCTTACGTCAGATTCAGCTGTTGATAGCGAGTCGTGAAGTTATTACTTGTTATTCCATGCAACCATTTTCACCGATTCAGGGCAAAGATACCACCAAGTTTCTCGGGAATTGTACGTTTCCAGGTGGAAAACTGTGGTATCTCTACGAAAGGCAAGTAAAATTACGCAATTAGCCGCCATACCGAGCATTGTTCAAGCATTTTTTCACGAGGCGAGGCAACATAGCGAACGGAACGCTGTTGTATTACTCGCGGGAGCCGCCGAGTGGAGTGTATATCTCTACTCGACATGGCCCTGAGTACGCAAGATCCCCTTCTTACTATTATTCGTGATTATCTTAACGACCTCAAATGCATTACATCCCGTAAGACGATTGCTTAAATGCGTTCCTTAGAGGATCCTCAGCTCGCGTTCTTGACACCGATTACTTGACACGTTTCAATTCATTACAACCGCGTCTAGTTTTCCAACGTAACAATGTCACATATATTCTTCGCACATTACTCCGTTTTTCACTGTTAGAAATTCCCCTTGCAAATAACTTTTCCTTAGTTCGTGGAACAAAAGCCAGTAGTTGGTCGATTTCTCTCAGAATTTATGTTAGTTGCATTAATTCGACCTGTGGTCGTTACTGAACGACAAAATACTGGAATAGTTCGCACTAGTGGTAGCCACTAGCATGATTTAATCACGTCTAATCCCTTTAATTCGGCTAGTATGAATTTAAAGTGAAAACAAACTTTGAGAATTCCTGGTTTCCGAGGCGACGGTAACAGTCTGTAAACATAATGGGCTAAGTTAGCATTCCACAATTTTCATGGTAAATACCTGTGCAGTTAACGCGGTGGTTTACTTAACATGAGGATCCTTACGCTCGTCTGTCCATGCGCAAACAATGTTGAAACAGTTGAACTAATTTTCGCTTCATGAAAGTAACTGGAGCTTATTTTATTTAACTTAATCGTTGGCTAGCTAAGGTTTGAGGTAAAGGTCCAGGATAGAACAATTCTCCGTTGGAAACAAGTTTCGTGACCACAAAGCCCGCTGTCGAATTCCTTCTCTTTAAATTGGATTCTATGGTAAAAGCAATTTGAGGATTTGAGGCAAGAGAACAATTTTCAAAGCTAAGGGTGCATCTTGCCGTGCGTGTCCCGGTCCATCAGCTCTTCGTTATTTTAGGAAAGTGGGCGAACGCATGGAATTCGTGGCATGCTCTTTTTATGGCCGTTCGCCATGAATTCCACGACTTGACGAAACTCACCCGCCCAAGTCTGACCCTCATTGTTTTCCACCTGGAATTCTACGTGTTAAAATAATTATCTGCTGTAGATACTTTATATCATTTTCCAAAAGATTAGTTAACAGAGCTATCAGTATTCTCTGCGGGTGCGCGATAAGTGTTTCAGTGAAGTTTAATAGGAAACCACAATCTCACACTTGACTTAAACTGTAATTAAAGATCACTCGTCTTACGTGTACTTGGCTTTTAAACTGTGATAAGCTTCGTACCTTTGCAGCTGATTTAGTACGTGGTTTACGTTATCTTTGCATTTAATTACCAACTTTTCATACGTCAAATTAATTTACAGCCTGTTTTAAAAGTAAAACAATTCTGTTCCACCGGTAATTTGGATTCAAAATTTCAATTTAATTTATCATTTGAATTATTCCTTTTTCGGTCTGATTAGCAGAATGATATATCCTTATTGGGCCGCAGAAATGATTTACGGAAATCAGTGAAGTTATAATTGATACTAGAGAAATTGGCAGTTTTTGGTGTTAAGCGCTTACGCAGAAGAAATAGGGGTTTGCAAATCACAGTCTCAAGTTGAGTCCCCGAGTTAACGTGCAAACGAGGCCGACGTGCGGTTCTAGTAGTGCATCGAAGGGCCTGCGATCAGCGTCGTCGTCGTTAACATTGCAAATTTTCTCAGAGACCGTCCACTTTTTAGCCCGCTAATTTCACTCTGCAATGCAAATCTTAGCCCTTCGATATCGCGCTTGCGCACTCCCCTCTAATTGCCAAGAAGACGCGAAGTCACCGTAATAGGAATTGTGTACATTTTTTTGCAAGAATTTCGAGAATATTGCACTTTTTGGCACTGTTCCAAACGTCGGTGTCGTTGAAATCTCTCCTTTCCTTTTCTATCGTTAGTAAGCCTCGAATGAATTGAACATTCGAATACAATTTTCATTGAGCTCAATCTCGACTGTTTGCAATTTGTTGCATATGCATTAAGCTGCTAGCGACAAAAAGACCGAGGAAAATGTGCTTAAAGGAAAGCTTGTTAGGGGTTTATTGAATCATGGTTTTCGGTCAGCAATGTGGACGTAAGCGCACTGCTGTTGAACCAGCCACTCCTCTTTCTCTGCACATGTGTTAATACTGGCCCCTTTGCTCATTGTTTTACCAGTCGGTTGAGCTTTGGCCTAGTTCCAGCGGAGCAGCCACAGTAAAAATAAAGCAAATAGCACCGCGGAAGTAGTCTGCGCTTGCCGTCGCGGTTAAAGTACATAAACACTGTTATAGTAGTAATCTGTTGTACTTGCATCTTTTGATGATACCAGGATTATTGTATCGAAATAAATACCTCTTGCTTCACATCTGTCGTTCTCTGGTACCTTTGGCTGGCAATTACTACCGATTAACTCGCAGGGTATCGTCCATCACCAGTAGTGCGATCGTTTCTCAAACAACATTTTCCTCGCATTCCGCAAATTGCATCAAGTTCGACAAATGCGCCTCGATGGTATGGTTCTAGAGAATTTACCGGCAATTTCATGCTATTGGGACCAACTGTCGATTGGTGACCGAGTGGTCTGAGAGCTGTCCTGTAAATATGGTGTTCGGTGCGTACCGTTAGGTACGTACCGATTGTAAATGTTGCCTGCAGCGGCGGTCGAACCACGGCTTACGATCGGCACTTAAAGTTGGCAAGCGACGGCTGACCCGCACGTGAACAGGGCCCAATTTCCACCCGATCATAAGCCCTGGCCAGACCTGCGACAGGGTTTTCCCAATTGTTTGCGCCACGTTGCCTGCTCGCTCTTGCACCCCCATGACCAGGGGACCGTAGGCGGACACTACGTTCCAAGACTGCGAGGAGGCAACGATGAGCAGCCAATTAGACGCTAGATTTTAGAAAAACACACCTCCAAGGGCGACCAGCGAGCCCCCACCGAGCTGGAGGAACCTCACACATTTTTGTAAGACACAAACAACAGACAGATAAGTTTCGGACACAGTAGCGAAGACACATACAGAGACACAACCTTTGACACTCAGCACCGATCAAGCCGGACAGCTTGATCAACACACAACAATAAAACGGCCTGACAGCCAATCTGACAATTATCATTTTTTCCCGACCTGAACCGGAAGGGTGGTCCTTCGAGCGAAGAGTTTTGTGCACCTAAAGTGCTAATACCGATCGGGCGGATTATTAAACGGAATAATTTCTCGCGATCGAAACATTGGTCCTTCGAGCCGGAGCTGTTAAGGACTCAGCTAACGAACTACATACAGTGCAAGTGTACAAGTGCCTTGGACGGAAGAACATCGACGCGACGAGAAGCCCTGACAGTGCCTTCATTCGTGGGTCGACGCAGTTTGCTGCCAAGGACGTACGCAACCAACTTGCACCAGCAACAGCACGAGGACTCGTGCTCAACCACGTGACAGACATCACGACAAGACAACGCAACCCCAATCAAAGAGCTCATCCATCGAACTGTAAGTCCTTTCCATCTATTTGTACCACGCAAGATGAATCCGGACGCGACACTTAGTGCGCTGGTCGTTGAGAGGGGTCTGGTGAAGGCCGCATTAACGCGCTTTAAAACCTTTTGCGAAACCGCGGATAGAACAACGACGATAGCCTCGTTTGCGAAAAGATTAGATGCAAATATAGGGTTGCTAGCGCGTTTCGATAAGATCCAGACACAGATCGAAATCATGGTTGCGGATACGGATGCTGCGGCATCGCACATGGCGGAACGCGACACATTCGAAACCACGTATTTTGACCTAATTTCCGCAGGAGAGGAGCACCTCGGGAGAAACCGCCCGGCGAGCATATCGAGTGCCGCGACAAACAGGGCTCGCCGCCAGTGCATTCGGATACCACGCGACTAGGTCTTCGACTACCGGAAATCAAGATACCGATTTTTGACGGCAGCTATAGCGACTGGATTAGGTTTCGCGACACATATCAATCGCTAATCCATGACAATGACGCGCTGTCAGATGTGCAAAAATTCCACTACCTGAACTCCTCACTCAAGGGGCAGGCAGCTAGAATCATTCAGTCACTCGGACTTTCCGCCGCAAATTATGTACCCGCCTGGGAGTCGCTGAAAAACCGGTACGAAGATTCGAGAGCATTGGTGCTACATCACACCAACGCATTGCTTGACGTACAAGGCACCTCGCGCGAATCGCCCGACTCGATTCGACAATTTATCGACGACGCGACAAATCATATGTACGCGTTAAGGACTCTAGGGGAAAACACGAATGCGTGGAGCACCATCGTTTTAGTCATCCTCGCAAGGAAATTAGACGCGAAAACGAGGGGAGCGTGGGAAAAACGGTTGTTGGCATCACGACAGACGCCTACATTCAATGACTTACGCGTATTTCTAGAAGAACAGTGTAAATACTTAGAGCGCACGGTAATAGAAAAACCCACGGTACCAATCGACAAGCAGGTAGCTCGCGGACAAAGAGGAAACCGAAGGACTTCGGTTACAACCCATGTTGCAAGCGCGGTCAATTGTCCCTTCTGCCAGGGTAATCATGCACCGCAGGCTTGCGAGCAATTCCGAATAGACTCTCGAGATGGAAAAATTGAAAAAATAAAACGCGCCGGTGCGTGCTTCAACTGCCTCCAACTCGGACATAGTAGCAGGGAATGCACAGCCAACGCATGTAGGAAGTGTGGCCGAAAACACAACACACTGATCCACACGGAGCCGCGGCAACCATCCACTTCAAACGAATCACCGGCAGCACCCGCAACACCTACGACTTCAGCTACACCTCCTGTACAATCATTTCTTGCCGAATCCACGCCTGACAACGTGGAGCATGTCGTCCTTTCCACCGCCATGGTGTACGTAAAGGGAGAAAACGGGAACAAGTACGAATGTAGGGTATTGTTAGATTCAGGGTCGCAGGCACATTTTGTAACAGAGAATCTTTGCACTCGCCTAGGATTACAACGCACAACCGCCGACACGACAGTCGGATGCTTAGGCGATACAACTCAGGTAGCTAGAAACCGCGCTCAAGTACACATACTTTCTCGCACGACCGGATATCAAGCTTCGTTGTCATGTCTAGTTCTCGACAATATTACATCGACAATGCCGAATTCCCCACTGAAGAGGACCGCCATAAAACCTCCAACGGGCGTAGTCCTTGCGGACCCTTGCGTTTTCAAGCCAGGAGAGATCGATATGTTAATTGGGGCCGGAGCCTTCTGGGAATTACTGTGCGTAGGACAAATAAAGTCAAAGGTAGGAAGTCTAATCTGGCAAAAGACTCAGCTCGGTTGGATCTTAGGGGGTACCTTTCATAGCTTCACACCTCATCCAACGCCATCGTGCCACATGATAACCAATCAGGAGCTACACAACCAGATCGCCCGGTTTTGGGAAATTGAGGACTGCGCGACTAGCTCCGATATGCAAGCCGACGAGAGACACCCTTGCGAGACACACTTTGTGGAAACAACGACGCGCGACCACACCGGTAGATTCATTGTAAATATCCCGTTCACGGAAAGAATCCACCAGTTAGGGCAATCACGAGAACAGGCAGAGAAACGACTATTGTCACTCGAACGCAAATTCCGCCGACTACCGGAGCTAGCAGAACAATACAAGGACTTCATGAGCGAATACGAAAGACAAGGACACATGTCCCTCTTACCTGAAGGTACTGACAACCGAGACCTACCGCATTTTTACCTGCCTCACCATGCAGTATTTAAGGCAGAAAGTACAACGACGAAAATGCGGGTAGTTTTCGACGGGTCTGCCGAAACGACCACGGGACTCGCGCTTAATGAAACGCAGGAGGTAGGGCCCACGGTACAGGATGACCTGTTCACTATTGTACTGCGATTTCGCCTATATAAATACGTGCTGTCCGCGGACGTAGCAAAAATGTATAGACAAATTTTGATCACACCGGAACAGCGAAAATTTCAACGCATCTTGTGGCGCCCAAGCCAAGACCGACCCATTCAAACGTACGAGTTAAATACTGTTACCTACGGTACAGCGTCTGCACCATTCCTCGCGACCAGGGTGCTGCGTCAAATAGGTCTTGACGCTGCAAAGGACTCTCCTGCCGCGAGCCGAGCAATAGTGCACGACTTTTATGTAGATGATTTGTTAACCGGAGCGGATTCCATTACCAACGCCATTAACTTACGGGAACAGCTCACAAAATTATTAGCTTCCGCCGGGTTAGAATTAAGGAAATGGGCATCAAATAGCGCACAAGTGTTTTCGTCGACGGCAGTTACCGAACCCATCCCGATTACGGTCGACAAGGATCCCAAAACATTAGGACTGCACTGGATCGCAAACCAAGACAAGTTGCGATACAGTCTTCATCCCATCACCAGCACCCGCGTGACAAAACGGGTGGTACTGTCAGAAATCTCAAAAATCTTTGACCCGCTCGGATTGATCGGACCCATCACCATTCGCGCAAAGATGTTGATGCAGGAGATTTGGCAGCAACAATTGGACTGGGATGAATCGCTGCCACAAACCTTGCACACAAAATGGACCACATTCAAGGAGGAATTGAATGAGCTGCACGATATCAGCATTCTCAGACGCACCACTGTAGATGAAACACAGGCACTCCAGCTTCACGGATTTTGTGACGCATCCGAGAAGGCGTATGGAGCCTGTATCTATTTACGATCCACCGATCGCACTGGGCACACGACGGTGCATCTTCTGTGCGCCAAGTCACGAGTTGCACCCCTGAAAAAGATCTCATTGCCACGCCTTGAACTCTGCGGCGCAGTGCTATTATCAGGGCTGATGCAGAAGGTAAAATCTGCCGTCGAGCTACATGTTCCAGAGACATATTACTGGTGTGACTCTACCATTGTCCTTGCCTGGTTGGCCGCATCGCCAGGTAGATGGAAAACCTACGTGGCAAACCGGGTATCCGAAATCCAGAGACTCACCGATGCCGATACCTGGAGCCACGTGGTGTCAGGGGAAAATCCCGCGGACTGCATTTCCCGAGGGACGACACCCGCCAATTTGAAGAAGCACACTCTTTGGTGGCATGGCCCGAGTTTCTTGACAAGGCCAAGGGACCAGTGGCCTGCCAAACTGACAAAGGCTCCGGACACAGAAGCCGAAAAGAAAGGCACTCCAATCGTGCTCCAAACAGCGATAACGGACCCACTTAATATCTGCGAAAGATATTCTTCGTTTACCCGACTACTGCGAGTCGTAGCTTATTGCATGCGATTCCTAAGGTTAATTCGGAGTCGGCCAAAGACCAGCCACTCCACGGAGAATCCTGAGTGGCTTTCTACAAAGGAATTGGAGGACGCACGCATACGCGTATGTAGACTAGCGCAGCAGGAAGAATTCAAAGACGAACTCCGACTTCTACACCGGTCAGAAGAAGTTCCGGGAAACAGCAGGCTGGTAAGCCTACGCCCATTCATCGATGAGTCTGGACTCTTGAGAGTCGGTGGGAGGCTCAGCAATGCGCGGATTCCGTACGAACAGCAACACCCCATCATCTTACCAGCAAAACACCCGTTGACGTTGCTCATCGTTACACACGAGCACCAAAGATTGCTACATGCCGGCTGTCAACTTACAGTGGCATCCCTCCGAACGCGATATTGGCCGTTATCTTGCAAGGGAACCGTAAAGAAGGTGATACATCGGTGCATCACTTGTTTTCGAGCCAAACCGCCCGAAACGCAGCAATTAATGGGCGACCTACCTGCGCCGCGACTCACCCCGACGAGACCTTTCTCTACCTGCGGCGTCGACTACGCCGGACCGTACCGCATAAGAGATAGAACGCGTACGAAAACAATCACGAAGGCCTACGCATGTATATTTGTATGCTTTTCGACGAAGGCAGTACATATCGAACTGGCCACTGACTTAACTACCGACGCATTTTTAAATTGTTTCCGCCGATTCATCGCGCGACGTGGACATTGCGTACATATATATTCCGATAACGGAACGAACTTCACCGGAGCAAAAACCGAGTTAGGCAGACTATCAGCTGATGGAGAACATAATGCAACGATTGCGAATTTCTTGGCCAACCAACAGACTCAGTGGCATTTGATTCCGCCACGTGCACCTCATTTTGGAGGTTTGTGGGAGAGTGCGGTCCGGTCAATGAAATTTCACGTAGGGCGAGTAATCGGCGACCAGATCCTAACGTTTGAAGAGCTATACACCTTGCTGGTACAAGTAGAATCCTGCCTAAACTCCCGACCCTTGTCTCCCATCTCTGACGATCCTAATGATTTCACTCCCCTTACCCCAGGGCATTTTTTGATTGGAGAGTCAACGACGGCTCTGCCGCATCCAGATCTAGCACATCTGAAAACCAATCGGTTGAACCGATATCAGCTACTCCAAAGTATGTTGCAGAGTTACTGGCGCCGCTGGCACACGGAATATTTACACAATTTACAGCAGCGAGGCAAATGGAGAACCCAGACAGACAACCACTTGACAGTTGGGACCTTGGTCATCGTCAAGGAGGACAACTTGCCACCACTGCAGTGGCGACTAGGACGTATCCTGGAGCTGCATCCTGGAAGGGATGCTGTGACACGGGTCGTCACGATCAACACCGCACAGGGCGTTATAAAACGCTCGATCCAGAAGATCCGCGTACTGCCTACCAGTGACAACGAAGAAGCGCCAAGGACTGTGGATCAACCTAATCCTAATTAACTCCATAGCATACTAAGTCTTGTATATATGTAATGTTTTGTATATTTGTATGTATGTAGTTCATATTTAGCTCATAGAGAACACACACATAATGACACATCTCGAATTAATTGAAAATAGATTTTCAAGGCCGGCGGCATGTTCGGTGCGTACCGTTAGGTACGTACCGATTGTAAATGTTGCCTGCAGCGGCGGTCGAACCACGGCTTACGATCGGCACTTAAAGTTGGCAAGCGACGGCTGACCCGCACGTGAACAGGGCCCAATTTCCACCCGATCATAAGCCCTGGCCAGACCTGCGACAGGGTTTTCCCAATTGTTTGCGCCACGTTGCCTGCTCGCTCTTGCACCCCCATGACCAGGGGACCGTAGGCGGACACTACGTTCCAAGACTGCGAGGAGGCAACGATGAGCAGCCAATTAGACGCTAGATTTTAGAAAAACACACCTCCAAGGGCGACCAGCGAGCCCCCACCGAGCTGGAGGAACCTCACACATTTTTGTAAGACACAAACAACAGACAGATAAGTTTCGGACACAGTAGCGAAGACACATACAGAGACACAACCTTTGACACTCAGCACCGATCAAGCCGGACAGCTTGATCAACACACAACAATAAAACGGCCTGACAGCCAATCTGACAATTATCATTTTTTCCCGACCTGGACCGGAAGGGTGGTCCTTCGAGCGAAGAGTTTTGTGCACCTAAAGTGCTAATACCGATCGGGCGGATTATTAAACGGAATAATTTCTCGCGATCGAAACATATGGCTCCATAGACTATGCTATCTACAACACGCTCCTCATAATTGCTTGCGTTAATTTTCTCGGCTGAGCATTGCGGTTAACTCAACCTCTCAGAAATTCAGGAATTTATACCGTTCGAGTATTAAACTCAAAACAGTCTCAGCAAATGTTCATGTGTATGCACCTTCATCAAGCGTGAGTAGCTAACCGAACATTAAACCACCAGGTTATCGCGTATCCACGCAGCATTTCGATTTATGCATACTGCGAACACGCACGAGTTTCATGCTCGAACGAGTTTGATTTTGCACCAGCCACTAATTGTATTTGCTGGCATGGGTTTTCTGGGACAGTGGTTTATCCCGCTTTCGAGCTGTTGGTTACTAGGTTTGGATTAATATCGCAGCTTTGTCTTTGGCAATTGGATCTATGGGATAACACCCTGACTTCTAATAACGCAAACTATCGGCATTTCTATTACAAGATATTTGAAATAAATCATACTCAATTACTTTTCTTTCAATTAGCTGAATTTAATAAGTAACCGTAAAGTGATGTCATCCGTTGCAAGTAGCATATAAAAGGTTTTAACAACAATACAACTACTTAATAGTAATAGTAGCATAATTTACGTGAAAACACTCATATCTAAATGAATTCAAATCAACTTGACAGTCGATGATTCGACTAATGTAATTGGGTTAAGGACGAAAGCATCTTCATTATCCGAGACAACATTTACAATCACAGCCAATATTATTAGAGGAGGTTTAAATTTATTACCCACGCGGCGTATTTCAAACGAATCGCCGATTATTCATCAATCTAGGAACGCCGCGTATGAGTCAATGGAGACGAGCTTCCGAATGGGAACACCAACAAGGCGAATCATTATGAGGGACGCCGTAACCCGCAGCGCTAAATCGATCGCACGAGCAGAATTGTAGATCTAAAGTGGAAGGGAGACAGAGATGCGTGTAATTAACATCGCGTCCTAATTAATTCCTAGCGAGACGCGCCTCCGTTCCTCGGCCCGTTACCTTCCACCCTCTGACTTCCACCTAGAGCCTTGGATGATTCTCTCATGGGTCGTGACTATTCGCTGCTTCGTAGCCCCAATTGAGAACCGCGCGTGGAATAATTTTTACCTTTTTTAGTCGAGGTGATAATGATACCCTTATATGTGAAGAAAGATGGTGTGCAAGAATCAGCCCAATATGGGATAATTGATGTGAGAGTCTCTATAAGTCTACTATGAATAAGTATCAGTGGAAAAGTGACGATGGGGGGAAAAAATTCTACTTCCTCCTTCCTTCCTTCCGCTGTTGGTTGGGTTCAGTTTCTCTTGAATTTCTTTAAGTTGTGGGGGAGTCATTAAATTAGAATTACTGTAAGTCCAACTACTCGGAAGATATTCAATCTCGCTCCAGTGGCACTCCTAGACTTCCGCAAACTTGTCTACGCGTTCGAGTCAAGTTGTTTTCGACGGACTTGATGGATCGTTATGGACTCGGTTTAAAACTCTCGGAGAAGTAGTTTGCAAGGGTAGACCGGCAAATGATCGAGTCGGGATACACGGTCGTCCCCCACTTGTTGATGGGTGGAGGCTCGTCATTAACCCAGATAATGAGTACTGAGGGCTGGCCGTTCAGGAAGTGTGCCAACCGCGTGGATCTACTCTTCTGATCGCGGAACTCGTTCTACTCAAACAAATCAATCCAATTCTTCATCGTTCCGCACGCGTTCTATTCGTTTCTGACACTCAACAATTCACTAACGAGCACCAAAACCTAATAAAGCGAAACATCGGGCTCTCCATTTGGATCGAATAAAGTCAAATTAAATGATGAAAGGAAAACTTTTATTTTTGGTAGTGATACAATGTCCATATTATGCAATTTGTCGTAAGTTATTGATAATAAGAGTAGAGTTATTTTGTGCGTGATTTATGAGGTGAAGCTGACGGATGTTGATTGCTAACAATAAGATCAGTCGCTTAATTATGACTAAAACCTTGCTGAGGTTTAGAGTAGTCGCGTGACAGTCGGCGCCGGTAATTTGCACACAATCACGCATTGCA
Source organism: Trypoxylon attenuatum (assembly GCA_963989405.1). NCBI lineage: Eukaryota > Metazoa > Arthropoda > Insecta > Hymenoptera > Crabronidae > Trypoxylon > Trypoxylon attenuatum. Next base: position 15,511,885 of record OZ022491.1, read on the forward strand.
CCTTCCTTATCCGATGAAATCTCACGCGACTTTCTCCCAGGAGGCTCGACTTCCCTTTTGTTTACACGCGAGGTGCGAACCGATTACTCGTATTACGCCTGAATGCGTAGTTTGGCCGCTGACAATGAGACTAACATTAGTCAGGACCTCGAACGAATTGCGTCAATGCAATATTATTGATGTCACTTCCCGATCTACCTTCGAGTTAAATCATTGGGAAGCAATTAATCGATCAGAAATACTAACTTCCTAATTGTAAGATTCATTATAAGCTCATTGTCAGTGAAGCTTATCGCGAAGTTTATTTTCATTGCCTTTATAATTCTGCCATCTTTTTTAATAGGAATTCGTCAAACGGAATTCAGATTTTAATTAACATTAATATCGTCTATACTGCTGAAAAAACGAAAAAAACTTAATATTAAGTTAACGATCAAGCCAATATTGTTTTATTATGTCACTTACAGTTATTTATCTTTTCCGTTGACTTTTTTACTGAACAGAAATCTTGAAGGTTTTGCGTGGTTCCTTTCCCCATTAATCAGCTGACGAAGCCTTAGCCAAGTTACAGTCACAGATTTTAGCCAGTATCTTTCTATTTGAAAGATGTATCGCGATGAGGCCAAGACAAACGAGTCATGTCGAGGATGTAGCGTACTACGCTTGGCACCAGTGTCAAACAACTTAACTCACGCGCTCTCCCTCATCTGATTCACGGCAAACAGATCACCGTGACACCTAGCTTCTCGCCCTTAATTAGCTGGCTCACAATTAATTGGCCCTCTCTGCTAGGGGAAGCCTTCAGACGCACTTTTCCCTTCGGCGGACCTTCCTTCCCTTCGGCACGATCTCCTCTTCCGTTCGCTTGCCGCTAACACCTCTTATTCTGGGCTAAAAATAGACGCGAAATACACCACATCGCAATCAAGACAACGAACCTTCATCCTTTCCTCACGTGTGCTCCATCAACAATCTTGTTTTTCCTGTCGACTGTACACCGAGACTCTAATTTCTGTTCGAGATCCTGATTAATTCTTTTCTCACTGTTAATGGCTGAATTTATTATTTCCTTCTGAACGAGTTAGTCAGACGGGATTCTGCTACTGGTACTAGTTTCGATTCGGTTACTGGTATTCAGTATGAAATTATTTATAAGGCTTATATTAGAGTTATAAATATTTGATTAGGAATTGAATGATATAATAGGCAACGAATTGTTAATGTCTTTAAATGAATCGCTGGCAGTAGAAGCTAGTTAATAAGCTTCCGGTTAATAGCTTTAGAATAGTTTGATATACTATGTAAAAATTGAAGTTGGAGGATTTAATGATCATAATATTCAATAGCCAGAATAGTAAATTATGTACAATGGAGAAACCCCGATTTATAGTAAATTGAAATAAACTTTTCTTTACACAATTCAGAGCCTGTTAGGCGGTCAGTGTGTTAATAGGCTGAAGCTTATTTAAAGTTCTTCAACATTTTCAAAGTTTCCATTGAATAACGCCTGAGATAGTATTCGGGAGAACTGGATATTGAATGGGATATTCGTATTGGCAGAGGGAAATGGGATTTCGAAGGAACAGAAATGTGCCAATGGCCAGAAGCACGAGTGGAACAATAGACTCTCTGGAAGGAAGATTTAGAGATTAAATAGCTGGTTACAAGAGTGGTATTGAACATGGAACCAGATTGTTTCTCTGGGAGTGGCATTAAATCTCTAATCTTGTAGTCTCATTCTAATTTGACAAAAGACGTCACGGAACAAGCGCAGTTACAAGAAATATCCTGAGGTTGTTGACAATGTTGTCAAACACTGTTTTGAATAGATGTTTAGCATTGGGGAGTCGCAACACTACTGGCTTTATATTCGAGCCAAACAGCTTCCTGGCGGACTTACAAATGTGAATCGGAGTAAGTGCGCTCGTAGCATTGGAATGAGGCATTTCTTACGTCATCGATCGCTGGCGCGGCGCGTGTTCTTAACCCCATTCGCGAGCGAGGTCAGAGGCAAAGTTCCTCATTGATTTCGTAGAAATCTCGTTAGTCCCAGTGCACGGAAAACTGTTGCATTCAGATACTCGAAAAAGTTTTACCAACGTCTCCTTCCAATTAAATTGCAATTATTGCAACTCAATAACAACGATTATCGATTGAAAAAAAGAGCAGGAACATGTCTAGAAATTTCGAGAATTTAACGTAATTCCATATATGAAAGCAAAGTTTTTTTCATGCACCCTGGAAATATTATTCAGAGTCTGTGGATTACTTCGTCGAGAGTTGACGTAAAATTAATTTTGCTGCCTTTTTCCGACCAAACTTCACGCATTCCACGTAATTAAAGTTTACAAGAAGTCGCAGGAATATGTCATACTCGCGTACGTGGACGATTAAAAAACTGGTTTGCCAAGTTGGAGCGTGGCGGCAAGGAGACCGGGAGGCGAAGGTGGAGGAGGATGGGTTTTGGGTCCGAAGCAAGCGCAGGTGTGTAGCGTCTCTGGTTCCGGCCAGGTATTCTTAGGTTAGGTTAGTTTACCTGGCTCAGGTGGCGATGCACGCGCGTGCAGGTGCGCTCGATCCGTGATTCTCTTGGCTCCTGGCAAAATAAGTTCAGGTTCCTTCGCATCTGCAGACCTTCGGTCAAGAGATGACCGTTTCCTTTGTCTCCTGCGACTTTTAAGTAAAAATTTTCCTTTCGATCTGATCACTCATATTTTTAAGTGCGTAAAATACTACATCTCTAATTGAAGATGAATTGAATTTTAATTATCGAATGTTCCGCAATGTTAGAGTTCCTAGTTTGTATCTCCGGAACATACTTCTAAAAGTACAAAAAATTTGTGCCAGTTTATATCGCGGTATCATGAGAAGGCAGGTGCCAATTATGGTGCAACGATCTCGAAAATCACCTTTACCTTTCTGTCCCTTGAATATATTAAAGCGCATAGTTATCGACTAAAAGAGACGTTCTGATGAATAGGTCTCAACTCGTGACCCGATTTAATTCACATTTAGACAACCGATTGCTCTTGTTTTGTTTTTTCCTTCGTCAGAACGAAGGGAAAAGGTTCCCATTTGGTTTCATATTTTCTGGAGAGGCCGTACTCTCGCCAGAAAGTGGTTACCTCGTGCTCGTTGTAATTAATGCTGCGACGTAATTTTTCAGTGCAACTCGAAACTGACGTGTTTCAACTGTGTTTTGAAATGGAAATCGCTTCGAGAAGCACTTCGAAACGTGGTCTAAAGCATCGGGTATTTCTTTTCGCCGTATCATCAGCTTCCTCTGAAAGAAAGAGGGTGAAAGAACTCCCTAGGGTATGAAACTTGAAACACGAGAATTAACTCAGACTTTTACATGATCGGAATAAACAATAAGCTCTTAAATGCTTGACTCGAGGGTAGAGAGTGTACATTGAATCGCAAAATGAAAAATCTTGTAATTAGCGCTCGATGCTTTTCCGTCATGGTGAATAGAAAAGTAATGGAAGAGGGGGGATTCGTCGGTTGGTCCAGCTGCTCGAACCACCGACAGACTAATTAATTCCACTAATTGCGTTAAATCATAAATCTTGCACCGACCAGCCAATTTAAATCGAGAAATTGAACGGTTCCTCGTTAATACGAGGATTAAAATTTCATTAATTAACGAATTACTACGAACAAATTTAAATTCGAGATCACCGTGTGTACGGAAATGAAGGAAAAAATCGGCTAGCGCAAGAGGTTTCACAAGAGTCGGAAAATAGACTGAGAGTGTTTTGAATATGAAAAAAAAACGTGTCTCTTTAGGAATGGATGATCACGAGATACAATCAACGGTGGAATCGATATTGGGACCTGGAGTAAAGGTGGTCGATTGCGAAAAGAAGTCCTGTGTTAAAGAAGAGGAAGTGCTATTGATAAATGGGGTGCCAATACCCCTCGAAGGCCCAGATGGAGTGGCTATTCGCGAAGCCATGATAACCGGCCAAGTGCCACCCTGCGATCTGCTTAATCAGATCCTGGTCAAGGCCGGAATCTTAAGGTAGCGTCGTGGATCCCACTAATAATATATCTTCAATTATAATATCATTTCTGCTATTTATTTCATTTCTTCAATCTACAACCTTCCCATTATTCTTCTAAAATCTTTTATATGCCATATCTTCATATCGCCACAGTATTATCCATACATTTTATTTTAACCACTGCAATTATTACCTCTACATTTCTCAATCTGTCATTACGTTTGAATTTTTTTTCTTTTTTTTATCACAGCCCTTGAACTTTAGAATGATTCTATCTCGAGTATCATTTGCTTGTAAACCTTTTACTTTCCGCTTTTGTACGGGTTCGTTTAAACCCTGGTGGGATGCGCGGCGCTATCCTATAACGTGGCATGCTTCTAAAAAGGGCCCCGGTGCGTCTGGAGACCTCGTTGAGCGTAAAATCGTCGATCGTGACGAAGGAGGAGGTGACAGTGGCGCGAGACGGAAAGGTCGTGGACGAGAGGAATCGCGAGACGAAAGAGAACAATTATTACGCCTCGTCGACCAGCGAGATATGGGAGCCAGTTGGCATCGTTCACCGGCCAAAGAACATTAAACCCTTCGACAGCTCCGACGAGTCCAGACCCAATTCCAATGCCAGCTCCGATCAGGGATATACTACCAACACTAGCAGCAATCATGTGCTAAGGGAGACTGGTGCTTCCTCTACGGTAGGCTGTCCGATTTGCGAGGATAACGATCCCGATTGTGCGCGCAGGTGCCTCGGAGGACTTACTGGACTTGGGACTAAAGTCCCTATGCAGACTACCAACTCGGCGGTAAGCAATTTACTTGCACGAGTTATTTCATATCTTTTTATTCCATGGATTATCCTGTAGCACCTTTGATCCTTACATCCGAATTAACGACAAACTCTTTTAGTTTATAATTTAAATGCACCATTTTCTATATTGCTTTTAAGAAGAAACGAATTGTGGAAGTTTATGATCCGACAAGTTGTTTCTCGTTTTCTATGTGTCTGCGGTTTCTATTAGAAGCTAAACGTCAATTTCGCGTTTTATGGATCCTGGAGTGCAAGAGTTAGAGTGCAGAAGGTTAATAAAATTTGTACTCTCTCCGTAGACTTTGCTGATCTTTTTTAGATTCGTGGAAAGTTTAACGTGTAGTGTTCGGTGAATTTACTCTTTTAGCCTATCGAAATCAATGTTGTAGCTTTCTATCTCTCGATATAGTCTCATGTGTGTTCCTGACAGCTATTAAACAGGTGCAAATGATCTCACCCAACTGTTCGATGCTTACGTTCGAGTTAACAATTTCTAAGAGAAAGGCAGTGAAATTGATTTAGTTTAGTCTTAATTACCGATTTGATAGGTCACAAGACAAGTGCAAGTTTTCCTCCGGTCCTCTTTCTCTTTTCGCACTCCCTGTCTTTCTTCTCTTTCTGTCCTGTTTGCTGGTCTGTTTATACAAGCGCGGCTCTACTAATATAGCTGACAGGCCTCGGTTAATGGCAGACCTTCTACATTCTGTGGGAGCGAGCACCGCTGGATAGAAAAGTACCCTGGCGAAACGAGTTGCCATGTAACTTGCCATATAAGCTGCTTTGTCGGCTCCGTTTTGCGGAAACTTATCACCCATGTTACTCGCTTTTAGGTCAGATTTCTAGCTTTCTTCAGTTTTTCCAACTTTCAAAATTCTCTTAAATTATTGTCTCTGTCGCGCCACTGCGCACACTCTTTCGTGTTTAAATCGATACAAAGCAGATCTTTGTACAACAGTCCACACGACAATACTAGAAATTGATTTGCAAGTGAATCTAATCAACAGCATCCAATCGGTCAAATACATTTAAACATAGATACAATTAGTGTAAATAGTGTAATTTCAATTACGGAAAATTTATAACAATCTGTCATGATTTATCGAGCTTCGAGCGATAGTTGGTTCGGAAGCAGAGAGATCCTTTGGATCCAGGGAGTTCCATTTTTAAGTTAATCGGATATCGAAGACAGCGGCGAGCACTCGTTATTCGCGATACGTGCGAGGGGATCTTAACGAGGCGAGTTTTTTCTTGTTCCGCTGGGCCGGCGGAGCAGAGAGGTGAGTCAATCGTTAGGTAGGTTGGTAGGTAGGTTGGTAGCTGCTGGCTAGCAAGAACACACTCCGTGGCTAGCTCGCTTTCAGCGCAAGAAAACGTCGCGATGTTCACGGGGATATATCCGTGCCTGGCAGACTGAGTAATGTTCGATCGCCACATACGGAAATCTGAAGCACCGGTACGAACGTTTCTTTTCCTGCGTGCCATAGTTTCGAGATCGTACAGATCTGTGATCGAATCGATTTTCCATCGATCGTTTCTCCTTTTACAGCTAAAGTTCCTTTAATGATCAATTTTTCTAAGTGAAATACTTAACAGATATACATACATACCATTGCTCATTGTCATTGTTTTACACGGTTTTCTTGGAATCACGCCTATAAAGTACTTCACGTGCAATGAAATATTCAGCATCTTTCAAGAAATTCGAATATCTACGAATTTTTGCAAATGGCAAAGTTTTTGTAATACGGACCTTTCTTTCCGCGACTATCTCAGAATCTTCAATTCCGGAAACTTTGACAGCTACATTATGAGAAATTTCTCCGCGGAACAATTTTCCTCGGTTGTATTTGCCAAATTGAAAAATCGTTCACTTCGCGAAATTTCTCATAGCTTATTCGACTGCGGAGCGCGAAGAATGCAGATTCCTTTATTGCGATTTTACGGAGACAATACGTCGTAGATTCCAGCTCGCGAGAGGGGAAGAAATTGCGGCGCAAAATCCCGCTGTCCAACAATGCAGATACAACGTTAGTAGAATTTTGGAGTGGTCGATTATTAAGGTAGCTCATTAAGCTCTGAGACATTCGACGTCTGCTAGCAGTTTCCCGTCTACCAAGTCTGATGCGTTAGTGTGAAAGGTATCTGCATAATTGCACCATTAACGATCGTATCGAAGGGCAGACTTCTTGCACGGCTGGCATTGTTTTGTCGCAGTTGAGTGCAGCCTTGTGAAAATCGTGCTAATATATCGCTCCACTGCACCACTAGCGTATGTGTCTACTTGTGCACCTGCAACAGGATGGTTGCACGTAGGACGTAATCTATCGGCTCAGTGTTAATGATACATCGACGAACGAGTCACCACGCCCCTTTGATTTCCATAGAATTATAGCCTATATCTTCCTTTTGCCATCAGTTTTCAGGGAATACATAGTTAGATCCATTTTGAATCAAGACTATCAATCTTATTTTCATATCTTCCATTTAAGGAAAAGGAGAGAAATAAAGGTGTAAGAGAAGTTGCTGATTTATTCATTTGACATTCTAAGTACCCTTGATTCTCGTTAACTATAGATCCAAAATTACTGAAAAATTTTGTGCTCCGTTGATCGGTATTGATCCACGAATTTATCTGTAGTTTTGGAGTTTTATTGTGGGTTTTTATGAACTTTTTGGTCTCTTTTCTGAGAATCTGTTTTACCGGTGGCTTCTGCTAGCCGACAGATGCTTTTAACCTTCTGCTGGTGAACTAGCAGCAAGTACTAGAGCTTCCCAGTGAGCGCCACAGATCGATGAAGGCTCCAGTAGGTAACCTACCACTTGCTGAAACTAGTTGCTGCTGGTTGGCACTTTACCAGCAAGTAGCAGAGTTCTACTATACTTATCCTGCTACCAGTAGCAGGTAGAATCGTATCAACAAGAGGTACAACGGGAAGTTATCTTTGGTTGGCAGACCATTGGTAGGTTGGACAGTATCATCACTTGGAAAAACGTTGTATCAAACCCTCGCTCATTAATAGTAAATGATAATAAGTGCATCAGCTAAATTCAATATTGCATTAAAAAAAATCTAATACTTATTGAAACAGATATTTTAATCCAGCATTTTTGTAACTTCACATAATTCACTTTGTTAATATTCACTTTAACTATGTTATTATACCCCATTTGCCAACATCTTTGTTTTTTACACATTTTTAGTACATTTTTCAGGAAATTCTTAAATTGAATGGGGATTTTATTGTCTCTTCTTACCGTGCATCGTTTTGGAATAAATTGGACTCAATACTTAGAGAGAGACTTGTTTCTCAATCCACCTTGAGTTACGTCCATTAACTGAGGATCTTGATCCCTAGGTTGTTCGAGTTGGAGAAGCGAGCTGGTGCTTCGAATTTGTCAAAGTTACGAGCATATAACGACACAGTCTACGTGACCGGCTTGCACGGTCCGCTTTATACTGGGAATTTTCTTTTCCTCCTGAGAGAAACTGACTTTGTGAGTCGCGTTGACGAGCTGACATTCCTAGCGCTCTTCGATACGTGCCCTCCTCGCCATCTTTATGGCACGTGATATCGCATATTTCCTACCCGTATCTCTTATACTGCTTTAAAATGCTTCCCTTTCGAATTGAATTTTGACACTAACTCGCCCAAATTCCAACGAAATAAGTGCCCTTGATCGGTCAATATTTTCTCTAGGATCTTCCAAATCAATTGAGTATGCGTGAATTATTAAAGAATTCGTCAATCGTGATATTTGGCTTGTCGGAATTATTGAAGGAAATAGCGAATGGTTTATGTGAATTTCTTCTTACTACCATACGAATACACGTACTTTCAAAGTTCTTTCCTACAGTTTTATGTGCACGTCCGTTTACTTTCCATCATTGGACGATCTGTATCCAGAAAGTCCAGTTTCTCGGGGCTATGACGTTGATCCCTTACGTGGCTGGAATCAATCATTCCAGCTATGAAAATTCCATCAGTGGATAAAGTCAAAATTTCCTTTGAAAAATTATCTCGCTTATTCTATCTAACAGTTTATGTGAATTCATAGACTAACACATTCCAGAATTTTTTTCCACTTGGCAATTAGAGATGTGCAAACTTCCGGTGGAAAAATATGCTCGTTCAGGTTCAATTCCAAGGTAGATTGGTGTTTAAGAATCAGAGGAAGGGGGAAGAAAGTGGTTGATTGGATAGCTTAGGACGTAAATTACTCGAGACCCTCGAAGGGATTCGCCAACAAACCGACATGGCGCGCAGCACGGTGTCGTGCTTCTCACCGATGACCCTCTACTCGACACTCTGCGAGCAACACCAAATGGGAATTAGAAAACCGATCTATAAATCCAATTAAATTTCGTAAAGCTGTCAACCGTAGAAAGAGCTACGGTACTGACCGCCAGACACCCATTAAATTGCATTTTGCACCTCTACTGCCTTGTAGAGCGACTCGGCTGTCAGTTGGTTCTTCCAAATTTCCAATAAACCTCTTATACTAACAATCACTTCAAAAGTAAATCTAAATCTACGTGTCAGCTGTTTGCAAAAGAAATGATTGATCGTTAAAAAAGGTCCTCCGGTAAGAAATGCTTAAACATTTTCTAAAATAAAAATGATTCAAGTAATGACAGTGTATATGCAAGGTAGAAACAGATAGGCTAAAAACAAGTGATTCGCGTCGAGCGAATCTATCAATACTCTGGGTACCAATGAGAAAGTTAGATTAGAAAAAGTCGCGAGTACTGTGAGTTTCATTGGTCGAAGCTTGGGCCAGAGTGCTGTTTACCGTGGAAATATCAACGATTAGCAAATAATCACAGTGAATAACACGAAATATCCTTGCGCACCCTATCGTAATTGGATTCGCAAGTGGCTCTGACACGTCAGTTATTTTTTTCCACGCGTACCCATTCCGGAAGTATGTACTTTATTTCGCGCTTTAAAATTGAATAATTTCCATTATAAGAAGACACATGTATATGTATGTATGCTTCGAGCCTAATGATAATCCGATGACTGAATTGCATTAATCGGCGAAAGGGCCCTGGTCGATTGACATAAATTAAAATCGTGGTTATCTCGCTAGAGCTCCTGTCCGTTGTATCACTGCAACCACAGGATAATTGTCGCTGCTGGTGCTTGCGATTGACGTTATCTGTGTCCCGGCAATCACCACCATATCACGCTCATTCAATGCATGCTCATTTAATAGGCCTCTGTCTTCTCACTATTCGATGTCCGGCTCATTAAAATAACTATTGGATTGTTGTTCCCATCTTCCCACAGTAACACATAATGTTATATCGTATAAAACGTGTGTTTTACATGTATACTTAATCAGTGCGACTCATCGGTAGACTGGGAGCATTTATGCAAATATGAATTTATTTACTGTTGTAAAATTCCTGGGACTCAATTATACAAAGTATGGTACATATATTGTACATACAGATTTACATGCGTGTTCTATAATTCGTCTACTTCGTTTACAATTGTTCTATAACTGACTGGGTTTGCAAGTGTTATCGGATATTTTACAAGTATTCCACTTTTGGGTTTGCAAGTACTAGTGAAGCTTTTTACGTAACTGGCTCTACCTTTTATAACCGAGAGAAAAATTGGCTAGTACCATCGTGTACGTCGTTATTCGGATAATAGAGCGCCGGATACTGTTTTTCGAGGGTATTTCCGGCTGATAGAAAGGGATACATCGTTTCAAAACTCCGGACAGAATGATGAGGATGGAATAGTAATATTGTTGACGTAGTCGTCAACATGTATAAATCCTTGATACCGTTATCTTTCTATGGGAAACGTGTGATCTGAATTGGTGCCAGATGTGTATAATAAATTAGGTATATGTGGTTGTATAATTCAGGAATTTCCTTCCCGTTTTACAAGTCTGTCGTGGTATTCAAACATCCGGTACGAGGTTGATCGCTCGTTCTCTACGATTTTGCAAAATTGCTAGCCATCGTTACTCTTGGGACAATCCATTTCCGGAGAAGATCGCAGAGGCCTTTGGCTGATCGATCGTTTTCCCGGAGGAACATTCCGCAAATAGCAATTCGATTTGTATCGGGTCTATTTCTTCAAGTTTTCTTCGTCGTTGCTTCTGCCGTTCGCTACGATGCACTCGGGCAATTTTTTTTACGAATTCTATTTCGATCGTTACTCTCAATACTTATCTTCTTTACCTGCCAACGCTACTTTTCCCTTGTTTACACAAGTAGTTACACGATTATACACGTGGGTTTTAATTTCGGTTTTACAATTGGAAGATTCAAACGATAACAAGAATAAGGCGTTTTTACTTTTTGCAATTACAATCTTACATAAAGTTATATTAATTTAATCCTTGGGAAGATCTAAAGAGTGTTTAGGAACACGTAGTTTCAAGAGGATCATGTCGCTGGTTTTATTTTACCAGGTCTGTGGTAAATTGGTAAACAGGAGTGAGTACACACAGTGGTTCCATCACGAACCACTGACGAGTCTATAATCGTTTCTGGTATATTCGCCGTTCCTCCATCGTTCCTCACCTAGATTCCATTTCCACCGTACTATTAATACGCATTTTCGCGTCTACCACTGCGTCTCTTGGATCGAGGAAGCCGAGAGGGCCGCACTGCCGAAAACAACCGAGTAGTGTCGTTTTCTATGCCCAGTCGTGGAATCCTATTCGCGGTCTCGCATTTTTTTCTCTCGCCTTCTTGTTAACCAGATACCTTGTCTGTTCTCGTCTCCCGGCGACCAGTGCGCGCGTCTGGAGTATGCTTGATCCTCGTCTTAAAAATAGAGAACTTCTCGTTGCTGACTGTCAGTCTTCAGTTCGATTCACTCCTGTCACTATATACGCCAATAGTAATCGATCTTATTGGGGTTCCATTCGGCTTTGACTTTCGTTGTCAGTTGGTGCTCCGAATTCTCCGGTGAATTATATGAACTCTCGTTGCTCATTCTTTTTAATACGACACACGAGTGCCAAGTGTGGACAGTGCGAAGTGAAGACGTGATATATATATATATATATATATATATATTGGTCTCTCATCGAAATGAATACGTAGCATTGGAGGATCAGTGCCCATCGTCGAATCTTCCCGTAATAACTATTCGAGTTTAGTGTCACATAAATGTCGACGATAAAGAGCCGGTCGAATCAATGCAGGTTTCGAGCACGAAATCCCGATTTCGTGGAGACTCGAGAGAATCACGGATTCCCTCCCATTCGGAATTGAAAGAGAGGAGAGGGGTGAGTGAGTCGTTTCGCGAAATCGCGTATGTGGACCGCGATAATGGGAACCGTTTCGATGGCTTGCTTACGTGGACACGTTGAAAGAAAAGGAAGCATATCTCCCAGACCAAGGCGCGTTTCTTGAAAAAAAAATGCTCGTTTCTAGCGTTTCCTTAAATGATCGAGTGTATTCTACTGAAAGTACGGAACGCATTCGAGGATCGACTACCATAAATCTCACGCTTTTGCCGATCCAGACTCGACAAGATTCCTGCTCTCGTTCCTCCTTAGCATCCTTCCTCTCGCGACTTCCGACTACGTGTTTCCTGTTCGTAGGAGCTTCCGGCAAATAGCTGCGCGAAGCCAGATTTATCGATTCACCGGACACCGTGCGCGTTGCAGGGTCTCTGTTCGGTTCGAGACGAAACTTTCCACTTGTCTCTTGAAGGCAGAGTCCGTGGAAAGAGAACGGGAAGGAGGAATGCAGAGGGTGGAAGTGATAGAGGCCAAGAGGAATGGAGAAAGGAAGAGGAGGGTGAATCGAGTCGAGTACTGAAAGGTGGAGCACTCCCGCGCGCTGTAGCACGCGGTACGGTACGGTATGGTATAGCGCGGTGTGGCTCTGCGCGGGTTCGATATTGATTAGCTCTCGGGCTGACAAAGAGCGTAATGGATTTCTTAGCGGAATAAATAGGTTCGGTTTGCGCGGCCGTGCCGCTGTCACTCTGGTGAAATATCGCACCGCGGCGCAGGAGTAGTCTAATGATGCAGCGGAAGTCGAGGAGCCGATTGGAAATCGATGCCTTCCCCCTTTCTCTCTCTCTCACTCTCTCTCTCTCTCTCTCTATCCTCTCTCTATCCTCTAGCGTCATCTCCAATGCGCCTCGTGTAAATCTTTAATCGCGTTTATCCCGCGAAACTCTGATTTATAGACTGCTCACAATGCAGAGATTTCGGGTTAACGCGATCCCAATAGAAAGTACGCGGTCCGTTTTGACCCAGATTTCGCGCGGTCCCATGATTAATTAACGCTCGTCAAGCAAACTCTCGCCGGATGGTCAGGCTCCTCGGTTGCTGATGTTTTCGAATTTTCGACCGGCCTTCGGTTTGTTAGCGCACTGGAAAACGAGAACCGTGGAGCCTGTTTGCACGCAGCTGGATAAAATTCGCGCTCAGTATAGTCTCAGAAAGGGGAAAGACGGGAGCGGGCAATTGATACGCCGGAATCTAGTGCAACATACGCTGTTTCAAAGGCCGTCCTGGAAGCATGGAGAAAGAGGAATTCGGTCAGGAAACTTTGCCAACGATTTATGGTATTATGATAGCTTTCCTCACGTGCGTGATGGGATATGTTTTATGGGTGAGTAGACGCGAAATTGAATATGTATAATCAAGCCTAAATCAAACGGATCGTTCGATGACGACAATAATTTGTAGAATTTTATTTAGTCACTTTCATCAGTCGCTGTGATTAAAATGATTAATTGTTCGATGTTCTTTACGCTCAGTTCGTTCTATCTAATTTAAAAGCGAAGGAAACACTCTGAATTAATAAGCTCCGTAACGAAAAGTTTCAAATAAGCTTCAACTCTTCTTTTTTTGACTTTATTTTACCTTTGAGGTAACTCTTAATTAATAAAATTTAGGATACATATATAAGCGAATTTGATTTCGATAACGTTGAAAGATTCCCTTGCAAATGGAGATTCATCGTCGAATGTTTAAAGGAGATTTGAGCAAAAGGAGACATCGCTTAATGAAAGATTTTGGGGAAGAGCAGAGCCCCAGTTCGTTTGGCGACGTTAACTCCGAATTATTTCCACGTTTGATGTCAAAGCTCCATTCACGAATAGCATCCAGAAACGGAAGCAGGCTGTTTGCCGGGTCACTCAATAACCTGGCATTGTTTGAGGTAACCGTGGCGCACATTCGCGGCATCAGCTATAATCTCTGCCGAGTCTGCATGCGACTCCGCGAAATTATATCCGGCGTAATTAAGACGGTGAACCAATTGTTTCGTTTGCCATATCCAAACTACGCTCCGCGAGATTGAATTCTACTGGAGTAAATCTTATCGCGGTTGAGCTTCACAATAAGCCGTTATTTTTGGCATTGAGGTAAATCGTGCCATAGAATCGTTTCATCTCGCTATATAACGTTATCTCGTTTATTTATTAGTTGCATCTGCACGATCGAGATTCGAAGAAGCATCATTGTATTTAACGCTGTGAGATCGATGCTATGTTTTCTGACAAATTGCAGCATTATACTCAAAGGCAACTCTGCCTCGCGATTCCTGCTTGTCGCGAAATTGGAGTGCGAAACACCGAAATTCCATCCACTCTATCGAAGCTTGCGACTGGTGAACGGGAGATACCGATAGGACCGCAAATTATATTATTTCTACGCGAATCAGAATTTGTTTATAGACAACCACCGAGTTTCATAGTCTTCGGTCCTTTGACAGGAGAAATTTATTTAATTAGTGCGCCACAGCTCTTGGCTTTGTAGAAACCGGTAATAACTTGACGAAACTTGAGACAGAGAAAGGTATCGATTTAAATCAAATTTCAATTAACTCGATTTAACATACATACTCCTTTTATTTATTCGCAGGTTTTAAACGAACTTCGTTTGCTTCTGTGAACAAAGTATTGCACTATCGGTCCCTTGGACTTTTGACTATTCAATTCCGACTTCATTCCACGAAACCTCGCTTTTCCATTATTCTCCCGAAGACGGCAAACTGAAAACTTCCAACAGTTGGAATATCAATTTCGCAGAGCGAACATTTTATAATTTCGAATACAAAATCATTATTTGATCAAGCTCACTAGATGGAACGTTCAAATAACAATGATGAAATTTCCTGGTGTCACGTTACTAGATAACAGTCTTAATAACTCATTTAATGAGGCATAAATTGCACCTTAAACTGAATCATTATTGTAATAATTATTGAGTAATCTGCAAGTCGTATGGTGCTTCCGTAAAAAAGGAAAAACAGTGACTCAATCCTCAGCGCGAAATTGTCAAGTCTCCATTTTTCTTCTTCAGCGTGAGGAAGCATTGTTTAGCTGGAGAAACTGCCAGCGGTGCACGTATTACGTACGGTTTTATTTTCATCATTACAGTAATAACGCTGTTACCTGGAAGTGCAGCCTGTGTTATACACAACAAAGCTGCAATGGGCTGCAGGAAATGTTTGCGAGTAATTTAACAATATTATACTAGCTAATCCATAAGCAATACACTCGTCACTGGCTCTCAAGGCAAAAATTGCACAAGCAGAAACTTCTTTGAATATTATCAAGAAAGAACTCGCACTCTCTACTTCGAGACAATCCTTCTTTCTACTTTGATCTTCGACAAACGGAAAACACTCCGCGACTAAAATCAACTAAAGAAGCAAAGACCAATTGAATTTTTCCATTTCTAGTCAGTCGTTGGAAGTTTTCGCGATACGCGCACCAATTGCAAACTCTTAATAAATCCGTGCCAGGGAGAATCTGTCTTAAATAATCCGAAGTTGCTTTGGATTTCACGGTGAGCTGTGGGAGGATTCCAGAGGCAGAGTACAGCGGATGGCTGGTAGCAAAGTTTTCAGGAAATTGCGCGAAATCCATTAGCCGGTGGGTCTCGTCTTTAATCCAGATTCTGGCTGGTTCAAGGAGCCAAGCCAAACAAACGAAATCCTAGGACAGCTGTATAAGTGGGGTCTCTTTGGAGAGGCGCTGTCGAGACACTGTCGAGACACTGTCAAGACAGTGTCGTAGCGCTGTCCTAGCGTTTCTACCAGGGTCTACTGGTTTCCGTACAAGTACCAGAATCGAGGTAGCGCCAGGGGTACTATGTCTACACTGTCTTGGCCATTACTCTAATGACATAATGACGCGGCATTATGGCTCGTGTTATGCGGATCGATCGTTCGGTGGGTGTAATTAGAGGGTCGAGAGCATTGCGTTAGTCGGCACACCAACTCGGATATGATTGCTTGCGCGCAGCTGCACGTGCAAAACAGTACCTGTACGCGGTACGCTTGTTAGATTTTGCGGTCTGGTTTTTGTCGAGGCTCTGGCCAATTACACGGTGCTCATAAACCTTCCGATGCGATTTGTTTGATGTACTAATTAGCATTAGAGCCTGTGATTAAAGTTACATTTATAATTTACTATAGCAGGGTGGTCTACTAGCATTAAGGAATCGTACCATGCTTCCACTGGTTCCTGTTGAAATTTGTGCGCTAGTAAATTTTGCTTACTCGACCACCGTGGCTTAATTATTTCATTTTTTTACGCTTGTTACGAAACTGCCGAATACAGCTGATGCCGTGTTACGCAACACGCGGGGCTGGAATTTTGAATGTTCGGTGAGGAGAGGTTGTTCAGAAATGCTAGTTCTATTTCGCGATTCAGCCGAACTGCTGCTTCCCGACTGTAAATAGAATACTCATGGAAATCGTTAAAGCGGGTTACGCTCGCGGTATCTGTACCAAGGTCTGCTTTCATATTTTTAGGTTCTTGAAGGATCCTATTACGCGGGATACGTACACTCGACTAGGAGAATTTTTCAATGTGAATCTCGATAGAATTTTGCGCTTGCTATTGGGGATGGGAAAATTCTAGAGAAATATCATAATTAATTATAGAAGTTTTTTCTTATGCATACGTAAGTTTTTCTTTAATAAAATTCTCTGATTATTCTTTCAACACGTGTGTTTACAAATTCGAATGCAAGGCGTTACATAAAACATGAGGTTCTCTATGGTTTCCGAGGTGAAGTCTTCTTCCTTGAGTCGCCAGAGCAGAGGCGACGGAATATATAAAAGAATAAATGTGCGGATGACGCGCAATGCCGCATCTTTACGATCGAAGCTGGCCCCAAATCGCAAGCTAGTTTTATATTTATACTGGCATCGCCGCATAAAGCATCGATTTCTTTGGCGCTTCTGTATCAGTATCTCGATGCTCTTCTCTTCTCTGACCACGAAACGCTCTTGCAATTCTTCTCGCGATTCTCCTTGCGAATGCTACAGATGCTACCATGAAACTCTTGACGTTCCTCAGCAAACTTTCTCGCTCGAACAATTTTTGCTGGCTCCTTCCGGTTTAGAGGATTCTCCCAGCTTTTATGGTGAAATTTTCCTTCTATTTTCTCTGGTGGATCCCTGACAGGAAGTTGGTTCTTGTAGATCTAGAGAATACTCCAGATCTACGTAGAGATGATACATTGCAACATAGCACTCCAATTAAATTTCAAGTCCAATTTTCTTTAGGTGACTCTTATCGGATTTAAGGTATCGTGGAAACAGGTCAGTTGGATGCATTTGATAGATTAGATTTGGAATTATTAGCGCTTTTCGAGCTTAACTTGCAGTACTGTTTCTGAATTCGACCCACGAAGGAGGAACATGGAATGCGGAATACATTTGTTATGTAAACAGGATCAGACGTGCTATATCCCTAAAGTCAAACCTCGTATTACGACCCATTTCCAGCGTAACACCACTGTTATTGCTCGTAACAAGGAAATAGACAGTACTGACAAAAAGTGTCCGTAACGTATTTATCGAATGTTTACGTGGGAATACGGCCAATGTGTCAAATATATGTTCGCTATATACTCTAAGTTATGTTCTTATTTTCGTCCGACTAGTTACTACATCTATTAGTAGCCTCATTGAAGTTTCGCTGATGAATGGAACATTCATCGCTGGTACTAACACACAAATTTATCTTGTCATTTGACCAAAACAACAATAAATATCCGAATCATCTCAATATTCGAGTCTTTAACAAATTAATAATTTTCAATAAAAGTCTACTTGAAATTGACTTTTACCTTGAATCTAGTTTTAATTAGATATTTCATTTATTCCCTCTTGTAGTTCTTTGCTTCACAATCATTCGGGTAGAATTTTCCACGAATTTCCCGGTAGAAACGCGTCTCTGTCTTGTTGTGGGGGTGGCCGAGATCGCCCCCAAAAGGTCAATATTTTAATATGCTGCACATATACTCGCGGCTAGTAAAATATCGCCCCAGAATCCCCCGAGCAAAATGAGCCGAGTATTTTCAGGCAGTCGAGACTCATGAAATATAGCTGGCGACTAAACGAGCCGCCACGTCGCGTCGGCCCGTACCACTGCTACCTTGCCTTCGTATTTAGCTATCCTCGTACAGACTCTGGCGCACATGCACCACTTTCGGTACAAAGCGTCTGCTTAGCCCCCGTCGCAGCAACTCTTCATCTCAGAAGCATAAAAACGCACCTCAGACAAATTTTTACCGTTTTATCCGGATTTACTGTCGCTTCTGGGAAAGTCTTCTCCAGTTACTCTGTAGACGATTTTTAGCGATTTGTCCTTGACTGACGGTTCAGTAGTTGGAATACGAACTAAATAGCGAAGAAAATCATAATTAAACACGTAATGTTGCATTAGTGAATAGATCAGAGTTTACACGTTTATACTAAATGTAATTCGTACGAGTTTTAACTGACCCGGCGTTCCTGCCTCTAACAATAAAATTCATTCACTAACAATTCCAATACATTTATTTCTCTCGTCAGGCGGAAATATAGCCTCGCGATATTACTCTTGACTTTGCGCGATGCGACAACGGCTTGCAAGGCGTGCGCATACTTAATTAAATGGCACACAGTGCCATTTAAATCGCACAGTAGTGCGAGGCGCACTTATCCGGATTAGTGCAGCTGCATTTGCGATTTGCTATACGACGGTGTTGTCCTCCCATCGATTGAAGTTACTTGAATAACGTCGTAAACACTTTTGCCTGCTGAAGATCTTGCGATTTTCAATTTCGAGTTTGCAATTGCTTTGTCAAAGACGCAAAGGCTGTCGTGCACCAGTTACATTCAACGCACCCTTTGTACTGATTACAGACGTTGAAGCACATAGCTATCGTGACAATTAGTAATCGAATTTGCCTTTATCACGTTTCTGGACTAGGTGAAATAATTGTTAATATATTCGTAGTGAACAGGGTTTCTTCTTTGAGCTCGCGCCCATTTCAGGATTTGTAATGGACGCTTTTGCATTTTGCCACACAATGCTGCTGAAAGGATAGAAAATGTTGGCGGCAATTTTCTGTTAGTGAGAGGGAAAGAGAGAGAGAGAGAGAGAGATGTTGCCGTTCGTTTTATGTTGCACGTCGACAAGAATGTATGCCACTGTGCATACTGGAAAAGCTTTAGGAAGCTTTTTCACGCGGCACGATGGCATTGCTTTCCGCTGCGATCGTCAAGCGCGAAATGGATTTTCATTGATGCTGGTAGTAACGTTCTGTAGAAATGCTTATTGAAATTATAAATTCTCCTGCAGTGACTTGTCGAAATACAACTTCGTGTTTTCCAATTTAACGTGTAGTACATTTCCTGTGGGATACGCAGAGCATAGAAATGGAGGTCCATTTGGTGTGGTAGTTTCGCAAATTGAAATAATTTTTCTTGCCGATTGTTTTCACGGAACCTTTGGCCGTGGTGAGACTTCCGAGTTCGTTGAGAATGGCTCTGCCAGGACGACGATCCTCGTATACGTCTTTTTCTACCTCTCATCATTATCGTACCATCAATATAGAGATACCTGATCGTTCAGTCAGACCTCCCAATCTTCCCCATTATTTCTAAATTGAGGACAGTCTCTCGATGACTGGAAGTCTGCTCCGGAATTCGTGACAGCTCAACAAGCAGTCTGATTTCTAGAGTAAACTTGCGAGTCTCTCTAGACTCGCCAGACGTCGTATCTTCGTTATTTGGAACATCAAGCTGCAATACACTCCGTGAATTTCTCGAGAAATTTCTCATAAAGAATCCTGTCAATGGAAATGTCTTCCTGCTCTCGTTTCTCTGGCAGATCGAATGAATTTCTTTTATCGTCATTGATATGGATTTGTAACGATTAAGTCCAATCCTCTTGAGCCCTTTGTGTTTCCATTGATGGTGCTTTGACACATTTAGGAAGTACGGTCAGTGGAGATCGTTTTCACTGTAGTAGCTCACTAGTAGTTTTATTCCATCTACTTGGAGCGTCTGAGTCTTCTATAATAATGAGGCCACCATTGGTCTTTGTATTCTCACGAGAGCCATTTTGTCAGCAGCGTGGAAGTCCTGCGTACGAGATGCATCGAATAATTTAATGAACTGTCTCGAGTACGAGTAACAAATGTCTCCCAGACGCTTTTACCTGATATTCTTATTCCACGTTGGTATATTTCCAGTGTAGAAGTAGAGTCTGCATCAGCTTTGAAGATGAAATTGTAATCAGAAGAACTTGCGGCAGGTTTTAGAGATCATAATTCGTCGTTCTGGTATCTGATTCTGATAATGGATGATAAAGCTCGGTAAAACATACATTTTCTTTGTCAATATATCACAAATTTCTTGTATAAACATTTACTTTTAAAATAAAGCATTTTTACAAGTATTACAAATGAGACGTGTAAATATTGGTTTTGTATATCAACAACGAGAAGGTTGAAATTATTTGTCTTTGTTTCGTAATACTTAGACGAGTGTCTGATTCATCTTGGAACATTGACCTAACGAGTAACCCTTAATAATACACGTTTTTTCCATTCTTCACCCTTAAAGTGGTTCATCAGAATTCGATGTACTAGCACTCCGTCAAAGCCATCGGTTTTAATCGAGTCGGATACATCAGTCATGATAAGAATTAATAGCGTGAAACATGTTAGGAGATCAAGAAGATTGGCCGCGTCACGTCAATGGTTCGCAGGAGTGGCAGGGTAACGAACGGTCCGATTGACTCTGATAACCAAGAAAGAGAAAGAGAGGAGAGTGAGAGAGAAAAGTCAGAAAAGAAATTCTCGTAACGTTTCTCCCACTCGCAACTTACTCCGTTTTCTTCTTCTTCTCGCTTGAAGCTTTCTTAGTGGCCGGCGCAACGCGGAGCCGTTCGGCGTCGCGTCGCCTTCGTTTTTCGAATCGGGACAAGATTGTTGGCCGATCCGTCGAAGCGGATAGAGATAAGGGGTAAACTGGGCTCGACGTGGATTTCGCGTCGGTCCAGTTACACGCTCCAACTGGATCGAGCTTGTTTTTCTTCCGCGACACGTCTTACCTGACTATGTTCCATCGTAAATTACGACTTAACAGCTCGACCGATTTAAGGAGTGGTGTCGCGATCGACATTTCCTGGATAGAACCATTTTGACCCCCCACTTCGTTTAGCCTGCCTTTCGTTAGATCCAATGAAAAAGTTGGAATTTCGAAATAAAACGACGTATTTCTGTGGTTCGATTCGCCACTTGTTTATACTTCTGCTTTATAAAAATGAAACCAATCCTTTATTACTTTACTCTATCAGCGTTAGATGAGTTTTATAACTTAGTTATGAGCATGGATTAAAAACAGTAATAGAATATCCTACAGGAAGTTTAAAAGTGCAAGATAAAACAAAACTTTGCGATAGTTTTTCGAAATTGTAAATTTACTGCTAATATAGTAACAAATATCAAAACTTGCTAGCCTTATTTTATATGAAACATGGATTTTGCAGAAAATTATGGTATAGAGTTTAAAAAAGCCAATAAAATCACTTTAATAGATACAGTAGACACATATCGAATCGCTAGTGGAACAACCAAACACTAATCAGACGTGAAACAACATCTCTTGCAGAGGAATCTTCACATTATCTACTTCGAAAGAATAACCACGAGAATGGATGCTTTGCATATTTAAATTCAGGTCGATTCCGGTTTATTGCCCCGTTTAATTACAATAAGATCTTTCCTGAAATTGATTCTTCACGACTCGGATAATGTTGGAAAAGTTGAGCCTATTCTTGCTATTACACTTCCTCGTCTCTCTTGAAGTAGCAGTTTCGCTCAATGGTCTTCGACTCGAAAGCCGTAGACGAAAGTTTTCCCAGTGCTTTAATCCAAAGGATGTACTTTAGTCTATCCTGGCGCTTATTGCGAGTAGAATTGTCTTGAGTCGCAACAATTAAGCTGTTTGAAAATAGAAAAAGTACGAAAACAGTTGGGACTGCGCAAAATTGAGGACTGAATCACCGAATCAATCGCGAATCACTCAAATCCTTACGTTTCAGGATTAAAATTTTCAAAGGTAACTATAAAACCAATAGTTCTAACTGTTGCAGCTTATTCATCAGATCTGCAGAATTAAAAGTTCCATACACCACAAATAGTTTCACGACTTTGATCACGATCTATTGAAATTCTCTCTTTGAACTCTCGCGATAAACAGTCTTTTTGTAACTTTGTAGTCAACTCTACACTTATTACAGATATCGTGAGAAGTCATTGGGAATTTGTGTCAAGCTTGTACCCTGCTCCTTTTTCACCTTGTTCCTTCAGAGCGCTATTTGTATTGAGATAGCTCGACGAGCTTAAGCTCACTGCCTCCAACATCCATATTGATAACAATTTTCCTGAGTGGGTTTTTGTGTCTCTATGGTATCTATATCGATTCCACTTTACGTGCCACTCATACCTTTCCAGCAATTACATTCAGTATAATTGTAAGCAATCACGACTACTCGAACTTTATCAAAAGGCGTTTATTCGCTTATCGGGATGCTCGTTATATCTCGGTAAAATCGTCGCGCGATCGAACCTCTCACCTTTTCCCACCGGTAACACAGTTCCGTTCAACCGATAGTAAACTCATTACGACTAATCAGCTAGATTTTCCACGTTATGCTAGCGTACTTTCTTCTTGCTTGAATAAACCGCAAACGTAATGATCGAAATTGGTTGTGCCAGTTTTTCTACTTATACAATGCGACATTATTCTATGTTTCACATCACTTCCAAGTGTTTCAACAGATCAGGAGCAAAATTTGTACATTATCTGTCAGGATAATGCGATAATAATTCCAGTTTTTAAGTATTAGATTTAGGTAACATTTTTAAGTAAGCTTATCTTGGAACTTCGGCAAATATTGAGCGGTGTCGATGTAAAAAGCCTCTGACTGGTAACGTAAAGCCGGGCTGTGAAATGAAACAACGCGCATTTGTTGTTGTCTAACGGCGAATAAACTACGATTATTTGCACGAGCGGGAACGTGGACGCAAGAACACAGCTATTTTTATCGCCACATAAATCGTTTATATCGGCAGCTACTCCGAGTCGGACGAATAAGAAACCTGCGATTCGTTGTTTCCTGCAATTTGATTCGCCCTCTGCTCTAAACTTGATCGACACCTAGAGATAAACATGGTACAGTTGCTCCTAATAAATTCGATAAAAGAATGACAGTATAAATCGTCAATTATTATTATCGTCACTGACACAACATGCAATAATCAATTTTAACAATTCAGGTTGACATAAAGTATTATGGTGGAAAATACGATCCTAATAATGTTTTTATTCTAATAACGAGCAGCAACGCTCGTATAATTTCGCTTTAGGAAGCTTTGCGAAACATAAATCAAAACAAAGTGTAGCTAATTGGTTTTTTTTTTTTTTTGGGAGGGGATTTATCGTCGTTGCGCGAATCGCAGATTCTCGTCGCATTTTCTGCGTTTGATATCAGTGTCGGCGCTTCTTGCTTGGCGCATTGGCGAACGTACCGAGGGGTAGTTAATGGAGCAACTGCAGTCACCCAACGAGGTGTCATGCCGAGATTTACGAGATGACGGCTTTTACGCCGGTGTTACCGGCTGTGGCAGTTTCACGCGTAACATCCGAACAATTTTACGCACGGGGATCATGCTTTCAGCCGGCTCAAAATTGACAGGCTATCGATCCGCCGTCGCGAAATCTGATTTTTTGACGGCCACTGATGAAAAACTTCCTCTGTATTTTTCTATTTAAACCCGTAGATCAGTTATTACTCCGAACTTTTAATCTCGGCTTTTGCCTCGACACTCTATTGGCGAACTATATTTCATCAGATGGATTTCATATCGAGAACAATTTATTTTTCGATTATAGCTAAAACTGCAAATATTTTTCATTGGTCTCATGAATTTTCTTTTTTTACAGCCTACTATCTTCGGCACTGTGGCTTCCGACTTGAATCCAAAAGACGGCAACAGTCGAAGGGTGAGTGTTATACAATTATTTTCAAGCCTTTCCTCCACGTTTACATTGAATTTTCTTTCTGAAACCTTTCCCTTGCTCGACTTTCTTTATTGGAAGTCTTCTATACTTTTAACTTCTTCAGATCTGAAGTTTAAGAGTTCGACGTATTACTTATCGAAAATTAAATACCACTCCGAGAACTCGATATAACGGGTTCATTTATCGTTCGAAACGATAAGAGATCGAGATAGGTGAGATAAAAGTGAGGATAATTCCCAAGGAGGTACTTCGACAAGTCGATGCATCTGAGGTCACCTCGTCGAGAGGGTGAAGCGAGTAGAATTTCGCACGAGAGAATAGGCAAAACGTTCACGTTCCGAAAAGATAGCCAAAGCACTGCTCGATGGAGTCTCCGCTCTCTGTTGTGGAACGAACTCGAGCCACAATGCCAGATACGTGCCCCATGGGAACACCCATTGTGGTTTAATGAGTAAAAATTGTCGCTAAGTCGCGGCCTCGGCCACTAACTGTCCCGAGATAGAGCGGCCACTTTAATTAAAGGTAACCGTTCTCTACGACGACTCTTTCGCGCGCAATACTCCAGAAACTTTGGCGAAACTGCGAAATCACGCAGAATTCTGAGGTCGACTTTTCGTGGGGTTTGTCAGTCTATGGGGTCTGGTTGCCCCGGGAGCAGTTTATCACTGCGGAGAGTTTCGCGATAAGGGGCTAATTGTGAATTTCCGTTTGCAAGTATCGACCTCGTGGACTTTAATTGCATTCACTGAGAATTAGGAGAAAATTCCTTCTGAGTAAGAAAGTAGGATAGAATAGAGATGATTAAATTCTCATAAAATAATTCTACGGTACTCAGTAACTTTCGCTATCGATTGGACAAAAATATTGATCTTCTCGTGGAAAGCGAAACCAATCGAACACTAAAAGGGATTTGTAAAATAAAAAACCTAGCCTACGCTACTATTAAAAGAGAATCAATGTTATTTCAGTTGAAACCACTGTTTA
This sequence comes from Trypoxylon attenuatum, assembly GCA_963989405.1. Taxonomy (NCBI): domain Eukaryota; kingdom Metazoa; phylum Arthropoda; class Insecta; order Hymenoptera; family Crabronidae; genus Trypoxylon; species Trypoxylon attenuatum. The sequence continues at coordinate 15,536,996 of OZ022491.1, forward strand.
TAAACAGAAATTCTTGCTCGACGGTAGAGCGGTGCTGCCATGATCAGTTTACCTTTGGAAGCTTGCGTCGTTTGGACTCGAATTCGGAAGCACGTAGCCGGTGCAATTGGCTGACCATAAAAATCTGAGAACGATGGCGATCAGCTCTCTCGACGCGACGCGATATTCGGACTGGTAACGGAATTGCTTTCGTATCAACGGCAGGTTGCTCGGGAATTGACTCGTTCGCGCTTCGTGATTACATCTGCAGCTCGATTGCGGAGTGCAGATTTTGTCGCGATGTGTTTACCGGAATGGAAGAGCAAGCATCGAGGCGGCTACGCGACCATCCTCGCGCAACAGGATTAATAGGAAGCTGTACGAGTAATTTTCGTTGGATTTGCCAACGTTCTCTGACACATCGCTCTCTGTGGAGAATCGTGAACACTCGTCCAATAATAACTACCGAATCACTAGGTAAGCTTCATTCAAGGAACAAACGTCCCTACCGTTTAATCGTATTAGTTCCAGCTAAATTTATTGAAACCAGTTTCTCAATACTAATCGGAGAGAAATGAAACATTAATTGAAACATGATACCTCGCGACAATTTGATCCTTGTTTTTCTAATTGATTCGATTCCTTTTATAGGTTGATCAGAATATTTTTTAATTGAACCTGTTAAAATATTGTTTCGCGTTAATTGGATGAACGTAACAGATTCGTATGCTAGAGAGCTAATCCTGATATCGGTTGTATCGATTGAACAGTATTAATAAATCTTGTGATACGGTGATCAGATATGCACATATATTCTATCGATAATGCACGTATATGTCGGTATATCGATATTGTTAGTGAATTATGTATAGGTGTGGGCTTCGCATTAACGTCCCCGTGAGCCTGAATCCACCGAATAATAATAGATTAATTCAACAATACTGCCGTCAGCTATTGTTTATTTTGTAGATTTATATCTACAAAGTGCTTTGGAACTAATTAAGCCAGATTAGAGAGGAAGATTCGAGAGTGGGACATATTTTCAATATTTTATTTTAATACGCTTGCTTAAATACCCCAGCGCAAAACCGATTTTCTCCTGTTGCGACGTTGTTAAAGCCATCAAACTCGTGCACTACCTATAATCCCGGTGTTCCCATTCTGTTAATCCAAACTGAATATTCCAAGCTCCGTGTACATATGTGTTTGCTGCAAAATTAAAAAGCTTCGCGACGTGCTTTTTGCATGATAAATCACAATACCTATTTCCATGTTTCCTCTCAAATTTAACAACCAACCAAGAGAATCGACCCAATTTTCGGTTTTTAATGTAACTCCGTGAATTCTCAAAGTTACTCCCACAGAATCGTGTTAAGGAGCAATCTCAAGGCTTAACTTTACTTGCGTTTGTTTAACTCGATTTTTTCGAGAACTTTGAATAATTGATTTGGCAAGCGGTGGAATAGTCGAGGGACTCGGTTGGAAAATTTGGAAGCTCGTAACAAAAGTCTCCTGTTTGAATATTAGGACAAAAACTTTAATTCGAATGATAATAACTACAATTATTCCAAAAGTAAAATTATTATTTAATCACAGTCAGCCTCGTTTAGAACGAAGTTTTAACTTTTTAAGTGTTTATTGGAGAATTTTCAAAAACTTCAGAGAAGTTTTGCATTTTTAATTCGCACGATAAGAAATATAGAAGAATTTTGGGTACTAAAAGAGTAGAGAAACAGGATAGTGGTCGACTGGTTGAAAATTCGGCGACCAACCAATGATGCGAATAGAGAGAATGGTTTAGATGCATAGACAGTGGCTGCACCGCGAAGCTCGAGGGCACTCGAGTCGACAGCTGCCGGAATTTCTGTAGCCCGCGGCCGACAGGAGGAGCGAATAAAAATGAGAACAAGACGTTCGAAGCTTTCTCACCGACCTAGCGACCACACACTAGCGCGTCTTCTTGAAAGATTTCCACCTCGAATTTGTGAAGGGCAAATATTGCTGACGGCGCGGACTCCACCTCTCTCGTTATGAATATAAATGTTCCTACATCTCCCCTTGCATGTCCACGTAACAGATCTCGTGTCTATTGAAATACGGCTGGTTTGATTTACTGTCTTGATTGCAGAGATATCAGTGATACGCTTTTTTCTCTTGCTCTCTGGAAAATGCATGATACCATATTCATTATTGTGTTGATGCTATTACGTGTTTACATTGTGGCATGGATGATTGAAAGTAACACTCGTAGCGAACGGAACTAATACCTTTCGAAAAATCCATTAAATGGAATAACAGTGAGAATACTCGTACTAGATTTTCAATCCTATTTGTTTGAAAATCTACTCCGTTATGAAAAAAACATCATCTTATCTTTTGGGCTAAACTTTATAGGTAAATTGAAGGCTCGTTGTACTTCATCCTGTATTCGCGGTAAAAATATAATAAATAAAATTGAAAAATCCAACCAGATATTGTGCATGAGTGAATTTAGGTTAAAAGTTAGTAGATTTGAACAAGATCTCGATAATTGTTGGTAACAAACTTTTGTTCGAATTGGGCACTGCATCAGGACGTGATTTATGAAATATCCGTCGACGAGGCTTGACATGGTCTCGCGAATCGGGGATAATTGCGTTGCTATCCGTTGATCGGTTGATCGGTCGATCGATTAAGCCCACGTCGAAAGGCCTCTCGATTGCGATGCGCTCGAAATCCACACCGGCTGGTCACGATACACTTGGAATTAACGGTGCTGCAGCCGCGACCGCCGCCAGTTTGTAACAATTACCTCTAGCGATGATGCTGGCCGGGCCCTCTTGTGCGTCTCACTGCCTCTCGTCAATTCGCCACGTACTGTTTGCTCGAGGAAACAGAACGAAGCAAGACCCGAGAACGATTTTTTGCGAGCGATACTTGTCCGTCGAATTTTTTTCCTTATCTGGGTCGAGGGTGCGACTCAACTATTCAAGGGAATAGAAGAATTATAGCCGGTATTGATATACGTATAAAAACCGATACTTTTACGAAGATTTTAATTGGAATATAGTAAGAGTTGGGCTACATTTTAATAGAAGAATTAAGTACAGAATGGGTGGGTTTCACAACAACAAAATGTAATGTAGGATTTTGTGAATGAAATAATTATTGAATGCCACTTTTTCTTGAACACTAAGTTTGAAATCGATAGTGAACGTCCCCAATATAATGCAATCAAGGACTCACCCCCCACGAACATCGTCTATGGATGGAACTTGAAAGCATAGTCCCTTAGTAATTAATGCCTCTATTTGAACAATATACAAGAGATTCGATAAGATTTAGCGGGAATTATAATAGGACTGTTATGTACATAGGTGATATTAGGTACCTCATTATTCTAGTAAATTAGCGTCTCGGTAATGTTCCCGGGGCAAAGCCTGCATTAATCATTTCTAATCACAGTATATGAATATAGACCGTTCACCAGAATATTCAAGCCGTCGCTCTAGAGAAGCTTCAATTATATTCCTTATTCTTCCCCCCCCCCCCCCCCCCAGACGTACACGAAATTCCCTCACTGAACAAAGCAACCTGCATCGCAGCTCGATGTTTTCCCTGATATTCAACAGAACTTTCTCCTCTTAATCATTATACTCGAAAATCTCCGTGATGAGCTGCCCGCGAAACATTTCCACTGAACTTTACCAACCTCATTAATTGTTCTGGCAGGATATCGATATCATAATTTTGCGCGTTGTTTAACCTCTAATTGCTTCTTAATTGATCAGTGCAACACTTGTACTCAGCGAAAATCGAAGTTCCCGGGTGAACGAACATAGCAGTAAAGTTCACGAGCAAAGTGTGCGCACTATCAAACTTGTACGATAAATAGAAAAAAGAAGCTCGTTCGATAACATTGAGCTTTGCTTTACGTTCATAGGGGTTCGCGCGAATGTTTCTAGCGATTCATCAAATAAATAGAACGGTCCACGATCGAAGTCGTAAAGGGACGTCAAGAGAGGTGAAAGCAACTAACGGGGTGAACGTCGCGACGCCATGCCGCGCCATAGAAAAGTACCTAGCCATGAGACAATTTCTGGAGGTTTTATCGTGCTCGGAAAGCAGTACAATTCTCTTATCGAATTCGTATGGCGCTACGAGGAGCAACTTTCGCAAGAAGTTATCGTTACTACTTTTACTTAATGACTGGATGCACCTTCAATGAGAAACGGCGCCCTAGGCGAATTCATTGGTAATGTTACCTTAGCAGCGCGAGCCTCGCTAGCCTTTATGGCACGGAGAGATCCGATAAGCCGGATCCACCATCGACTTTTCTAATATCACACTGTTGGAAAATGTTGCGCTTTTTCTGCCCAGTATACCACTTGAGAGACCTGCCTCAGGACGAGAGTAATAACGCGAAGTAACGATTAAAGGCGGAACAACGTGACCAGAAACCTCTGGCAAATGGTACTTCATTTTTTTTCTTTCTTTCTTTCTCTTTTTTGCAATATCGTACCCGAACAACTACTTCTCACGGTCTTCTAGACGAATTCCAATTCAGTGGAAATGCTAATTGGTGCAGAAAAATAGTCGGTTCTCGTCAATAATTGTGATCGATGGAAGAATCGCGAGGAATGGGAAAACGAGTCAGGGATTTTGGTGTAGATCATTGAGCCAGCAATGCGCCTTGAATCTCTAATAACGAGCGCCGCCAGTAATAACCACGAAAGCACGAAATTCTCATCGAGCGAGATTGACCCAGAATCAGGAACTGGTAGGTAAACAGGCCGGGATATGGGCAAACAGTATGAATCAGTTTTCGGCCAGCTATCCATGAAATCGATACTTCCCTCGGCATCCGCCAACAAAATCCGAGCTGCATCACGCTTACGCGTCGGTCCATTCGCTTTTCATTAGTATTTTTCTCATTCCATTTCATGATTCTTTTTGTTCCAAGCAAAAAATTCTATTAAGATTCATAAAACTATTCCATGAGAATTTTTGAAACGATTAGAACCCACTGTTGATCATTTTGGTCAATTCAGGCAACACGTTAAATTACAAGAGAAAAAAATTTTGCTTGTGACAGTGTTGGAGAATTTGATTAACGCGAGATAAACGATCAATTAATTATGGATGAATGGGTTGCATACGCTAATAATTTAATTCATCGTCCAGTGGGTGCGATATATCACTAAAGAACCGGTGGAAATTCCAGCTTGTCCCAGAGGACTAATTCGATTCAAAAGCCAGGAGACATTCGTTCTCCGCGGTCCAGGTATTCGATGGACACGCGAGGATCGAAGGGTGCCACTGCAATTCGTTTTAGCGAGGTCTGTGTCACCGTGGCTCGTCGGATCGTTAGAACTTAATCGCGCGCGGCCCGCGGATAATCCTCTATGGGGCATCGCTCCGTGCTCTATATCGGTTCAATGTTCGCTGATAGCGACGATCAGATGATGATTTGCAGTCGACGCGGCCGCGGCTCAACGCTATCGATTTCTTCGGCTTATCTATTCCAAATGTTCTCACGCGTATTCGATTGCATCCGCATCGAATTAAACTGATCGGTGCAGAAATTGAGGAGTCAAATGTTAAGTACATATCTTGACTGGAGTAATTTAGGTATCGATTGTTCGAATGGATTTCATGTGACATTATTCCGCTAGCAAATTCGACAACTATAGAAAATTTGACAAGATATGTTTCTTCTCTATTTCATTACCTTCGAATTACTAAAATCCTTTTAATTGGCTTCAATCAAACTACTAAAAATTACTTCAAAAACAATGATCTATGGTCATTATGAACGTTCCATTTTATTCAATTTCCGCACATTATTTACATGAAAATAATTATCTTATCTCAATTGTTCGGAGTAAATATAAATAATTAATTATGCATATAATGTGTACAATGATAGATTATATATCGTCAAGCACTCCTAAAGCACGACACTTGTGTCATCAAGTTTATACTAGAAAAACATATACCCTTTTGAAAACACGCTTACTGCCATCGTCGCTGTCAACGCTAAACCGAATGTTTTTCCCAAACGGCCTCTCTGCGGTCGAATTGATGCAAACAAAGAACGGAATATCGACTGGTGAATACCCAAAGAGTATAATCCGAAAACAACGCAAGCGTATTCAGAGTCAGTTGGCACATGGCGAGGAGAGTGATTCGCTCAGAGTGATGTGTTCGTGAACGTCACACTGGCAGGTAGCGACGAGACGGAGGATTAGGATTATGGCACGGTAGGCGGGCGTCAATCACATTTGATATCATCATTGCCAGCGGCTAGGTAGATGGTACGTGCAGTACGCAGCTCGTAGATTGTGTGGCATCGCGTGTACCGTAACCAGGATAAAGTGCTGTGGATGACCTGCCATGAGAATTGAGCTTGCTAGGTAGAAATGGACCCAATAGTTCATTGATCAACGTGCTATATGCAGAAATGTCTCTCGAATTATTATTTCTCCTATGCTATAATCCTCGTATCTAATTCTATTGCCTCTCTATTAGGCGGTTTAGAAACATATGACTAAGTTTCACTGCATTTAACTCTTTCTCTCTCTAAAGAAATTAGTTCGAGTCATGAGTAACTTTTGATACCGTTGACTAGAATCTATTGTTCAAATCTATCTAATATAAATCACAGGGATAAACAAGTTCTTGTTTTTAGTGTATAGACGAGGGTTCATTTAGCCTTCTGTCAACTGTTTTGTGTAGTACACGTTTCATTGAGTCAAAAATGCATATTTGTCATTTCATGTTTTGGGAATTTACGAAAGCAATAATGCCAAATCGACAGCTAAAAAATACACAGTAATAAAATAAAATTAGATAAATATAAATGTACAAGTTTTTCTAATTTATATTACAAAGTAGCATATCTGCAGCTATATTCTTCTAAGGTTTAACTACCTCCATCTAAAATACTCTGTATGGTGCAAGACCTTTATTAATCCTCTCGCATCCTATACGAGACTCGCGTCTTAAAAGCCTGACAAGATACTGTGGTATCTAGGAAGGTAGGTTGAATTATGCGATCTAGTAATTAGTTGGCAAATTACTGCGTACGAACGTATTACAATGCTGATGAGATATTGAGAACGCTTGTGTCTCTCCGTATTTTAGGATGACGCGTATCGGATTAATCAGATCTCTTTGTTAGGACCGTTCGATTATCTACTCCGTCGAGCGTGGTTTGAAATTAATTGATAGTCGTATTTCTTTTTAGAGTCTATTGTTCGGTAGTAGAGAAATATATAATTGTTCCACGTATTTATTGCGGCGGAATAGACGAATTTTGCATACTAATAGAGTCAGACGGTTTATAAAGCAGTATACGTGGAGCATATTGCAGAGTGAATGATGGTTAGAATAGACGGATAAACGTGGTGGGAGAGAGGCTATAGATGTGTATATAGACATCTAACCATAGTGCTCGGGTTCACAGGGGCAATATGGAGTATTTGTTTTACGAGCACTTCGCATATTGTACTGCTGATTGAAGTCATTTAACAAATGACTACTTGGCTATTCATTCTCATTTCGAATCGTCAAATATGCTATTAAGATTTTAATTGTATTAATCCCCGTTAGTTGCTGCTCCACTTTGCGAACATTTATTACTACAACTTGACCATTTTCTCAATTTTTCAGCTCTTTGTGAATTTATTGTTCGAATAATTATGTTACCCGATTGATTTACGGGCTTTCTTGAAAATTCTGGCTCGAGCTTGGGCAAAGTCTGCACTATATTTCCAGTCGATTAAGATCGATGAAAATGTTCCATGGTTTTAAACGTAATCAGTCTATCCATGTAACAGATGTAGCTTAGAAACTCTTAAATCAAATTCTTGTTAATGTGGATAACGATTCTCATCAGTTTTCTTAATGTTACCTTAAACTTGTAAAATTTATAATGAATTTTTTCCATTTCGTTTTACAATTAGAAGAATTTTATATCATTTTGAATAATTTTCTCAGCTGTTTGATGTTATCGGGTACATTTATCCATCACAGGTAGAATGGTCTCGCGGAATATCTGATGGTAGAGTTATACGGGACTTGTAAGACAGATTAGAAGTGACCCAATTTGCCGAGGACTAAATGGCTATTTCACTTATTCAATTAAGCCACCCTGAACCGTAGGGGCAAGGTTTGGCGAGTGGGTTGCTAGGGAAAATACTTTCGAAATTTAAACGGTTATTACGGATAATATCCGGAGCACTGGATCACGTGAGATCACGAGAGATTCAGTAGGCAAATAAACTTCTCAATTTAGCTGTCCATCCAGCTACTTTGAGAAACGAGCTAAGCCCACTACGAGAGTAATTACGAATAACTAGTCTCGTCGCAGTAACAGTAGTGAAACTCGATGCCACCGCGCGGTGATAAATCGAGTCCGCATACGATGTTACGCCTCCGACAACATCCCCTCTACCTACAGCCGTCATTCCCTTTCCTGTCTAGTATGCAGGATTTCTCTGTATGTCACTGACTGCGCGTGTGATTATACGACCGGACACCACACGCCTGGAATATTGCGACTATTGGACGCGACTATTGTTGAGAAACCTTGCGCTTGCGTTTAGCCGTCTCCGCGATGAAACTGTGATTCGTAACTGTCCTGTTCTCAACCTCGCATTTCCACTTGCGAATCACGCATCAGTTCCGTCCTCTCTGAACTCACATTTGCCGTCGAGGGTGCGAAATGTCAAGAAGAATATTTCCACAGAGAACTACATCCCAAATGGATAGCTTGGAATTTGAATTATAACAGTGTAGGAAAAAATTGATGTGCATAGCTTACAATTAGAAGTAGTCAACGTGCTATTGGATAGTTTTCCTGTAATATTTGGGTGAGAAGGATTTAAAAATAGTCAGCATTCGCAGTTGTGTATATTTCGCAGTGATTCGCGAAATATGAAGGAAATTGGTCGATCGAATTATCAGCTATGGCGAGTGAGAAGAGGAAAAGAAGGTGGATTTACGATTTCCGGCAAATGGTTGACGCTTGCCTAGTAAGTAAAGAGGAGGGAGCAGCATGGAATCTTATCAAGAGCGAGCACGATCATCGGCACACTGGTCCCGGCACAAAGCTATCATCATCCGAGGATTTCGAGCTGCTCTTACGCAGGGGTTGCCGTCCTTTTCGACCGGATTTCCGGAGGGATTTGCATAATCTCTGGTCGAAACGGCCGAGCCACGACCCCTCAGGTAGTGGATGCTCTCGCTACTACTCCTATCCCTACGGGCAACGGTTTTCGTCGATATCATCGTCCGGTTCTCGTATCACGGACACCATCTACCTATTCTTTGTATTCCTCTAGTTGCCTCTATTCGCTTTCCTCCTTCACGAGAGCATCCCACCCCAACTGAAATTTAGCTTTTTCACGTGGATTGCAGCGTATGTGCGCTGGCTTATCGACAAAATATACACGTTTCGCCTCTGATGATTCTCTGCGTGAATTTGGCAAATCATTGAGAACTCGAGTATCAATGGATTTTGATGAGTTTTCGTTTGTATGAATTCTCGTGCGGATCTCAAACTGTAGGCGGATTGGAACAAAAGTCCAGTATAATTGCGCTCGTTAAAGTGGCTTGAGGATGGCATCAGAAAGTTTGAGAAAGTATCCTGATCGAGGACTCGCCACGAAAACAGACCACGGAAACTGATTTGTTTTCCTTCATTCGACTGTGGTACCTCGACCCGGCCGTAGCATACCATTGTTCGACATTCGCCGGATAGAAATAAATTTCACGAATTCGTCGAGGAAGGCAAAGTAGGGCGAGTCAGGATATACGATTGTACTTTCCTATCTGGTAGATGAGACTTTTACAACTGCACGACTTTTACGATCCGCGTTGTGCTCCATCACCTTTGGCTGAGCAAACAGATTGTCGCTGGGCGTGTGCATACCCAACGAGTTCTATACATGTTGCTTCGCTAACAATATCAAACCACGCGATACGCATAATCAGCTCCTATAATAAATTGAAAGCCAAAAACATGCGTTGTTACTCTTACGACGAAACTTTGAGATCGTATTTTTCTACTTTACATAGAAATGAAGCTAGAGTTCTTGAGCAAAAATCGAGGTATTTCGTGACTGGAAAGAGAGTCTGAAGACTACTTGGGAAGCATCAAAATAAGATTGCCCAATAAATTCGGAAATTCGTCCCAACGAGCGTGGTAGCTATAGCTTTGCGTTTCCGCGATGTCATCAAAAACCAGGGTTCCCTGCGCCGACGATTCACATAAATCTATCTGGGCAGCGGCAGAGCGTGGCAGTCAGTATAGAAGAGAGTAGAAGCGGGGGTGGTTTCGCGCGCTAAATTAACAGCAACAAAACCACGAGCATATTATCAACAAGGCTTGTCAGTCCGTCAACCGTGGATGGTTGTTTCGTTTGGCGCGGAACTTCCGGATCCTGTGGATCCGGCCGCAAAACCCATGCTTGCAACACCACTGCAACAGCCTGCAACTACTAACTGCAGCCGCACCCTGGTCTACCCTATATCCTATCCTATCCTATCCTATCCTATCCTATCCCATCCTATCCTATCCTATCCCATTCTATCCCATCCTATCCTATCCTATCCTATTCTATTCTACCCTGCCAACTGTACTACTGACTCTGCGCTGGCAGTGCGTGCAGGCAATTTGTCACGACTGCTGGCGAGCTTCGCCGCCGGTTCGTTTGATGCCCTCTAGATTAATTACCACTAGCCGCGATCTCCGTTCACCTCAGTTTCTAGCTAGTTGCTACTCCTCTACCATCTTCTTCTGGTAATAGTCACTCAGAGGGTTTCGATGAATCGATAGCAATATTCAATACACTGCTACATTCTGCTTACTTAGACCACTATTTCTCTTTACTAAATTAAATAATAATAAATACTCAGAGAAATTATTATTCTCCGCGAATTTGTAACGATAAACTACAATCTTTTGAGACCTCGAAGAGTTAAGGTTAAAGACGATCCTGATTAAATGAGGATAAAGTTCTTCTCTTCGAAAATCTCTGGATGAATTGGTACAGGTATTAAGTGTTATTCTCGAATGAAGTACGAGCCTGATAGAGATTAATGACCCGGCGACCAGAATTGATTAACTCCTATCGACTTCTTACGCGGCGTATAACAAAATTGACCATGAATCATCAACGACATAAATCATAGGTTCTAGGGGCAGATTGTTGGGCCCGTATTTTCTTATCTATGCGGGTAGAAAAGTTTGACCTAGCTAAACTGGGATAAACTTTATTGACTATGTCGGGGATCAAAACCACTTTGCGCGCGGAGCACGCACTACATAATGAAAGGGAACTGTACTTTCAGAATCGCAATACTGTCAAGTGTTTAATGACCAGTCAGACTGTTCCAAAGACATCTGTTAACAGTGGTACACTAATGAATCTATCTTCAAATAGTCTCTCTTAGTGATGCCGAATAACGAATGTTTGAATAACAAAGGCAGTGAAAGTTTCAATAGCAAAACAGGCAATAGTGCTATTCACGAGGAAAGATATGGTAAGAAAAATATCCTTTAGTTGCCGCACGCGCTTCCTACTTGTAATTTCAAAATGGATGCGGAACCGGTGCCAAATGATCCTTTGGACAATTTCCAACCACTGCCAAGGATCGAAGAGTGATCGATACTGTGCCGCCAGATGCCTGGATACATTAGGTCATTCCGCTTTCATCATGGCTCCGATGATAATATCAGTGAAGATAAACCGAAAACGATAATATTACTTTATACTGCAAATCTTTTCCGATATTCCATAAAAATTTGTACATTTAATTTGCTCATACAATATTGCATTTGATTGATAATAATCACGTCAACGAATATTGTATTTCGCGTAAGACAAATCTTATCTCTTGTTCACTGCGCACATTATTAACGAAACTGCAAATAACTTCTGTTCTTTAATAAGTCCGCTGCAGAACGAGGTGGCGGTGTTGATCTTCATCGAGTATTTGCACCGATGTTGTTTCTGCTCGCTGTGAAATCGTGCTTTACGACGACGAAGAAGCACACGGTTAGAAGATTTTCGGGGGTGGCAGACCATTTGAGAGGAAATTAGATCAGGCAATTTCCGCGGACATCGGGTTCTACTGGAGGTGGAGATGCAAGAAAGAGAGAGAGAGAGAGGAAACGTATGGCGAGACGATGGTGGTACGGAGGTGGTATGGGAAAAGAAAGAGGGAAGATGAATTGCATTGCCGAGACAGACGTAGCGAACGAGGGGGTGAAACGGACGACGGAAAACTAAACGTCGCGAGGACTCGAAAAAGGAAGGGAATGGCGAAATGAGAAGCGGAGATGGGGTCGAAGGCTAGAACTGAATTCAGGAATTTAAGGGAACTACCTTCAGCGTCTTCCCAGTGATCATCCAGTTCTTATCTCGCAATTTTCACCTTTCTCTTATTAACGATATAATATTGAAACCGCACACAAATTCCTAATAATTTTTACACTCTTGGCTCTCAAACTATTGAAATTAATTTCCGGCAACTACTGCATATTTTCGAAAGTTCCAAACGAACTGAAAATCTATAGAAATTGATCAAACTACTTTATTTAAATTTCATTTTTATTCCATCAGATTTTCTCGTGCAAACTTTTTTTTACGTTAAATGAACCAGGTAGAAATTGCACTTCCCTTATTCTTTAAGGTTGAATTTGAATCGTTTGTTTGGAGTGATTCGGTACACGCAGAACATGAGGAATAGCATAATTTTATATTCATGCGTGGTTTAGCATGTTCTGCCTCTATGACAAAAGACCGTCGAAATATTAAACCGCAAAAAGAACGCAAAGAGAGAGCAGTGGGTTTAGTTTACACGGGTTTAGTCAGCAGAGCATCACCGAGGAATGAAAGAAAGAGGGTTGCACAGAGCCTAGTAAAAAGAGGGATGAGGTTTGCAGCGTGTATCGGTGTATTTATTTGGATGCTTTCGCGGGGATTAGACGGTTTAAAAGGATTAAATTAGATTGTGTTTAACCAGTGGCTAGGTGGACCAAGGGGAAGGGAAGTGCTCGGCTACCTCGCAGCTGGAAATGGTCCAGTGAATTTCCGGTCCCGAGTAGAAATTCAGCCATGAATTCTGGCGGTACAAGTTTCTCAGTACGGACGACGCTGTTTGAGATATATTCAGATGTTCGTTATCTTCGGATTCTGCGTGCTCTTTGACGTCGAATTGCATTAACAGGATTTAGACTGGTGATACTAACTTCTGCGAGATTAATAACTTTCAATTATCTTCCCACCTAAGTTTGATCTTTCGCTTCGTTCGCGTTATTGCTATTTCGAGTGTTTACCGCAGAGAAGTAATTGCAGCTGGAACATTGTCTTAAGTGAGAAAGTGGGTTGGCAGGCTGGCTGGCGCATTTCGAGAATGGCAGTTATCTTGAAAATTAATGTATCCCTACCCACGATCTGGCACAAGGTTCCACCGTATGCTAGCGTTAATTAATAACACATTAAAATTCTATAGGGCTCATATTAGACTCAAGGCATCAAGGGTATACACGTCATTTTAGAATGATCAATTACCATCAACTTCCTGACTCTTCTCCGTTAATTTCGCCATCATCTTGTAAAAGACGAAGGACTAATTGATATCTTCATTAAAAACCGCTTCACCGTGTATCCGTGTTTTAAGCACGAATAGTCGTCACTAAACATTTACGAATCCTTCAATCATGAAATTCTGTAAAATATATATCTCGTGAATACCACTAACAGCAACAAGTAATAAGAAATTTAAATATTTCTTTTCGAAGAAAATTATTCAATCGTCATTGAAACATTTTTACTATTTTCCCGTTTTGCTTTCGCTTATAGGTATATAGATCGAGATATAGAAAGTTAAGCTGTAAGAGCTTTGTAGCACCGTCGGATGCTTTGCAGGAAGAGACTATCCGGATTTCGGTTCATTATTAACTGCACTCCGAGCAAAGTGGTTGAACTCCATCGATCGCGAGCCAGCAACCGATGGTTCTTTTGTCCCGCCGTGAGATTTGTTCCTTTCTCTGTATAAGGATAGGTGTGTTTGTGTGCGTGTGAGTGAGTATGTGTTAGGTATCGTTCTTCAGTGTCTTCTTCCGGTGTGGTCCTTTCTCACATCTATCTTCTCCTTCTCGCCTTTTCTTCCTCCAACCATACGGTGGCATGTACCCGGGTATCACTGATTCATTTACTGCCCTCCCTTGGTCCACACAGTTGCTGACCCTCCGACGCTTCTTCAAAGCTTTGCCACGTTTTTAGTGTTTTTCCGGAAAATCTCTCGCGAGCCTTTCTCCTAACGCCTTGGCTGCAATTAAGTAAGGTCGATAGTGAAGTGGCCCGAGAGGAACGTGACACATTATCACACAGTTGTCGGGTCAAGAGAGCAATCTACATGTTGACCTACGACTGACACCTTTAAGAGAACCTGAGAGCTGCTTTACTTTATTGGAATTACTACACGACGGACATCGGATTTTTCTCGTTTAATTAACTTCCGTGATTGAATAATTGAATTCTCATATTGCTCTAAAATATTCATACGCTTCTTTTCTAAGCTGACCAAAGTAAATCGTTATGGAAACATAACGATGTTGATTAATAGCCCAATGATCGGTTTAATATAGAATCTTTTTTTAGCAATTTATCAATGTAGACTTTTGATTCATTAGAATGAAGGTAGTAGCAGCAGTAAAACTAGTAAGCTGGGATCATTGAGAATTCGCGTAGTAGCAGGAGCGTTCGACGAGATTAACTTGCTTTCAGACAGTACATCAAATATTTATCGAACAACGAGTTAAACCGACAGAGCAGAGCGCTCGTCTCTGTTCTTTGCTCTCCGTGACTTTGTTTTTGCTGTCCTCGTCTAGAGTCCTTCTTGGGAACCACGGATCCCTTGGGTCGTGGCCGGTGCGACAGGATGCAAAAACGTAGATCCTGCCCTCAAACGCGTGTCCTTTGCCAAGCTTTGCGGTCGAGGACACTTCCAACTTTGTCTGTGTCTCGCTTCTCGACAAACCTACAGAAGTTTTTTAAGTTTGCATTTAATTTTCCGGGAAACTGCTACAGTCATCCAACTTGGCGAGCTTTTGCAACGGTAAATCACAGTCGATCAAACTTATAAGAATTTTTTTTTTTTTTAATGTCATTCATATTGAATCATAGCCTGGAGAAGATTGAAATGAAATTCGAATACAAGAGTATTAAACTGAATCATCCTTACTGATTGGTATTTGCATAACTTAAAGTACTTCAAGGTGAAGATTTTAAATGGAAACTATCCTCTCAGTATCGCTACGGTGTTTGACGGTAGTGTCTACTTGAGTCTTATCGATAAGGAAACGTTAATAAGAGATCTTTAAACTCAGCAAAAGTATATGATAATTAAAGCTACCGAAGTTAAAATGGCCTAACTATGAAAAGCAGTTGTTAAGTTTCTTAGATGTATTACGAGTAATTTTTACAAGTTGATTTTAATATTTAGCTTCAGGGTGTCGAAGGGATGGAAACGTGGCGACAGACCACGCCGCATCGGTTTGTAACTCGAAATGATGCATGAGCGGCTATTGGGAGAATGCAAATTGAAAACCAATATCCAGAGGGGGCCACCTTGCTGGGATGTGACAGTGGTGGTTGCGACGAAAGCGCACAAGTTTCGAGACAGGAACGAGAACTCGATATCCATTCTTCCACGAGCAAGCGAGCGTCGGCCGGAATCTTTTTGCCTGTTCCTCGTTCCGGCCTCTTGGTATTGCTCCATTCCGAGTATGTTCGCGCTCACTCTGCCCCGAAGCGTCTTCTGTGTTTCTGAAGATAAGTTTCGAGCTCAGGTGCGGCCTCCTTGCCGCACGCTCTGATGCATTCACCCTGCAGCTTGATCCGTCTGCGGCTACTTTTGATTCCACTTGCTACCATTGAAATAGGGTTGTACTCCACGTTTACGTACCTTACAATTTTTCAAACATAAATCTTCCAGAAATAGGTTTCTCCTAATTCCATTTTTCATGTAAAATATTTTTTGCAACGAAAAAAAACCCATACAAATTATCTCTTCCTCGAGCATTTGACAATAAGTATTTTTACTAAAATTAGCGAGAATCTTTTTGAGTAAACTTATAGGATTACATTAATTTTCTCTGTTTAATTAGTTTTATAAGTGCTCGAATTGCAGAGAGCAAATGAACCGTAGATTTATCCTTGCTTCGTCGCAATTTTTTTCCCCCTTTTTTTTCCTGCTTCTAAGCGACTCGCAGGAAAAGTTTACTGGCATCGCTCTGGTTTCCTTGCCCCTTGTCTGTTTACTGTGACTGTGCGTTATCAATACTGTCGATGGAAAAGACGCGCTTGATTGGGGCTCGAAAGAACCTGCTGGCGACAAGAAAGGGTGAAGGCAGAATTCCTCTCGGCTCCTTACTTTCTAAATGCACGCGACACTTACTCGCTTCTTTGTAGAGTCACCCACTCCATCAGCATCCCTGCTGTGGAGGAAATGTCGATGGTGCAGCCTCGCGAATAAATGCAATTCCTCGCGTTGCGATTTTCCCTTCTGAAGCCCTGGCACAAGACGACGGTATGGCGTCCCTGTTTCAAAGCCGCGGAAGTAGAAAAATTCGTTATCCCCTCCTAGCCGTGTAATTATAAAGCCTGGTTTATAATTCAGCCCGTCGATGGGGCCACGATTGAGAGGAAAGTTTTAAGACGCCCAGGGAACTCGATTTTCTTCCCAGAACAGGAAAGTCTACCCGTCATCTTCCTCTATTCTTCGAACTCCGCGAGAAACTCTGTTCTTAGCCTGCTCAGTTAATACTCGAGGTTGAACTCGGTACGAGCGAACTTAAATCCAAATAAGAAACGTATCAACAAAACAAATTTTTCCATAATAGGAATAATAAACTTGAAATTAGTGATATCATTTATTTTAATAATTTGAAACGTTAAAGTAGCTTATTGTTGTAAAACGTTTATTGTAATATTCTTTCTATAAATGATAGATAAATACATGGTCACATCTATTGTTAATTAGGAATGATAATTCAAACGGATCTGTATTTGTAACTAGTGCTGCTAGTAAGTGAGGGTAAATATTAATCGTATGCGACGCACCAGATCCGCCAGTTATCCGGTTTGTAGATTAGAAATCTGCGGTAACCGCGATTAATAATTAGCTGGCGAATATTCCATTGATCGACTTCGTGTATTGAGTTACACGCTTGGTCTGCGCGTCGCTGCGCGATTAATTACAACGAAAATTGGGCAGCCCGTGGCAGTGTGAGAACGCTCCGTATGCGGATGTAAAATTTCGCGATGATCGCAACCCGATCAGCGTACCTCGTTATTTCAGCTTTTAGCGGGATTACGTGGCCTCAGGGCCACTAATCGTGTCGCAAAGTTTGTTTCCGTAACGATACGTCATCTCCTCGTACGCGAGGAAATTTCGTGCGCTAATCTACTTAGTTCATTTTTTTGCCAATTCGCACGATTCTACGGTCATTTAATTTTTACGAGGTTGATTCACGGCACCGTAGTCAGACAGTTTTGACCCCTTTTTTCAGCGAAAAAAACTCCCAGCGGAGCAATTTTAACACGTTGACACATTTTCCTGAATTAGAAGTTCAGATGGAAATTTAATTACGAACATTGCCGAACGAACGCATACATTGAAATCCATTGAAATTATAGGCGATTCACAAGCATCCTAGATATACTATGAGCCAGTCATTAATACTGATCCTAATAATTAAAAATATGCACTGATAACCGTTAAAGTTTACATCCGAATCTTGAAGATGTGAATTGATGGCGTGAAATGAAAATTGTCATTCAGAATGAAACAGTGGATAAGTGAAGGTAAAACTTCAACTTTAGAGTTACTTTTGGATAGAGATTCTCGAGTGACTTTCGGAGCAATGTAAATCTGCAGGGTGTCATCTGCGAAGTCTTTCTTTCGCCAGCTGTTACGTCGCATCGAAATGCGCGTGTCGTAAAACCTGTAACACTGCAAGGACTACTTCGCATTGTTTTATGATACGCGATCGAGAAAAGTCCAGCTGGAATTCTCTCCAGGATTGAAAGCTTGCCCGTGGTCGAGTCAACTCCAGATACGTTGGTAAACCTTTCGAATAGAAAGGGCTTGCTGCTGGTAGCTTCTCCATCGTATTTGTTTACTTTACACCGCGCTGCCCCCGAAAGCGCCCACTGACCGTAGCCTGTATTAAAATAACTGGATCAAGTCCTGCAAACCAGTTCACCAGACTCGCTTGGCTGGGCACCAATACCACGAATTATAGTAGTTCCGTGTCTATTGTCCCATTAAGCGACTTCCTAGCCAGCTTCGGAATTGTTATCGGTGTACTTATCGATTATTGTGTACGCTCGTTCGACCCGAACAATTTCGGAACCGAAGGTAACAAGGAGCGACGTGCAAACACTAGAGGTATTGTTAGATTAAGGATACAGCGATTCTACTCCAGTGTCTTCTGTTTGTTGTTGTCTTCTTCAGATGAACTCAGGGCCCTCGTCGAGTCGTTAGACCTGCAGACTCTCAACAACGAGCTTGAGGGAACAAGTGGGTCAAGATAACAGTTATATATATATATACGTAGATAATAGTAGTTAGAGTCATACCCTTCGACATCTTTTTCAAGAAGGGTCTCTTGAATTGTGAATATTATATAAAAAGCAAGTTACGTCAAGTTTCTAGTATCGTATATTCCACTCTATTTCTTGTTTTACACTCACGATCAGTTCTACATCTATATTTACATTTACATCTCTTACGATCGAGTACAAGTATTTCGATAGTAAGACGTCGACAGTGGGAAGTAAAGTAGAAAAGTATACTTGCTAAAGTGTGTTTTCCGCTAGTTCGATCGATCTTGAGCCACGACCGTTGGCCCTCTCCATAGGAGTATCTAACGCCTCACACTAATAATGGTCAGTTAGGAGACCAAACACTCGGGACAGAAGCGAAGCTTTCAGCCTGAACCTGGAAAGCTCTCTGCTCCTCGAACACGACAGTTTACTTCCCGATAAGAAATTTGAACGCTCTAGAGTAGATGGAGGTGAGTTTGAGACGAAAGCTATAGAGGAAGGCTTCGATCTTATGAGCGGTGGTTGGTTTAATAAAATTGTCTTTAATGAATGTGCTGCTTTAATTGAAAGAAAAAAAGAGGCTGCTCGTGCCGCTGCGTAAGCGCGACTCTTAGTTTTAGATCGAAGGCACTTCTGACTTGCAAAAATCCGGGTGAGAGAGCGGCAAAGAGGCAAAAAAGCTTCGTGAAGGATTACATGCCACTCGGGTGAGAATCTGACGGTGATCTGGCTGTTTCTTCGTTTGTGAGAATCCAGGTCGATTTTATTTTCCCTCCTGGCATTACACTTACTACCTAAACGAGTGGCTTACCGAGCCTCCTCTTCTTATGTACCTGTACAGTGACACCGAAGATTCGTCCTGAATCGACGGGATAACGAAAAGTCACGTTTCTAGAACTTTATCCCAATATAACAGGCTCTTAATTCCCGGGAAACAAATAATACTAATGAAGGATTTATCTACACTAAACATCACATTCCTAGTATTATACTTTATTTTTAAGCTGGAATTTTGCTTGTCCTCGGATTCAGTTATAGCAAATTGAAACTTCTCTGTTGTTAACGATAGGACGATCGTATTAGTACGATGCTGCCACGTACACGGAAAACAGAAGCATTCGAGTCAACCGCAGTAGTAGCCAGTAATATCGAAACTTTCTTACTCGCGAGGACTTTTCCTGGGGAGTTGAGTCGAAAATCAGACGAAATAAATCGTACTAGTTAACGATCAGAAAATAAAGGGTATTCCTATTTTGAGGCCGTTCGGAGATCGGTCCTGTGGCAACGGAGAAGAGAGAAAGAGAAAGAGAGGGAATCGAAACTAAGGAGGAAATTTGAAACGAAGTCGCGATCCGATTTCGTTCGCTTGATTCAATCGAGCTCGCACAAGCTTGTAAGCATGTGGCCGGAGCTTGCAGCAGCGTTTTCCTAACCCCGGACGATTTAGCCGACCGATTGTCTTTCGCTTGAATACCACGGTACTACCATCCTCTACCACCCACCCCTACCTTCCGCTTACTCCTGGGACTGTGTGTGACGACCGTGCGGCAGGGATGGTTTCGCCTATTCGATTCCAGCTCTTTGTTGGATCGGAACAAGGAGACGAACGACGCCACCGTCGCCGACGACGACGATCCAGTACCACTGGACAATAGTGCGACTGATGCGGACCTTCTCCCCATTGTGGCCTTAACGTTCCCAGTATCGTGTTCTCGGAAATGTACCATGAAATTTTCAGACTACACAACTGACTATAGGTACCGAAGCTTTGGGTGAAACAGGCATACCATATACTAGTGGTCTAAAACCATCCAAGAGAATTTCTTAAGGAGAATGTAAGCTTGTAAGAGAATTATGAATCCTTGAGTCTCTTTGTGGTTGTGGATTCTTGACTTCTGATCTGATGATGCTCTTATACGTAGTATAGATAGGATGCAGTAGTCTTGTGGAATATTAATGAACTACCTGTTGAAGTCTTGTACTGTTTTCGTAATTAGAGTGTAATAAATATAATGTATAAATATACATGTATATTGGTCGTGTTAGATGAGATCGTAAGTCAGAACGAAGTGGATAGGAAGACCGAGACTGATGTTGTTCGGAGAATCATAGAAATGAGGAAGTTGGGATGTCCGTGCTTTGAAATGAGAGTCCTGAAGTCGAGGTGACTAACCGAAGTAAGCTCGGTCCGTAGCAATTCAGAGGCAACGGAATTGCGAGCTTTGAGAGCGACAAGCTTTATAAGATGTTTCAAGGTAACGATGAAATTTTAATCAGACACCACTGACGTTGGGATCCTACTCCTAAAAGTTGACTTCCTGCTCCTGCTAGTCTGCGTCTAAACTCAAGACGAAGTTTTCATCCAGTCTCTCACATTGGAATAATAGCATTCCGAAATAAGAAAGTGCAATCTGTAATTTTTTACCCTACAAATTGCAGAATTTTCTTGAACCAATTAACTTGTATTTTACGGTCTGAAAACCGTGAGATGGAGTCAAGACGTTATTAGTCCTTGAAAATCTTACGAAGACGTGCTCTAGAATTTTAAAGAGACGAAGAGAAAGATTTAAAACCAAGTCAAACATTCCTTGAACCGAAGACCCCGAGACTCTTGAGAGTAAAAACCTCACCTTCATAAACTAGGACGAAATTAAGGGAAAAAATTTCGCGAGAAGCCTCACTGGCCCTGTTCCACTCTGGGTCGTAAGTCTTGATGCTAACAGTACTGTCTTCTAACCCAACTTGATCTCTTCCGAACTAATCTCATTCCCGAGTGGTCGAGGAACTTAGTTCATTTCACCGACAAGTTTACGAAAGTTTTGCGATAGTTTGGGAAATGTCCACCTTTTTCCGAGATACGTCGCATCACCAGGCGATTGGCATAGTTCAGACGTAGATAACACGTGAAAATTAGCCCGAACAATAATATCTAATTATTTGGAGTGCCTTCCTTCCTGTTCCTTACTAATGACGGCGTGTAATAAAGTTTCAACTTTCTTAGATATAATTCAGACTCTGATCATAATTTGCATAGAATTGAAGATACGAGACAAATATATTTTCCCGCTGAATACAATGATTTGTTTAAATATTTAGATTCTCTCTAAACACTTTGGCGCTTTTCGATGACAAAATGAACCTCGCGGTTTTATCGCGTGGCAAATTGCCTCTTACGATTTCGCGCAAACCGGCTGATCCCAAGAAATAATCTCATTTCCGACAAGCCAAGCAAGCTTCTTCAGTTTCTCTCGCTTTTCGCAACTGTTTTACTCTTCTTATCCGTGCGCGCCTGTTTACTCGGGACAATCTGGAAAATTGACAATAATCGCGTTATTTTCAAATATCTCTCTGTAGTGTCGCGGAGACTCCGCCGGCTACGAAGAGAGAACTTTCGGAGACATTCTCGTTTAATAGTAGGACGAGAGCGATAATACATCGGAGAGAAAAGGATTTCCCAGAGTGAGCAAAATGCGCATTTCGCTGAAAGGGGGGTACTTACATATCGCACTGTTTGGTCGAGCGAACAAACAGGAAGCAATTTTTACAGTTTACTGTTTATATATTACATAAATTAAAGAACATGTCGCGTCTCTATATTCAACGGAGAATAAAGAAACAAATGACGAATAATAAGAAAGTTTTATAACATACTTTTAATAAAAATCTGATTAAGAAATTCTTTACTCAAATGATTTTTGAATGTCTATTTTATTCTTTTCGGTAAATAATTAATACAATAGTATTTAAACTCCAGGTATTTTAATACATCCTCGTGTAAGAAATCTGTAGGTTGAAATGCACAAGTTGATACATCGTCGTAGGAGGAATTAGCAAAACCATGTGGATGGAGTTCTGACTGAAACAACGCTCGAACTTCCATCCCTATTGCCATGTTACGGGCGTGGGGAATGATACCGCAAGAAAACAATATTCCCGAAACCACTCGACTTCGCACCGCTACGTTCCTCTCTATTTGGGACCGCAATACCGGTGCGACTTGCTCCAATTCCCAAACTCGTCCTTCCTATAAATATGTCCGAACGTGATTTTCACTGACTCACCACCTCTGCTAAATTCTCCGACAGCGCTTTCGCCACACTGATTTCCGCGGCCCCATCGGCCACATACGTATATAAATCTAGGGAAGCTTAAAATACGTGTTTGCGATAGGATCTCCGACTTGGGAATTTTAAATATTCCATAAAACTTAAAATAGCGATTGGAATCCATCTATACTCGAACTACTGCTAAACCCGGCAATCCATGTATTCCGAGAAAAATATTAAAGAGGAGAATAAAAAAGCGATCAATAATGTAGCAAAGAGAAATAACTAACAGCCAAGTGCAAAGGCATTCGAGAGAACAGCACAACAGAGTTGAAGTCGAGGAACGTCGAGAGCGTAGAAAAGCGAAAAATGTGGAAAGCAATTGAAGGATGTAGACAGAAAAAGAGCGGAAGGGTAAACGGAAGCTGGAGGGAAGAAGAAGTGAGAAGGAAGGAAGTAGCAGAGAAAGAGAGAGACAGAATGCCATGTCGAAGGTAATACCATGCTTGGTGTTATATGTATATATCGCGAGTCCTTTCCATCCTTGAGCCGCTTCTCTCCTACGAAGAGGTGATATTTAACTTATGAATATTTGCCGAGCTACGATATGAGGTTTGCTCTCTTCGAGCGGCTAAGTACGAGGTACCATTCCGAATGGTGGACTCAGACGAATGGAAGCTTCCGAACCTTCTGCGCTTACGTTCGCCACTTTTACCAATGTGCAGTTTACTGCCATTGCGAAAACGTCTATTTGCTAGGTGTGCGACAAATTTCTCGCGCGCGGGTCATTCTGTAGGAAATGCCAAAATTTCGCGTGCAATCGAGGTCGTTTGCTTGGCAAAGGTTGCCATGGTGGAAATTTGTGTACGCAGCTAGCGTAGTGCTTGCTTTGTAAGTAATAGCGTATGTACCAAGAAGTAATGTTTACCAAAGTCACGTAAAATAATACCTTCTTTGAAGTTTTAACTGAAAGAATACAAAAGAACCGGAGAGGAATATTTAAATTCAAGATCAACCTGAGTCTCGCTTGTTGATGGAGTAAATATATACTTGGAAGTATTCATGGAATTTCAACATCGTTCGCGAGAAGTTTTGCCTCCTGTAGATTCAAATGTATCTTTAACAGCAGTGAAAATATGTACGGCGTATTTCGAGTTCGTATTTCAACCTGTAGACTTCTTTCTCACGATTCTTACGCGATATTTAAACTTGAGCTTTCTTATTCGCGTCGAATACATAAAATCCAATCTGTTCGGGTGCTAACAAAATCGCTAAGTTTGAATTGGAATCATTGAATAAGAAATATTACGTAAAAGTTTGCAACTTTCAGAACACCAAGACGAATTCACGATTTTACTGGTAGAGCCAAGAGTGCTATCAAAAATGCAGTTAGGCTCGCTATACAAATTTCCTGTTTTTTTTTTTTTTTTTTTTTTAGTTCCATTATGAAGAATTTCGGCGAATTTAAATTTGGCAATTCGGACGGTTCAGTTGCACCCTCGGGAGGGATGAGAAATGTTCTGTTGAAGGTGGCAGGAAGTAGGAAAGAAGGGTAGCCAGAGAGATGGAAAGTTGAGCTGGCACGGCCGCGGGAGAATATTCGGGAAATTACTTGGACGATTATCGCGGGAGGATCCTTTGAAGACGGGCGGTGCGGCGAGCGGTGCCTCATAATCCTTTCAGTGTTGAAAACTTTTCAAGGAGTCTCCGTTCACCCCCCTTCATCCGCTCCCTTCCGCGACTGGCAGCTTCTTTCCGAGTCGGCGCGGCGTAGCGGGGTGCGGTATGGTGTGACGCGGCGTTCAGACAGCGGCACGATGCCGCCAAACGAAAAAGGTGCTCTTTAATGGAGCTTTTCTCTCCCAGCCTTGCAGTCTCCATTCACCTTTAAATTTTTCTCGGCTCACTGCCTGCAAGCTTAACGCTTGCTGCCTCCTCCCTCCTTTGTCTCAGCGGTTCCTTTGCCTCTCCTAAAAAATCTCCTTGGCAAAAAAGAAACTCCGCCACCCCAGTTTTTATTGCGAGCGGATGCGTAGAAGCTGTTTCCCCGAAGCATTGGTTATCTTATGTCGAGAGTACGTTTTTCTAGCTCCAAGAAAAAATAACGAAAAAGAGAGAGCTGATTCGGCTACTACTAACAAAGAACTAATTTCGAGACAGTGCTTTTTCCTCTTTGATCCAAGAATTTAGGCACTTATAACTGACCCGAGATTAGAGTCTTGAATTTCTTTGAAATTCTTAGAAATTTTTTGATCTCTTTTTTTTATACTTGTTTAGGAAATTAAGATTAATACTAAGTTTATTTATTGGTATTACTAATTGGGTTTGCATTATCATTTCGGCGATACTTTGGAGGATGAAAAGTCCGATGCTAGAAAAAAACGAAATTAATAGTATCACGACATTTCCCGTTGCCTTTGAATTTCCTCGCGTGCTGAATCCTGCCGACGATGTTCTTTCACCCATCACGTTGCGGTTCTGCAAGTTGCTCTTCATTCGCCAGAGGTTTCGCGAGTGCGCAAGACGAGTACGGAAATCCCTTTCACGTTGTGTTCGTTTTGTCCGGAGAAATTCACCTTAAGAAACTGTTGGGGCAAAGTGGTTTCCCAGCTGTATTAATGTCAGTATTAATTAACGCCACTCCCAAATGCACAAAAAAATATTAAAAATTGCCAGGCACATAATCTGCCAATTTTTCAAAGACGTCTGCTGGTTCTTTCACTGCTAAGAAGTTTGCAATAAAACACTCTCTTTTCTTTGCGACTACTTTTTTATTAAGCAAAAAATGAGTCAATGCGATTGGGAAACCAAATTTGGAACAATCTACTTACCAGATTAACAAATACGCGTCCAAAGCGACCCTTCCAGAATCGTGTCACTCCTTCTTCGCTTATCGATTCTTCTATAACAATGGTCGTGCAAAAAGATCCACCAGTGAGAAGCGCCCTACTGTTTTCGCGTTGCTCGCCTAGAGTTCTACTGTTTGGCTAACAAGCTGTCGGACGACAAATGCGAGAATATTTGTATTGCAGTATCGCGGCTGAAACGGTACATTCGGCTGTTTTTCTTAGACTGCTTCTTTCGAATGTTCGCTCGATTGGTTCGCGATCGATTCTGACAGTTCTTGCTCGTATTCTCATTTTGCAAGCTGGCCTTTTTGTGCGTATTGTCTCGAACGAGAAGCGCGTGCTCCTTTTACCAATGCTTGGATAATAATTCAGAGACTGCTATTGTGGCGGATATTCATTGACAAAACACAATAGTAAAGTAGGAAGGTTATTGAGAGAAAATCGTTGTAGAGTTAATCGCATTTCGTAAACAGGTCTGGTAATTGTGGAAAACTTGAATTATATAGTAATAATTTTGCCTTTTCCAAATACTTATGCATTAGAATCTAAATTTATAATATTTTCTAGGTAGTGTCAATAATAGTATTAATAATAATACAATAGTATTTACAAGTATTCTTTGAAAGTACAAATCATTGAAGTAATGATACCTATCGTTTCAATTTAACGCATAGCCGGGGTTTAAAAATATTTCTGGATAATTTGGAAACTCCCGTGGGAAATCACTTGCACGCATAACTACTATGCAAGCCCGGGAAATCAACTTATGAGAAAATATTGAAGAAAGGAAAGAAAGAAAGAAAGAAAGCCAGTGGCAGTAGGATTTTTAGTCGACCGTACTTTCGCGTTTTTCTTCGAGCAGTGTTCCAAGGTGTCCTGCGGCGAAATGAAGCATTGGCGAAAGAATTAAAAAGCTGAGAATATCGTGCGTGTTATTACTACAAATGAAGGCATCAGCTAGCTCTTTATCCGCCTTTTCTCGGTTCCTCGACTCGCTTTCGCGGCCAATGTATACGTAATGTAATCATGACGGAAACCACAAAAATTATCCACAATATGGCCACGCGGATACAAAAGGCGAGCGTGCTTAAAAAGCTGGAAGGGAGAATAACTTCGAGCCACACTGTGCCCACCCTTCTGAAAAACGCACCGTGAGCACAAAGCGGCTACGAAACTTTTATTTTCTACCCTTCTGAAAATTATTCTCGCGTTTCCCATTTCTCTCGTCGAGTATATTTCTAGAGTTCTTGGCCGATTGTCAGGGACGAGAGACACTGATGCGCCCGTCCACTTAAGAGGCTCGAGGGTACTACGAGATTTATCTCGAATTTCAATGATACTTGGATGACTCTTATCTCCGGAAGCTTGCTCAAATGTCGGATTGTAGCATAAATACGTTCAGTTATATTCAGTATTTTCTTTACTACTAACCATCGCAACTGAGTATATTTCGAGTACAGGATTTTTTATTTAATAATCTCAATTTTTAAAATAATTCATTAATACCTCTTTAATAGAAAACTTGTACCAGTCTTGAAATTAGAATACATTTATAGGTGAGAGATAGGTGAATAACATGTTAAGGTGGAGGAAAATAAGGAAAAAGTGCAATTGCTTAAATAGAAAGAAATTGGTTTTCGCTGAGAAAGTTGCATCTTTTGATACCGTACTTGAACCTCTTACGATCAGTAATCGATTCGATGTCAGGGTAAGCGTACTCTACGGAAATGACTCTTTATAAATCACTATTTACCTTTGCGAAAGGTAGTTAAGTTTCTCAATATCTCCGGAGGCTGAGCTGATCCCGCCTCAAATTGTCTTTCGTCCAACAGGTCCCGTGGGATGCTTCTTCCGGCAGCTCATGAAACTTCGCTGCTTCGCAGCGCCTTAAACGACTCTTTTGGATTACTTTTCACTCTTTAGTTTTTCGAGGTAACTTTCCCGATGAAAGCCATGAAACCACTGAGGATGGAAAATGGAGCGTTTTCCCTATAAAATCTAACGCGGTTATCCCTATCGCGAAAAAAACCTTCGATGAAAAAACTCATAGAAACAAGAGCACAAGGAAGCTCTACTGCCAAATATTTCGATTCTTCGCTGACAGTAAAAATATTACAAGGCCCCTCACCAAGTATCGCGTAAATAAATTCGTAGGCCCTACCGTGAGGACGTGAATCGATTGGCAATTTCCAAGCTATCAAAAATGCCAATAAAGCCGGTAGTACTGGCGTAAAATTTCTAAATTCATATCGTTTCCGTGGCACGTGCGTTTGAGGAATTATCTTGAAAAATTAACGCACCAATGAATCAGTAAGGCGGTAGTTTGTCCAGTGTTCCTTGAATTTTCATCTAGTCTGCCTCTCGACGTGGGTTCAGCGTTCGGATTAATAGGTAAGAGGATGGGTAGCTATGTTCTGGTAAAGGGTGGAAAAAGTTGATCGATTAATAGCTGCGACCGTGATGCTCTCCGGCTGCGCCTCTCCTCCTTGATAAATATGCATGTGACCTCTAATGACGTTCCGACTCCTCTCTCAGAGACAAAAGCCTTGTTTTTGGCGGAGCAGTTCAATTAGTGTCTTATGCGATCGCCACACTATGTATTCAGTGGTTAATCGCCTGCTTCCATCTCGAATACATTAGCGATCACGTGAGAGTACTGAAACTTACAGTTACGTTCTCGAATAATTTCATCACTTTTTCGCTGATCCAGTTGGACATTTCTTATTCCAGGAGTAAGATCCATCATGTATCGAGAGACTTCTGTATCAGAAATCTCGTTTCTCCTAGTAAATTTGTCGATTTTCTCGAAGGTCATTCTTTAGGTCGGACTATCTTTATTCGGTCCAAGTGTCCTAGCGGTAGCAAGCTTCTGGAAGACGCCACTGAAAAATGCCAGGGTACTCAGGGTGCCCTATCCTCCCATTACGTCAGACCCTCGGATACGTTACATTTTTAATTTCCTCGCAGCAGCTACTCCGACGGAACATCGATAACGTTTATCGCCAGTGGCCAATATACAAGTAGTCGAATTCACTTAGACACCATTGGTACAGTACTACTCAGGAATTTTCGATGGTCGGATATTCTGTAATTTCGCAGAATTCCTTGCTCTCCTTGCTGTATCACTAGCGTGAACATCCTAACGAATACAATTACAGAAATTATTCTAGAATACCAATCATCATTGTCAATTCTCTAATTGTTTAATCCTGACACTTCTATTGATTTTCATGAAAGTTGCTTTGTATAATTCTGTATTTTATTGGGAATATATTTTATTGTAATCCCTTTCGATTATTCTTATTAACAAAGTATTAGTCTCACCAAAGACTCTCTTAAATCCTACAATTGTTATCGTCGATTAAAGGTGAGATGGTAATTTAGCTGGAGTTTAAAATTTATATGAAAATGTATAGTGGCTTTTACTTTGGTCAGGTTAAATATTTCGAGGAGCTGTTCCTTCGAGGAGTCTTATCGCCTAAACTTTTGTCGCGCACTGTATGTACGTATAACGTGGAACGTGACGCGCGATCGAGATTAATGAAGCCGTCAAGCAGTCTTAGGGGATTCGCAGCCTGAGCGAGTCGGTATCCTGCATTTATCGGGCCAGTGGCATGGTCGCCACCTCTACTACTCAAAGCGAGAGAGAGAGAGTCGAACTGCATTTACCGTTCTCGTTGTAGGAACTACCGAGCAATTGCTCGACTTCAGCGGCTACAGTGATCCTGACGTACGTGAAGGATCTCCTAGAAAGCGTTAGGAAGTTCGTGGAGGTAAATTTATGATCTAAGAATGCCAGTTTCACGATCGGTGAGGGTGCGTTTGATAACTGGTGGGTCACAAAATTGAGATTAATAAGTGTTCGAGTAGTAAAATCGACGGCATTGAAGACCAAATCGGGTAGAGAAAGAGAGTAATTAGATCGATAACCAATTGACAAATTTTCTTTAGGCACACATATATGTCAAGAATGTTTCATGAAAATATATTTGTTACCATAAAATACAAGATTTGCAAATATCAACCGCACTTGTTAGTACAATGCCCAGCGTGGTTGAAAAAACCCATTCAACTTATATTCACAGAATTCCGCAAACAGTGCAAGAGTATTTACTAGTCGAAGGAATATTTAATAGGAACAACAAGGGAAATTAAATACTGCTACCTGCCACGCTCTTTAGTCAATGATTTGCAATATTTCCAGTGCATACAATTTACATTTAAAACGTCCGTACCTGAAACAAATAACTTCTGTACTGTTCATTAATTGCTGTATTACAGGACTTGGCCTATAAAGGAGAACAATTACCAATATTCAATATGACTCTTTATACCCTCAGAATTCACAAGTTGCCAAGGTAACTTTCACACAAAGGATCAGGCGTTATATTGTACTAGCAGAATGCACCCCAAGTGACGTCTTTCTTCCAGACATCCGTCTGCTTGAAAAATCGACAGTGAATCGAATCGTCGACAATGGAGTCGAGTGCCGTGATCGTGGTTGTGTTGTAGCAGCAATAAGCGATGCACACGTGAACCGCACTAGCAGACCAGATAACAAGCTCCATTGCAGCGAGGGTCAAACCAGAGGCTGCACTTGCACTTGTGCGGTTCCGCACATAGACTGGTTACGTCCTACGTCCTACGTAGCACGCGGCGCGACCATCGATAGATAAATGCTCGTGAAGCGAGCCGCGTCGACAGATCTGGAATCTGGAATGTCCTCGCAGTGTATTGTTGATTGTGGGCTGCGTTCGGAAATGAACCGATCATCCGGAGCATGGCGAGCCACGTCGCTTGGTCATGACGTAGCTCGCCGCCACTGCCGATAGAAATCCGTTTGCTCTTTGTTCTGCCTCCTCTTCCTCCCATTAATTCTACTCCTCTATCTCTCTTTCTCTATTCACTGACCCGTCTGGACTCTGGACTGACTGGTCGCTCTCCTTCGCCTGCCTCTGCTTTTCCATTGTTCTGCTACCCGCGATCGCTGTCACGTTGTTGCATTTGAAAAAGTGCATCCTTTTAAGAATACCTCAAAGCACTCGATTCAGAGGTTCCTTTAGAATTCTCTTTTTAGATGCTTCGGACGACAGGACGATACTTTTCAGCTCGATGGTCTTTGTATTATCAATTCGGAGAGATAACGTCGTAGATGACTTTCTCATATTCCTAACTAGAGAGGAATTTTTTACTTCAATGTTGAATTCCGATTGTGCTTTGCATAATGGATTTGTACATTAATTACGCTAGAGTTGAAATGTTTCATTCCTGAGCAACCCTTTGGCTTTTGCCATCCTTCACCGTATTTCGACTTCCACCAGTCAAAGGACACCGCGGATGATTCCACTCGTTGAAAGTCCTTTTACTGTTTTCTATCAATTTGTTTTCCCGTAAATTCCACCTGGATTTCCGTTCGATTCTTGTCGAAAATGTTCTCCGGCAAGCAGGGAAGAACGACCTCTTTTCCGCAAAAGGCTAGCAGAGGAAGTTGGATAAAAGAAGTTCGATTGGGAATCCGCGGAAGAGCGCACGAGTGAGAGTTGCTCTCCTGCCGGTTGTGGTGCACCGGCGCGGTGGCTAGGGGGAAATAATAAACAAAAGTTTGCGCGAAAACTTTGGTTTTAAAATGATATTAGCCGACGGGTATCGGGCCCCCGCAGGAACCTCCTGGAGTTTCGATGTACGGGCGCAAAGTAATGATAAACTTCCGGACAAGACTCTGGGCCAACTCTGTCTGTTCTTCTTCTTCTTCTTCTTCCTCTTCTTGTTCTTGTTCTTCTTCTTGTTCTTGTTCTTCTTTTAGTTCTTTTCATCCACTCGTTTTCTCACGTCCCCGGTTGTTCTCCTTGACCGAACCACTTTGTTGCATGCCATTTTCGCTCTTTCAACTAGAGCGATATAATTGAGAGAATTGATAAGAATTCTTTCCAGTTCAGCGGTTTGGGAAAAGAAATAGAAATGGTGCACGAAGTTTGAAAGCGATTTTCACGCAGACGGGATTATGCCTTAGGGCTGAGCTCACGCCTGGCATATGTGGATCCCAGAAATGACCTTTGGACGAATTTTTCTATTGATTGGCCCACAAAACTTTTCTCATCTCCCTCTCCTCTTTTTCCCTCGGCTTTTTCGCGCGTTTTTCTTTTCCTTTGTCTGGCTTGCTATACTTCTTAGCCACCTCCTCCAAGACTTTCCTTGAGTTTCTTCGCGAAAAATCTCATTAGACCAGAAATTGGCAATCTTAACTATTCCACGATTTTTAAATCTCCTCGGTTAACTGATTATTGCTATTAATGTCCGTTTATATCATTGTGAGAACTCATGCTTACGTTTCCAATTAGATACTCGTTGCCAGCTGGAAATTCAATTCTTACGTTATAATTAGCCGCCAGAAATTTGGCACAGCCTCCCGTTCTAAATCCGCCCGCTTTCCTGTTTCTCGCAGGAAATTTCGTCTCGAGCTTCTAATCATCGGTTCAGCGAATTTAGCCGAGTTGCAGACAATACGTAGCAAGTGATATTTCGGTTATTTAGCTAACTCGATCCCTGACGAGTAGGATACGACATTTCTATTGACACATTACGCTGACAACCCGAGAAATATCCTCTCGCCCCTTTCCAGAAATATTTATCGAGCATTCCAGTTTTACGACTCTAGAACCTTTCTAGGGTCGTTTAAAGTTTAAACTGCGTTTCGATGAGTGCTTTTTCAATATTTAGTCGAACTAAAAATTAAGATCAACTATTGTTTTATTAGTCTGCATAATTGTAGTGTACTCGAGACTGGTATCCTGCATCGTACAATGATGAAATTGGTTGGAAGTTACTCTATGAAAAAATTCATGTTCAGTTTGTTGGAAATTTATGTTTCAGCTATATACACATTTAGAATATACATATATTTACTCTCTTAATACGGTACTCGTAGACGGAATAAACTTTTGTTCTACAGAAATGAGCGTAAAGTGTTTATTGTTTATTTAAAATATTCATGGGAAATGTTCAAGGGAAAAACAGGCTGTTCGACGTAGTCGATGTACTTGAGACAAGCGGAATTTGGGAGGATCGAATAACCGGATTGAACCTTAATTACGTGCTCGTGTGATACGATCTCATTCATAAGGCACTAATTCCACAAAAGCTTCCGCCCACGCTGCGGGTGTCTGGTCAGTTACGGGAAACATCGTTTATACATACCGTACATAGATGTGGTCTTTCTCTGGAATTTCCACGCAACGTTCCACGAATTTCCCTGGAATTCCAACAAAATTTCTACGATCCTTATTCAACCGCTCCCGGCAGCTGTGAAAAAGGAAGCCGCCAGAACTTTTTATCTGATTAGAGAATTAATTAATGCATTCCATTTGTGGTGAATTTGTGGAAATGGTCAGGATAGATTCACGCTGCAGTTCTGAATAATTGACCATTTACTCAATGCCTCTTTTGCACTTATAATTGGCATTAGAAAATAGTGAAAAATTCCAGAATACCAGCACGAATGAATTAATCATCTTGCTAATTGCATAACATTGTTCCAAACGAAGAAGCTCGAATCTTATAAGAGCTGTAAATTTGCCTTAGGAGGTACACGTTTCCGTCAAGGCTGAGTATTGTGCCACAGACGGACGTGTAATATGAGTTAGCGAACTTTACCCTGGGTTTACGCGACGCCCGACAAAAGTCACGCGAGTACGAAATTACTATTAATGCGGATAATCGCTCCACTGGAGTGAGAGTAGTGAAGAATAAATGCGCGCAAGCTCTGAGTATTAGACTTGGTGCGATTAATCTGCATATTGAGTGAGTGAGCAGGTTGCAGTATTAATGGAAATTCGCGGGAAACGGCACAGTTGTTAAAATCCCATTAAGTCGAGGAACTTAAATCTACTCCTCGAAGCAAAGTGCATTATAAACTCGAGTCATTCGGTGCGCGAAACTGGTTAGAAGGATGAGGAAACGCTCTGGAAAAATTGAGGAATTAATTATCGTCGCGTTAGACAGTTTTTCTCGCTTATTCCGGAAGCATACTTCTCTTTGTGACAAGCGTCGCGGATTCACGCATTTTTGGCTCAACTCTGGAATTTAATATTATATTTATTAGTCGAGAACCATTAATCATTTTGACGTCTATCGCTGGCAGCATTCACCTCGGCACAATATTTTCCCATGAATCCTCTCTGTATTCTTTTTGTACCGAGGGTGCACATCTCGATTGTCGGATCTTTCGATAAGTCGAGCGTGACAGTGAGATCGCATTTTCATCGGATATTCGATACCATGACTTTGAACAGTAATTTGGAATTTGAAAAAAAATTCTCTACCAATGATTCGAAAGAATAGTGGCGAATAGCGAACAGCAAGCATAGTGAAAGTATCTTAAGTACTGAAACCCCCTCGAATTTAGTTGATTAGGGTCGTGAAAGGTATGTAGCGTTGGGTGTGCTTCTAATTAGGAAACTTGGGTGATTAAATAGCAGTGACGTCGACGAGATCCCTCGGGAGGTCACCCCTTGATCCGGTTTCTGTTCAATTCGCGAAATCTACCAGCGAACTACAGATTCGTGATCCAGCTTATAATTTTGAGTTACGAGCCACCGTGACGGCGACGTCTCCTCTACGTGACTGTGAAATTACCGTTCATGAATCATCCTATCGGTTGGCCACAATTCACTAACATCCACTGTTTCGACGAGAATCAATGTGATCGAATCTGATGGTAGTGTAGTTGCTTACTATCTTCTGTTCCCAAATTTCTCTCGCGAGCAATATCGAACCTAGCTTGACAGTGGTAACATCGTAATTCCTTAGTGATTCGGCAACACACTCAATTTCTCCAATTTCCACAAATCAATGGAAATTTCTCATACTCTAACGATTTCGATGACATCCTTCTCCGAGGAATCAATTGCAAGTTTAGTTGATATGCTGTATGTACTACATGTCGGTTGGAAGGTTCATATACACGAACAGAGTCAGCAGGTTCAACCATGGATGCTGTAGATATTACACGGCGCTTCGTTACTGCCAGCAGTAAATTTCTCACTTGATACTTAGTGTACAGCTGTTACTGCTTCCATTACTGTCGTTAGCTCGCGTTATTGGCGCGGTTCGCGGTCGTTACTGCGTGAAAATGCTACCGCCCCTTCACTACCACTCTTTGCGGACTCTTCCGAAGAAACATCACGTGCCGTACGACTTTTATGTCAGTTGTCCCCTGCGATAATTGAAATCTAACTTTCGAAACGCCTGCTACCCTCCTACGGAGTATACTGGTCAAACCAATCTGGCATAAATGTCAGCTTTCATTTATGACGCGAATGAAACAAATAAACTAATAAAACACATAATAAAATGGTCGTTGAGGAATAAAAAGTAATATAACTGGAGGTGCACAGCTGGAGGCAATGCGAAATAGCGAAAAGGAACATTGGAACTTCCGCTATGAGCAATAACTTTGTTCTTTCTAGTTTTAAAGTAAGAAATCCTAGCAGAATTCTTATTTTCGCCAGTGAATAGGGAGATATTTTCTAGTGATATTCAGGAAGAATATTAGACCACTGACTAAAGAGGAACCCAGGTATTAATCCAACCATTTCCAGCGGTGTGCTAATGGTTTATTCGAGGAGCGAGTGCGAGCAGAGGGTAAATATTTAACCGGACCACGGAGACTAAGTAATTGTGCGTTATCGCAGCTTCGGGGAGAAGCTGCTTTTCGGAGGGAAGTCCCGCCGGCGTCGCGTATAGGGACGTGACTAAAATCCTTCCTAATAAATCATTCGGTTGCTCCAACGTGATTCACTAAACGCTGCCGAACGCCGATTAGTATTGTCCAGATGGATTTGCGGGCGGAATTCATAGAGTTAGCTGCTGTTACCGCCGCAGAATTTGGCAACCGTTTCTCCGGTAAATCTATTCTGATTTTGTCGAAAGGCACTTCGCAGTCGCATAATTCGTCCATTGTCGTGGCGAGGCTTCTAACATTGTTATCGCGGGCGCGCGTGGCCGTGAGTGATGCAGTTCATATTCTGATTAAAACGGGAGAAGCTTACGCCAATGGATTCTAGTCGTTTAATTAAAATCCTGTTCGGAAGATGATTCTTGCCGCTTATCGAATCAATGCAGTCTTTCTTGTTTATTGTAGATTCACTGGCTCACAGTTGCTCACGAGTTTATCTAGGAGGTTTTGTAAAATGAATTAATCAAACGGAGAGGAAATTCGAAAGATAGAGAGATTTTTAATTGTTTCGGAAGATCACCGCTAATATAATTATAAGGTTCAACTTGTCAAATGAATTCTAAAGTCACGGGGATTCCTCGAGAACAGTTAAGAGATCGTTTCCAGCAATATAAGTTAAGACTGCTTTTAATATTCATGTATCAATAAAGAGATTAGTAAAATAGGGCGAATGGTAGGTTCTTTCATTCGCTTTTGACGCGAGTTAAAATTCAAAGGCTTTGTAAATTGTATCAAGGATTTTGCGAGATTGAAACTCTGGGACAGACCAGCCGGCTCGTTACACTCGCATCGCATACGTAAAACTACTTACGCGATAATCCCGAATGTAACTACCAGGTAGTTTTGCCAAGAGCTCGCTCGTCTAAACAGACCGCAGGCCTCTAATCCAGGGCAAAGCCGGATTTAATTACGTTAAAAATTCTTGCCCCTTATAAATGATACGTTCCAGTAACCGTTTCGCTCTTTTGATACAATCCTACAGAGTTACATTTTACATGATACCACGAAAACTTTGCGAGTCTAGTCCGGCTCTGTCGAACGCATCGAAGCGTTACGTTTCCAAAAGTTAGCCGAAAACGCGAGAACTAATCCAATTTGTTGGGTTGGTTCTTTCAAAATTTCAAACTGCTGGTCGCACTTTTCCTTGAACTCGTCGCTGTAACACATTTGGGGATTCTCTCGTTGCCCCCCCCCCCCGCGTAACTCTTTCCTTCGATCGACGATGCCTCTGGATCTCGCAAATCGCACATTCGTCTTCCAGTTTTCTCTTTTTCTTCGCCTTTCGCTGAGGATAGTTTTTCTCGTCCTTCCGGTATACACAGATACGCACACACATACAAGAGCTTCTTTTAGTTCCGATGTCGAGGTTCGGAAACCACGGCGAAAGTTTATCCCTTCCCAGTTCGCCGATTGAATCCACGGAGCGGGGTAGTTCGATATCGGAGAAAGTTCGGCTAGCTGCGATAAGAAGAAGGGCCAGCGGGAGCAGAAAGATTAGTAACATTTTGTTCGGGCTGGCCGAGCAGAATTATGGGGTCCAGGCAACTGTTGTGATCCAATTGAAATTCAAGATCCGGCCATCCTCATCGACGCTAGCTCCTAAAAATCTTTCGCTCCTCCCGATATTGACGCGGACCAATCCTTCCACATAAATTTCTCTTCATTCAACTTTCCGAATAAATCCTCTGCAAACTCACAAAGTTCCTTCTATTTTTCAACACTGAGAATGAGTATTTCGCGTTGTGACTTTGCATATTGTGGATCGAATCAATGAAGATTCAATTTCACATATGAAATTGTACATATAATTGTAGTTTTACCATGAAAGAGATTAACTTCACGGTATACGACTTTCATTCGAACCCAACGAATCCAGTGAAACAGTTTTTAGCTTTGATAGCTACTAATATTTGGTGACTGGTCTACTGCTATTTAAAGCCTCTGCTATAAACGTTAAGTATGATCCGCAAAGTAATGAGCGTCGTGCTCTTGTAGTCTCGAATTGGCTGGCGGTCCTGCTATAGCCAGTGCAACAAACTTTGCAGAGCTGTAGATTAGCTTCGCCGCCAAGGAAAGCTCTACATTCGTTGTGAAGCGAACGGCGAAAAACTTTCTTGAATTTAATCCTGCAGTACCAGAAACCTCCGGCTCCGGCATTCCCTTATCATCCCAATTAAAGGAACATTCCAGATAATACTTTGCTCAGAGATAATTATTGGACGAGTAAAAAGATCGTTTACGAATTCGAAATCGGACTTTTTTTTTACGAACTCGGGTATTGGTCTTTACTCGTTTGCGTTCCGCATCTGATGTTACCCATTAATTCCGGATCAGTCACTCAGAATCTCACTGATAACTTACTCGACATAGTATTACCCATTAATTCCGCATCAGTCATTCAGAATTGCATTTATAATCTTAATTAGAGAGCCAACGGATGGATATCCGCTTTCAGCAGCATCATCCATCAATTTTGCCCATCCTCTCGCCACGAGTATAGAAGTACCATAGTCTTTCAATCAGAACCTCACTAGCTTCCAAGTCACATTCGATATGAATCAAGCCTTCCGCGCTCTCCAATTTCTCTTTCCTCTACCCAAAAAGATTCTCCATTTCCTCCGCATAACGAGCTACCAGGCCACTAATGAAACCCGCGGCTACTTAGCACCCACCACACACCTCCTTTAACAGGAAAAACTTTCCGGGACGCTTAACGCGAATCGGAAGGATACTCGGATACTTCACGGATGCTACCATCATGCCAAATAGTGTTTTTCTGATCCGAATTCTAGAACCAATTATTTTCTACGAACAATCGCGAAAACCTTGGTCCCTGTCACGCGCAAAGGTGTCGAGCTGTTTTAATTGTTCACTCAGGGGGCTCTGCGATTCCTTTTGTATCTCGATTCGTCGGCTAATTGATGAAAGTTTCGGAGGTCGCCATAGAATGAGAGAGAGAGAGAGAGAGGGGGATATAGTTGACCAAAGAGCGATTCTATGAGACCGCGAATGAGAGAGAGAAATAGTAACAGTGCGATAGAGTTCCGCCGGTAACGAGAATGTGTATCCCAATCGCGTTCGCCTTAATTGTTTCCCTTGGCGAATCTCGCTCACAGAGCAATAAGCCTTGGGAAGACTCGAGAAGCCATAGACTAGGAGAAGCAGTCTGCCACTTGAAGCCTCTTCCTACTACCGTTTCTTTCATAAAACTAAATGAACTCCGGTTACGTGATTCGACTGGTTCATCGTCGCTAGACTGGTAAAAAGCTTGATTGAGAACCTGTTGGGATGGGGACAGCCATCCTCCTTACGACCGATCTCTAGCCGCTCAGTGAAAATCATGAAGTTTTAAAGGCGATGCTTCCGGCTATCTTCTTCCGACTTTCCACTTTTGAAACTGCATCTGTCCCCTCGAGCGCGATGCTTCTACGTATGAATGTGCACGGTCCAAGTGGGAGTTTGCTTAATTGAGACTACAGAAGTTACTTGGTCGGTACTGGCCCGGTAAAGTGGAGGAACATTTTTGACCTGTAATTGCTGTATCACGTGACCATAGACTCAGAAGGGTTGATTTATGGATAGTAATCACTGAGTGGTTTAATGGAGGCCGAAATACTGTGCTCCATCAGATTATTTGCGGTCAACTCGCGCTATATTGGCACGCAAAGCCAAATTCTTCCCTCAAGGGTTGTATTGGCAAGGGTTCCGAAGGGTGTTGAAAGTCGTAGGTA
Source organism: Trypoxylon attenuatum (assembly GCA_963989405.1). NCBI lineage: Eukaryota > Metazoa > Arthropoda > Insecta > Hymenoptera > Crabronidae > Trypoxylon > Trypoxylon attenuatum. Next base: position 15,575,939 of record OZ022491.1, read on the forward strand.
GAAACTTGAAATCGTAACCATTCCGAAGCTAGGATAATCCAAAGTGGCCACAATATAGCAGTTGATATATGGTAGGTTGGACAGGACATTGGTCAACCTGACGTAGATATATTGCACGGCCTATATTACTACTTCAGTCTAAACTGCATATCTGTCCGTCCAAGAGAATTTGCGAAAACCTGGCGAAATGTCTTTCGCGCATTCCTGGCTTATCCCTGACAAAGGACTCCGCGAGTTCATCCAAATGGAAATCTCGTGGATGAAGTTGATCCCTCTACTGGGGGGGAAAAGAGAGAAAGAGAGCAGTGATATCGACGAATGCCAGGTATGTATACGTTACTCAAAGTGAGTCGAACAATATGGATAATCTCGTGACAGAGGCGTGCTGCTGCGCGTGTCACTTTTTTTTCTCGACGATTCCGGGGGAGTTAGGGTGTCGTTATCACGGTCTACAGCACTCGATCCAAATCCGCGAAGAACAGCTGGACGAACAGGAACACAAAAAAAGGACAACAAAGGATGAGAGGAAAGTGGAAGTTTAGAGAATTGTACCGTTGACTGAGCCCACAAAACCGGGAGTGGAGTTGGCTTGCATGAGCTTGCAGTTGCGATTGCTAGCTGCTGGACTCTCTTGCAGAGGTCCACGGTTGGCTCTACGACTCCACAGTTCCACTCGGTAATTGGAGACTTTTAACGACCCACCTAGCTTTCGAGCTCGCACTCCGCGCTTGTTTTCTGGCCGAAGGAAAGCAGCTGAAAGGGATGGAAAGACGAACGAGAGAGGATGCGATGTTCGAGGAGCGCTGGATCTTTTCTGTAATTGTCTGCGTCGCGATGAATCGAGCTTGCGCGTCATCCTGGCGCCTAGTTCTTCGTCTTCTACGTGAATCCTTTCATTTCGGATACCCAGAACGATCTTTTCTTTCTGGTAACGAGTATTTGGCGAGCTTCATGTTTGCAGGATTGACTCATCGCTAATAAATAATGTTCGACGAGTAGCCGTTCTTGAGCTGCCACTTCTCTTTCGCTGTCTCTTAAAAATCACCGATTACCTCCCCGTATTCTAACAATTTTCCAACATTAACCTTTATTATTGGAAACCCTGTTTCAACCGTTCTCATCCATTCCTTTCGGTTATACCTGAAACCTTCATCTCGTAGAAATATCGTGCATCACGAACCGTAGTTGAGAATTCCCGCCCAAAGTCTCCGTTCTTCCAAAAGTTCACCGAGAACTCCGTACTTCCCTATAGATCTCTTCGCAGGAGAGTCTTGAAAGCCGCGGTCACGATTTATTCGTACATAGAAAAGAGAGAACAGCGCACCTTTGATCTCTCCCTTCCTCGGTTGGCATTCCCGTTCCCTCTGGCGCTCCTAACCCGGCCGCAAAAAAAGGACGATGCAGTTCTAGTCGCCCCCTCACTCCCTTTTATCTCTCCACTTTTCCTTGAGAGAAAAAGAGATTGCGGGACCTTCGCTTCGACTCGATAGAGAGAAAGAGAGAGAAGAGTGGTGTAATACGTTCCATCCTGCTTCAACTGCATCCCTTATCTGCCTCGCACCCTTTGTCAGTGTCCTCTCGCTCGGCTTTCCTTTTCGTAAGAAGCGCAGTGCAGCCGTGCACTAAATCACGGGCTAGTTCTTGTTGGTCTCCCTCTATCTTCCGAGGCTCAGCAGCGTCTTCCGCGCCGGGATCTCGGTGGTTCGGGGAAAATCGAGCAAGGAGGACGTATACGTCGCACCGCGCCGCCGCGCCGTGGAAATCTCCGACCTGTCCTACCTCAACGTTAAAGACCATACGGCTCGTGGTCCCTTGTTCTTCTCTCTCTCTCTCTCTCTTCGTCTCTTTCTCGTCGGCCGCAGTAAGGCGATTTTCACGACTGGAGTCTTGCCAAGGAACCCAGCCGGTACACACCACCTTATGGTCAATTTTCGATTCCAGCCTCACGGTTAATTAAGACTACCAAATAGCTCGGAAATTGTCTTGGACTTTGCTTGGTGAATTGTTTAGCTAAGCTCAATTGACTCGGTTTAGTCGCTAGCTAGTGCAATTGCACTGTGTTTAATTACTGTTTTACCGTGACTCGTGGCACGTTAATGCAATGAAACCTCCATAAATTATCGTAATCTGTTTAAATTAATTAGAGAGGGCTGGATTAATTTGCTGGACTGCCGAATAAGTAGAACTTGGTCGAAATGCGGGAGAGTGATAATTCAGTGTCAATTCCACTTTTGATTATCAGGCCCAGTTTTTTTTTTATTTTCTGTTGTTCTCTAGCGGCGTTCCTCATCCTTTCGTGGCGGTTGGTAGATAAGACGATTTTGCAGTTGGAGCCGTGCCAAAGGCTCTGCGTAACCCTCCATTACGCTCAATTTTCAATTTCGTTCTTATGGCTAATTACATTTGCCCATGCTCAATGTTCTGTAAATTTAGCCGCTGATAGCGGAGTGCCATCGAGGAGGTCGGCAAGTGTGAGAAGTGGAATTTTCGAAATTTTCGCCCGATCCGTATCGCTAGCCGAAGGAAGAAAGGGCTTTCAGAGCAGCAGGAATGGTATAGTCGAAAGGTCTCTTTGAAAGGTTTGCAACCAGCGGTGCATAATTTCTCCGTCGGTTTTCCGGGTGCATTTTACATCTTTCGATGCTAGCTGGGGAAGTAGAAGGAGAAGGAGACACACAGCTTCACGGTTGAACCGCTGCCAAGGCCTTGCCTCAGCTCGGTTCGGCTCGGCACGGCTCGGCTTCGGCTCTTCACCTCGTCCGCTCTTCAATTCTATCCTTACTAGTAATTAACTCACCAGCCTTACTCTTTTAGCTTCTACAGCGGAGTTAATGTATTTACCGAAGCCCAGCGAACGAGCGCGCTGCGAGCGCTAATTGCCCCTTCGGCTTTGCCTAAAATTAAACTCTCTTAATGCTCTTTAATGCTGCGCCCTTGCACCTACGTTATAACATTTACCTTGCCAAGGCAACTGGGAATCCAACTTACAGACCGACCAGCAAAACTTCCCGTGCCCGACCTCCTGTAATTTCGCTTCTGAATGGAAACACAACTCCGCCACCAGGAACTTCCCTCTATTGGAGCTCACGGTCCGCACTGGCAAATTCTTGTTCTAAGCAGACCATCTTCCAAATTGCACCTCGCAAGATGACAAATCGAACACGGATGAAGCTTATCGAATACTCGAGAATTAAAGACTTAAGGAATCGCGTGGAGGAAGAATCGAACGATAGACACGAATCTTCTCGATGATGGTGGTGGCGAGAGAACGGGAAAAGTTTAATGGAAAATGTCACCTCGAATGAGACTCACCTTTAAGGCTACCATCGTCTAGCGTCGTCGAAACACAGTCTCGGCGCGAACTTAATTCAAGCCAGTGAATGGCTACTATCTCTTCCACCTTCAGGCCTGGTTAAGTCGCCGATGAGCTCGTGGATTTAACGATCCCGCCTAGTCGAGTGTTCCTCTCTTCTCTTACCCTCCTTCTATATATGCCCTCATCCCCCTATCTTCTTCAGCTCCAACCTGGAGACATTTATCCTTTCAGTCTGCGGCGAAATGGCGTTGGATTAATAGAATCTTTCCTATTTTCTCCGGTGGAGCAAGTCCGCTCGAGAAGATCACGTGTGAAACAATTAGCATTCAGCCACCTTTGTGAAGCCAGAATCGTTCGGAGCTCTCAATGGATATTTTCCACTCTTCGGCGACTTACAATAGATTCGACGCCATCGGAGCCCACAGCGAAGTCGTTTAATAAGTGCGCAAATTGATTATGCGATTCTTTTAATTGGGACTTTCACTTTGTACGCCATTGGCCTCTCTAAAGATGAAGGAATTTTTATTCCCGCCTAGAGACTCTAATTACCAGGTGCATTGTCGAGTGCAGCAGATCCTTTATGAGTAGATTAAAACGAACGATAATGCAATTCACTCTTTCCCAGCGCTTCCTGTAGAATTTAGAATTTCAACATTTCAAAGGGTGACTAATTTAAAATGTCTCGAGTCACGAAACAACCAATTAAATACGAGCCGGTGAACATACCCCCAACTTGTACTGTCTCATCGTAAGCTAATGTAAGACTGAAATTTCCAGGAAGTAGCGGCACCTTAGAAAGGGTTAATCGAAGACCATGAACAGGATTAATTAAGCTCGATTGCGCTTCGAGTCACCAAGTAACGTTGTACCTAATGAGCCAAATCATTAGAGGCGCGAAACAACGATCGAACATGCTCGGTTTCACACTATCGCGAAACCAAGTGTTGCGTCACTGAACTCGCAATATATTTACCTCTGACAAACGGTATTTAATTACTCTCCATTCTTCGAAAGCTGATTCCTGAAACATCCACGTGCAAATATTTTGGGGTATCTCTCGAACCCATTCTCTCGTAATCGCTCATCGAGTATTCTTTACACTGAAAATTGGCTGAATGCAGTACTTCAGAGACGCAGTCACCGAGACGATTGTCGTTGAGTCTCGAGTCATGAAAATAAGTTTTCCCGCTACTTAATACCTCCCCGTAACGTTCCTTTATGATTGGTATCGGCATTATCGAAAGCAGCGATCGTTTTCACGAAAAGTCGGATCGTAAAAGATTTTTAAGTACACCCTTGGATACGATGGAGCGTAATCTATGGGGAGTTCTCCCATGGGCTTTTCTCCATTATCCTCGAAACAGTTCCAGGATTCACGTTCGAAGCCGCGTGCATGCGTGCTACTCAATGAATAGTGAAATTATCGAGTGTTGAGCGCCACCCGTGAAAGAGTCATTTACAAGAGCGGTGATAATGCGGAGGATTGCGACAGGCTAATGCAATCAGTGAATCAGCATAGATCATGGACGGCATTTACTCATTGGCAGAGACACATTTCCCGATCCTTTTGCATTAGGGCTCACCCGATCTCCAAATTGTGATAAACGAGGGTTACTCCTGGACGTTGCGGACGCTGCTGCATCGTGGTCACCGGTAAGATGTATGGCTTTCGGCTTGAATGAGACTCATATAGGCTAGGAACTGTATTTCGAATATTTCCCAATGTGGCGAGGATGTAACGAAATAGCCAGACCTTTTTTTTACCATAGCTAATATTTGATTTTAATTACGAACCCACTGATGTTTCGAGACTAACTGGTCAACATTTTTTTACATTTTTCACGTTGTCCCATTTCGTCGAGCTTTGACGATTTAATTAAATTTCCCGTGACTCTCTTGTTAAACAACGCACGCTAGCAACGTGTATTAAACACCAACCGCTTTTGGGCGGTGATTCGTAAGGGGAGAACGAACAAATGCATGGTGAAATTTAACGAGCGAACTCCACCCGGTGGATTTTGCAGGAATACGAGTGTCTGCCATACACTCGGATCCGCGGAGCACAAGAAAACCTTTTGTAGATGACGTAGGTTCGTAGTAGGAAGAGTTCTCCCTAATGGGAGCAGTAATTGAATTGGCCTGGACCTTAGGGTTCCATAAATTTACCATCGACGCACGGCAAGAACCTTCTCCGCACTCTTGGGAAGGCCAATTAAGGGGTTATAGTAACGCGGCTTTATGTGCTTAGAGTAGATTTCTGTCGGAATACATTAGCGACATCGTAATTATTCCCGTTACGTCTACAACACCACATAACGAGTCGCGATCTAAAAATTCGAGTTGCGAAACAAAGCAAGTTCACTGAAAAATAGAGGAACGGAATGAGTGAGCTTCGTATAATACATGTAAGTTGAACACGTACCACTGCGCGGGTCTCCTATATTTCTGCCTTTATATTTCTCTCCACTTGATGCGAAACATATAGGAAGCTTACGTAGAACAAAAAGAAATCTCTGCACTAATACCAAGTTATACAAATTTACTAAAATTACTGTTCTGTTAATCTTCTATACAGGGTGAGTCAGTGACCTTGCACCAAACTGAAACCATGTATTTTGGGGGTCAATAGAAGCCTAAAAGTCCCGGAACACAAAGTTGAAATCTCAACCCTTTCGGAATTACAGGGGGTTGAAATTTTAAGTTTTAAAAAATCATATCTTCCGACAGGATAATACTAGAGTCACGGGTCTTTTTCTAGAATGTGTGGGAGGGCCCAGGGTACCTGGAAAAAAATAGAAACGATGTGAAAATTATTATTAAGCCACATTATTATTGATTTTCTTGTAGTTCTTCTATGAACGTGAAATTTGCCCGTTTAGAGAAAATCAATAATAATGTGGCTTAATAATAATTTTCACGTCGTTTATATTTTTTTCCAGGTACCTCGGGCCCTCCCACACATTCTAGAAAAAGACCCGTGACTCTAGTATTATCCTGTCGAAAGATATGATTTTTTAAAACTTAAAATTTCAACCCCCTGTAATTCCGAAAGGGTTGAGATTTCAACTTTGTGTTCCGGGACTTTTAGGCTTCTATTGACCTCTAAAATACGTGGTTTCAGTTTGGTGCAAGGTCACTGACTCACCCTGTATATCTCTAGAACATCAATCGTGATCATTATTGCTGCTCTATTATCAAGTTTAACAAAGCACTGGGTGCTGGATGGGTGCAAAGGTTTAAAAAGCCGCTGCCAGTTGCGTGAGGATAGTGACTTGCGTGCATCGGGCGTAACGTTCATCGGATCTGAAATTGTGAAGTAGAGTCGGAGGTTCAGTGGCTACTAGTGGAAGTTTGGTAACCAGACAACCGATAGGCAGGCAGGCAGACAGCACGCGCGTATGCTGCTCCAGTGCTACCTTCCTGCGCACCACTCTCCATACACATCGGCCACGCAGAAGCAGCAGCCGAGCCGAGTTTACGATACGGTGCTTTTAGCGTGCTCTAACACTAGCCAGTCTGCCAGCAATCACATTAGTCGCCCCGGCCGCCGCTTGCCATATTTAACGGTGGACCAAGTTCCAAAGCGACGGATGTCCGGGTCGTTGGACCAATCATGTCCCTCCCCACTTCATGAACCTTAGACCTCTAACCTACGGAAAATTTCTACCTTCGCCCTTTCAAGGCTCTGCTTTGCACGCCCTTTTAGCAAGAATCTTAGGCTCCTGGTTTGGTTCTTTCAATGACTTATTTACAATGGTGAATTTAACCGGCTTAATGATAGTCTCCTGTCTAAGTAGTCTCAGAAGTTACTGCAACTTTGCAAATGATTTTGTAAAATAGGATGGTATATTAAATAAGTATTTTCATTTGAAATTCGGAATTATAGAGTCTTGTCATAACATGAGATTCTGAGCATTGAAAATCGATCCTTTATGACCTGAAATTATATTCAGAATGAAGTTATGGACTATTGGTCATAGGTCACAGTTGACTCTTTCGCTGTTACTACTTGCTGGGCGATCTTTCGAATTCCTATTTGAATTCGTATATACATGAAAGTTTTAGAACAGTTGGAGTATCACTGTCTTCAGGTCATTACCTTTGCTTGCATAGACTCGAAGGGTTGTTACATTCGGCTCCGAAGCTCTAAAGCAATTTCTCCAGTGAATATTACTCTGACCCAGGATATATAATATTCTAGAAACTAATGAAAGCTGCTGGATAGGAATTTCGTGTTATCGCGAACTGATCATTGTTCTCTGATGCATTACAGATTTCTCTGTTTGCAAATGAGCCGCGGCTTTGCTGGGATAAGACAGGTCGAACTTCCCCTTCCTAGTAATTATCAGAAAGGGGGAAAGTTGTGATCCGATAGCAGTGGATTATACGTTTTCTGCTGCTATATTAATTCGGATATGCTTATCCCTCCCCTCAGTGCACATTGAATTCGAGCTGGCAATTTATTTCCACGCTTCAATATCTGGTGCTGCAGCCATCGAAACTTTTATCCTCGACAAATTAAAAAAAAAATCTAGGTCACGGTAATTTGGCTGAGCGCAAAAAAGCAGCGAGTTTCCGCGGGGCCATCAGTTTTTAAATATCGCTGCCGTAATTAGTACGATGGCGCATGTAGTATGCAATGTCGTATATTTTGAGCGAAGGGGAACAAATATCGTTCTAATGTCGGATCGTATGATAAAAATGTATTCATACATATTCGTATGTACCTTGGTACCTATGTACACAAGACACTTTTTTCCTTATTTTCATACGCTCTCGATCGATCAACAAGCTTGTCAGTGGCAATCATTTCAAGTTGTTTCCTAGTTCTCTACTGCATCTACGTTTATAAAGTATACGTATCAGTCGATATTCTTGTTTCCTATTCAGCTGCATACTATTAGTGAAATCAGTTTCGAATTATTGTATCATGAATTTGTAGGGATGCTTATGTATACAGCATACAGAAGGGTCAACGCTCCTCCTATTGTTGTCATTGATGCAGTAGCCATACGCGTTCTACGTAGCACCAATCAATATGCTAGTCCTAGAACGCATTCCGGAATACTTTGAAATTAGAATGCGCTATGGTAGAGGAATTTCAGCGATCTTTTGTTGGCCACATTCTTTTTCCGAAGAGAGGATTACTGGCGGATTTTTCCAAGTCAGGAAAATCTGAAAGTCATGCCGTCTCAATTTTCATCGCTCCCGTGTAATTTCGATCCTCTCCACTCTCCCTATTTCTTTCTCTCTTTTCTCTTTTAAGCCATTGTACCTCACACTTCCTAGCCCTGGAAACCCTTCCATTTATATTCTCACATTGGCTCAGATTCTCGAAGCCATTTATCCCTAACAGTGTTAAAGCGTTCCGCGTGGATAATATTTCATGCACTGAGAAATTCATCGAAGGAGAGAGGGAGAGAAGAAAAGAGTGAGTCTTGACAAGACAGCTTCTTCTCGTTGTAGCTTTAACATGGAAAAATTCTATGGTTCCACATTTAGTTGCGTTCTATAGACCAAAGGAAATGCATAGATTTCTACTCGTACCGAACATGTTCCATACCACCATCATATTTAATTGTTTTTACAAAAAGTACAAAGAGCATCGATCTAACAATGTATTTTAACGAAGCGTGCGCTTCGCAAAAGCATAATTAATATGTAATGTGTGGAACATATCATCGATAATTCAATAAATTTATTCAGTAGAATGATGTCAAGCTCGCAGACTAAATGTCACTGACAGTAACAGCCACGGCTATAGCATTTCGGTTACGATTCATTTACCTTTCTGTTTCATTACCTAATTTTTCAACGATGATTGAGCAGCATGTTAAATATTAATTGCATTATTACTCAATTACATTAAATGATGGTATCCTGACTTGATGCCTCTATATTCACAAATGTAACCGCGCGTTTTCAGATCAGGTCGACTTGACAGTAGTGCAATTACTATTTATTATCTACCACTTTGTTATCTACGATTGCTATTCGATGGCTTTGACAAGAATATAGTTTCTATCAACGCGAATTTCACATTTTCTTCCATACCAATAAACTTATTTAACACAAACTTACTTAAATAAATAAAACTCGAATTTACACCTTTCTTGTTGAAAGATCCCAGAAATGACTCATGACATTTCCTATAATGGATAATAAACTGCTAAGCGTACGATGCATTAAAAATCAGTAATATATCATTCGAGCGTAGTCAATCGTCAGCCGGGAAATGGGGCGACCAACGTCTCCAAAGTATTGGCAGATGCGACGTAGGAAATCGATGTCACGAAGAGTTCAAAGAAAATCTGCGAATCAGGTCAAAACTCTAATATTCAGCGATGAAAAAAAAAAGTATCTTTGCAGCATTAAGGCGCGAGACTTGATCTCATGGATTTAGTCTTTTAACTAGGACTGCCACTCGAAAACGTGGCAATACGCGGGTGCACACGTTGCCTCGACACCAGCCCCATAAATTCGTAGATAATGATCGCAGTACGTCTGTGTCTATGGGATCTACGGTTCGCTATGGGAGCTATAACTTATCCGCAGGCGTATAGGCGCGAGCACGCGGCTCCTCGATAATGTATACGAGCTCTACTATATGGAACGAGTCCATGCTGGATTTATGAAACGGAAGAGAATCCCTCTAGTCACAGGATTTCCCTCCTTCCTGAATCTGTCGAATCTGTCGCAAACTCTTTCTTAACTTGGCATATGGAATACGTGCGCAAGGATTATTCGATCATTTCGGATCCTGTCAGATAATAGTCCCTTATCTTTTTTTATCAGTATTTCAATTATTTTATCCAAGCTTGATTTAAGCTCCATTCAAACTGAACAATAAGAACATTCCATATAATTTTATGTCACCGGAGCATTGAGAAAGACAGTAAATATTTGTTTCAACAAAGTTGCTCGTTTAATATAATAGTGGATCGTCTGTTCTTGAAACGATTGCGAAGAAAATCTTGAAGCTAATATTTCCATAAACGTTATCATATACCGAAGTAATATCTGTTTAATGAGAAAATCGTTAATCGGAATTGTTTGGAGATTCGCATCACGATCATCTACATATAGCTAGGATCTCAACATTTTTAAAAAACTCCGTATGCGCTATGCATACGCGAGTATCGCGAACAGTGCGATAAAACTGATGCAACTTCTTCCTAAATATTTAATCTGTGTAGCGTCAGACTTGACAAAATATTCCACAAGAACGAACGCACACCTTCGGGATTAAGGGATTTTCAGCATACACCTTTCTACGGAGCTATACAGAAGCACATGGCGATGCTCAAGGAGAGTCGACGCAGGATCATTTTGGCGTCGTGCCAGAGGAAAACAGATGCAAATTTAATTAACCAGAAAGCAGTGGAACAGATATTCTGGGTTGTGTTGTTTTCAGTTTTTTAAATTATACTTTTATGTCGTCGTGTTACAAAAAGTAAATTTATTGTAAAAACTGTGGGATTATGACGTTAAGCTGGTGAAGTTACGTGAGTCAAAGCTAGCTGATTAAACTACCAATCATATTTTGGATTCGCAGTGGTCAAGTGTTTTTACTTTGTTTCCTATGTAAAGTAGATTAAAAGAGTAGCAATGAAAAATTTAGTAAACCTTTTCTTAAAGAGGAATATGAACAACCTTTCTTTAAGTGTATGTATTTCCGATACTCTGAAATCCTGTAAAAACTAAAGTTTTACTAGAAAGAAATCTTATTGGGGGAAGCAGAAGATTGTTGCACACACGTGCTGGGATCAGAAACTTATTGAGAAACTTATTCGACAGTATAAATCACAGAGATACTCGGCGCACGATAAATCGAGGGACGAATTAAACGAAGTGGGAATGTCAACGGCATAATTTCGAAAGCGATACACCCTGGTGACCCTCCTACGGTGTCGATATAACGAATGTCACACTTTGCATTGTAATGCAAGCTTTTGGCAATTCGCCAGCCCGCGGATTAAATCTAAACGGAGAAAACTATCGTTGAATTTTAGCCCAGTCGGACACTATCATGCGAAACTTCACGAGTATTTGCAGGAGAAATGACGGATTACGTTTCACCCCGTAGAGGAAAATGTTGCATTGCGAAAGCTCTAATAAGAAGAGCGTGCCTTATACGAAGTGAACGAATTCCGGGTTGCGAAATGGCTCGTGGCGGCGACTTTCATCATAATTAAGCTCCGTTCGCGTTATCGCCGCGCCGAAAAATTTGGATTGTAGCCGTGATTTGTGAGGCAGTGCGCTGGCTCGTCGCCAGGTCGAAAATTAAATCTAAGCAGCGGCAACTCCGGCTGCATTTTTACCGCCACTGTCATTTTCGAAGGAACGATTGGTATGCGAAACGCCTGGCGTGTACGGGTGTATGTAAATCAAATAAAAACATGTCATAACGCTTGCTGATAAGCTATTACGAAGAAGCTAAAACTGAACAATGTATGTAATTTTACATTATTCAACACGGGACCAGATACCATTGAATTTTTTGGAAAAATGCTTCATACTACATACGCGTTTTACTGCCCAACTGCAGTGATGCGAATTAATTCTGGATTTATGAAAATTACTTAAGCCGATCACTCTTTCTCGCGAAATGCCACAGTTGATTAAAAAATCAGTTTGACGCATTCCGAAGGCCAGTAGGCACTGCATAATGGAAAACACTTTATCTCCATTGCGATAGAACAGTTTTTCAAGAATTGTCAAAATCTCTGCACCAATGCGTCACACGCGGCATTTATTAAAATTTACCTTTAATCAAATCCCGATCAACAGTCGCTCGTGGCTACGTCAATATTTTGATTCAGCTCACCGCGAAAATCCATATGTTTTAAAATCTTCTCTAAAAACCACTGTGCGTTCGTCACCGAGCATGCGAGTGATCTCCGCGACGCTTTAATTGCTTCGTTAACATGTTTCTGTCAGCCGCGGAATTAATGCACTTTTTAACAATTCAGATTCCTTTTTTATCCTCTGGAGATACACTTTTCAATTGACCCTCGACGCCATTCGAAACGAGTGATGAAATGCCGTTAAACCAGCTTTCCCGCTTGTTTCCTAAATTATTGGTATCAAAGAAAACTCGAGAGCCCTTTCTTTGCATGACAACAGTGAAAAAGTGACACTACTCGAAACGCATGTTTTTTCGGCGAAGCGAATGACTGTTTTTGAAGCGACTGTTTTTAAATATTTTGAACTCTACTGGCGTAATTGAGAAGATTAATAAATTCAATTTTCATGACCGAAGGAGAAAGCTTTTTGCATCACTTTCACAGTGACAATTCAAGTATCACGATTCTTGCGTAACTTCACTTTTTAATAAAAATATTGCTATATATTATCTATCTCTTCTTTTGTCGTTATTTCTTTCTCTGTGTACGGATCCTTCGACCCGCACGCATCGTAAACAGTGGAACGTGTGTCGAAGGAATCCTCCTTGTACGTTGCTGTTGTTGGAGCGTGCTTGTATTATGCTGAAAGGATGTTTGCCCCAATATTCGCCGACAAATTCGAGAAGATCCGCTAGACGAGGCGTTTAGTCCTGGGTTGGGAGAGCCAAGAGAGAGGATAAGGTTGCGCTATTTAGCAAATCGTAGTTGGCAAGTTTGAAGTGACTGTCATCCCCGTGGCTTCTTCGTCGTCGTGGATATTTCGATCGTACCACTTCTCGGAAAGGCGTCCTGGGAACTGGTTACATTGTTCCCAGGACGCCCCAAGAACATTTGAATGCGCGCATCGAAATCTCGATTTTCTTCTCTCCAAGTCTCGAACCCTGCTGAACCTATTCGTTGGATGAGGCTGCTCAAATCGAATTCTTTGAAGTAGTTCCCTTAAGTTGCCCGCTACCTTCGTCTCCTTGTTCTATTAAACTCTCGTTATTCTCTTGTTTCGTAACGCAGTTGACTCTTCAACGTTGCTTTATATCCTACTGAACCGACCGAATAATAAGAACGATTTCTTCGATGGAAATTAAAGTTAAAATAAGTAAGTAAAGTAACTTGTAGATAAAACGGATTTAAATTTAGGAATTTAGGAAATGTTTATTCTGACACGTAATATAATCACTCTTGGTTGCATCTGAAATAGAATACCGTAGGTAGAATATGTGGATGGTAGATTTTTGCGCGAACTTACTCTGTTTGGAGTAACTCTTTGCTCAGTATTATGTCTCCTGTATAATTATACACGTTCGTATTACGAGTCAGAGTAAAAATTCGCACTATTTCCTCAACGTTGTCTATGTATATTTTAATATACTTTATACCAATAATAACATTTCGCTGAATTGACTTAAATATTTTTATCTGCAATATAGTTTTTCCAGTATTTGTCCCTAGTTATAAATAATATTGAAACGACGAAAACAGAGAATAATAGCATTGCAACAAAGTTCATCCAATATTAGGTAGTAATTTTTCTGCGAACTACTCCCAGCTGATCGTTAAGCATTACCGATACGTATATATGCATTTTGCAAGAAACACTAACAACGAGGGAAATAAGTGTGTAATGGAGATTTGGAATATCCGACAGCGAGATTTACAAGCAAGCTGCTTTTGAAAATAATTTTGCATCCAGAATCGCGGATACTCTGAAAGATTTCTCCGGGGGATGGATGGGCACCACGAATGAAAACTTTTGGCTGATGCGGTTGCCGTGAGGAGAAAGTGCAATCACATGAATGTAACACACAGCGCATTCAATCGGCGTCAGCCAGAGTGCTCAAGCACTTGATAATCCTTGAACGCTCGTTAGATTTTGATTCGGGTAGACGAGTCGAAGCATAGTATCGCTTCCGAACGCGCGTGATCAGGAAGAAATCAGTCAGTTGCGTAGAAATATGCATTGAATTCAATAGATTTATTAATCCACGCGTCTCCGTAGCTCTCCTTTCGTTTTTTATCACCAACCGTAAGATATATTTTCTCTGACCTCGTCCGGTTATTTATTCAGAGACACTTCCAATTTTCAAGTGATTTGAGCATAGTCATGCAATCTGTTCATTCGCGAAATGTTGCTTTCACCTAGCTTCGAAATTTTATACTTGCTTTGGAGCTTTGATATTCATGTGCTTGAATGCATTGCTAGTGCTCGTAGTGGTGAAGCGAATGAATTACACGGAAATAGAGGGAACCGCTCGTCCCACTGGTTTTCAACGTGTCGCAGGGAGTTACAGGATATGATTGGCCAAGCGCTCGCCGTGCAAAATTGTATTACCGAGAGTTAATATCCGCAGAAATCGCGGCTTCGGATCACCGAACAATTATCGCGGTCTGAGCGCCAATCGACACGTGGACCTACACTAGACTAGTATGCAATGATTTTCATTCTTGAAGCTACAATCTACTCTTGCCTGTCGCTATTTGCAACGATGCAAAATCTCTACGTTTTGCCTCCCTCAAATTTTCCTATAATTTAAATTCCAGCAAAAGCTTTTCAACGCGGAATCCAACGATACAATTAAATCTCCAGTAATTGTCAGATTAAACGAATTTCGTTTGCAATTTTATATCTCTGATAAAATTCTGGAATATAGTTTTTCAATTTCAACGACTGCACTAATGCAGAAACGTTGCTTTTAATGGGCGAATCAAATCCGAGAAACAACACAGATTTATTTGATAATCGGTTAAAACACTGCTATAGTGTACTCGTGAAACAATATTATGTAGAAGTTGGTCTTTTATACAATGTAGCATATACATGAAGTATTCGATCCTAGCCCTTTCTGCAAAAACCATGAATAGACCAGAGCAAAGGTACTAGAAATCCGAAAGGAAAATAGTGTTAACTGTTCGCTCCTAACATCCAAACAGCCCCATTTTCACCCTGAGCATTCGGGCCCAGCATTCAAGATTCTGGCGCACCTGCAACATCCTTTTCAACCAAACCAGCAATGATGCTGCCCGTTTGCACACCTGCTCACCGAAATATCTAGTCGTGCCATCGAGCAGTGCAAAAGGAAACTAGAGTGCAAAAGCCCCATGCGTGTATCACATTCCGACTGACTTCTTCTTCTTTCTCGACATGCGTTGCATGGGTACCTGGATTAACCATGCGCCGTTAGCACGGACTCATTACTAAAATTACGCCTTTAGACGAGGTACTTCTTGTTAAAAATTTCATGGGACCACTTTACTTGTCGAAACGAATGTTTCGCGACTGGCTTGCTTCGAGAACAGTACTCTGCCACTTCGACTTGCTACCCTACCTCGTGCGTATCAGCAAGCTACAATTACCACGAATAGTTTGCTCACGATTTACCATCGCCGACATGCTAACGAGAACCATTTAGCCTCTAGGTGACTTTAGAGCTTTTTAACAGGGAAAATGTTCGGTTAGCAATTTGTAATTTGTGGTATTTTACTAATATTGAATTTTAATTTAATATAAACTGCCAATGATTATAATTGAATATTCTTCTAGAATTTAATTAATTATACGACTCTAATAGGAAAAGATACAAATAATCTTCGATTATTCTACCAGTAACATGTTCCCCAGTTAAACTGTTGGCTAGAGTTGATATCAGTTAACTGAAGTTTTGCATAAAAATGATTAGTACTTTAACCATATCGCGAGCTTCAATTATAAAAGTCGAAGAACATTATAGAGTTTGCAAGAAGTATTCCTCTGTTTCTAAGTACGATCAGAGATACTCGAGTAGTCTTTTGCATAATTGCTCTTCCTTAAAGCAGACTGGTGCCTCGATTAGTGACTCGCTTTCGTCCGTGGTACTAAAGATTATCGCTCGCTTTGCTGGCCGCAGGAAAATCATTTAGAATCACGCTGTCGGAAATTTATGTTAATAGTGAGAGACAAATTAATTATGCACGACATCAAAGTAACGCCTTGTACCGGATAACAATGGAAATGAGAGGAAACAGAGAGAAGTCCTCGGATAAATCCAAATTTGACACGCCCCTAGTAACGTTGCTTTTCGTGAATTCACTTCGCTTATAGCAGCCAAAGTTCTTAATGTGCGCGCTTTAAAGGCGTACGATTCAGTTCCGTATCAATTGTTGCATTTCTGCTACCGTGAATTTGAACTGTAAAGCTACTATTGAAGTTCAAAGCTGTAAGTAACTTTGCCAGAGTAATTCTTATTAAATTCTACTCAAATTCAAGAGTTCAACGGACGTGAGCTAGTTGAATGTAATATTAAGTTTCTTGTCGCGTGTTCATATTAAATTGCTCGATGAATAATTGAAACTTGCCCCAGTTCTACATATCTATTTAATTATAACAATGATTAAAAATACATATTAGCAATAAATCCCATTAACGATTGTTGAGGTAAATTCAAATTTATACAAAACTCTACATCTAGTTTGATATTTCTTTATCGAGGCAAACACGAAAACTAACGGAGTTTGAGGTACATTGAGGGGTAGGTTCTACCCTATAATAAAATTTTCGACCAGGTATCCAGCGAGGGGTACAAATAGCCGTGACTCCGATGCCTCGATGGTCACTTGTAAACGAGACGCTGTTAGGTTAATAGATACCGCATAGAATACGATTTCTTTTCTGTATAACGTTTATAACATATTTTTGAATATAATCTCTTATTTGCACATTTCTCCACGAGTAAATATTTTACATCTCATATAACCTCAACAGGTTATGGGCCCAGGACCGCGAAGTGTGTGAGTAAAGAGTGTGAAACGTGAAAAGAAGCGATAGAAGGAAGTGTGAACTTTTGAAATAATCAAGTAGTGCTGTGCAAGTGAAATCAAAGAGACAATGGAATCAGCAAGTGTAAAAATTGAGAAGCTGCGTGGCAAGGAGAACTGGCTCCAGTGGCGTTTTGTGATGCGTACACTTTTGGAGGAACATGATGACGTGATGGAAGTGTGTGAAGGATCTTTCAGTCATCCAGGCAGTGCGGTGGATAGAGAATCCGACCGGAAAAGATTCCTGAAAGCAGACAAAACTGCTAGAAGGCTAATTGTCACGGCAGTAGAGAAGAGGTCACTGGACTTACTTCTGAGTTGCACAACAGCACATCAAATGTGGAAGAAATTGAATGCGGTATACGATATGAAATCAGACGAAAACCTAAACATGATCCAAAAGCAGTTCTTCGACTTCAAATGGGAAGAATCTGAAAGCGTGGCCCACAACTTATCAAGGATAGAGCAGCTAGCAGCAAAAATGAAGACCCTGGGAAGTGATATTGGAGAGAAAATGTTGATCACTCGAGTCCTAACGACGTTACCAAAGAAATATAATCACTTTCATAGTGCGTGGGATTCCGTGGATGAAACGAGGAAAACATTAGACAGTCTTACGACGAGGCTCATAACAGAAGAGTCCAGGTGGAAAGAGGATGAGGATCAACAAGAAGACCCAGTGGCATTGATAAGCAGAAATGAGTACCAAAAGAAAGAGCAGCAAACACATCGAAGTGACGAAAAGGGAAGACAAGGGACAAGCTGTTTTAATTGCGGAAGAATTGGACACATGAAAAAGGACTGCTACAGATGTTTCGTGTGCAAAAGAAAAGGGCATTCTAGCAGGAATTGTTTCCAGAACAATCAAAGAGGCAACGGCAGGGGTAATTGGCAACCCCGGAATAATAACCAGGAGAACCGTAATGAAAAATCGACGGTCAAATTAGCCCTACTAGGAAGCGGCTCAACGACGCCGGAAACCAGCGAGAGTATATGGGTGATCGACTCAGGAGCAACGGAACACATGACGGGTCGACGAGAATGGTTCAATGACTTCGAGGGATTCGACGAAAATTTGAAGATCGAGATTGGAAACGGCGACTACATGAATGCGTGCGGAAAGGGTACTATTGAGGTAGAAACACTTGTAAATGGCGAGTGGCTGGCAGGTACGATGCACAACGTATTGTTCGTCCCAGGTATGAAGCGCAACTTATTTTCGGTTAAATATGTAGCCAAGAAAGGCATAGATTTCCGTATAACGAACAAGGGTAGTGAATGCGTCTTCTTACAAGGTCAAAAGGTAATCGCTCGAGGGTTAGATCTTGGGAATTTATATAAGCTTAATATAAGGGTGATCTCGCCGGTCATTTGCAATTTAGGAAATAATGTAGAATCGAAAGCAAGCTTACAGTTATGGCACGAAAGATTATGTCATCAGAATATTCGGCATGTCAAAGAAGTTTTGAGAAAAGCAAATTTAACTGTTATTATCGACAACGATTTCTTTTGCGAAGGCTGCGCATACGGAAAGCAGCAACGGGCAACCTTTAATGAAAAGATCGAACGCGCGACCAGACCACGCGAAATCATCTACACAGATGTATGTGGTCCGATGGAAGTAATGTCGTTAGGGAAGAAACTGTATTTTCTGATCTTTAAGGACGACTACACAAGTTTCACTAAGATTTATTTTTTGCGCCATAAGTCGGAAGTCTATGAGAAATTGAAATCTTTCTGTGAGGAAATCGAGAACCAGTTTGAATGTAGAATTAAAGAATTACATAGCGATGGGGGAAAGGAATTTAAAAATAAAGAAATAGAATTATTCCTGAGTAACAGGGGGATTAGGCATACGGTAAACGTCCCGTATACCCCAGAACAAAACGGTGTCGCAGAAAGGGCAAACAGAATTATAGTAGAAGCAGGTCGGTCAATGCTGTATTCAAGAAGGGAATTACCGTTGCACTTATGGGCAGAAGCAATGAACACTGCCACTTTCGTCATAAACAGAACGGGTCCGACAAAGCAGAGTAATAAAACGCCCTACGAACTATGGTACGGGAAATCGGCAGGCATCAACAACCTTAAAGTTTTCGGTACTAGGTGTTTCGTACACATACCTGCCGCTAATAGAAGAAAACTTGACAAAAAGGCTAGAGCAGGATATTTAGTAGGATACTTAGACAACGGTCAAGGGTATCGCGTATACATACCGAACACAAGGGAGGTGATATTAAGTTGTCACGTGAAATTTAGGCCGGAAGAATTAACAGAAATCGCTAACTTAACACTCCCGAAAAGCGTAGAGGACAATAAGGAAAGTACGATAGATATACAAGACGTTGAGAGCTCATATGAGAGTACGGACTACGAACAGGAAACAATTGAAGTGCCTCAGGTAGACTCTGGAAACGCAAGGCAATTACGGGATAGGCGAACCGTCAAGAAACCGGAACTTTATGGTAGGCCAGTAATGTATTTGGCGGAGAAGGTACCAACAGATTTTAAAGAAGCCATGGGTTCAGAAAAGAAAGATTTGTGGACAAAAGCCATAGACGAGGAAATAAAATCATTGCGGGAGAACCAGACCTGGGTACTTGTGGAAAAACCCGAAGGTCAAAAGATAATTAATAGTAGATGGGTCTTTACTAAGAAAATCAATCCTGACCATACTGAACGATACAAAGCAAGACTCGTCATAAAAGGATACTCACAGAAGGAGGGCATAGACTACAAAGATACATTTAGCCCTGTAGCCCGTTTCGACACGGTACGATTCATGTTAAGCATCACAGCGAAAAATAAACTAGCTCTCGGACAATTTGATATTAAAACAGCGTTTTTATACGGAGAGTTAAAAGAAAATATCTATATGAAACAACCGGAGGGTTTTGACGATGGGACAAATCGGGTATGCAAATTGCTAAAAAGTTTATATGGCCTAAAGCAATCGCCGAGATGCTGGACGGAGCGATTCTCAAAATTCATCTTCAGTATAGGTTTCACTCAGAGCAAGGCTGATCCTTGTTTTTATATTTATACTAAAAGGGATAAAGTAATGTTTCTAACAATTTATGTAGATGACGGACTAGTGGCAGCCTCAGACGAACGATTAATTGATAGTTTTTTGAGCGTTTTAAATACAGAATTTAAAATTACAAGCACTAAGGACGTAAAAGTGTTTTTAGGTATTGAGATAAGTAGATTAGACGATGGTGCAATATTTATTCACCAAAGTAAATATGTTGAGAATATACTGGATAGATTTAAAATGAGTGAGGCAAATAGTGTATCTACGCCGATAGAAACGAACTACGATGATAATGAAGAAGACACGAATAGCTGTAATGCGCCGTATAGAGAAGCAGTTGGCAACCTTATGTTTCTGCAAACTGTAAGTCGGCCAGACATTAGTTTCGCTGTAAATGTGGCATCCAGACATTTAGAAAAACCGAGCGAAAATCACTGGTGTCTCATAAAACGGATTCTTCGTTATTTAAGAGGTTCAATAGACATGGGTCTATTGTACAGAACAGAAGGCAGCTTAGAAGCCTTTAGCGATGCCGATTATGCGGGGGAAAAGACAACCCGAAAATCAACATCTGGCATAGTCTGTAAGTATGCTGGTGCGGCCATAACGTGGCAAAGTCAGCGACAGCAATGTGTAGCTGTATCAACAACGGAAGCCGAATATGTTAGCGCAGCGCTAGGAGCGAAGGAGCTCATATGGTTAAAGAAAATGTTTGAGGAATGTAAAATGAACAATGATAATTACTTGTTACAAATAGATAATACGAGCGCTATAAAACTTATAAAGAATCCGGAATTCCACCATAGAAGTAAGCATATTGATGTTAGATATCATTTTACTCGAGACTTATATGATAAAGGCGAACTCAATGTTGCATATGTTAGAAGCGAAGAGCAATTAGCTGATATATTTACAAAGGCATTACCGAAACCACAATTCGAATACTTGCGCCGAGGTTTAGGTCTCACAAGAAAACATGAAATTAAAACGAAATTTTTGTAAAGATGTAGAGTTTTAGGGAGGGTGTTGAGGTAAATTCAAATTTATACAAAACTCTACATCTAGTTTGATATTTCTTTATCGAGGCAAACACGAAAACTAACGGAGTTTGAGGTACATTGAGGGGTAGGTTCTACCCTATAATAAAATTTTCGACCAGGTATCCAGCGAGGGGTACAAATAGCCGTGACTCCGATGCCTCGATGGTCACTTGTAAACGAGACGCTGTTAGGTTAATAGATACCGCATAGAATACGATTTCTTTTCTGTATAACGTTTATAACATATTTTTGAATATAATCTCTTATTTGCACATTTCTCCACGAGTAAATATTTTACATCTCATATAACCTCAACAACGATAAATATTAAGCAAATTTGATACTGATTATAAAAGCAGTCTAATTCAATAATGTAATAGATTAAATTTGATACTAATTCGTATTGAAGTGAATCAAATTATAAATTATGAATATAAATCGATTTAAAGAAAAGGATGTATGGCTTGAATCAAGTATATAGTTTTCTGCAAATTATTTTAAGAGGCTCTAACAAATTATTCTGCGATTTCTGTAGGACACACATAGAATTCACCAATTCTCTGACTCGTCGCAAAATGTTACAGGAACCAAAGGAGAATATGGAAATTTGCGTAGAAATAGGTATGTACAGTCGAATATTGTCGTAAGTTCGGGCAAGTTAGCAAAGTTCTTGATGCGTGCACGGGTGCACGCATTCGGGAATCGCTCGATTGTAGTCAGCAGAAGCGTGTACAACTGCACAATACGCGCCATTAGCCGCATTATTCGGCTGCAACCTTAATCCCTCGGTTTAATCCATCCGCTCCACACGAATAGAAGTTGCCGTAGCCGAATTTTGTTGTAGCCAATGACTAGAAATAATTTTTTGAAATCTCCCTGAGCCCCATTGAAATTTATTACCCCACACAATTCCCAGGATCAGTGTAATTATTTCCCTGGCACTCGACGTTATTCCAGGAAAAAAATATCTAATAACTTTTAATCGAGATTTCACCCGGATAATTCTGGCTTGCCGCTAATTCCACGTGGGATTTTGTAATTGAATAATGATTTTATAAACTGTACCAATGGGCCTTTAACGTATCGGGTCATTTGGCGAATCGCGAATGGTTGTTTTAGTTCTGATTCGGTGATCCGATACTGCTTACAGATCATACGAGTATGTATAATTATTCTATATTAAGTATATGCAAACATATACTCTGTATTCGTGTCAATTAATTCAGTATTATTTACTTGATACTAATCGACTGTATTAAATCGTATACATATTAATATTTTCATCCATGCAGGCAAGTTCTCTTTCGATAGACGGGTATGAGTGATGAGACAGGTTGGAGTGGGGAAACGTGCACCAAAGGGAGTAACTCGCGCTTCGCAACATTACTGTGTTTACCTGTCGCGTTGTCAAACCCCGCTCACTCACGAGCAAAGTCACCAAGCATTGAGACTTCCTGGAATTTTCTCTGCTGGACCTGTTCGCAAAACAGTACGAATAGGTGACCGGTTAATATGTGTCGTTCTAGGAGGACAAAGCGCGGCATCCGTAACGCGTAGTACACGGCTCTAGGGACCTCATCTCCGTTATTGTCTATTCGCACTACGGATACATCAATGTACATTTGCACAGTTAGGTCTCATTACAAAAGATTAATTATATTTTAGATATATCATAGCCAATGTAAAGTATTATTGTATATACCATATTAATGGCATTCGAAATTGTAAATTGTATCGATCAATTTTCGTGGATACGATTCTTTTATAAACCCGCCTGGTTTTTTTTGGTTTTTTTATTTTATTCACAATGGTAATTTGGCATAGTTTTTAGGGTGGGTGCTTATAAATACAATATGTATACAATGTATGTAGCTGCCTGATCATACTCTATGATCGCTGTGGTGCGTTGTGAGTCAGCGAGTTGGACTACGCGGACAAGTAAACACAGTAATGTTATGGAGTGCGCGCTAATCCGTCGTTCCGGAAATCGTTCGTAGTAGGTTTCCTCATTACGCACTAGCCTCACTGTTACCGGAAACCAGAACCACACATACCAGTTAGCTTTAATGTAAGAGACCTCATTCGGAAACGTATCAATATTACCTGCAATCTTTACGTTACCTTCATTTATTGCGCTAAAGCTAACAAAAACGCCATTAATAAATAATACTAAATTTTATAACGAAAATATTCGACAAATGCTAAAATAACATTGAATAAAATAAGACGACTTCAATGGAGAACGGTTTAACATTGCCATGTTTCCAATTAAATAAACAAAATATAGGAAATGGAGGTGGAATATTGAAAGGTACGTGGTTCATAATAATATACATAAATATCGGTAGATGGAAAGCAAGAAGCCCAAACGAGCGTGAAACTCCATTTGAGAATACGCCAGGTCTGTTTACGTCGGCAAGGTCGCCGGAGCCGAGAAATGTTATGATTTCCGGTGGCGCGGAGAAAAGTTTTTGCGCGCACGTAGGAAGCATATTATGGCTAGCAGGATGGGGCGCGCAGGCAGGAGGAGAGAGCAGTACTCTCCGAAACGTCGCGGTGAGAGTTTCGCGCGCGCGCGCGCGATCCTCACCCAACCATCGTCTCCTAACTTTCGTTAAGCCGAAAACTGCATTTTAACGATTCGACCGCTCACGTTCTTCCGTTACGACAGCTACATCTCACGGGATATGCAACGCGTCCAACGTAAACGTAAACGGGGATAAACGCCAAGAGTGGTAGTGGGTTTGCCTTGCTTCCTAAATATTCCATCATAATTTTGGCGCATCAGTCGATCAATTTGTGATTCCATGAAATTGAAATGTCTGCAGTCAACTTCCATCGTTGAAATATTCACTAAAATTTTGGGTCAGTAAGCTCTTAATGCAGAGACACGTTCTAGCTCGATTTCGTTATTGAGTCTCGGGAGAGAGAGAGAGAGAGAGAGGGAGAGAAAGACAAAGACAGAGTGGTTGTGGTGGAAATTCAGGAAAATAGAGATTTTAGGATAGAGTGTGACGCTTCGTGTCGCGATGCTGCTGAGAGTAGTGTCGGGCTATTATTACGCGTTTGTTATGTTAATCACTGGACTGACGGCTAGCCACCAGGACTGTTATGCTAACTGTGAGGCGAGAATGCTCATCACGACCCTGCGGACACCGCGCCGGTCTACGTGGTCCACCTGCTCCTGTTGCGGCGACTGGGGAGCCACTGTCAAGATTAGACGAGGTATGCATTCCTCACATGATCTTTGGCCTATTAGATCTCAGTGTTTGCTCCGCAACTCTGAACTCCTCTTTCTCCAGAATACGAATCTCTATTACGGTTTATCAAGGGTTACACATGTCACATTTGTAACGAAATATAATTCAATCCGTAATTATGATTACAATAGTAGAATTTTCGTTAATTCTCTATGATATAGTACTCTTTATCTTTTTTTCGTACCTTTGCTACATCTCGACATGTAAATTAATAATCTTCAAAAAATAATTAATTTCCGGATGGAAATCTTTAAACGTATCGTGTAATTTATAGTCATGTGGGCTTTAAATAGCAGATAATAATACTGAGAATAATAACACTAGCCTGTCGTACATTGAGTCAAGTTTGTTATTCGCTTTAATAGCTAGCTAGCCTCAGGGTAGTCGGATTATTAAAGCTAACACAAACCTTGCTCAAGTCTAATGTACGTTTGTATTTTGCAAAGGGAAAAAGAGTAATCGCTTTTTTCTAGTTTTTTAATTTACGCTATAGTAAAAGTACAATAAAATGAACAAACGGAATTTTATTCTAAATAATTATATACTTTTCTTTAAAACCATTTATAGTATTGTTGAAACACTTGTAGTTTGATAGAAAGAGTAATACTTAAATGAAGATTGTTTCCAACTTGAATTCTTGTGGGTTTCCAGACGTTTCTGATACAAAACTTTAATCACAACCGCAGTCAATATGATGGTTAGAAGGGAAATGCTACAGAGGATATATCTCTAACACAGTATGCATCCAAACTTGAAAGACAGATGAAGGATTAGGTAAATACTCATTTCTCGCAGGCGTAGATTTATCATGGTAATAGCTCTCGTAATATAGCCGGCCGTCTCGCCTAAAGACACAGTGGAAGCTCGGGAATTTTCGGTATTTCGATTCACTCCTAGCATAACAGGACAGCGCGAAATGGCACAAAAGCAGATACTAGACTCGTACGCGTCTGCGTTCATGTATAGTTCACAACCTTTCAAAAGTTCTTTTACACCCAGGTTTTTCAGAATTGCTATTTTCAATGAAACAGTTTTATTCGCTGGGTCAGTAGGAATTATCGGGATATATTACGCGAGCAGCAATAAGCTAATAAAGGCAAATACAATTATTGTTGCTCGCAATCGATATTGGATCCTAGTAAAATCAAAAATCAGGATGTACGAAACATCTAAAGCATCTAATGACCTGGAAAATGAAATATTTTCTCGTTTACTCTCGCTGATATGTTTTGAAATTTTCTACCAAAAATTGTATGGATTTTTAAATAACTATGCTTGTCAATATCCTGCTACGGTTGGATGGACTTTGTATTGCTAGTTGGTTGAATTCGCAATTCTGAAATATGCAGTGAAGCGTAGTAGAAAATTAGCCAACGCCGGTGAAAAATTCTCGTCGACTAAGTGTTGTACACGTAACTTATTAAGCAGTTTGTCAGGCAGCACCGATAATTTTTCACTTGGCCGCTGCTCGGCCAGCAGGCAACATCCGCGAAAAGTAGAGCTGCGCCATGTGTACTACGGTGCAATTCTCCTGTGGTACTTTTCCTCTTCCTCGTAGCCGTTAATAAGCTCTTAGGCTCTTCGAAAAATCAGAAACACCACGAGGAAAGTTTCGCGGATGTTTGCAAACAGGTTTCTCGAGGGTGCGGTTTAGCGTTATAGTTTACGACAAACCTTTCAGGAAAGTACACTCTGGCACATTCAACTTCTCGCGATGTACCACGAAATCCCGAGACACTTTGGATACCGTATCAGTGCACTGTTGAGAATATTTTTGACTTTGGGTACATCGCGGAATTGCTACTGCGCTGCGAGAAATGCAACGAATATATCATCCGTGCAAAGATGAGAGAGCGATCTAATAGCGGTTGCATAAGTCTTGCCAACTGTGACATCGTGAATCGCCATTTGTCGTCGTAACCAGCCGCCCCTCGGGGAAGCGAATGAACTTTATCATGCACGCAATTTCACCTTGCTCATCTGCAACGATGTTGGCATTACTCGTTCTACATTTCCCTCTCTATCTCTTGAACCCTCGCGTGTTCATAGGCCGCTCATCTTGTGTGTTTACGCACGTATACTATATGCAATCGTAGCGAATTGTCTGTAAAATTTTGTCGGTAGAATACTTCATCAGAAATTTCCGGTGTATCCTCCGCTAATACGGAATAACAACTTTACTTTCCCTCTGGTCATGACAAGTTTGAAAATTGATACTTGATTTCGCTCATTTAAGAAAGCATCAACTATATCAGCATAAAGCCACAACTACTGAAATTCTCTGAATCTTCTCATATACATATAAATTAAAATAAACCATGTTCTTGAAAGTTGGATCTGTCCGAAGCAGCGAGTGCGTTAAGCACACGAATGTCAACAGATTAAAAATTACGAATATTGACCGAGTAATATGCTTCGTTCTTTTATCAGCAATATTAATCCCAAAGTCTCCCTCACGCCTAGTCAGAGGCGTTTTTATTTCTAGCGAACCCTCGAAAAATCGCCTTCGAAACTCGGTCGCAAAAAATCGCAGAAATCGCAAGAAGCCCTGACTAGCTGACGAGCAGAAGGGGAGGGGTGGGGTGGATGGGCGAGCGAGTGGGTGAAGATGGGTGTGTGTTGGAAAGGGGTAGAAAGGGCGCATCGCACGTAGGTGGTTACACGCGCGCAGGAGCGTAACGCAAGCGCGGTGGGCCACAGCCCCGTTACCGAGGGTGGCACCCCGCGGATCGCTCAGTCCCGTCTCGCTCTCCTACCGAGAAAACCGGAAGCAGTCTCCAGCCTCGCGGCTCGCTCGTTCACGGCTGGCGGGAAAATCAGTGCGTCTCGCGTGTAGTTCCATCCGAACCGATCCATCCCCTGTTTTCCGGGATCGAATTTCTCACTTCGCAGTGGTAATCACAATTGCGATCCAAGTGCTCAAGATCTAACAGTGATTTCCGTGGTTCAACAACAAAATCAGTGCATCGTGTCTGAGGATACCTCTCTGTTTCTTACAGTGTATACTTCTCAAGAGAAAAAATAGGGGAAGGGGGGGAAACAAGAGAGGGGAAAAGAAGAAATCTGTTCTGGGATAAGGGAGGGTGGGCCACGTCGCGAAGCAGATTTTGGAAGTGCATCTTGTTGCTGCGAGAAATTTCCTATGGGAGCTGCGCGTCAAGGAGAGTGAAAGGAAGAAGAATACAAGGTGTGCGAAGAGCAGTGTTTGCGAGGAAGGTTGGTTCCGGTTGAGATTCGCGTGGAGTGACACAATAACGGGACTCATTCCTGAGGCTCTGCGGGGTTATAGCCCCGTATACCGTATGCCGCAGGCCGCAAAACCAACCATACGAAAATGTATTTCGCAACCTTTTGGAACCTTGTTTTCTGATAATCTTTCTACGTACAATGGCTTCGAGCAAAAGTTGCTTTCACTGTCGCGATGACATTGAACAAATTGAGAATGGGATATGGAGGTTAGAGTATTGGATAGCAAGATCGAATCACACCGTGCGTTTCATGACGTGAACTGCGTAGTCAATTCAATGATCTGCCTCTAGAATCTGAGGAGCTATCTCGGATTTATGCCGCAATCAGCGAAATTGCTGCACGCGTAAAAGTGGAATGTCCGTAGAATCGATACTTGAGGAGGATGACGATTCAGATTCACTCGTGGGAAAAACTTTTTTTTGGCGGTTCAAAGATCATCGTTATAATTGTGATTGTAGTGACCAGAAATATATCCGATTAGACGGCAAGACTAATAGGTTTAAAAGGATTTCGCGATCGCGCCGGTGCAATCCCGATTTCAACATTGGCACCGAGAAAATCAATAAAGCTTCCTCTGTTCTGTTTCGAGTCCACTTTAATTATCGCCGGTATATCAATCCATAAATTTTCCCCGAGAAATGAAAAAATATTTCACCGTTGCACTACCGGTGCTTCCAACATTTCGTTTCGTTTTCCTCGCACCACTTCTAGTCGGCGCGACTCTATTGTCAAAAAAACAGACCCCGCCAGGCAGATATTATTGAAGTACGGGACCATTTCAAAATCGGAGAGACCGAACACGCATTGTGACAGATCCGAACGTCTGCGAGAGCCACAACATTCTATTCGATGCACCCGAGTGTTAAACTTCTACTGCGGCAACTCGATCGAGCTTTCATTCGACTGGCCTTTCCTTCCGCGTTCGTAGTCGCCCGTCCATTGCTCGAGTACTATCGCTTCCGACAGCGGTTCCAGAACACGATAAACTACGCTCGATTCGCTTTCACGACATGTCGCGTAGGGTCCTCCTCTTTTCTATTGCACCCTCGATTCATTCCCCTAAAGTCTGAAGTCTCGCTTTGCGCACCCCTTGTTCGTTCTAGCCCGCCAAAAGTGGTAGTTCCTCGCTGCAGTGACCATTTGTCAAGAGAACTCGCGCCGTGAGTCTCCTGCCGCGCGTGCCGGGAATATTAATTAGCGATGGCTTCGTCCCGATAAAAACAATAATTAGGCGCCCGAGTCACACGAGGACAGGAACAGTTGTGCAAGATAAAAATGGGAGAATAAACAAAAAATGACAAACTGGACAGAATTAATTGCTCGACTGTTACTTTAATTGAGATAAACAAGTTGTCACTTTATTGTTACATTTTACCGTTTGTGATATGAGGTATATTACATATGAAGAAAACAATGTGAAGAATCCTGTTTCCTCGAAAGCCACGATTATGTTGGAAATCTTGAATCAATTGCACTCCGTGTGACGTTCCATCACGTTTTCCAATAAACTGTTACCAGTTTTATTGGAAATCCTGAGAGAATGACTCGACAATGGTTAATTCTTCTACGTTTCCGCTTTATTTTACTCTGGAGAAAATTCTTTTTTCTGTCATGGTATTCCGTCAGCATTCGAATAAGAAACGGCAACGTCTAGAAAGGGTAGAAGACGTGGTTCACTTAGACTTTATTGCCAGCATTATTTTCCCACCGACCTCTTTCTTCAGGCATCCGTGAAGAGGTGTCATTTCATTAGCCGTGTCCCGCGGCTGTCGTGGCCAAGGGAAGCTACAATCAAAGATCCTTACAGAGCGACAAACAATGATAACGAGGATAATAAGCAACCGAGAGACCAGAGGAGCCGAAAAAGATGAAAGTGAAATAACTCGCGAGATGGTTGATACTAACGCGAATAAAGAAAATGGGGGAAGGAGTGAATATAAAGAGGAAGAAACGGAGATAGTGAGATTGGCATCGACTTCATACTGAAGGAAGGACCTCCACCAGCAAAGAGTTGGTCCTGTTTGAAATGCAGCCTGTGCCAGTTGAAGAACAAACCCTCTTCGTCTTTTCTCTTCGCTTCCAACCGGGGCGGTGGCACCCTCTTGCCCTCTCATCCTTTGCTCTCTTGTCGAGGGAAACACAGCGTGCAGTTTGAACGACGAGCTTCGCTACGCCTCCTCCTCTTCCTCCTCTGCTGCACCTTGCATCGCATTTATCTCGCGACCTCTGTCTTTCTTGCGCTCCTACAACCGTTCCCTTTGTCTGCTTCCTTTTTTTCACTGCGGGTTTTTTCCGCTCGGCATATTTTAGCGGTGTACCTCGTGTACGTGATCGTTGATCAGTTTAATGGGTCAGGCGAGTGTCGTTGCGGATAGTGAGTGAAATATACATTAATTAAATTCTTGGACTTTAAAGTCATCGGGTGAATGAGCTTTGAGAATTTTTCAACTATTCGCATAATTATAGTTTAATTGGATTATTAGACTCGTTATAGTTTCAAAGTTTGGTATGTCGCGCCAATTTGGTCGAAAGTATAATTGGGAGTCTCATGGTGATATCGGTGGTGCAAGTATCAAGAGTCTTCGTGAAGTGATTCTTCTTCTTTTGCTTTGACAGACACATTGTGTCGTATATCTACATCATCGTGAAATTGGTGCCCTCTTCAATTGCGAGTTTCGAGGTCGAGATTCATCTTTCTTTTAATGACAGTAGAACTTCGTTTAACTGGTCTCCTCGACAACAAGGATTGCTCGATACCCTTGTTCAAGATTAAGAAGTATCGACTGCTGTCTTGAGAGTAACATCAGCGTTCAGATTTTCTAGTCGGAGATGTATCGTCAATTGTGAAACCCTGCGGAACACTTGGAAGTTTCTAACTGTCGGATAGTTTGTGATATTAAAGGTTGCCGAGTGACCAGTAGATTCAACTTTGTGAATATATTTGATTCGGTTT
Source organism: Trypoxylon attenuatum (assembly GCA_963989405.1). NCBI lineage: Eukaryota > Metazoa > Arthropoda > Insecta > Hymenoptera > Crabronidae > Trypoxylon > Trypoxylon attenuatum. Next base: position 15,606,482 of record OZ022491.1, read on the forward strand.
GCAAAATCATTCACCAACACAACAGACTCTCGGGGGTTGATCATGAAATGACTCGCGATTTTTTCCTTACCCCGAGCGACGCAATTTCGCGATTGCGAAAGAAATTGCAGGTACCGCTAATAAAACCTCAGTGAAGTACCCTAGGTTGCATGCTTATTGCGTCCCGGAGTAAATACACCCTGGATGCATTGTGTTTTTCGGTAAAAAAAAAAGAAGCAACAACACAGGAAAGAAAGAATGAAAGAAAAGGGGCCTGCATTAGGATTTTCGTCCTGCGTGAGCTTTTTAATTGCAAGGTGCACTGTCGGTTAAAGGTGAACAACCCTTAAAGGAATTCTCGGAAAGAAAACCCTTGCGTAGAATACGTGCGGCTCTACGCGACCAAGCATAAATCTACACGAACCAGAATATAATTGCAATACCGATTTTTCGGCCGAATATTAATCTTCGTGGAAGCATTTGAAATTAAAATATCCCATGCTGGGGGGGGGGGGGGGCGTATTTTTCCCCGCTTTATTCTCTCCCGTATATTTTTCACCAAGACAATTTAATTCTCGTTTTCATTTTCGATGTAATATACAAATTACACGGTTCTATCGATTAGCTTTCTACCATCGAGCCTGTTTACTTTGTCATATCTTCGTTCGACGGTGTTCCATCAACCAAAACAATAAGAGACGCCCTCTTCTAACGTCAGACCACTTAGCAACTAAAAGGCAAACCAAACATTGAGCACTGTACTCCCGAACTATATCGAACATCTTGGGAGTATAAAACCTAGTATATAAAATTTATTTATCACTTGTTACAAAGAAGTTCGCGAAAAATGCTATTACCAACAGACCTCAATTTTCGTAAGAACCTTACGGCAATTCATGTAGGCACTCGTCACCCAAAATTATGTTCTCGCAACACGTTCCAGTATCATTGGCCAGGAGGGACGGCCGAATTCGAGTGTGGAGGGTAAAACACGAGGAGTAAAAGAAATTCTGTAGGCAAGTTCTTGCAGAGGCCACGAGAGTACCGTCCCGACGATTTGTTTCCGATTTACGAGGCAGATTCGAGGGTGGCTTCGGAAATTTGCATTCCCTCGGGCAAGCTTACCCTATCGAGCAATGGGAATCCTGCACGCATATCAGCCATACTCTAGCCACGCCTTGAGTTTAACGTCTTTATCATTAGCCTTCTAACCGGCTGCTCCAGTTTTTTAATAAGTCTTCTTTTCGTTTTTAACTTCATTGAATAATTACTCGACCAAGAGGGATGCTGATGTAAATGTACATTTTAATTTTTCAACTCTTAATGGAGCCTCGGCGCACGATGGGTACATATTAATTATAAGTGTAATTATGCTTGTAAACCGTTCTCAATTAGCCGAGTAGAGTTTAATGGGTTCGTACGCCATTATGCCAGTCAGTGTCGAATAAAACAGGGTCGTGTGTGCGACACGTGCTTAGCTGTGAATGTCTAGTAGATTCAGAAGTAAGAGGAACGCGTGGAGTCAGCTTCTGTTTTATGGCTTGCTTCTTAGCACCAGGTCAAGAACCGACAAGGGTTTATGAATAAATTAGCATTAACGTATTTACAAGCTTACTGATGTTAGTACAGCGTAACCGTTTTAGTATTCTCTACAAGCGACTTATCACAAGGAACTATTTCTTATACAATTATTACATAACACTTTGCATAGTTTTCTTATCCTCTTATAAAATTCTCCTATCTTCCTATAAGAATAAATTTCCAGCTCTAAATTGTAGTATTGAGATGTTTCTCGGTCATGGAATTTAATTTACAGTCATAAAGACTTTGCTGTTGAGGGTTTGTAAGAGGGAGAAAATCGTAGATTCGTAATATATGTGGTGAAAACGATTTCATCCGAGGCAAAAGGCAATGAACGAGTATCTGTTTAATGCTCTGGAAAGAAGGTTTTTTTTTCTCGAGCCACCACTGGAGCATACATCAGGGCACATAGCAGTAGGCATTGAAAACACAAGAGATCTCGGTGAAAAGCATTCCTTTGTAAAGCGTTTAGAGCGATTGGCAGGCGTATCTACTCTGTCAGGGGTGAGAGGAGTCTTTAAAATCCATTTGCAGTGAAATTCTCCGGTATAAGGATTGAATATCTCCGATAAAAAATCCTCCGAACTTTCGCAAATTATGAGAATTGACAATCTACGTTATCGAAACACATGAACTTTGGCGACCATAAAATTTCTTACACTCGAATCATTCTACCGAAATAATTTGCATAAAGTTAACCCACAGATGCACTCTTGCTTTAACACGGACGCAATTAATTCTACCAACAGCATGCCCGTTAAACTTGCTTCGGAATACCGTAGGAAATTTTCGAGATTAGTTTCCCGTAATTTCCGGCCAACCGTTTCGATCTTACGAACTGATCTGTTTGCGTTACCATACACATACACCAGCTGAGCTCTCGCCAGTAAACCATGCTTATCAATTTACATGCATTAAATCAACACGAATACTCGCCGGACTAACGCAATAGTATCTTACAGAATTTGTGCATCGAGACGGGAAGATCGTGTCAGCTTACTCTTATCGAATGGTGCGCACTGTGCGGTGTTCGAGCGAGCTTTTCGAGATAAGAAGTTACATTTGGAGTATCTCGATTACTATTCCGCTCAAGCCTCGAGGACTGTCGTCTTCGAATTCCTTGAGCTGCTGGTTTTTGGCTACTATTGACTAGTTACTTCACGATAACAGCGTCGTGCAAGCGCACATCTATTAATACAGAACCTAATTCATTAGAGACTCTGCAACATTGCAATAATACGATTTAATTATCAGTAATTATTCAAATATCGTTAGTGGAGAATAGCACAAACCATTAATTATATTTAACTATAAGCGTGTTGGTTGAAATTAAATTAGTTAAATCAAAGGTCTGAATTCGAGATATCTTATTTCAAATAAGATATTAGAATCATCTTGAGATTTTTGCGTATGTTGATCAGACACGTAAATGTGGTATTGTTTTGGTTGAGAAAAGATCAATGCAACCGCGTGTCGGGTGTTATTGTGTAGGTTGACTCATTGAATAAAGGGACCAATTTACACGGGTTGCCATTGAATCTAGAGTGCAGCGCGCGGCACGCATTAGTCGGGTAAATATCGAATTGCTTTATGGTCCGATACATTACTGCACATTGAGCCCATTATCGTTAATCAAATGCGAGGAGCCGGCGCGGCGCGACGAGGAAAACTGCAAAAAGCATTGGCCACCAGTGCAAACAGCAATCGTTCGCGGTTCCTATTCGCGCAGGGAACATTTACATTAATTTCACGGTTCTTTATCAACATCGCCGCAATCTGAGTCCTGCCGCGTAATTGCGCGCAAGTAAGTGGTAAATTCGAACAAAATACTCTAAATGACTTTCCAGCGGAAATGAACTACTTTTCTGTGATACTCGTGAAAAGTATGTACATACGTTACATAATGTCTGAAAGAGATTTCTACTTGAGACGTAAAATAAAGTTATATTTAACGATAAAAATTTCATTCCTGAAGAATAAGAACCTCGTTAACCATAACGTGTCTTTTGAAATCGAGGATTTCTAACGATCAACAGCTTCAGGTGAAATTGAATCACTTGAAAAGCCATTGTTTCAATTTGCGTAGCGATAGTGTTAGGATCGAGTAACAATGTTAGAAATTTAGTAATAATGCAGACTCAATATTCCCCTTGAAATTGTGTCAGAATAACATTACGTAAGTGAAGTTCGCAAATTGCCTCCTTCCAACTTGTTTTCCGTGGAAGGAACCGCGCGCATTATACCAATATCAAGCGAATTGCGAGAGCTCGTGTATATTACGAACTCATCTCGCGTTTCAAGCTCTCATTTTCCCTTTCCACGTTCCTGAAAGCATCCGCGAAATACTGTCCCATGGAATTTTAAGCTTCGCAAACGGAGGTCGCGAACTCTTAATCCAACAGGTATCTGAATCAAAGAGAACTTAAGCAGCAATTAAACCCCTCGTACAAATCTGCGTTTCGTCCTCTCTCACTCTTTAGTTCAATTGACAGAAATAGACATTTTTGAGGAATGGTGACGGGGTCTATAGCGAATAAATCTTTTCATTTAATCTTTCGCATATATGTCCTGTCACCTATCATCACGATATTTCGTATGATTTTGCAAGCTACTGATTAGATTTCATCGTTGCCAGACAAATTGCTTTAAATCCTTATTATTTGCCATGTTATATCAGAGAATTGTTTCCCGAATCTCATACTCAAATTTCTCCCAAATCAATATTTCTCCCAAACCAATCCCCAAAGTCCCCCGTCAGTTATTGTATTTTTGTTGGTAAACATTTAAGCTTCGAAACGTTGTGCAGGCGAATTTTTCAGTGCAGTAAACAATCGACGCCACTTGATATGTTTAATTGTAATACACTCAGGTGGATTGGGAATTTGCCGAGCTCGCTACATCGTGATTTCGTAACATCGAAGAGAAAAACAGAAACAAAAGCACTAATATTTCCTCTGGCTATTTATTGCTTGCGAATGATTCTGCATTGTGGCGAACAAAGAACGAGAATAAATCGTACTTAAACTAAAACCGTACAATTTACGTTAATATCGTTCTCGACGAAAGAACGATAAAACAAATAAGAATGATAAGAAAAAGGTCAAATAGAAAGAATGATCATAACATTTTAATATCCACTGAATCTCGCGTATTTGCCAATTCGCTTTGCCCCAGGCATAAATAGGTTGGTGTTGAGAAGACATAAAATTCCACTTTTGAAATCGGCAAAATTCGCGGCAGCTCCCTGGAGAAATGCTCTTCGCCGCGAGCATAATAAACAGGAAGGCATAAGCGATGGCAGGTACCAGGGACTGGGTAGCGGCAGGGATCGGCTGATCGGTGATAAATGCGGATTTCGTGTAAAGTCTCCTTCCACCGGTGGGACGTAAGGCTATTATCGGTATAAAGCGGTTAACGCTGCCAACGTAAGTCCAGCGTAGTAGCTTAGCGACTTTTACTGCGGGAGTTGCGCGTAAAAAAAAAAAAAAACGTATTTCCACGGTAACCTTTAACGATGGAAATCGATCGGTGGCAGGCTGAGCCGACCTGCTGGTCTCTCTGAAAGCTTAATTAAAACCAGGGTTCCGCTTAGCTACCTGAACTTACGCGACGCACCACAGTGCTTGGTACTTCGCCACCGCTAAATGCACCGCTAAGCGGATATTGGTACTGACTGCTGCTACTCCGTGAAATATTGAATCATCGCGATTGACTGGAATCGAATCTAAATAATCGAAACCGCCTGCGACTGTGTGATTGCGAACCGAATAGTTGACTAGTAATCTCTACCGGTATGATACATATAAACCGACTGTATTGAAATCGATAACATATCCTGAAAAAGACAGACTTATTCAAGTTGTTTTTTAGGTAGATTTGGCATTTTCTGAATTGTATCACTAGTTTGAAAATACTAGTTTGCATTATCGCTTTTCGAGAATAATAGTTTCCTGAGGTATTCAAACTCAAGAGTATAGTTTTAATCGTACGATACGTCCAACGGAAAATTTATTTAACAAACTATACCGCAAACTATTTGCCCGGGTGCGAAACGGTCCTAGGGAAATTCATTTGACTATAAGCTCGCCGACAAGTTTACTTGCAGAAAATCCTCGGAGACTGTAACACTGGCGTAACTCTCATAAGCATCACAATACCAGTGTACTATAAGCACACTCGGCCATTCGGGAAACCGAAACTAAACCGTCCAGATTTTTACGCACGCTCGAACGACCAGACATAAGCAAAGTTGCGGGTTTCCAGGAAAGCCGTAGCAATGAATAAACATGGAACCGATGATAAATATGTATAGTTGGTGTTTAGGGGGGTATTGCCACGAAAGAGTTGTACAGGATGCTATACATCCCGAATTCCGATCGTTCTTGTGGTCTTTTTCTCTTCAGTGATCCTTTTGGTATGGCTCGAATGTACTCTGCAGCTACCCCAGTTTCACGACACGCTCACAACATGTTCGTACAGCTGTCCCAGTTATAACATAGGGTGGGTAATTTTTGATAGGCAGCGAAGCAGAGGCACATTAATGACCGCGTTAGCATGCGATACACAAGGTAATGGCACTTTTTCTACGGAGCTAAACCACGCATATTTCACTTTATGTTTTCGAGTTTATTGCGCATTCTAATGAAACGCTCGGATTACGGCTGAAACTTTTATCCTTACGATGAACGTTGAACATGCGGTAGCGTGGTATTTCGCGATCAGTGAATTTTACGCGTGAGCGAGAGAAAAAGCTTAGAATAAAAGAGAGACATATTGAATTTTATGGGGCTTGTGATATTTTCAATTTGAAAAGGTGAAGTGTCAGAAAACATGATGTGTGTTCTCGTTCAATTGCCGTAGGGAATGTATTCTGAAAACGTAATTCGATATCTCGCGGCATCATTTTAACTGGATACATATTCCAAAGTGAATTTATTGTATTTGTAATAAATCCACGCTGTGTATCTTGTTTCCCGTATTATACTTTTATTTCTCGGTTTCGCAATACAATTAAACCGATCCATTTCCTGTACAATCTATGAGCATATTTCTCAAGCGCAATTTCGCAAGGCGTCTACGAAAATGCTTGCGATTCAATGGGAAATTATTGAATATTTTTCTAAAGCTCGTGAACGCTACCGGACGCTCATAGATTTCGTCGAATAATCACGTTTCGCCTCCCGTATCTGCGTTTTGGTCGAATTCAATATTGATGTTGCATTCTGAAGAGCATATTAGAGCGCAGGAAAAGCGGAATAACAATAAACGTAAATCTGTTTGCTAGATATAACATGCAAAAGACCTGACTTTGCCGTCACAATATTTCTCTTGCGCCGGGAGATCAAAGATTCTGTGAATAAGGTAACTGCCTATTGTCAAAGGAGGATCTCAAAGAAATTTATTATTCTACCGGGAATGCTTGCTGCCACGTAACTTTGTTTCAAAGGCTTATTTTTCCATTGCGAAAAAGAGAAAAAAAGGAGCGAGGGGGAGGGAGAGAGAGAGAGAGAGTGAAAAAGATTAAGTGACAAGGAGAGAGGGAGAGATAGGATGCACCTGCGAGAAATATGACTCTCCATCGTAAATCCGGCGGGATTTTTGTTTGCAACGTTACAATAAGTAATCCGCAGGGTAGAAAACGCTGGACAGCTCAACGAAGAGACTAAAAGATCGTTAATTCCCTCGTGCGCGTCTAATTGGTGACGCGACGCTCTTTTACCTTTGCCAGCGGGGAGACATATAGTTTGAGCCTCGATAATTATCTTAGCATTCGCGTTCTTTTGCATCGCTTCGAACGTCGTCACCCACGCCATCAAATGATCCAACTCGCTCGGTTTGCGCGTTAACACTCCTGTCTGACTATATACGGACCTATATCACTGGCAATGTTCCTCTCTTATAGATGAAATTTTCTAATAATGTTCATTGTACCTAAACAACCGATCGATGAACTTCGTATGCAGCTACATATTTTAGGATATTTTTCGGCCCCTTTTCTCAATTCAACAATGATTCGTGAGAGCTTTTGGAAAAATTGTTTCTGCCGCCCTCTCACAATATTGGAAATTTTCCCTCAGGGAAAGTGGCTTTTTGTTAACGTTGCAGGGGACAAGAAGTTTCTATAGAATTTTGTTGGCAACTGCAAATGGAAAATTCGATGCAAACAGGACGAATTGAATGTACGAGCAAAGTAAATTTCGAAAAGTGGAATAGAGTGAATTGTTCTGTTTATCGTATTAATCCCGTAAAGAGCAAGCAATGGTAAACCTTTTTTACTGCTATTTTTGAAAATGGAATATGTTGTGCTCGTGAAACAATAAGGTAGAATACAGCATTTATTATAGGAGCGTTGTAACGTGAGAACAAAGTCTGCACGGGGTATATTTTTAATAATGTACTCGTGAATGTTACAGTTACGTAGCAAGCGACTAATTATCGGCTAATAATTTGTCCTGTAAGCAGAGCGAAGGTTGTTTTATTACAGAGAGATAACAACCGCTCATACGAGTTTCGAATTTCAACAGTTGCAACAGTTTTGTCTGGTTTTAATTAACGACGGGTAAAGACCTAATTAATCGAGGAAAAGTTCGGAGTACGCAAAACGAAGCAGAGTGGCAAAACAATCCATATTCCCTACATTTTCATAGGTCAGTTGGCTTTGATCGTTATGTCCCGCTATAGTTAAAAGATACAATTTAACTTCAGAATCGTCCAATTAAATTCGAAGTCTCAAAAAACCCTTTATCCCTGACCTCTATACTTTGTTTCCACTAGCGTTCTAAGTCCTTTTAATTATTCACATAATGCATTTGAAAAATACGTATTCCCTAAAGTATGAAACAACTACGAGAGACTTAACGGCAAAAGTGCACGTTTATGCACCCTCTGAATGCAATATTCTTTGAACTTCGCCTTACAATATTCAGCTGACTAGTGCGCGCGTACAGTAAAAAGTGGAAAAATCGCGCAAGTTTTGTAGCCATAACTCTGCTTGCCATTTCAAAAAGTTAAGCACACGTTACCTATATATATATACGTGTGGATATATTTCCTAGAAGTTCGGTCCGACCAACCAAGAAACATTCGAACCATCAGGAAAATTGCGTTACGCGCTCTCTTTCTTTTTTTTATTCTTCCTCAGGCGAACGGGATAACGATTTTACATGGGAGCCAGACATTTCGGACAAATAGCATCACACGAATTGCCGGCCAATAACAGGATAGGCCAGAGCTGACATTCCCTGGCAAAGGCTAATGAACGAGCCAGAATAATTATCGCCGCGCCGAGAATTAACAAAACAATGAGTGGCGCGCATCCGTGCGTGCTATAGGTGCTGCTTCCGGTACCTATACCATGAGAGTACACGATCCATACGGCAAGCGCTCTCTCGTTCCAAGCTCCACTGTGCCGTCACGCCCAGCACGATCCACAATCAGTTTTCGATCTGCTCAAACATGCCGTGTAATCGTTCGGTTCAAATATTGAAACGGTCAGCCTCTACAAAATTATATCGCGACGCTGTACCGTGATTTGTGTTTCTTGCATTACGATTCGTCGATAATCTACCAACTGGTTCTTTTTTTTTATTTGCCCCAGGATTATTTGTTTTATTTCTTTCGCGTTAGTGGTATTGGACAATTCGCGGTGGGTATCGATTTTTTGCTGTCGTTTTTTCAAGCGTACAGTAATTATTGGTGTCCCAAATCCCAGGAGTTTTATATTTCAAGGTTCCTGTCGTTATAAATGATTTTTGAATTTCTCGATAAATCGCGATCATTGATTCCCAAGCTGTTCGATCTGAGATTAATTTGCGGATCTGTTTTTCTCTGTACGATGCCATGCGGAAAAGTGGAAGGGGACGCAGTTTAAGCAAACGATACGGCAAAATATCGTGAATTGATGCAAACTGCATAGCGTTTCGCATCGAAGCTTGCGGTTCTTGGATTACGTTTGTAGGTACTAGGTAGGATTGGCTGAAAGGCGTCTCTGTAAGCCCAACTCGCGGTTCGCTACTACTTTCGCAAACACGGATCGCTCGCTCGAATTATTCGAAGTCTTTCAGTATTCCGAGGGTATAGACTCAGCAAGAAGTTTCAGAGTGCGAGTGCGAAATTCGCTGAAACTCGCGAATTCGGATTTTGGCGCTTTCTGTCCTCTCCTTCTTCTCTACCGTTCTCTCTCACTTTCCGTACTCGTTCAACGATTTTCGAGACACACTTCGATACTTGTGCAAATTTGATCGACTATTTCGCGCTCCGTTTCATATTAAAACCTAGTGTAACACTGGAGTGAAACAGAAATTCTTCAATGGTGACTCGTTGAACAAAAGCAGGAAGTAAAATTGGCTAAAGTGCAGTGAAATAATAATCAGAGAATTTTGTGAGCTACCCTCGCTCGCTCGATTGTCTACGACTCGATTTTCCTTGGTTATCCTTCAGGATATATCTCGCTGCATCAATTTAATGAATGAGAACAGAGGGCTGAGAATTTCCTCTTGGAACTCTTGGTCGGAAGCTATGGATTTTGGAGCGATTCCAAAGCCTCTAGACGAGCTCCGATATAATGCATATAAGCAACAAGTTCTTCGTTGTACTGTCTTCTCAAATAATACCGTATGATTAACCAATTTGTTTTCTCTTACCGATAGATTTGCGATTACCAACTTCCGTCTTTCAACTTTGTCGTTATCTATTACTTTTTTATTCTTCTTCGATACTAGTGACCCTATTTGCAATATTATAAAGAATGAAATTACGCTGTTGAAGCAATTTCCACGTGTTACACCATATAGAACAATGACATATCCGAGAAGAGAAACCAGTAAAACGAAACAATAACCAACGAAAAACTCCCTGTATTTATTTTGCGTTATTGGTCCGAGAGTTACGTAGGTAATGGATCCTGGCCTACCAAAGGTTTCGTGGTCTAGAACGACTTTAATCGGCCTGGAATCGTTCCAGGCCTCACGGCACTAGCAACCGATATAGCAACAAGTCTGCCAGTGTAGCCGGCAATTCTTTTGACGTGCTTTCTACACCAGCCTTGCTTTTTTTCGTGTTTGCAGAAAATTTCAACTTCCACTCATAGAAATCATTTTCACGGAAATCGCGTTTTTCTCTGTGTCTCGATCTTTCTCTTTCGTCCTCTTTTTCGCGGAAATTCGGCGCAGGAGATACATTTCGTATATTATTAAAAAATCCGCATTATAGTCTTAAATCATTTGCATTATAGTCTTAACAAAGAGCTTGTATACAATTCGTGAATTTTTTACGAAATAAACAGATTGTATATTGATTGCTATCTTGATTTCGGAAATCGGTAAAATTTAACCGCTTGGAAATTCGAATAAGATACTTGTTCGAAATGCCACGGAAGTGTAATATAGAAAACTTGAGAGTAGAATGCTCAATAAAGAAAATTGCATTGTTATCTTTGGACCACGGTAGTTTCTTACTGCTCTTGAATTATGTGTATCGCAATCGAGTTTCCTCCAGAGCATCGCGGCATCCAAAAACTTTTGGTTGCGCGGAATGGTTGTGTCGTCTTGGGGAACCACGATTAAAGCGATGTACCTGTATATATGTAACACTCGACGAAACTGCAGTTGCTCGGAGTTGTGTTTAACATGGTAATTTTCGATTATGCAATTAGCACCGCGTGTTTGCCGAATAAATACGGCATGTAGCGTCTTAAACACACGCAAACAATACTCAAGATTATTACATTACTCACCAGATCTTTAATACTACATCTTAATTTTATTCTCATTACTAATTTTATCAGATAAATGGAATTCTAATCGTAACTTACTAAACCAGGTTCACCAAAAATCTTAAATAATGGAAAAATAGCAATTTAATCCTCTCACAACGATCAATATTTCCCTGAATCAAGCCTTTCCCCAAATTCTCCTCACGTTTGTGGCTACGATACAAATCGATAAAGGCAATTATGTGAATTCCTATCGTTAAATACTTCAATACATTCTCTCTACTCGAAATAGCTCTCCCAGCACTGAACCGAACGAAAAAGCACCCTGCGAAGCATGTACGATGTGTAACTCACGCGAGTCAAAGAACAAAAAGTCCAAAGTCAAACTTGTTGTAATGAGAAATAATCCTCGAGCGAAGAAGGGCGCGAGTTGGTTGTGAACCAGCAGTAGAGCGGGTGGAAAGGGATGGAGTAGGAGGAGGAGGAAGAGGAGGAGGAGAAGAAGAAGAAGAAGGGTTTGCAAGGCAAAAGGGTAAAACTCGCGAGTGCTTAACTCTTACTTCTTACTCTTTAATCGCCCCCTAGCGGAAGTTCGGCGCGCAGTGACCTTTTACCGTCGAGTACTAAAGCGGCCGAATGGCTTCCCTCCTCATAAACTACAGCGAACTCCCGAACAGCCGGCACCTTAAATGTCTTGCCCGGGGTTTCTTGCCATTTTTGCTATGGTTTTGCCATGGTTTTGCCATGGGTATACTTAAACCCTTAATACGCGCTGCTCTCTCTTTCTCTAACTCTCTCTTTCCTTCGATTCGGCTCTCTCTTCACTAATTCGAGTAGAAGACACGCGGTCTGCGCCGAATGGGTTTTGCCGCTCGAGGCTTCAACCCTGTTACGTTATTTTCATAATGAACCAGGATAATTGGCTACCTCCGTTTCGCTGGATGTTGTTATATCCTGTCGCGCACCCCCTTCTTCTCTTAGGTCGTAATATTTTAAAACCGCTCGCTCCAGGGATTATTGCGCAATTTCTTCGTAATTTTAAACTGTTTCTGCTACGATACCAATTTTCGTTATTTAATTCCATGGTGGAGGTTTTCTCATTGGGTACGGTGGAACTGGATTCTTTTTCTCCTGTCAGAAATAACTGTATATTTATGTAAATAAGAAGCGCGGTTTACGAAGTCCAGAGTATTTTATCATCAATGGCAGACTGCAGATTTTTATGCAAATACGAATTTTATAGTCGGTAGACACTTGTATATAACCCGTTTTAATATCTGTAACATACCTCGTTCAACTGTTTATATTGTATAAATAATTCTAAAATATTTTCTGGAATAATGATATTTAACTTTAATTAAATAATTTGCGTAAAATTCTACAGTCTAGTTGTTAAACGTTATTATTATTATCGAAGTCCGTTGAATTTCAGACTATAGAATGTGAGCCATATGAAATATAAATACTAGTATAGCGCAGTATGAATTACGGAAACGAAAGGATTTGTGGTTGAATTAAAAAATCTCTCTTTTACCGTATCTTTTCATAGTGAGATTTACGGGACTTTTCCGAAGACCTGCTACATTTCACAAGCATTTTCTATCCGGATATAAATTATATTTCGAAAATTTGCATATTGTTGTCATTTATCCTAAATACTTGCCCTCGAAAATCTGGGATTAATCAGAAGTTTGTACAAGTGGTCGGTTTATTTTGTTGGTGTTTCTTATTCGCTCACTTAAGAGTTTTTACCCTTAATCGTTCAGCAGACACAATCTCATAAGATTTGCAAATTGCCCCGAAACCCAACATTTACGTTTACACACTGCTTTGCATTTTGCGGGCCGGCAATTTAACATATATGCCAAATACAAAGCGGGCCAACGCGTCGCGTCGCAGGAAAGAAGAGGCCACGGTCACGAAAAGTTCTGTGCCATCCGAATTTCGCGATAAGCACAGCTGCCGTGCCACCCTTATTCAGTAGGTAACAGTAGCACACAGTAGCACGTGGCTCGACACCGAGGGACCGACGAATACATTATAAAATCTCTCTTTCTCTCTCTCTCTCTCTCTCTGTTTCATGTGGCAGCTTTCTGTCTCTTTCTACCATAGTTTAACTTCCTCTGAATGCGTAAACGAAATTGACGATAGCGAATAATCGGAATCGCAGATGAGCTTGCGAAATGCGATTATAAAAATGCAACCTCGTGTTTCATTATTCCCTGGCAATCGAATAAGACATGCAAATCAGTTTCTGTTGTATTCCGTAGAGGGAGAGAGAGAAAAAGGCAGAAATGTTATTGTTTTATGCATATTCGTCGGTATTTATTAAAGTGGTCTGTCGCGTAATTCGCAAATTTAGGCAAATGACAATTTCACTTATTTTCTGTTGTCATGCATTTATATTAGGATAAATCAGAGCCAAAGAGGATTTTATTCAAAGCATTTTTACAGTGATTTACACAAACTAATTCTGTATGACTGTTTTATGATTTATGTTTTGGAAATTCTCACGCAAAAATTTCCGCAACAGCGGCTCATAGGGATGTTGAAAATTCGATTTGGCGGCGCACACGGCACGACAATCTCAAAGTCCGAATACATTATGGTACGTCCGACGTTTTAACGGGGTATCCTAGCCATCTGTCGCGACAGCAACACGCCGGAAGTTAGTTTGGAAACTCTGTTCCCGCACTCTGCAAAAAATCGGATTGTACATAGCTCGTGCTGGACCAGCGGAAGGGTCTGGAACAACAGTTTGATAAAAATTTGCGGTTGGCATTAATCCGTGGTAAATACTGTCGCGAGGTTTTGTTACATGAATTTCAACAGTATGTAAATAGTGCTAAATTCAGTATGAGAATAGTCGATCTAGTCACAGTCCTCTAGTAGAGCTTGAGAGAATTAATACCATAGAAACCAGTGAAACTCGTGTTACGAATGCTCGGATTTCATTATTTAACAATGAAAATCAAGAACTGCTTCGTCGAAATAATTCAGAAGAACGGTTAGGTTACCACGCGAAACACTCGTTCCGACTAATGGCTTTTACTTCAATCGTATTTTCTGCAGTGTCAGGATAAATGTGTGCGAACTCTTGCTTCAAGTTTCAAAGTTTGCGGTAGAAACGTCGAATTTTAGTGCGTATGCTGTATGGACCTTCGAACATGGCCATTCGCGACCATTAATTTCGTATAATTCCGAAATACGCGATACCTCGCAAATTTTGTGGTACCGAGCCACTAGCCCCAGTGTATCTTTATTTCGTGAAATCACATAGTGAATCATCGCTTTCGAAACAGTGATTCACGATCGATAGAGACGACAATTTTTTTTGATTGCCCTTTGGGCTCCTTTTTATTGTTTCCCCATTTTATCTGCCAGCAGCGAATACCGAAAATCACGCGAATCGCTAAAATTGGTTTTATTCGTCAGTGGAATACCGTGCGGCTGGGTCGAGATATAATCTCTTTAACTTATTTCCCCCACGCGGATGTCGATTTTCAAATATTCCAAATAAATGATATATGTACAACTCATGTTTTGTGCCCTCCTCAGCAATTTAAGCGTTGCTACATGTAAAAAAATGCAGCGTCAAATATTGATCCCACCGAAAACACTATGTAAAAGCGAGCGTTCGATCGTTGTCGTGTTCTTTCTCTATTCACACGAGTAAACAAGACCAAAGCGTGTTGCGATCCCGATCACGTTGCAATTTTATTCCTGCAAATCACGATGATCTCGTTAATCGGCCACATCTTGAAAACTGATTCAGAAGATTAGAAATTCCTCTATCACGTTTCTTCATTTTACCATAAGTGGTGAAAATTTTTAAAGTAAATTCATAAAATCTGACTATTCGTGTTTCACTGACAAGTGCGTTTCAACATTTGCTAATATTCCTTTCACATCGATTCGATTCTGTAGAGATATAAATGGTTGATTTTCCATCAAAGCCTATGGGCTAACGTTACGCAACTATGGTTTTCTACTGAAAAGCTTTGGAAATTCGTTTAAACGGTTGCTGTATTAATTCTCCCTACCCCTAACCTAGTCGAAATGTCCAATAGTTCGCTATTGGTGGCATATAGAAACGTACATATTTGCGAGGAACCTCCGTGTTCAACCCTATCCTCTTTCGTGTTCCGCTATTTTTCCTCTCACCTAGCCGAGCAATAGGTATACCGGCAAACAGAATCAAAGGATCGAAATGCCGATTTTTCGAGCGAGCGTTCTGACCGCGGTATTAAAAATCACCAATTCAATTCAACGGCTACAGCTGCCACCGCAATTCAGAAGGCTGCCAGTATCGCTTTACAACCCACCGCACTGTTTGTCGCGAATTTATTTTTATTTCCATGATCCTTGCTCCGCGTTTGCTTTTACGGAGGGTGGCATCTGTCGATCGGAAGTATCAATTAATATTCGACTAGAAATGAAATCCAACAAAAAATTCATTGTCCCAGTCTCCGCTGCATATGCGAAAGATATTGTTCGATCGATTAGAATTAAGAAACTGGGTTAAACGTATTTTACATGGTTTTGGAATTAAACCAGAGATTGCTGCGGATATTCTCAATCCATTGAAACTATTACTGTACTTATATTCTGATTACGCGTCGATCTAGCAAAATTAATCCGAACGGAGGGGCATGGGCGTAATATTTTGGCAGCGGGCCGTTGAAATTAATTGAGGAATCAGTGCTAATGCAAACTGCTGGGCGAGTGGGCTCGAATTCTGCGAACGTAGCTACCCTCGAGGAAAGATGTTAGTGCCAGTTGCTGATGTAATTCCGCCGGTGGCGTCCAGCCCCAGGCAAGTTCGCCAGTGAGCCAGGAAGGCCTCGGTTTCCCTGTCGAGAGAATGCTCTAGCTCTTTCCCTCTCTCTCTCTCTCTCTCTCTCTCTCTCTAGACTACGAGCTAAAGTGGGATAGGATCGCGCGCGCATTAATGGGGAATAGCGGACGATTCCTGGATTAGTCGGTCCTGTCGAAGACCAGACCCAGCCACAAGGTTCACGCGTGAGACACTAAACTCTGCGGTAACGAGGCAGCTAACCTTTGATCGAAATACACCATGTGGAATTAGAAACTCAACCAAAAAGGGAAACTCGTAAGAAAAGTCGACCTTTCGAATTAACGTTACAATTCTAACAGCCGAATATCTCACTATTTTATGCAAAGTGAAATGTCGCACTATTTGGCATTGAAATGGAATCATATTTGTAGCGATACCTTTCGCTAACAATACGCGATATTCTATATTCTTTGGGATCATTGTTTGGCATAGGGAAAATAAGAAAGCGACCTTTCAGACGAAAACGTCGTTTGTTTCGTATTGGTATAAGGGGATGCGATCGCGAAACGGTTGGAGGAATAGAGTAGTACGTTTACTGCATACTGTCGGAGTTACTGGAACGCGTTGCAAGGCTCCTGCAACGATATGCCGAGGAGGGTATAATGAAGTCTGTTGGCGGTGGGTTAAACCGCATCGGTGCATTTCGCTTCCGAGCCGGAACTGGCTAACCGATCTGTGCAGACTGAAATCGCGATGTCTGGATCGCGATGCGATACTTCGACGCATACCGAGAAACATTCCATCAGCTTGGGAATATCTGAATGTCGAATCTTCGTCAGAAGTATCCTTCCAGTAATCCGCACGATTTTCGCTTGGAACACATCAGTAGTAAACAGTATCATGTGAAGGAGAATCGTGGCAGATTTACAGAAGGATTAATTGGATGGAATTCTTATAATCTACTGAGGAAATGGCATTGTAGGTCTTAGATGAATATCTCATATTACTTGAGAGAGCCGAGTGGACTTCCGGAATGAAATGACATGGTCCAGTAGCGTTTATTCGCTGGAATGTGTGGGAAGAGGTTCCTGCGTCTGTACTGTGCAGTCCTCTTTCCCTTGGCATTCGCCGTGCCGAAAAGGGTAATGGCTCTGCCAGCAGGAAACCACCTCCCAGTCTCCAGTCGACAAAGAGAGATGGAGGGAAAAGTAAAGGGATGGTAGGAAAAGGAAGAGGGATGTTAGTTATGTCAGGCTCGGACAACCTACAGAATTATATCCACTGGATCCACTAGTCCTACTTTTCTACTCTAGCACTCCTCCATGACCTAAATACATCAAATTTCATTTCGGAAATTAATTTCCGTTTAAATCGGGCTATTTTTAAACTCTCGGAATCGCGTTGCACATTTCCTCCAGCATTTTATGGAACAAAACGTTTCAATATCCCAATGGGTTCGGGTTGAATTTTATTTTCGCACAAAAAGAAAGCGTAATGTTTTTCCTCTGTAAACGTCAAAACGTTCTGAGTCAAACTGATGGGTTCGTACAATAAATTCTCCGCCTGCTTTGATTTTCCAGCGAAATTCATAACGTTACCTCTTCATATTTTTGACAGCTTCACGAATCGATGTAATATCTCAGTGAAGAAATATCAATATATCGGAATCCTTCGAGTAAGAAAACCCATAATAATTCTACGTGTTATAATTCTCTACGTGACAGCTACTTGTAAATTCGATAAATTCGAGGCGATTAGAAAGTGTTTAGCTCTCGAAAAGGGAGACTTTCCATACTTGGCGAGAACATGGTACCAAAGTTTGGCAACCTTTGCAAAATAGACAGCCTATATAAAACCAGAGGCTCAGTGGCTAGTAAATGACAATGGCAGGCAATCTCGATAGAGAAAATAGTCGATAAATCCGAAAATCTCGGTACACAGACATATATTATGGCCGTCCTTTCGTTAATCCCTGTCAGCCCCTCGACACTTACACTGCTCCATGGCAGCGGCTATCCAACAGATGAGCAGACGCCTTGCATAGAAACGTATGCTCGCAGGAAGGAAGGCGGCAGTCAGCCAGACTGCAGGTCTGGTCGTGTCGTGCATCGAAATTCCGCTTAATCGTCTCGCAGTATCGTCTGCCCAGTAGTACACGTCGATTCCGCCGCATATCTGTACACGCGAGTTTGGCTTGAGATAGAGCGATAGACTCTGAGTAGAGGTTCAGATTGAACATCAATCTTTCAAGAATTATTACCTGTCCCCGTCCCTTCGTATTATCGCGATTATTATCTGACTCGTGCAAGTCATTAACAGCTCGAAGCTTTCTACTCATTTTGATTGGCTAGTTAAATATATCGCATACTTTAGGATAGGATATTTTTCCGAGTTATCGTATTGGAATTCTATTAATATTAAATTATTAAAAGGGTCAATGAAGCTTGTCATACTATCGGAAGATAATAATTGGTGGATTGAAATGGTATTTAATATCGTGCATTGTTATGAGCTAATAATTAGAATTTTATTGAATGTATCCTTCGCTCCTCATTAGTTGGCATATTGGGTTTCTGAGATTAAAGTTCTATGCATGAGATTTAAATGTACATATCTATCATCCGCAGTATTAAATTGGAATGATTAGTAGGTGCCACTTTAGATAGTTGTAAGAACTTTGCGAAATATTCTCTGGAATTTTCGATAATAGATTCCGCTGGATAAAAGGAAAAAATGCCCTCGAATGAAACATGGAAATTAACATTATCGAAATGAAACAATTGTCTGAATAAAAGTCAAACGGATTTACTGTTTAATTCGACCGTGCAACCGCGCACGTTTGTAGCCTCTTTTCACCTTTAAGTGTTGTGCGTGCTGCAAAACCCGACTGCTATTGTTTCCGGCGGTTTTAAATTGAAACATAATTGAGGGAGGTGGAGAGGGGGATCATTTTTCCTCAATTCTTTGTCCATATTAGCGTGAAATTTCCAGAACGGTAGACCTACCAACAAAATTCAAACGATTTACCTCTGATTTCACTTATGAAACAAATGGTTTAGGAATAATCTGTTTTTTTAAATTTCGATCAAACGAAACAGACCAAACTGTTCTTTAATAATCATTAAAATTTATGAAGTATTAACTGTTTTAATCATGAATAAAATTAGATATCCATTGATCGTTGACAATTTCGGTATCAACTTTGTGATGGAATCGTGACGAAATCATTGAACAGTTTATTGCACTAGCTTTCGATGAGATGGAATTCAGGTTGAGTTATCCCATTTCGACTAGTGAATAATTAAAATCGTTGGAGAAGCAAAGCGCGTAGAAACTGCACAGAAAGCGGCAACATTCGTCTTAGGACAGTAAACGTTTTTACGAGCTTGTGGAGATTAAGCGAGGAGGAGCAAAGGTCGCATTTAGTTGAGGATAGAGTGTTCCGGGAACAGTTGATTTTTTCCTCCGTAGGACGATGCTGATAAGAGCGTGCTCCTGCGACTGGGTGCCAGGAGGTAAAACGAGGGGCCAAGAGCAACGTGGCACGTAAATCTATTTAAACGGCTTGCTAAATTTCGACCGGATCCGTACAAGTTCTCCTCTTTGCTTCCGCAATTTTACGCTCGTTAACTTCAACGTGTTCTCGTCTCTCTCTCTCTCTTGTTCATAATTTCGGCAGGCGATTTAAGTTTTGTTGATGCGAGATGTTAATCGGATTAAGACCTTGTTTATATCGCGAACGAGGACGAAGTAACCCGGGCTAGCACCTGTCATCCTCCAAGGTGCCAGACGTAATCTCCATTTTTTTAATCAACCCTTTTGTGAAACCCTTCATTTCCCGAGGTCACTCGCAATTTCTCTGGATGCTAGACTGCAATACACATCACGTAGTTTTATTCTGACACAAGTAGAAGTAATTATTCTCGGTAGAACAAACGCGGCTGGGGTAGAAAATGTTTTAAATTAATTGTCACACGGGCAACAGTGAAGGCAGTGTGCAAAAAATTAAGCAAGACCATGTAGATTTAACCGTACAAAGAGAATATTTTCTCATTCTCAAAAGAAGTAGTGAAATTCGCTTGAAAATTAATAACAGGACGGAATTTAATTCTCCTTGCGTTCGGCCTCTTCGGAGTAGTTCATTTTGCAGTCGAAGAGACCAAGGGAATTCGCGATATCTTAGTAAATCGCAATTCCTCTTGGTCACACAATGGGAATAAAAGAGAAACTCGTGGTCCGTCCGATGGATTGCCAGAGAGGTGGTGGGTCCGGTTGCAGAAGCAGCAGACAAAGAGCGGTCGAAACTTCAATATTAACCGAGACAGACTCCCTCTGTTTGTTCTTGGCACCCGTTCCTTTACGGCTAAGAGCCTCGTTTCGTTCCACCTCGCTTCCGAGGAGTATTATCCGCGGAGATCCTACAGAATACTTCCTTAATCTCGTCCCTTAGCATCGATAATCGTCGCCGAACGAGCTTCACTTGCACGGCCACTCTCTATCACGATCGCTTCGCCTTCAATAAAGCCTTCCCGGAAATTCTCGCGGACCAATCTCTCTACTAATTATCGCTCCATCATAAAATAATAGCCTTTGCGATCCCTTCCCGCGGGATTTCCGGAACCACGTCCGAACAGTCTTCGGATTTCCGTTTGAAATGATCGAATGATAAACTTCCGCTTCGACTCGATTTCGTATTGCTTCTGATACTAGCTCTGTCTCCGTTCAATTCATCCTAAACTAGTGATCTTCCAACGGTCGATTAAACGACTCGCTCTTATGGAGATATATCCGTTTTACTCCCGCGACCCAATTATTCGAAACACGAATTTCCACGTTGATTCGCAGGCCACTCATCCGTATTGCACCTGCAGTAACGGGATAGGAGCCGAGTGAATGGAGGGCGAAAGGGTGGGTCGGTGGGATGGTAGATATAGCCGAGGTGGGTAGACACAGTACGAGCAAGTAAACAAGTAAGCGACTACAGATGGAAGCGGGGAGCTCCGTCGTCTCGTCGTGTTGATACAGTTGATATGCGTAAGTGTAGGTGAGACGCGATGCACGCAGGTGCGCGAATCGGCCGATTGAGGCCGGGACGAAGTTTCATTTGGGTCGAGACGAGAGGGTAGTGCGCGCGTTCACGAGTGCCAGAAAGGATGGAGGAGAGGAGGATGCCTTGGAGAGGGCGTATTTGAGTGCAGAGCACTCGAAAACGGTGTACAGGGTAACACACTGCTCTTATTCCCATCGCAGGTCGCCCGTAATTTTTCGCTTCCTCCGCTGCTCCAGGCCGCTTTATATCCGGCCGAGGCCTGTCCTCGTTTTATGCCTCTTTTTTTTCCCCCTCCCGCTTTCCATCCTTCTCTCGCGCTAACTCTTCGCCCTCGTCCGCCTTGCTACCGCGCCACCACCGCGGCAGGCACGGTGCACGGTTTTCGATGAGCCACCCTTTCCACCTCAGCGTGGTTCGTTTCGTGCCTCATAAACGAGAAAATGTAAATGGAATCGCGGATTAACGTCGTTAGCGCAGCCTGCGGCTAGCATAAATATGTATATACATTGTCGGTCAAGAATCAGAGGACGATGGTCAGGTGTACATCCTACGAGTGAGCGTGATACGAGAATTACGTACGATTGAAATGCAGCCAAATTAGATTTGCAATTTGGTTTCTTTTCAATTTGCTGTTCACTCCCGACGCTTTTTCGTTCTCTCTTTCCGTCGTTCTTTTTATCATTGAGCAATCCCTTTTCCAGACGGATGCCAGGGAATTTCGCGCCGCGGTTTTTCCGAGGTCGTATTTTTTTGGAAATTTCTCTTCCTAATCAGAGGAAATTTTTCAGTTGTATCGGTAGTATGGGCTCAAACAGAACGCGAGAATTCTCACGTGCTCTCGAGGATAGGCGTAACACGATGTTCCCGAGCTCATGGTGGTTTTAGTGTACTGTTTTCATCCTCGGCTTCGTAACCATCTCCATTTTCCATTCCGGGAAGCGCGCGCGCGCGCGCCTCTGCTAGCTCGTTTCGCCCTCATTTTACTTTCGAGCTCTTTTTCAACGAGCTGCCCGGCCTCGGTGCTGCTACGAAAGCGGGTAATGTAAAGGGAATCGCGAATTAACTTCGTTAGTAACTGCGACCCGATATTCATCAAAGAGCAGCCACTCGATTCATTATTAACGAGATGAAAATTCACGCCCATCATCGAGTCTCCTCTTTCTCCCTCTTACTCTTCCCTCTTTTTCTCTTGCGTAAGACTCCGCTGTTTTAGCGGTACGTTTTTGGTAAAGAAAAAAAAAAATCCATCTATCCATCCAGTGAGAGCACTGAAAGCATCATTATTCGACGGTTGTTTGTCTACTGATGATGCCGTTTTTTTCACGATTGAGATCCCACTAGCCGAATTGCTCTTCGAATTTCATAATTCCATTTGGAAGAGGCAACATGTAATTCCAGTTTATTGGGGCCACATCAACGATTTCGTTCGTGGTGTAAAATGCGGCGTGCAGCTGAATTTAAATGGATATGAAACAAAAATATTTGCATTTGCCTGACACCGTGCGCTGTGGGAATTGTTCGCTCCGCCAATAGGACGGATTTACCGCAGCACCGAGGAATAATGCATATTGAATAATACACTCTACCACTTAATTATAACGCGCATTGAACTGCGGTGCCATTGCCGAAAATTGTCTTGAAACTCGCGCAATACCGCCTGCTTATTTGGCACATTATTCAAACAGTGCTGAAACATTTAATTAGCCCGGTAACAGTTTGAACGCCTCGGAAACAAAAAGCACCAGGAGTCCAACGTTCTCGAAATTTATTCCACGGTTGGATTTAGTTCGGAATATCGTCCTGTTCATATATTGATTACGAAAATTGATGGATGGTTCGAGCCCAATGGAAAAGTGGTTTTCTGCAAAATTTGCTTATTACTGTATGCATAAATTGATCCATCGATCGAGCATTATTTAAATATGAATCAGCGCTCAGCCCGTGGAGTCCAAATGCGAAATGGGAAAAGACCCGTGAAAAACTTGTCCCTGCAGATATAGCAGTACGTTCTTTAACGAAATTTCTATCCGATATTTCTACAGTATACTTTATGCCGCACTACCCCGGTGTAAATTTCAGTTTTCAGTACATTCAAAGTACTTTGCGGTTTCGAGAAATGTAGCCGGATAACGAAGTACTTCGTTAATTGCGAGAGTCTGGTGAGGCATAAATCGTGGCAAAAATTACAATCTTGCTGCTCGGCGTGGAAACGTCAACGAACATTTCGCATTGCATTGTCGATGGCAGGTTTCATTTTTACGGAAAGAGTCAGCGTTACAGTTGCTCTGGAAACAGCGCAAACCCCCCAAAAAAATATGCGATCTATATGTCTATGTATACTGTTCAAAGTAAATACGTGACTCGCGTAACTTCCATAGAATCACTTGTTGCCATAGAATAAAAATATAACCGAGTAATATTCTCTATATTCTTCCAAGAAAGTGTAAGGGTCATCATTACTTTCGAAGCTAAGCATTTCTCTATTGGAATTTTTTATTCGTCTTGATATCGTTCGCGTAACAACGTCCCATATTTCTCAAGTATCGATAGACCCTTAAAGCGTGGTTTAGTGCGACCATAAAAATCCGTGGATTCTATCGGCTGCGCAAACTTGCAGCCTCGAGCAGAGGAGTATAAGCGAAGCTCGTTCGTTCCCTCCTTTTTCGAGCGACGAAGCAACCTACCCTCGAGCAGCCCCTTCTGGCAAGCTTGCCAAGAGAACGAATTAATTAAGCACTCGACTGTGATAATTGTTGACACTTTGGCTTCCGTTTTGAATAATGGAATTCAGCGGCCCGCTTCCCGAATCTACCGGGAGATTCAGATTCAGCCTTTCGCGAAGAGGAGGCCACTTGGCGACGAGGCCGAGGCTACCTTATTTAGAAATTAACCCGCGAAATGAAATGCAAAGAGATTGTTTGCGCGGCTTGATTGGAGAGAAATTCTCGTTTCTACGACGCGAGTTGAGGATGGTCGATGGCACGACTATGGCTGTGCTCAGAACGCCTGGAGCGCAATCGATGCTGCCAACGGCACACTGAAAATCGCAAATCCTTTTATTCGTTTCACCGGAACGAGAAATGAACTGACAGGCTGGCCCTTTGCTCCTGGCCATCTGTTCCACGTTACTGCTACTGCTGGTGGTAGTGGTACTGGTACTGGTACTGCCAGCGATGCAAAAAATTCCTACTCCGCCACAAGTTTTAATGCCCTCGAATGCACGCGCTCCGGTTAAATACCGCTTTCGAATTTCAGACGTTTCATGTCACATCAAACACCCTTTACGTCGCGTTAAGTTCGCGAGTGCTACGCGATCAAGCAAATCGAATATTCACCACAGCCAAAGAACCGACTTTCGCATGAAATTTACACACTCCGAAGCATAAAGGGCAATTTAATTTCTGCTTTATTTCTCACAGATAAATATTGGTAGCCCTTTGAGACAGAGAATAAAAACAATCAGAGTATTCTGATAGACTGCAGCTAACGTTTAGTTAATATTAACGGTTCATGTTGTTCGTATCTGATTGAATGTACCTAGAATTAAATATTCTGCACACTCCGTAGATAGCTTTTTTCATCGTGTCAGAGCGGTTTGATTAATTGCGAGTAAATGCTGCGTGAATTTGTCGTACTGGAGAAGAGCGCGAGATAAACGAGTATGTCAAATGCAAAATGCATCAATTATATCGAGAAATATTATTGGTGTTATTAATATAACATGAGACAATCATCTGTCGCATAAGAAGTACAATATTTATAGATCCAGAGTTGACTCGTTTAAAGCAAAAGACAGAATACAATTATTCTCGGGAGAATGTCAATTATTATTGTACGATATCCGAATTGATAATTAATTGACCGTGTGATCGACAGCACTCGTGAGATCAACGATCAACGGGTGTTTTACGAGCGTAGGACGTTACGGAGAGATCGGTATTAGCAGATAGTGGCAGCTGGAACATGGACGCTCCACAGGGACGAGTTCCTATCGTAACCACCGCCGTGGTACGCTCTATTGAAACGGGAGTTGCCCCCGAGTGACGATATTCCCGATCCGATCATAATTGAGGAGCTTCGCCTCGACTGGGGCAAGTTCGGTATCGGATTCAATTATTCATTCGTGACTTCTTCTTCCTCTGTGTTCTATCGAATCTCCCTCTGCATAGCTCTTGTTCCATACATTCTGAACACTGAACACTTTCCTGAACACAACTCAAATTTATCAAATATTTAAAATTAAATTAGTTCACCCGAATGACCCAGTTCACGGTTCACATTGACGTATCGTAAACTCGTTTGATACTGTGGTTAAATCAGGATGTAAAGGAATATTAAGCCTCCATTAGTTTATACAGGCGT
The DNA here is from genome assembly GCA_963989405.1 of Trypoxylon attenuatum. Taxonomy (NCBI): domain Eukaryota; kingdom Metazoa; phylum Arthropoda; class Insecta; order Hymenoptera; family Crabronidae; genus Trypoxylon; species Trypoxylon attenuatum. The sequence continues at coordinate 15,631,964 of OZ022491.1, forward strand.
ACCCTGCTTATTAGCTATTGGAAATGCAAGCGTAATGGTGTTTGTGTAATTTGGGTGTTGATCGATTGCGGATAGGTGGATACTGCTTAGGATCAATGTGGTTTTAGAGACCGCGAGAAGATGGGTGTTGCCACGCGTACATACATATAGGTTTCCGATTGTGGCTGTATTTCACACCTGTCGGGATATTATTGGCATTACCTTCCGGAGAATAGGAGTATTCTCGAGGGAGATCAGCGTACCGTTGTTTTGTCCTTGTCAAACATGTACGGAAACGGTAATTGTCTCTCGAACTAATAATCTACTCAATGCGATTAGCATAGAAGATCATAGATTACTAGTAGTCTTCCACGTTGTTGCTTGCACGTAAAACAACGTTGACAATGGATTTGCATCGATTTGCATTTATCCGTTCGACTTTCCGGGAAAATGTTTACCAGCTGCTCCAAATAAAATCGTTCGCTTCTTTCACGATCAATTGAGAGACAAATATTTGCCCTCGCTGTGTCTTGTCGCGATTATGCGAATCGGTGAGAGTAGTGCAGGATTAATTGAGAGGAGGATGTGCATCTCACTAGCGAGGCTTCCTATCCAACCTTTCCCTAACCGTAACGAACCGCACGTGAAGGAATATTTATCTGCGGCGATGTGTGCTACGCAAATGGAAACTATCAATTACTAGCTGTAACTAAATCACTTTTAGAAGGCTAATTTCAAGCGGTTTTCGCGTCGTTTGACATTCATCGGGAGACACGAGCAGCGGCTCCAAATCAGTTGATCTCGACTTCCCACTGATGCAGAAAACCGCATATCCCATGAACGCGACACCCCGTGTTATTGAAACAGAGAAACTAGCTGGCGAGCTAATAATTACTAATCAGAAACCCGGAGCATTTGTGGTTGGCAGATTGGCGTGCTACTGTATTTGCGGTATATCAACCAAACGGCGTAAATAACGTGATTAATATTCTCATGACCTACCCGTGGAAATATATTCCAATTAGAGAACTCGATTATCGCGAGAGAGAGAAAAAAAAAGGTAATCTGTCAGAAAGTCATTTGGTTCGATTTAATGTCAAGGGATACGATATTCTAAAATCGAATGTCGCATCAACCCAGTTGGGTTAATAGTAGTAGCGGCGCACGTTGCTAATATGCTATCGCCAATTCCCTTTGGGGTTGCGAACTGATGTCATTACGTCACCATTTGTCGAACGTGGAAATATGAGTAAGCGTTCCATGACAATCTGATATATAATTCATCAATACGTTACATATGATAGACGGAGAGACGTTAAGTGTGCAGAATTATTTGCTATTGGAGCCGAGGTAAACCCTATTAGAGAATTATTTGCCAAAACATTCATACCGCGAAATTTCCAATTAGCGAACGAGTAATTATCGCTTTCGTCTAATTATTATCCATCATTCAACTAAGCGTTATCTCGCGACTAAAGGCACAATTACCGATTCCTTTTTGTGGCAGCTAGTAATTGCAGGGTTACCATTGTTGTTCACTCGATGTAATTTGACCTATTGCGGGCTTTTGTTAGAGAAGGAAGCAAGCTTCGTGTATCTCGAATCGAGAGCAATTATTAGCAACTCTCCCGATAACTCAATAAACCCCTCAAACACTCACTTTCTGAAAGGCTCGCCCCCGTCCTTGACGTCAGCGATCTCCTCTCTACCTAGGTTGCAGCATGCATCATCCGAAACCAAGCCTTATGTATCTTGCCTTTACTTTGATCCTCCAGACACACTAATTAAGATCAAAACCATGGTTAACTTGCGATCAAGCGCACGTCAACTACCCTGATCATCTAACCGCAATTCAAGGAACGTTTCCTCAATTTCCTATTATGCGTGAATTGGCAATTTCGGGTAAACGTGGAACGGTGCTTAATGATTCTTCCCACTCATTGGCTGTGAGTGTTGGATCAATGGTAGCCGGGACTGCAGGAGAGTAGAAGAAGTGGAGGAAATAGTTGAAATCCAGGATCCTCTAACAGGGCCTCCAATGTCCTCGAGGATTCCTCTTTTATTCACTCTAAAGCGAAGCGGAGAGTGGCCTGTGCGTTCATTTGTCGAGAGGAAAGTGCGCGAAATGCTAGGTGTGCACCAGTGTGTGCGCCAGTGTGCGCTCGAATTCCCAGCGACGTTTTAATGCTCTTGCAGCCGGGCGCGCTGGTCATTCGTCCGACTTTTATGGAGAAGAAGATTTACGGCGATTTTAGCAGTGGTGGACTCCACCGCGCACGTGTACGCCAACCCAGCTCACCAGAGGTCCACCGGTTCACCGTTTATATCTTGGTGGACGTGAGCGCGAAAGGCTGCATGCTGGACTCTCCTCGTCATAAACAATGCTCTTTTCTGTGGAATCGATATCGACAAGCAGGACCTCGCTTTGGCACTCTCAAGCCCGTTAGTCCTTCTATTGTCACCCTGCCTGTCGTGCCGTGTGATCTTTCTCAGAGAAGAGTTACTCTCTCTCTCTCTCTCTCTGTTGGACACCTGTATGTTGTATGAAACAACTGTCAAAGAATGCATCGGTGCACTCGGAGCTTGCTGTTATTTTGTCCTGATCGCTTCTATGGGATAAGCCTCATACAAGTTCATAGGTTCGGCTGGTTTCTGATTTATTAACAATCCGCTACAGAATTGACTGACCAGAGCTAGGATTCGTGTATCTCTATTCTACGCCAATCCGTTTCACATTGTTTAGTGCACTATTATTTTATCGTAAACGAGCGGTTCTGTCTTCATCATTTTCACCCTTGAACCTCGTACATCTCCAACAGCACGAACCATGGAAACAGTATCTTCTGACATTTTAATGCTGCAATTCGTTTCAGGAGTTCGGCTTAACAGTTTCGTGATATCCTGACAATAGAAGTTCGAGTAGTTGTTTTTGTATGGCTGTACAATCCATTCTTTACAAAATCTCTAAATCAAATTAAATTCCGTGTAAGAAATCAATATAGAAAGGAACAGATTTTTCGGAATTATTTTCGACAATATCGAGTTTGTATGCACCAGTGGAATGGAGATTTCGGAAGGTATTATCAAATATGACCAAGCCAAACTCTGTATCTGATGCTTTTGATGCATTCGCGAATTGTATCCGTGATGCAAGGGAAAGAGATATCAGCGAGCACGTCACAGCAGTACTATGTGGAAGCCGATTCGGCTGGCCGCATGTTTGCCATGTGCCTATCTGGGAAATTGACCCAGTGACCCCGGTGGTTGAAACAATGGCACGTCGAGGATGGTTTGCGCGAAGAATCGCCGATCAAACAGGATCGTCCGACCGACCAGTGAGCTGCATTGTCGTGCCGAAAGCGGTGAAGCGAAGCCGAAGCGAAGCCGCGTCGCGGAAATCGTTTCGCGCATACGATCTACAACACACTATTCCATTCGACTATAATTTCTGTGGCTCTGTATCCTGAAAACTATAGTGTCAGATTTTCTTTCATCCTTTTTCACTCGCAAAGCAGACACGTTCTTATACTATCCACTTGCTTGAACTGTCATTGAACTTCTTAATCCCTCGATAGGATGGTTTTCCGGAGATCTTGATTGTTGCGGTAGTTCGGTTCAGGTCACGCAATCAAGTGAACGCAAATTCGAATTCGATCAGAGGCACCTCTGAACCCTCCCAAGGCTATAGATTCCAGGTCGTATGACGCCACTAGTCTATATCGAAACTCAAATACAAGGAAAGCAAATCGTCCCTTCGACTCTAGCAAATACTCTGTTTATTGGAAGATTAGACTACTATCGTTGGGCGTTATATTCAACCAATATCGAATAAGTAACTCCGCGAATCTTAAAACCGGAACCAATCAAAGAATCTCTTCACAGATTAAACCCACATTCAAGAAACTTTGTGAATCAGAAGCAACGTATACTCGAAGAATCAAGTGAATTACCGTCAGTGCCTTATTCAAGCGGATCGTTAGTGCGATTGTAGCATTTACAAATCGCCATTACCAATTATTTATTAGCCTAAGTGACGCGAGTAATAGTGTATCGAAAGATTCTCGAGGTTCAACACCTCAGGAAGCCTACATCGTCTACACCGTGATCGCAAGAGTACAAAACGTAGAAACCAACGTTATACCAGTTCCCAAAGACAACATTATACAAAGGCCTCAACTCAGGGTATCCAAAAAAAACCGTAATCATCTCGGAGCTCAACTGATCAAGACTAAGCATCAACCCGTTACCCAAAGCTCTCACACTCGACCGTGGGGAATGTCAATAGTGATTACTAAGGAATTTTAAGTCAAGTCAGATATCCACCGCGGTCGCAGTTGTTCGTGAGCGGGGTACGGGGTACAAGGATTGGCGAGGGTTAAAGCGCCGCGCTAAGGAGCGTCTCTCGTCATCGCAGGCGTCAGTGATGACAGGAGCGAGGTGGCGCGCGGGCCGTGGTGTTAAGCTCTCGCCGGATAAATGTGCGCGATGTACTATTACGCCAGCAAGCTGACTGCGGCGGCCCTAAGCGGAGGTGGGGGTGGCGGGGGCGGTGGCGGTGGCGGTGGGTCCAGTGGGGCCGCGTGTCTCGCGGCAGGGACCAGCGGGGCCGTCTGCCGGTGCCACGAGGCCCAAAAGGAACAGCAATCGCCCCAGCCCCAACACCAACCGCAGCAGCAGCAGCAACAGCAGCAGCAACAACATCAGCAGCACAACTCACCGCGAAGGGCCCAACAACAGCAACCGGCGCGCACTCACCACCCAAGGCCACCTCGCACAAATACGCCTACCACCTCCGAACATGTCATCATCGAGCACACCAGACCCAATCACTATCATCGACACCGTGCCAAACACAAGGTAAGCTTCGTCTCATCGTCTCTGGTGACCTTTATAAAAATCAGAATTCTTGAGAATCCTGTGGAATCTCTTGTTCGGAAGAGTCAAATTTTATTCTCTTTATTTCAGAAACGTGTACATACATGTGTATGCTGGTACGTATCCATTGGATACACTGGGCATAGTGATTTCGAACTTGGAAATGTAAATTCAGACTTATCCGAGTTGTACTACAGGCTAGAAAACATCCTGTATGTTCTTGGATTCCATAAAGAAACAAGTTCGGGTCGAAGGAAATCTGACTTGAACTTTAACATTCTTCAAAAAGTTTCCAATGTGTGTATGTATGTGCACATGGGACAGGGGTAGAGATAGGACGTGTTGAAATGAACTTTGGATTAACATGAATTCTAATTAATAATTATCACTAAATTGAAATTGGATTAAGGAGAGTTAAATAATACTCTACTTTCTGTATTTTTCTATGTTAAAAATTTACAGAGATGTGTCGAAAGCAATGAATCGCTCCCTTAAAAGGGTATTTCGATCAGGTGCGAAAATTACACTTATTGCGGTAAACGAGAGGATTTAATCCTTTAAACGGGATTCGAACCTTACTATATTATATTATCCAATATAGTAAAGCTTAAATATTCAAGCTTCGGGTTGACAAGCGCCAGTTAATAAGTCGGCACATGTAAATGAACCTTTCGTGTATCTTGAGATTCGTATACGCAATTGAGTTTATTTGAATAATTGCTAGGAGAGTGTAGCAAGCCCTCGTTACCCAAGTTGTCAGACGTACAAGGGTCGGAGAGGTCCAAGTTTGACTTCACGGTGAGTCCCGTCTTCTCGAAACTATCTGTGCAACGTTAATTTACCGACCAGTTACCAAATCTCGCCGTAGTATTAACCGAGATCGCTCGAGTAACTAAATGCTGGTCACGTTCATATTAGCGAAATAAAGGATCGAATAGAATTTTTCTTATCTGTATGAAGCAAACTGTTCAAAATTCAAATAACACCCAAACAGACTTGTTTACGATTTTCGCATGAAACGTAGAAACACGAAATTACGTATAACATACGAAAAGCTAGATTGACAAAATCAGCTCGTAAAATTCGCATCGCTTGTTGTCCCGGTAGTTACCGCTTGTAGAATCCTATAATTTCTGGCCGAAATGTTACGTGGCCGCGGAGAAAGATCGCTCCGCGAATTGCGGAAGTTTTCGCCGATAGCCACGGCACATTGTGCGCCGTGGAAAATCGGATATCGTCCGAATTAGTCGGAAACGGGACATGTATTCCGAGATAGAGCAGACTCGGACTGGCTGTATGGACACATTTGAATTTATTTAGCTGGAAACTTGCAGCCGGGCACGCAAGCGCCACTGGAAATAATGGGAGTATTTGCTGGAATCTTGCTTTTGTGCCTCGCATACGTGGAGCATTCCATGCCTGATACAATTATACTTCCGTATTATCGTTAATCGCATGAACATCATTATAAAGCTCTCAGTGTAACATACGGTCGAATCAAATTTTAAGAGAATCCTTCTTACGATATTCAATAAACTTGCGAAGAACTCCAGACAGTTTTAAATTCAACTGTTCTAAAAACTGAAATTAAAGTCTCAAATTAAAGTTCGTTGATAAAACTGAAGCTTCGCGAGGTTTTGGTAGATTCATTCGATGGTCTAATGTTCAACTACATTTTTGATAGATCGCTGTGACTCCGAATAGAACGAAAGCAGCTTTGACTAGAGCAGATTCGTAAACTCATTAGAGTGGTTACTCTAATGTGCTTGAATTCTTTTGTTCGCTGAGCCAGCCTCACGGTTCACGGGTTTCGCAAAGTTCCTGTATAGACATCAAACTAAATTCGAAGAGTTCCCCCGAGGAAATCGTCGACGAACTTTCCGAGCGATTGACCCAATAACGAACTTGAGAATCTTGGTGTTGACTTTTCAGATTATCTATGTTGAAAGTACATCGGAAGCGTTTTTCAATGAGATGCAATTTTCTCATATAAGTTTATCGCAACTAACTATTACGTATAATTATATAACTTTATTCGTAGTTTTACACAATAATCTACACAATTCACGTAGAAAAGTACATTTCCACGGAGGAAAGGTTTTCTCCCCGCTCGAATGAAATTCCATCAGTACGTACTCGTAGAATATTACTCAATATTTTAAGAAGCACGCGGAATTCTTCATTCTCCTATTCCGTTGCCACAAGGTTTCAATAAGCAGCTGCTGACAGAGTAGAGGAGAGCAGCTTTCCAGCGTTCCATCCAAGAAACTATATTAGCTTTGAAGACTCGTTAAGTTTGCCGAGCATCTCTCATCGCATATATCGAAAATGAAATTGCACCGCGGAAGTTGGGGGCTACTCGTCTAGCGCGTGACCCTACTGCTAACGTTACCTTTACCCCGTGAGATGTTATATAGCAAGCAATGCTCCATAAACTATTGCCAAACTCTATATACGCTTACAATTAGTATGGAGCAGTAGAATTTCCCTGAAAGCTGGTTAGTACTCCAAAATTCGATAGATTGGTTGTTCAGTGAGAGTTAACTTAATGAATATTTCAGTTGGTGGACTTAATCGCTGTGGAATTCCCAAAATTCGATTTCGAATTCAGGAACCATTCTCCTCTACCCCGAAATTTTTTCCATTAATTAGCTGATACCCTTTCTAGTTTATCGCTGCGGTTTTCGGAAAAAGTTCGCAAACCACCAAACTGTTCAGCGAGTAATTCGATTTCGCGATTTCCTGCTAATGTAATTGGAATCCCGGCTGGAATTCCCGAAGTTCCTGCGAATCACGCTCATTTAACGCGTAATATCGGGGGTTTTTTTTTAGTGACACGACAAGGAAGTACGTGGATGTGTGCATGACTAAGCGCGCCTGGAATTTTATGCGAATTTCTAAGCCCTTTTACCGTTGCCTTTAGCATTTTCAATGAGATTAGGAAAATTGCTTTTTTCATTGTGTTTGCTCAGCCCTCGTCCAACGGGATGAATCTTGCAGCACATTTTTACCGCGATGATAGGAGGAATTCCTTTGTTTATTTATCAGAACCGAATTTTTGGATAAAAAGTATCGAGGAATTTGAAACGCCAGAATACTAGAGTAACTCGTTTAAAAATATAATATAAATGAATGTTTTAATACATTAACTCCATAAAACTGTTTCCGAGTGTAAAACATTAACGTGGTTAAAGCATTAGATCTTTAAAATAATATGTAGATTTGACAATTAACCGTATTTTATCAAGAAATTAAATTCCATTTCACATTTTGACAGTTGAAACCTTAACTCTAACTCGAGACCAGCGAATTGCGGAGTGTTTTTGAGTGTTCATAAATGTATATTGTACATCAATTTGATACTCGAGCGATAGTGTGACTTCACATTATCACTCGCGTTCTACGAAACAGTTCTCATGTGCTTTAAGTCAAGCGCCTCTGGTTAATTATCAAATTCTGGTTTTTAAATTGCTCTTTTGCCTTGTTGAAAGAACGTGAAATAACCAACTGGCGCATGTAGTGCTGCTCTAAATATCAGCCGGAATTACTCATGCAATTTTCGACGATCGTCGACCCGAGGATGTTATTAGCGAAATAACCAAAATAGTTGGCGATTTCCCGTAGAATGCAAGTAGAAATTGTAACGGAAAATTCCGGTACCGTTGTAAAACTTTAATATGGACTTGTGCCTTATATATATATACCGCTGGCGGCGTGCAACACGCGCCACTTGAAAATTTCGACTTTGCTGCATATTATTACTTCCTCCTGTATTTTCCTGAAAATGTAAGTTGCCCGGTTGCCTTCGAGCAGTATCGAGTACACTCACGCAACAGTTGATATAAAAGCGTATTGACTCCCGTCGAATTCATCCCCCACTCCGAAGCCACCCTTAAAAAGCATCTATCTCCCGCAGTCAGGCGCAGCATCTCTGAGGAGTAGAGAATCCGACAGACGAAACAAGACGGGAAAAATCGAGGCTCAGCTCGCGGAAGATTCCGCCAATTTAACAAAGGAAAAATCTTTAGCGAGGCCCACGCAATTGCTCTCGCATTACGAGGCACTTTTCTAAAGTCGCGATGGAGAGATTCGCGAAAAAGTCCAACCCTCGAGCGAAGAATAAAGGATCGAAAAATCGTTTTAGACTAGGATAATGGCTTTTCGTCCTTTAACGCGAAGCAACTCGGCGATGAAAAAGCTAGGGCGCGAGGGGGTCGCGAAGAAAGCTTGAAGATCGTCAGTGGTGCGAGTTCCTTATCACGCGACGGAGCTCGATTAATCCTGCTCGTGGGGCTCACCGTTGCCACGAGGGCTAATTTCATTTTCATTCTTGCATAGCCCACCACGAGCAAAAATGTGAAAGCTGTGCCTAAAACGTAAAACTTGGCTGGTTTCGTTTTTAATAGGATTAAGGAAATTATTCTCTTGCAATGCTCCTTTTCTAGCTATGCTTCTGGCTTACTACTAGTACTAGTATGTACTACTACCACTACTACTACTACTACTAGTACTACTACTACTACTACTACTACTACTGCTTCTGCTTCTATCTTTCCAGACCGTCCCCACCTTCCTTTTGTCGTTTTTTTTTCCTGAGGCCAGCCGAGAACACCGTTTAAGTAATTTCGCCTCTTTCAGGAGGGGTAGCTCCCGTTAATAGTTTTTCTTTCCGGCCGCTTTTTTAGCGCACCAACGGGCCTTCCGGCCGCGAACAATGCACGACCCTAATGAGAGCGAAACGCTTTCACCATCGTGATTTCGTCGCGCCTATCTACCTGTCCTTCTTCTCCCTGTTCTTCGACTCGCAAACTGATTTTACCAGTACCTTGTTTTCCCCGCAAATTGCACTTGTCGAAGCGGTTCTTTTTTTAAAGACTGCCAAGGTAAAGTGTTTATCAGTTCTTATGTCCTTAGGAAGTGCAACGAATTCTTAAGGGTATGATTCGTCTTGGAATGAGGGTTCTAAAGTTGAATCCACCACTTATTATTCCCCGACTAATTATTTTTTTATTGTTACATAATGATATGCACGATATTCATAAGTCCTTTTTTCTGTTTGTTTTAGGTAAGTTTATACTAGACATGGAATCAGAAGAAACATTGACAAATGTGAGTGTTAAACTTGTAACAACTTCAAACGAAACGTTTCTAGGAAACTGTGAATAATGCAGTAGAATTATAGGATAAATTTTGTTAATTAAGGGTTCAAGTATTTAAAGATCTAGGTTCTATTTTGATGGGCCAGTCGTTCGTAAACCCTTAAAATTCGTCTTTGATGATGTCGTTCCGCCTTTGGTCAAAATTTTCGCGACGAAATCTTCCGCAATTACTGGCACGCGTGTTTTCCTGAATTCTCGGGATACTCTTCCTCCGAACCGACCGTAATTTACTCTCGGCGGTGAAATTGCGAGGCGCCGAGATTTTTGCAAGCACAGGACTTTACCTCACGGGGCCGACGCGACGGGTTTTCGTATGAGAGCCCGCTAACTTTATCCGCGATTCACTCGGAGATCAAATGTCGCGATCTTTCATCCAGTCGAACCAATGGATTTCATGACGCAATCACACGATTCGTTTTGTTCCTCTTGATCCTCTTATCCACACGCAATGACCGGTCTCGAATTACGGAGAATCTAACCCGCGATGCTTTTCCTTAGCACTTGGCATCTTCGTTACCAGGTACATAGCGTACTCCCAATTGAAAAGCAACTTCAGTAAAAAATCATGATATTCGAGTTATTATGAGTAAAATCACACAGAAATATTCCTGGATCAATTACGAAAATCTTATTCTTTTATTTTCGCAATTACACGAAAAATAGAAGAAAACTTGGGAATATAAAAATCACTTGTTACGATTATTATTTTAATTCATACACGTATCATTGACAAAATAATTCATGGTTATGTTCAAAAACAATTTTTCAGTAATCCTGAAAAACGTACCTTTTTGTGTTGTGTTACTTTTTAACCGAGAGTTTATTATTATCCAAATTGCCAGGAAATATCTGCCAATATTTCTTCAGCTTATTTTTGTCCGTTCGATCCACAGAAATCCAGCCACACTACCATTTAATTGTCGAAGTAGATTTTAAAACATTTAATGGGTTTCCGGTTGATTATCGAACATCAATTTGTCGACTTTTCGCAATTTCAGCATCGACGAGAATCTCCCTTGGTAACTAATTTTTCTTCGTTTTCTTCATCTCCCGCGTTTCATTCGCGTCACTAATATCCGCCTTCTTTCTTTGCCATCCGCAAATTCCTGATTGAATATTCGATCACGTATTCTAATCGGGAAGATTCGAGAAGCTAATTCCTTCGTTGGATCTCATTCCGTTGATTTCGATAAAAAGCCAACCTGGAATATTCTCTTTCTCTCTTATCAGCACTATTCGCTCGAGTGTGACTACTATTCGTAAGATCTCGGTAGACGATAAAGAAATTGCGCGACTTGTGCTTAAATAAGCCGCAATTAAGTCGAGAATCGAGCGACTCGCTAATCGAGAGCGCTTTTAATTCCAGCGAAGAATGTCACGCGGAAACTAATCGCGGTCGTAATAATTGCACCACTGCACGGATGTGGTTAAACCAGTTCTGATTGCGGTAGAGTTTAGAGTTCGGTCATAATTATGATTAAGAGTCGGTAGTTGCAGAAAATTTAGAGCGATACAGTTTTCTAACTCTCCAACAGTATATACCGTGCAAATTTGTGAAATAATTCCAGGCGTAATACATTTGCGATTCATCAGTAACTATGCGAAATTAATTAATTATTCGCGCGATACTGAAACTATCCGCCTTCCTTTCCAGATAAACTCGCGCATTTTATTGACTTTCATGAGAAAAGAACGTATCTCGTTGGTGGCAAGAGAAATCAGCGGAAGTGATGATGAACGATGACGAATGACATGCCCGTAGTGCCATCTTCCTGTTCGTTATCAGCTTCGCTCGAGGAGAACCGAGCCGCGGATAACAAAGTAGAGTCGAAGCACTGAGAAGATAATAACGAGGTTCTGAGACACCCCGATAAATCCTTCTTTCATTCTTCTCCTCGAGAATTCGATGGCAAAATTTCTCTGGCTCGCCGATTCACTCGCTCGGTCTTTATGCCAGAACACAATTAGTTTTCTATAAATCAGGTCTCTTGCGTAACTCGAAATCGCTTTCTTTGTGTTTATGAATATCGCGCGAGTATAGTGCCTCGAATAAGTAAGGAAAGAGAAAGAAGGGATTCGGAGAATTCACTGTGAAGAAGCTCGTGCAAGCAGATCGAGGAAGAGTGAATGAGTTATTGAATAAGAAGTGCCAGCTCAAGCACGGACGATTGGATATGCGAGCTCTAAGGGCTTAGCCACTCTTTGACCCCTTTTCGGTCCACGTTTCTCTCTCTCTCTCTCTCTCTTTCTCTCTCTTCGTGTCCTCCAATTCGCCCGGCCATATACCGAGAGGTCAGACCGGATACAGTCCAAATGAATTAGACTCTCGGATTCACCGCGATCTGAAGGATCTTCACGCTCTCCCTGGCTACCATTTCGGGATTGGATTATTTGCATATGCCGTGGTCGGGGCTTTGACCCGGTCGAGTGGCTTATTCAAAGATTAGTGAATCATCGAAATGCTATCTGAACTTCTGAAAAAGTATCTTTCTTCGATCGTGAAATTCTCAGATTTGAGTCTCAACAAAGTTTTTTTCCCCTTCTAGTTTTTCAAGTTAGATCCACCTGAAAATTCATCTGTATTCCTTTCTAATGAAGCGTGCTGTAACCTCGGCTTCTATTTACAATTAGATACGAGTAGCAACAGTCGGAACTTGTTTCCGCGTGATTGCGCTCGATTCGCGAAACGCGCAATTACGCGAAAGCGGGGCTATTTCACGGTAGGTTCGCACTAAATAATAGATCAGGTTTACAAACCCGCGGCCATATGTCAGAGGGGTTGAAAAAGCACGGCAAACAATTACTTGCCTGGAAGAGAAATAACCAATTACGTATCAGCCGGTAGAATTTCCGTGTGCGTTTAAGCTCGGCACAATATAATCACGTCACTCGAACACGCGTTTCTCTCGTGATCCGTGGATTTTAGCAGTAATTTCTTCCAATTTCACGGCTAGCCGCGAATTATCCATTCATTTTGGTATCTCATTTTTCACAGAATTAGAGAGAAATCTGCTACTGTCAATTCGATCAAGTGCAAATTTTTCGGTATTTTTGAAAATCCAGAACGATGCGTTGGATTGTAAAAATCTATATCCAGTGGCTGACCTGTGCTTTTTTTGGATTAGCTAACAACTCCGGAAACAGCTTCACCTGTACATCGACGAATTTAACCGCGCACTGCACTCGTAGGTACGTAAGCCCGTAGGTTGTCGGTCGACGAATGACCACACGCGGATTGCTGCAAATATTTTACAACTGATAGAAAAATTTCGACGAACTATGAACGATGTGATAGTCTCATGGGAGTGCCGAAAAAGCCACATTCTTTTTTGCGAGGAATTCCCATGTTTTTTTCTCTGCGGTCGCGGTTAGAAGAGTGATCCGCGAATTTGATATGTCATTGAACCGTTTACAAGAGAATATCTCGTCTGCATCTATAGAAATCGGTGCTTTTATTAATATTTTTTTTTTTAGATGGAGATTTGCTATTTTTGCTATTATTGTGCTAAATTTGATTTCGTTTGACTTAATCCAACCCGATTGCTGGAGGACGGAACGAATATTATATTGGATTCCGGAAATACGCGAATTCCAATAATACACCGATCTCCGTCTGTCGGAACAATTCAGTACTGGAACTATCGTGGATATATTTGTTCTGATTCCCTGGTCGGAATATTCTTCCACCGAGGAAAATCGATTAGAAAAGTCTCATTATATACATACTAGTTGCACAAGATTCGCAATAGAAACCTCTATTGCTGACTCTATGCGTTCTTCTTCGTCTATGACAGATTGCAGTGTATGTCAATTATAGTAGCTTGATGCTAACATATTGACCCTATACCTGTCTCTTGTACTCTAAATAATCCATCACTGAGTAAAGAAAGATTGACAGTTATCTCTTTGCAGTGAACTTCAGATTGTAGTATGCACTATAATAAACCCATCAACTTCATAGTAGAATTATAGCTCATAATTCAACAGATTTTAATGGGGAGAAAAGCAAATAAATTCTGTAGCTTCATAGTGTCATAATCGTCATCTTGTAACAATAGGATCCAATAAAGAATAAGAACGTATAAATTATGCAAACAGTGCAGTGTGTCGTAAATATCGAATTGGTTTTTAGGAGACACATATAATAAAGTACATTAACTTTATAGTTAATTCTTTTACAAAGAAGCAATGGCTATTTGCTTTATTTTAGCACTTTGATTACGCGTCATACATACTTTTATGTGTAAAACCACTAACCAAGTGATTGCAACCACGATTTTTACCCAATTACGAAAGATAGTGGAGCTTGAGTAAGTTAAAATTGACCGACGACAGGCTTTCATGCTAGGTCATGAGAGTATTAAACATCAGTAACGAGTTTTGAGGTCGGGTTGTAGTGCGATAGGTGCCACACGTGCGACCACAACGATCACTCTGAGGGTGTGAATGGGGGTTTGTGCGTCACAGGTGGAAGGTGTCACGAGAGGAAGGGTAATGGAGTCTCCTTTGACAAGAGCACCTCAGGTGGCTGGCCTCTACGCTGCCAGACGATGAGGCGACACGACACTACACTACGCGACTAACCCCTTCTCTTGAGTAGTGCTTTGATGCCCGTTCATTATAACCAAATCGGGAAGCAACTTCATTAATGGCATCTAATCGTGAATCACTGACAGTAATCGAATGCTGCCCGAGTAATCGACATTCAGGCGAACTTTGATTAAAAAATTAATCGGTCAAACCATGGGTTTAGAAAACTTAAATTAACTTGAGAAACAACTTGTAGTATATTTCTACTGAAGCTTAATGGATTTCTACTTACAATTAGTTCAAACAGTTTTCTTAACACTGGAACTAACGGAGCAGTTAAACGAGCTCTTGGCACGTTCGCGTTTATGGAATCGTACTTTTAACTCTTTCGCTGTTTAAGAAAGTTTCAGAAGTACGCGGAGGAATCTTTGTTTTGAAGATTCAATTTTTCCTTGGCTCAAATTGGCTGGCTGTAAATTCCTTGAAAGAGCATGCTTCGCCTGAGTGGATTTATTTAATAAGGAAAAACGATAGATTGTGTTTGCCGACAAAGTAGACTGGAATAATCGAAGAAAGTTTCATTTATTTATTCTGGAGTAGGAAACGATCTAGCAGAAAACAACTTACTGTAAAAACAGAAATAAAATGGAGAACAGTGAAAGGATTAAATTCATAATTAAAATATATTGCATATTACTTCCTTCAAGTAGATACTCTTATTTAATTAAATTGACATAAAATCAGAAATAGTTCAACTGTTAATAGCAAAGTTTTAATCACTCATTTTCAGTATGCAGTTGTTAAGTAAATTGCAAAATCAATGACTATCAGAATTCGTAGTTCTTGCGCCAGGAAGTATTCGTAACTCAATAAGGAAACGGCGTCCAACCAGTAAGAGTATTTGTACAAAAACAAAGAATAGTCGAAGCATCATCAAAGTTTCGCCATTACAAGACCGTTCGTCTTTCTAAAGTGTCTGTGCGATGCTTGCAATCCGGAGTCTCGATTTTGGTCTCTTGCCACGTCACTGGGAGGGGATCGAAGTGCTCGAGGAACGCGATTACTCTTTGCCCCGCATCCGCCAGAGAGCATTTTCCTAAGACAGCTCTCCTCACTGGGAAAGAGCTTGCTGCATTCTATCCTTCGACACTACGTTGAAGTAAAGGTGTTTTACCAAGAGCTCGGTATTCAATGATCTATTTTCGATGCATTCTTGTATAGAGAATTCCCCTGGTTTAATTATAAATGATTGAAAGATGTTCCCTTGCTAGGCTCTATGTCTACCTTCAGAGGATAGGATATAATGCTATTTACGCGATGCAATTTCCTCTTTGAACACCTCTCCTCTTCTTTGGGAAATCTATGAATTCTTCCTACCGTCAAATCGATTATAACTTGGATATTGCTTCTCAATAGCTTTTTTTCTTTCTCTCATTATCTTCGTCGTTGTTTGCATTCCTCCATCCAGTTTTATCTGGATTTCAGAGAATCCGCGAAAGATTCATTTACAAGGAGTAATTTGTCAAAGTGAAGAAGCAAGATTTTGTTTTGGATCATTGCAGTTATGACAAATCTTCCCAGTTTGAAATCGCGTTAGGTAATCAAAATGTATCGGTGGAGTCAATTAGAGGAATCTGCTTCTGAATAAATTCCATACGAGGAAGTAATGAGTTGCCAGTAATGATGCTACAGGTTCATAGAACCTCGTGATCAACAAAGTGCTCGTTGCCGAAGGTAAAAGGGATATTTCGGTGAAATCGTTTACACTCAAAGCTACAATGCACGCCTTATTGCATCAGGAAAGGCTCGTTCGAGGAACTTCGAAATGTCTTTGAAATTGCTTCGACGCCTTAACGAGCTCCGTTCTAATGACGTAGTATCCCGAAGAAAGAAAAAAAAGAGAGAGAGAGAGAAGTTCGGTCGGAGCTTTGGAAAGTTTGAAAGGACTCGCGGAGTCGGCACTGATCAATGCCCGACAAAGTCCGCGCTGAAGCCGATAGTTTTCTTCCGCGTAGCAAGAAACGGTTTCACGAATAAGAAGATAATTGACACACCCCCGACTCCTGATCCTGACACGCTGAATTGCTACCTAAGAAACTCTGGCAGTTCTCAAAACTGTACGACTTCTTCGACGCAGTGTATCTTTTATAAGGGTTTAGTATCGCGACAAACCTGTACATACATGTCCTTTCCTTTCATACCTTCGATTCAATTGCTCGACACCAAAACTACCAAGAATCAACGTGTATCCGCTTTCACCAAAAACAAAACAAGACTAGTTTTTAAAAGTACCCAATTAAACGAAAAGAAATTTCTTTATGCTTCCTTCATATTTCGTTCATTTTCTTTTTCTGCCAAGCAACATACTCGAAATGGGATTTCCGTAAATTGGTAAGGTCGATTAATTTTGATATCGTATTTCCAATAATTTATTTAGAGCCCGATCTATCAGGAAACAATGTTAAGCTACAAACGTTCGAATAACAGCGCTCAATTCAACGTCAAGTTTATTGACTGTAACATACAGAAAGTTCTTTTTTACACAAATCTCAGCAAGGAACAATCAACCCAAGCGAAACCTGCAAATAAAATGACAATATCTCGACGCTGGGTTGGTTATAAAAATAGCGCTATATCCCGTCGGAATCAGATTACCGTATCAGTCCCCCTGGCAAAATGATTCGAGTCGATACTAAATACTAAAATACGCACCCTAACAACTGTCATTATCCAGTTTTATGTCCCACTTTAACGCACAGTGCCCTATGCTTTTATTATCGTAGCAGAAGAAAAGCCAAAAGACGAAGGATTTATTAGCGCTTTCCCGTTTATTGCGCGGCGACTTTATTACGCGATCGCGAGAAAGAAAAGAGGCATAATTGTTGGTTTTATCACGCATTATTCAATGGAGAAACGCAATTGGGGCCATATGATGCTGCACGTAGATTCTATCCCGCCAAAGGAACCGCTTGCTAGTCAATATTCCGGTCCTAACATGCTACGGATCACGAGCAAATTGCTGACTGCGGATGATCTTCCTTCCTCCATGTCTACCATCCATCCTAACTAACCAAACAACGTGGATTAATTGAAGGTTCGATTAGACTGATACGGCTCGCCGTATCCAACCTAGATCCGATATTATTCCGTCGATCGATTCTAACATACGGAAATATTCTACCATAACTTCTGTTTAATTATACTTCCTTTTACCCTTACTAACACCAAAATGGTAGACATTATTCGAAAATTCTTTGATAAATTGAATAAAAGCCATGTTAGAGATCGTTTAATAAGAAACAGTGGCAATAACAATATTTCTCTTTCCCAGATTTATCTCTTGAAGCATTATGTAAAATTAAGTAGTATAGGATAAGAAATAATTGTTCTATTTCAATGGCTCATTTTTGGATACTATTCTTCAGGATATATATTTTACTTAAAACGTTTGAAAGGTAGTTTCTACAGCACATACACACATGCTCTCGAAGTACATACATATATTGAAATAGATTTCCCCGGCGGCATAAATTTTTCTCAATAGAGGCCAGTTGAGCGCGAAGGGTTAGTAATACATTTGTTAACTGGTCGATATCCAGCCATCGTTCAACAGATTGCTGACAGCGAATTTTTCACGGCAGCCGCATTTATAGCGGTCGATACGCAGCGGTCGTTAGCCCGGGGTGAATAAAGAGTATGTACCGTGCGGGTACCATGCAGAACCAATGTTGAAGTGCGAACATGGGAACTTCCCTGTATATCGTCCAACCGCATATTATTTCTGGTTTTCCGGTAGCGGTGAACCTCGCGCGATTAATAAAAGTCCCCTCACCCACAAATGAAATTGCTTGTCGACGAACTCACGATTTTTACAATTACCTTTATCGATTCCGTCGATAACACGTACCGTGGCCTTTTTTTTTCTCGCTGTCGAACATTGAAGGTACCTTTGTTGTATCCCGAGGGCAACACTCCGATGGCAAAAGCAACGTTGTTCATCAAAAATTTGGGATCAGGTGCAAAGGACAGCCGAAAAAAATGCTGAACATCGATAGAGCCACAGAATGATTGTGTTTGCGTTTGAAACATTGCGTAAGCTGACTTGATGGACGCGCATTGTGCGGACGGATTTAATTGAAAAGGGCTAGGCTTTATTCGAGTACCTTGCACACTACTGTCACTGTACTGTGACAGTTTAGAATCGGGCTCACAAGCGCGGAAGTAGCTATCGATTAATTAGAACCTTGTTTCATCTGTTGTGAATTGGCAGCGAGTTGCAGAAACAAGTTGCCAAGCAACAGGAGGAATTTGTTTTTTTTTTCTCCCTTCTACCCTGCTGCTCTTTTTGCAACCAGAGAGCACTGGCGGAGGACGAGCTTGTCGGTTATTCTCATGGCATTTAATTGGCGTGGCAAGTTAAGCTTGGCAGATTTCGCGCATCCGCTGACGGACTCATTAGAAAACAAATTTCGAGCTCCGTGAATTTGGTATCTCTATTGTTTCGCGAAAACAGGGCCACTTGAATTCCTTGACGCGCAAACGAAACGAAACTCGGTGCATACAAAAATATTATTAATTATATCTCAACCTCTTTATAACGCGAATTTCACGAAAGAAATAAGGAAAAATGGAATAACTAAATATATCGTGATACGATCTTAATTAAAAATATTAATTTGCACTTGGAGATTTTTTGCCGAATAGAAACTAATTATTTACAATATGATGAAGTCTAGTGAAAATAATTCAACTATTCGAATAATATTGAATAACGACAATCTTTTTATTTTTCTTTTTTTCAAAAAGACCTTAATTTACAGGCGTTTGCACCACCGCAAACTGGCGGCTACCAGATAAAACCTCTGGCTGCAAAAGTATTCTAAACTACAGTTGTACAATATTAAATGAAAAAATGTCTGAATTTCCATGGGATATTTCGCGGAAGCAAAAAGGTTAAATAAAAAAATACGCTTTAAAAGTGATCGAGGGAAACCTTTCTTTTGCAATAGAATCATGATCGCGCTTGCCAGAATGTGGGTCAATTCTGTGATGGAAAAACGAACGATAAAAAAGTTGGTATCTGGTGTCGTCGATCGGCTTTGTCTCTTTTTCGTTCTGGGGAGTTCGGGAGGATTCAGTAATTGCACAAGCTTTACCGCGAGTACACGCACAGAGTACCGAGGAAAAGACAACAATTCCGATAGGCCGAGAAACGGCTTGACAAGGAGCAGCAAGCTCACAGCTAGCTCATAGCCTAGCAGCTCTTCTCCCGAATAGGTATTTGCCCTGGAAAACGTGCTTCTGAACATTGCGGGAAAAACTCGACGCAGACGCGTGATCACGCGGCGTAATCTGCTGGCTCGCGTATGCCACACGTATTACACAGGCACCACTCATATGCCACGCGTCAAAATCCTATGCGAGGACCTCATTTCCCCATGGCATTTCTTCGTCCCTTGACAGCCGATCGATCTTTTCAGCCGGACATCACCCGACAAATAGACTTCGCGAGATGAAAACAGGCGCGTGGAAGAGGGTCGACAGCCGTGGTCCACCGAGCTTCTTTCTAAAGACTGCAATTTTGCTGACCTCATGATAATACACGTGATTTCCCGACGTACTCCTCATGTAGATTGGGATTTCATTTTTCCCCTGTCTGCAGAATTTCATTCTTTAATGTCTCTGCAGAAGACTAGTTTTATGATATTTCTTCAGAATTTGGATTTTTCAAAGTTTTTATATCATTTTATATTCAGACATTTCTGCAGAATTTTTTTCTGCCGGTTTTACACGATTTTCAATTTCCAGTGTGTCTGTACTATTTTATTTTGCACTGTTCCGGTATGATTTCCATCAGTTTCTCTTTCTCCAGCGTTTCAATTTTTAGCGTTTCTGTATAATTTTGCTTTTTGTTGTTTTGTTGAGATGTTGTAACAGCAGTGATTTCCTAGACTCACGCGACAGTGTAGTGATTTGTTTTTTCTGTCTGGTGTTACGTTTCTCGAAACTACACAATAATACAATGGATCGATGGATTCGTTTTATCATGGATTGTATTCCATTCCTTATCCGCAGCCACCAGTCGGATGCTATTAAATCGAGATGTAGAACCGCATCAATGAAAAGATAATCAGAATGCAACCGCGGCCAATATCGATCGACCTTCTTGAAATATCACACATGCAGTGAGCACAGCCGCGACTACAGATGCTTGTGAAACTCTAAACTGAACGAGAGTTAATCTGCTTTACGCTTTACGAGCCATTACCACAGAAAATCATCTTCCCATTTAATTTCTCTAGGAGCATGAAGGAGTATTGCGTTGAGTTTCAAGGATCGCCAACTAATCGAAATCCGCAATTAACGAAGCACGTCTAAAGTAAGTTGTGTAAAAATTCGAATGAGTGAAACTGCGTTTACAAAAATAAACTTTAGAAAGGCTCCCCCGAACAATTAAAAATAAATAATTAATATACAAAACCATATTCGTTAACTGAACAAATAATAAACAAGGACGAAACTAATTGTTAGCTTAATGAAACAAATATTGTTCAATGTATCTCACTGACTGTAATTAACGTCATAACAATACGTAATGCATCAGTCTAATTAAACTTGCCCCGAAAACACATTCGCAAGCAATATTACGCAATTACTACTCGGCGTGCCTATTTGCCCGTGTCCAAAGTCCAAGTTTCTCGTCTCGTTTATATATCACAGAACAGCACAATATTCGCAGACGCATGTCGCACGTTGCGTGTAAACAGAACTACAATTTACTGTCTCATTAGAGATACAAACGAGATCCGGTAAAAAGTAAAAAAAAAGATGCTCCCGACAGGCCAGTTTTCTGCCAACGATGCGTGACCCACTTGCCCTCTCGTGTCTGAGTCTGCCGCGTCGGTTGATTTCACTCGGGCATGACGAGTCTCGGAAACGCTGTGACTCGGCTTAGGGCGGCGAGCTGGGGATTCAAGATTCGATCGCTGATCGGCTGGCTCGCTCGCTCCGTCGCTCCCTGTCATCGATTATCGGACCGCCAGTAATTAATTCCGAAGCCTCCTTTCCCGTCTGCGCCTCTCGCTCGCGGCGATTACGCGTTGAAATTGCCCGCTTTTCCTGCTAACCAGAAGCGAGCGATGTCGGGAAATTCGCGAACTTGGATCATAGATGCGAAGCGGAAAAATTTTAGTCCTAGAAAATCTGTCCACTCGATAATATCATAGACCGAAAGTTAATCGCTCTATGCTCTGTCGACTATAAGGAAAAAATGAAATTCATTTAACACGGTTTATCTCTCGCGTTCGCAACTAGAGGTAGTTGCCTTTGCGAAATTTTAATTTTGGAAATAATTGGTCAAATAGCCTACGAAAATGATCCTCCAACGAGATTTTTGTGCTCAACAGAAAAAGGGGATACATATTCATTTCATTTTTGCAGAACGATTTATGGCACCGTTGCGATCTCATTCATTCCAATACCAAGTGTAAATGAAGTTACGGCTGCAATGAAATTACGATTTTTCCAAGCCTCTTTAACGCAAACAGCCCCTCACGTTGGATTTACTTTTCCAAAATCCTTGCGCCAGTATTATATTATTTACCAGTGGCAACCGTGGAGGAACATAAATATCGGGAGCATCGAGAGCGAAACGCGCTTTCGATGGTGGATTAACGTGCCCCGAGAGGTAAACGTTTCGAAAATACCAATTACACGACTCGGCTGTAAAACTGCGATATCGGCACTTTTCCGAGGGGGAGAAGAGGGCCGAAGAGAACACGAGAGGTCGATGACAGTCGCTATTATAGGGGGTAGAGAGGTGGCGAGAGCGGTATTTGTTTGCAAACTAGAGCGCGAGAAAAATGGCGATTAAGGGAGCCGCTTGGATTCCTCGGAGTTGCAGGAAGCGGAAGTGCCAGCGAGGGTTGAAAAAGAGGAGGGTGTTCGGAAGGTGGAAGGGTAATTGGCTGCCGGCGGAGGGCCCGTTGCCATCGGAAATTAGGGTCTGCCTGAAGGGGTGGTTAATAGACACGTCAAACTGTCTGATATATTGCTGCGCCTGGAGAGACAGAAAGAGAGGAACAGAGCTCGAACCTTAGAGAACCCGGATGCGACAAAGAAAAGAAGATCAAATCAGAACCAGAAGGAGAATGGGTGAAAGTGTTCGAAGTACCGGATCATATCCGATCCGCAGCTTTCGATCCTGGCCCCGCAATTCTTGCCGTCCAGCTACGTGATGCCTTTGACACTGATAAGAGGATTAACTTCTTCGTCGCAGAATCTTTAATTGGGATGAATGCCCTGGCTTCGTTGCTTTGCGTGTCTCAAAACTCTTTAAGCTTTTTGCTAAAGGTTCATTCGCCTCTTTGGAAAATCTACCTCTCAGAACGAACATGATACTCTGCTGAAAGCCAAGGGAATATCGAGTGCTCGCGATTAAGAGATCCTTGATCCTTTATTTTCAACAGTGAACTCGAGTATGCAAGATAGATGCCTCATTTAGCAAAAGCCAAGTTCCCGTATAGAATTTAGAGCTCTGCAAGTAAGAGTGTATTCCATTTGAAGCATTGCTGCAACAAGGAAAATCCTCTAGAAGGGCGAAGATATATTCAGCAAATTGCTCGGCTTGTAACAATTATCCCCTGCAGAAAATTATATTCAGAGAATTCATCTAAAACTCGCGAATCCCCTGTAATATATTAAACTGTTCATAATAAATGCGTTGGCTGTTGGTATATTTTATTCGCCACGCTCGAACCACTGATGCAGCACTATCAAATAGTTTATAACTGTCCTAACAGATTTATTAGATCATCCGTCACTTGTTAGCATTATAATTTTAATTATTATTCACGCGAATAGGTGCATATCACTCAATTAACGTTAATGCTATTTTATGATGGAATTATGGAAACTATTTTCTCTCTCTCTCTCTCTCTCTCTCTCTTTCCTCCAGGATTTTGATCTTTTATCGCATGGTTCTGTCGGGCACAGTAGCATGCGCGAGTGTTGGACAGAATTCGCAGTAGAAATTCATGATTAAATCTGACACGCCCAGCAATTTTAGTCGGTCGTACATCTTGATGCACTTCTGACGGGAGGTGTATGCACTTTTGAGGGAGAGGCTCAGCAACCGACCACCACCCTTTCGCGTACATATCCTTCGGGTCGCGATTTCGATAAGCGGCGTCAGGCGGAATGATAAATTACCTGAAGGGGTCCGCCCTCCGTAGCCACTCAAATCGCCATTTGAAAGGCACAAAATCAGCGGTGCCGATGTCAAAAGGCCTCCTCGCTCATTTTTGGTAACGCATCGCGGGTAAGCGGTCGGCCCTCAACGTCTGCCCGTCAACGTCCATGGTGATTAATCTGACAGTTTGCGATCTGTATCGCGCCGAAATATTGAATTGCTCCGGTGTATCCTGATGAATTCAACTTAGGACATAAATCACCCTGACCCCTGTCGAAAATCTGCAGCAAATCCTACTGCGACTGCGTTCACCACTTGACACTTTGGCCTATAATTAAAACCAACTAGCTAGTCGGAAGCTTCAAAATATTAATGGGTTTAGTACCAGTAAATTTGACAAATTTTTTTCAATTTAAAAATTCACTTCAGCATTTATGAAATACTCGTCCAAATTGGAAGCCGAGAGTGCGTGTACAACGAGGAATGTAAAATTTTTCGTTCGCGTTTTATAGATTTTTGCATAAAATCGCTTGAGCAAAAAATAGGACGCTATTATGAAAAAAGCAGGGAAATTTGAATGAGGAACTCGTGGGACTTGGTCGCACTATACGATGATGAAGCTAGAACCGCATTGTCCTGAACATTATTCACAATGTTATAGCGTAGCCGTAGAAACAAGGTGAAATATGTAGTAGCGTTGTAGTACTACGTGCTAAACGAGGGAATCAACCCCTAACAGGCCAATTTGTTGCCACTGCTCACGGACAATTGCGGTCATTGGTCGAAGAAATCTGTTCTCGTTACGATTAGATTCATTTCCTGAGCCCTAGGCATCTTCCATCAACATCGTTAACCCTAGAACGAAAGGGATTCGTTCGAAAAAAAACCTGTTTCGTTCCCTGCTAAATTGGCCGAACAAACCACCCGTTTAGTGGCATGTTCAATTTTAATGAGCACTGCGGAAGAAACTGATCGTCGCTGAATACTTCTGAAGTAAAGAAAGCAGACGTGTCGAGAAGGACACAGAGAAAGAAGAAATAAAGAAAGAAAATGCATCGAGTCACCATCAACATCGTTATCTCTATAATAGGGTAGCTTACTGGCATTCAGGCTCCTTCTGACATTCAGGAAGCATCTCGTTACCCTAATTTCCATTACCGAGATCGAAGCCATTCAGACTCGTTATCTCCGACTCTTTCCCGTTCTTAAATTAGATCTGGCAAACAGCATTAGTCGGCCCTTACGTTTTCGCAATTCGTCAAGAGTCTCTTTAACTGATATTCGATACTGATATCGCTATTTTCCGAATATGTATCTTTACGTTCACAATAACGTTCATCTTTATTCACCTATCGACATCCTTTGATAAAAGATATTTGTCATCGTTTTCGATATCGCAACAATTTCCAAACATTTTCTCTTAGACCCATACACTTTAATTTCAATCTTATTTAAATAGTTTCATTATTTTCAACATTATGTCATTCTACTTAGAACGATATATCACTTACGATTCTATGAATAATCCACTGTCCGATGAATAATTGATCTGTGTTTCGGAGAAAATGCTCGAGTGGAAAGGATTAATGATTCTTGTGACATTCCGATTGTGAGAGGCAGCAGCAGCATGCTATTCTATGACTGGTTCGAAAATAAGTGAACGAATGCGAGAACGCAATCTTGAACAACGACGAAGCGGCGAAGAGAAAGCTCAGAGGATTTCGCGCGCTCGCTGGCCAAGAAGCCGTGAAAAATTAGGGGTTGAAGCCGTGACACGTAAGCTAGAGCTTTGCTCGAGTCCGTGATATATGCAGGCCATTAGACGATGCCGTCGTTGTATACGGCGTCGATGTTGCTCAAGGTGAAAAACCGCCTTTTTGGATCTTTAAATTCCAAAAATCAAACTAACGCTTTTTTCAGTCCAACATTGGCAGTAAAATGAGAGGGAAAGATCCTAAGCGTGACTTTCGACGAGACACTGGGATTACGTGGAATTACTTGCTAATCGAGGGAAAGTCAAGTAAACAGTCGAACGCACGTAATGAAACAAGCTTAGGAACTGTAGACAAAGGAAATTTGCATGAAATTTCATGCCAGATAAAATCCTGATAAATTTGTTTAACTATATGCTCGACGGCTTTTTACTCTAGCTATCGCGCGCTGGTGTAATAACAACGAATTCTGTTATGCTTAATAGTTAAAAGCGATAAATGGATAATACTTTCAACTAGTATTCTCCTCTTGCAATTGGATTGAAGTAAAGTTGGCAAATTTTAATGACTCCTATTCAATCCTTCCTCCAAACTGATCCATCTATGATATCAAATTTTTACGTTGGGGCGACAGTATATCTGCTTTAATCAACAAACATGTGTTATACTTATATTGGTAATGATATAAAGATATTTATTAATCAATATTTTTGAGTGGTTAATTAATACACATTTATTTTACTATCCTTCTATACAACATATTCAATGTTCACTACGAGTTCCTCAAACATTCACAGAATTTTAACGAACCTTCTAACTTTTATCAAACTCTACGGAATTTCAGTATTTCCAAAAAAGATCGAACATCCCAGTTGTAACAAAATAACTGTTCAATTGCATTCCGGAACTAAAATTGGGTATCAACCTGACGGTAGAATCTTCCAATATTCAATATCTGCGTTTTCGACTAGTTGACAATCTCCGATCCAATACAGCGGAACGTATGCTCATACCTAGTCGGTTGCAACACCAGCCAGACACGATCGAGAAAAGTCTGTACGCCAATTTACTGATTCTTTTTTCACGATCGAGTAATAGGGGTCAGCGTGTTTCTTGGATGTTCGTATTGGCGGGTTGAGAGCGATAGCGTGTACTCGTATACATACTTTATGCATATCCGGCTATCGCGTAGCCTTAATGCTTCGCGAGTTTAACGCTGATGCATCATCAGCGGGTAGGAGGACGAGGCCGACGACGAGGACGAATGCAACGGGAACGCTTTCAGCTCGATTGGACGAACGTTTCCTGATGCGGGTTCAGACGTTCGAGTTATTGAGCCCTGATTAATATTGCCTCTGGCTAGCAACCTGCTCCCGCACCCCTCCGACATGTGGAAAAAAAAGGCTAGATGAAGAAGAGAACGAAGCCACTTCAAAGAAAATATTATTCCCTTGCGCAAGCAATTGCAAGCACCGCTTTTCAAACCCCTTAGACAACTTCCCTGTTTTGCTTTTGTCTCATTTTCTCCTCTCTTCCATTCCCTCTCTCTTTCTCTCTACTCTGGGGATTTAAATTAGACACGTACCTTTCAACGCGGCATTTGAAGGATAGAAATTCATTATCGACACATTGAGGACTCAGGGCACCTTCGAGTATACTTAGAATTCGCGGAATGTGACGCTCTACTTTTCTGTTAATTCTACTGCCGCTTTAGGAAGAGAAGTCCCTTTCTGCTAAAAGTGTCAAGGTAACTCGTTTGGACTTTGAGAAACCCCCTTTGGTACTATTCACAAACAAATTGCTGCTACTGGTGCTTCAAGTAGATTTCCAGATAAAGTATCAAACGATGGAGAGAATCTGCACGTCGCAAAGGGTATTTTGAGTTCTATTTATACCAGAAGCTAACAGGGATGGCAACATTCTGTCTATTATAAAGAAGAAGCTTTATTATAATTTTTCTAATTACGCTCTGAGCTTCCACTTGAGACTTCTGAAAGTCAAATCGTTTTCCAAGTAATCTGTAATTACACCTCCTTTTCTGTTAATTAAACGACGGGTATCTAAATTGAATGTAAGTGTTAATTAGGAGTTTCTCTTTGAAAATTCATATCATTCTAAATTATAAAGATTCTATAATTTACTTATTACGTACAAACTTATATAGTACATTTGAATTATTATAAAAGAATAATCACATGTTATAAAGATAAATAGTTGAAGTCGGTTTTCAAGGAATATTTGAGGTCATTTCCTTCTCGATCCAATTTCTACTTAGGAAGATACAACATCCTGCTTACAATTTCGAATCCAAGAAGTTTAGCACGTAAATACGCGTCTGTCCATCGTGTTTATTTGCCCTAATCCTCCTACGTCGCGCTGTGTGTACATACTCTGTCGTGTTTACCCGAGCCACAGATACCTCTACCTCTCGATGCTCATGCAAATGCCACCGATACGTAAACAAGCCTACTTTGCTCGTACATTTTAGTTTATGTCTCTATTTCGAGTGCGCTTGTTTCGATACATACTTGCTAAAAGTTGCGAACTTTCCTGATTTTGCTTTTCAAGTTAGGCAGTCGACTCATACTTTTACTCTCGATTCCAACAAAAGTGGAACATATCGTTATAAGGTCCTCTAATTCTAGTATCACTCCAAACACTTCCATTGTTAAGTAAACAGATTATGAGTTTAGTGAGAATCCCATCATTTCCGATAGAAATCGAAATAACTTTAATAATTGGTTTCGATCAAAACTTTGTACAATGTATTGATACAGACTGGCTCTGATTTTATTGATATTCCTGAGTTACAAAGAACTTTATAAAGCGTCCTTGCTATGTACCATGTAATATCGATTAGTTTATGACTCACCTTCTTCCATAAACTTCAGACATCCACTTTTCTGAATAATGTCACTTGAGGAAGAATCCAAGACAGCTGCAACTTTTCTCGATGTTCTTCTCATTAAACCTCGAGATCGCAACTTTTCCAGCGTTTCATAGTGTTATAATTCATTTTATTACAACTAACACGGAATTGTAAAGTTCGCAATGAAGGAGCCATCAAACTTTCCGTTTTTCTCCAAGCAGTTCATTCTATTGTTTGCTAGGAGTCCAACCCTCCCGCGAATTCATCCTGCCGGGTGTACACATTCAAGAGCCACTCGCGGCCTTATCTTTACGTTTACTTTACACTTCCATATTTCCAGGCGAGTACTTTGGTTTTTATGCTCGCGTCAGAGGGTGTACTGGGTGCGTCAACAGGGTTCCAGGTTGGTGATGGGACCGAGTACTCTCTCTCTCTTTCTCTCTCTTTTACTCTTTGCATCTTTACGATCAGCTTTACGCGCACTTCATCCCCGTTAGATTCATCTCCCTGTCCGGCCTAGCATTCACATCTGTCCTTCGCGAGCTCTCGGGATTCCCATGCGCACCGTCGGCTTTACAGTCAGCTAAACTGGACCTATTCTTGTACCTTCGGTTCTACTTGCCGTTTTATTGTCCTTCACGTTTGCATAATTCCGCTATTCATCCACCAACCACTTCAAGAGGGGAGGGCCCTTCTCTCTCTTTCTCTCTTTTGGTTTTACTTTGCGTTACGCGAAACATTAGGATTAACATCAACCCCTTGTTCTCATGGATTAACTTGTAGTTTTACGGAGATGCCATTATGCAGCTCCTCGTTCCCACTGAAATGTGTTTTTAATGCGTACGCAGTACTCTTCTGTCCCTAGAGTAAGCCCTCCGACGATGCTTGAATTTCTACCACCTTCGCTTATATTATAGTTCATGCGCGCTGTTGAGATTGTGTCCTTAAGAGATTTATGGAGTCGTGATTCTTTACTTTTAGCGGCAATTAAAAGTTGTAACTTTTACCGATCTAAGCCTGCTTTTCTACTTCTACTAGTCTCTAAGTCATTTCGATGAATACTCTTGTAGCTGTCGATCAAAATTTCGAACAAATAACGATTATAATTATTTAGGTAAACCGGTAATCACTAGGGTAGCTTGCGTGGCGATCTAAACTATCGCACACTGATCACGTTTACGAGTTAGCCGTTAAATTTATAGCAACTTTCGCGCTCCGACTTTCTTTTGTAATCGCCGTCGCGGTGCCTGTAAATCTTAATATGTATTCACTTCGGTTCCTTCGGGGGAAATTTTTATAGCTGACTGCAACGAGAGGATCTCGTAAAATTTCTCGTGTCAAGGCGCTCTTTAAATAGTCACAAAGTTCAAGCTACCGTCACCACGCATAAAAATCCAAGCCCTTTTATGACACTTAAAACACCAAAAGCATTCCCATTGCATAATAACGTTCGTTTCATTGAACAGAGATCCAATTGCTTTGGGTGAAGTTGCAAGGTCAGAAATAACAAGAGGATCAATGTACAAGGGTTATAACGACACGTGTTCATACGTTTCCCAAAATCTTCAGGAACCACCTGCGGCCAGAAGCCGAAAGATTTATCTGGACTTCGAACTTACTGGTAGCTTTAGTGTCTGTTAAAGTTGTAAGCATTCAAAGTTGGAGACACTTGGCGTTAACTGGCCTATTTCTCGAAGGACACCATAAATAAGGCTCCCAGGAGCATCGAGCTCTCTCGCGGAATTCACGCACGAACGCTGACACATCGCCGTTGGCTGCTGTGAGGGGAGACTTTGTGCCTTTGACCTCGTGCTTTCAGACCTACTGCTTTCTCCGTTCGATCGAATTACATAATCCCATTGAACTTCCTCTCGGGCCATCTGATCGTTGCGTTATCTCTCTTTGAGCATTATGCCGCAATGCCCAAAGTGAATGCCGCTACCCAATCCAAGTACCTTCGCCAATAACTACCCCGCGGAATTCTTGCAAATTCTCCGATGTACTTTGAAGGCCTCTTTACTTGCATTCGAGTGGAACATAAGGGCTGCAGTGATCTACCATTGGAAAAATCATTTTCGATTGCCACTTGATTCGTTCTTCAAGGCTATCAAAAGAGCAATTCTCATTGAATTTTTTCAAGTCAGAATGTATCAAATTGTTTTCTCGCGAAATTACACGATAAATTGCTCTTTTCTTGTGGTAATTTCGGAAACACCGTTTAAATACTAAGATACTTTTTTTAACGTCATTAAATTCACATTAAAGCCGTAAGAGGCGGAGAATTCTGTAGTTTCGTGAAGACCCGGTAATAATTTCACGATAAAAACGTAGCAAAACCACGAAAGACTAGGAGGAGCCATTTAACAAGCGGCGAATGAAATGAGAAAAGCATCGGCATGTAAAACGATGTGGCGAGTTAAAGCGAGCAGTCGCACGCTTGCACTGAAAACTTTACGACTCGCAATCGTTTAACGTCTTCACTCGAAGAAACGAATGAATGGCTTGTTTATGTGCGGCATTGGGGAAACGCTGCACCACGTCGGACTGGGAACTGACTCAGATTTATTGCACCTTCTGAAACGACTCGATATTAAACAACTTCTGCCATTATATTGTCGTTCTTTCGCGAAGCTAAACGCTTGACGCGAGTTCGCAGCGATTCAAACTCCAAAACGCCATTCCTTCTTCTGAGAAGCAATATGCCAAAAGTCGAATAGTAAGATCATTATCGATCGACGCAAGAAAGCAATTAGTGGGAGAGTAGGTAAAGTCAAGAAATTTCAATATCATTAAGAAATCTTGGTGAAACAAAGGGAAGTCGAGAATCGACGGTACAAAGTGTAAATTCATGAAGAGAACAAGAGAGAGAGAGAAGAGCCTGTAGCATAATTTTAAACGAGTCTCGCCAAGTACCATGCTTTCCTTAGCGTGAAAGTTCGATGAAAAGGGTGGAAAATAGCGGCGGCCACTTCACCGTGTAAAAAGAAGACGAGATGAAACTCAACTCCATAGAGAAAAATCGTTTTCGCGTGTTTACACCCGGTGGCAAGGGTGGCAACGGGGTATTAGAGGAATTTGTAATTCATATCACTCCTCCACGTGGCTGGCAAGAAGATTTTCATGTCACGAGAGGCTACTGGCGACCCGATACGATTAAGGGGTTGCTGCACCCCTAATAACGATAAAAATAACCCTTGTATGAAAGCGCGTGAACGCGTGGGAGCTTACCCTCGTGGTGACCCGCTTTCACAGTGAAATTTAATAATGTTGCGGCTTCCCTTTATAATTCGCCGACTAACAACGTTGCCAACGTAGGGCCGATGTACTGTAAGGCTGTAAGAGAAAATAGTATCTACCTTGCAGATTTCTCATCCTGAATATCGTGTCAAACTAACGTCGGGTTTAAAAGATTCCGCGAAGCTTAGGCGGAACGGCTTCCGGTATTCTCAGTGTCCTCATAGAAATGTATGAAGCCGAAGGCAAAAGTACTTCCTTTCCTCTGTAAAACGACCACCCTCTTAGGCGGTATTAGAAGTTATTAAAGTAATGACTTCTTCGTTTGCAGTGAAGGGCTGGACAAGAGTGAACTGTTGAATAAATTTGCAATTCATACGATTCCAGTGCTACAGTGGGACTTCTCTTTCTCCTTCCAAAGTCGTCGAATTTGTTGGTGGTACCACTTACACTAGCCGAGTATTTCTCTGTGCGAACTTGAGACAAAGTTTGCTGAATAGGAAATTCTGATAATATTGCCGGAAAGTGAATGAAAAATTAGTTCAATTCTTAGTGAGAATTCTGAACAATTGCCGAAGTCAATTCACATTAGTTTTTTTCTGATTAATCTTCACTGTCTCTGAGCAAAATTCTTCTGAGTTAGTCATAGTAAAGTCAAAGGACAAGCAATACTATTTACAAGTTAAGAAATAAAAACGTCAGGATACATCGCCATTCGGATGCATATTTGAATAATTCACTTGGCGAATTTAGTGATTCATGAGATGTAGCTCGGCCTCATTTCCTATTCGCTTTTTGCACGAACGATTCGGATATCACGATGAGGCACAACTTTTTCTGGTAATTACGAGGAATGCTTGATCGCAACGAACGAAATTTGCAATTCATAAGACTCTCTTCGCGGCCTGCTTTGTTTCTATTTCGTGTCTGTGCAAAATTT
This sequence comes from Trypoxylon attenuatum, assembly GCA_963989405.1. Lineage (NCBI taxonomy): Eukaryota > Metazoa > Arthropoda > Insecta > Hymenoptera > Crabronidae > Trypoxylon > Trypoxylon attenuatum. The sequence continues at coordinate 15,664,452 of OZ022491.1, forward strand.
ATCGTGAATACATCAGCAGGAAAACTTTTCCTTTCGTGTCGGAATGGACTGTAGCAATTATTGCGTGAACAAGGCCCAAAGTTATTTGCTATGGCTGGCCAACTTTATTATTCGAAGTTGTTATCGAAGAGAAAGAACTGGAAGAATTACAAAATTTCGTCTTCCCAAGTATGATTATTACTTTTTTATATTAAATTAAATAATAAATCCTGACAGGTTAAAGACAAGTCCTAAATAAGACTTTATTCCTTAAATGAGTAAAAATAACAACGAATTCGGATAAAGCTACTGTATTTTGTCAGAAAAGTGACACATTACGTATCGAGCAGAAGATCCAAGTTTAGTCGATACCCAATTAATCACGAAACCATCTCGAAACAACGAAACCAACGACTCTAGTTCGATTTTCTCCCCCGGGAATTCCATGAAGCCACAGGACGAAAAAGCGCTTGGGAGAAGAAGTCACGCGAGAAAGATCGAGCATGAGGAAAATAGGGTGCCGGTTGAAGTAACCAGTCGAAGTAACTCGGCGAGGAACGTCTAAGTATCTGAAAATGCTGACGACTGGGTAACGAGAAGGGTATTCTCGAAAGAAGATCGAAGTAGACGGAGCGACCAAAGGGAATCCCACCATGAGATCCTTTGATAGGATCCTCCTTGAGCCACGGTCCTCGGTTCACCGTTGTGACCGCAAATATGCTTCTTCGTCTGGACTAACAAAGGCACAGTGGGAAACCCACATACTCATTTCTCGACCTGCATACAGCTACTTTCAAGTAGCTTAAGTCCACGCGTTGTCAGACAAAGTCTAACTGCAAGTGATCCTATGCTGCTTTCTGTCCATATGTTATCCATATATACATGTATATGTACATGTATAGAACCTCTGATTGCTCAACTCCTGACCGATATCACGGATGGTTACTTTTTCGATGGTCGATATTCCATCCAGATGCTCCAGTTCAAAAATATACGATTTCAAGATGAGTGAAAATTCGAGGGCTAGTTTGCTCTGTATTATGCATATTCATATATTTAGCGAGCTGTTTATCGAAATTGAGCACGCGCTGTGTACTTACACATGGAATATATTTGCGATCTTGGGAATGGTCGGGTCCATGAGTAAATAAACAAAATTGGAAGGCACACATGCAATAGTGTCCACTGTAACGTGTCCTTCTCTTTTATTACGAGGATTTGAATATTTATTCCGATTCTATCAGCTGTTAAATAGTGACAAATGGAATCCTCGCAGCCTGTCGCAACCCCAACTGCAAATGCAATTATGCGGATATGCATATGCAATAATCGAAATGGGATGGATTCGTGGTACTAGGGGTATTTCATAACAGGGATGGGCAAAGGCAAGTACTTTTTCTTTACGACAAGTATTTGTACTTTGGGACACGTATTTGTACTTTGTTCATGTACTCTTGGTGCCACTGTTCTCTGAGTAATGCACATCGGTATAAATATTCAATATTCTGATTTTCGACTCGTGCACTTTGCAAATCTCATCACTTTGTCGTGCTTATGATTTTATTTTTATTCTTTATTCCGCAGGGATGGGCAGAAGCAAGTAGTTTTCGATATTAAGTACAACTACTTCTACTTGGATGCAAGTATATGTACAAAGTACAAATACTTGGACGCAGTACTTGTACTTGTACTTAATATCGAAAAGAACTTGCCTCTGCCAATCCCTGTTTCATGCATGCATTATATAGAACGTATCTTTATCTTTAAAAGGAGGTTTTATCGTAAGGGCCAAGAATCTGCAGAAAAATAAAGGTTTGAATAATGAATTAAAAAAACCGCTTTAAGTCTTTTTAGAAAGAATTAGATCCTACCTTACTTCGTTTATACGTATAACATTATTTAGAGTTTTGTTCGGCAGTAGGTTTATATGTAACGAAGACGTATTTCCGACCTGAAAGCTTCACTTTGAAGGGGCTGGGTCAGGAGACACGAGAAAAGGGTTTAGCGGTCTTACCATTGAGCCCGGAGTACTTTTTCAACTCGGATCCCGGATAGATGCACAAAATCGAGTCACGAATGGGAACCATAAAAAAAGGATGTGAAAGAGCACCTAATGCGATTGCATCAGGAATGCCGTGAGTCTGCAGGAAAGCAGACTTTGGTCGTCCAGGAAATCCGGTCTTGTAGTATATCCTGCGAGTAATACGGTGTAAATACTCTCAATTTTCAAAGAAACCTTTTATTCCGATTCCACAAAAAATACGTTGAAATATTTATATCGAAGACCCCGCGATGCCTGGCGATTGCTTCACAATTCTGTTTAATGATGTGTGAAAATTTACTTCTATCTTGAAACGACGTCAACGATTTGCTCAGCAAGTTTTTCTTCTTGGACATTGATACCATAAATTTACATACACGGACATCGTGATATACCCACGTTTATAGAAAGAACTGAAATTGGAAATCGGAGCAATTTAATCTTCCAATTTTACTTATTGTTTAGCCTTCTAAAATTGCAATCGATCGAACACTCGAGTAAGAAAATGATGAAGTCTCTCGCAATAGTGTCCTAAAGACAGCCACAGATGGTATTCTCGAATTACGGTGATGCTCCAATCGAATTTTATATTTAGCAAGTTCATAAATATTCCGTTGGTACCGACCCAGTGACAGAACTGGACGAATGTTCTTAAGATAGCAATTTAGCACGTACAGATCGAAATTTATATTTATGTCGCTTCTATGTAAATAACTTTCGCGTATCAAACTACGGGTAAATTGTAAAAATATTCTTAGCCTGAATACCGTAAGTGGCTTTAATTTGAGAAAAGCTTTTGTGTCAGGTGCAAATCAGTCGAACGAAATGCGGCCTAGAGTTTGTGTTACGTTGCATCTTCGTTTAATGGCGCATAAAAGTTTCAATGACATTCCCTGCGTCGTATCCGCGATTTATGTACACTCGAACGGATGAGTTACTCGCGCCAAAAAGGCAGTGATGCAGTAACGATATCGGTTCCACGCGCGGAAGATGATTAAGGTAGAGTACTTGTCCTCCGAGGTGAAAATAAATATCGCTCAAGGGGCACACTTCACTTTTAGGGCTCGGCAAACTTTTTATCCTTGTATTCTTATGTACAAGAGCGAACCGCTTCGGGTTATCCATTTTTTCAAAATTTTAGACACATCAAGAAAGTTTCGAGAAGATTATGGTACGCTTAATAGCGGTTCCACTTTTCTGAAATTTTAAAGTCACCTTCGACCGTATCGTGAATAAATCTAGTCGTTTATACGTCACATTTTGAGTAACGTGTAGTTTATGTCATTAGGAAAATCATTTTGTCCATATTATAGTTGCAATTACTGGAGAAAAGTTATAAGGCACCGATTAAAACTGTTCAGATGTATTAGATGCACATTTAACAAAATTTTACGAAGAACATTAAACAGTATAGTGGTGTTGTATAATTGCATTCCGAACGTAACTTCGTTCACGATCCACCAAGACAAATATTACAATGGGTCTCTTAAGAAAACGAGAATTCCTTTCCGGATTATTTCCGCTCGATCCCCTTAATCGGGTTAATTTTCGCCCTAGAGGTTCGCTGTCGCTCCTTTTCCGCCGGCGACGACATAAATCCTTCGGGCAATAACTGCGGCTATTTATTTTCGCGAATTTGCAAGCACGATACCTTCCACCTTACAAATGTCGCAATAAAATTCGTTTTCCTCTGAGCAGTAGGGTAGACACAGTGGTGCATTGGTTCGCAGCCCTTGTTTCTCGCACTGCCTCTCTACCTTCGAGTATTGGCCAATCTCCTCGTCCTCAGTGATTTCTCTTCCCTTCGTTTCTATTTGAACGACCCCCTCCTTGTTCAGTCCTGTGGAGTTTGCCAATGCGAGAAAGAAAATTAATTGTTTTCCTGCGCGGTTTCCTTCCCAGCAGTTCCCTCGGCACACTCTCCTCGTTTTGTGTCGTCGAGTCGAGATTAATCGCGGCTGGACGCGGAGCCTATTTGCCTGGGACACTTCAATTTGGCAGGCGCATTGCCAGTCGAAAGGCCCGCGAAAGGAAAACGCCAATTAGAGTTTCGAGAGAGCGAGAGAGCGTACACCGCGACAAATGTACTCGTTCATAGCGCACGTAAGGGTGTGAGTTTCGGTGAATCTCGGTCAAGAGAGTTTCTAGTGGTACTCGACGGTCGCTCTTCTTAATTATATCTTGTCCCTGATGTTTACGATTAAATGTTATTCTTGCACTTTTCTTCCATTGTCATTCGTTATTCTCTTTTTCACCCTATGTTTCCTTTGTCACTATTCAACATTCTGTCATATACAACAACTTGCACTATTCACCAAGTCATTAAGCTATTGAAACTCTGATATGAAATTCTTGATTAGATCAGCAGAGAGTTACTCACTCCTCAATGCACTGTTCCAGATTAACGCTATTGTCACTCATAATGCGAGCTATTTTTGACTCACTGTGAAACTACAATTAATCAAAAGTTTCGACGGCCTCATTGAACTTACGTGCGAGTCGAACAAAGAGCTTAAGTTAATCGTTAAACTAATGACTCGCGTTAATGTCCTGTGGTGGCAGGTGAAGCGCGAATATTCAAACCTCCGACATTATTATTAAACTCACAAAGAGAATCAATTTGAAGTTAACGAACGTTAAGTAATCCAATTTAAAAAATTTTAAAGTAATCGTTAATTGTAATCGATTTGAGGTGTCAGAGAATTGGATAGTCAGACTCTTCTCATTGCTTTTATTTTCGTCTATAGCGAAATCCATAGGTCGGCCCGATTTGCGGAATGACCACTGGACATCGAGGATCCCGAAGCAGATCCCATTATCCTGAAAGGATAACTTTATCGTCCGTCGCACGGGCCTATATGCTTCGGCAAATCCACTCGTGCCCCATACGTGATCCACATACCTCATTGATTCCTCTCACTCCACCGACAGTCGAACCATTTTTTCATCCACTCCACTGTCGCCCCTCTTTCCTAACTTCCTGCGTCGCTCCTTAGACGCGACCCTTCTGCATGCGAGAATCTCGAAAGCTTCTCAACAGCCTCTTCGCTATCCTTGAATTCTGGATCAATGTTCAATTGTGGCTTCGACTGTTATGGTCCTCCCAGATAATGTCCCTTCCTCTTTTTCGATGCTTTCGGGTAAATACACACGGTGAGGATATCACCGTCCATCTCTCTTGTCTTTTGATCCTCGGCTCAATAAAAGGATCCGATTTTTCACTAGATTCTAATACAAAGATTTAATATAAAGATCCTCTCTGCTCGTGGACTAGATTCAATTTTATGGTCGAACGAAACTTGATTCACATTATTTCGATGATGGAGTTGCTGGGGAATTGTTGGCTACAATGTTACTATTGTCGGTAGTTACAAGACGCGTGTGAAATTCGATTTTCAATAATAATAGTGTATTTGGTTAAATCAAAGCCGCTCAGTGGTTATTGGTGCTCATTTAATAGCGAGCGATCTATTTAACGTGGAGTGGGCCCTTCGATCGAACTCCGCAACATTGCTGTGATTACTGGATGCCGCGCAATGCTTGTGCTACGCTAATTTCGATTCTCTCGTCGTATTTCACAGAGTTACGTAATTATATCTCTACTTTTTTCTAATTGTAATCATGCGTGTTTGTATTACCGGGTGAAGTTACATCTGGTCCTAAAAGCAATGATACAACAATATCTAAACGAACAACCAATATTTAACTAGCAATATGATGTTAATAATTTTCGCCAATTTCCTTTGTACCTAAATACTAAACTTAGTGAAAACAATACGTAAGCTTTTTCATTCGTACGGAATCAGCACATGCTAAGCGGGTATATTCTATTTGTGAAACCAGAAGTAATTTGACACAATTTTATTCAGCTACGAATACAATGTTACCTTGCATCAGCGATGAAAAGAAAAATTTTGCTTAGCGGGAGAGTTAATAAAAGGTAGTTAGGGGTGGGCAGCTATTGTTGAGAAAATAGAAGTTCCACTCGAGTTGAGTAATCAGCGCGAGATCGCCAATTACGGCACGAATCCGTTATTGCCAGGCACCTTATTGGCTGTGAAAGCATCCTCGTGAATCGGCATTCGCAATGCAATGGATCGCAGGTCACGATTTCAATTTAAGCATGCGCTACCCTTCATAGAGGTATCAGGATGCAACGTCTCAGCAAGCAGCTCACTCTTTCGAGACCGTTCTCTCCTCTAAACCCGCCCCAATTAATTCGTACCCGACCCACGTATGACCCGCTGCGTTTCAACATCGAGGAATAATCTGCTGAACGCAATCTTTCCAACCCCAAGCGAATCGAAACCTTTTTCTAACCCGCCATGAATCACTCTAAACTCGTATTGGCAAACATGTTTTCTTCCTGTTCGGATACAAAGAACCTGAATTTACCGATTGCTTCGATCAATGATAAAATAAATTTCCAAACTGATTGGGATTCTGATCCTGACTCAATTTTAATGAGAGCTAATTGCGTTGGATGTCCAATTCGCACTGGCTGTTTGTGCAATGAAAGCAATCAGTTGGCACTTAGATCAGCCGCTCCATTATAGAATATATTGACGATACACGTGCATATACATATACTACCATGCATGCTATATCTATGTATATATAGATCATCAGTTCAAATTAAGCAAGCTAGCTCGCATGATCAGAATAGGGCTATGTAGCGTGGTGGTATATTGAATAATCGAGATGGCGTTGGAGCAAACAAAGACGGTGCGAACTAGTCCTGGATGTAGGTTTCCCTATCTAAAACATACATTGATCGATCGTTCATCAATGGCCACGTGAGCTCAAACAATTCTATGACACACGCACTATAGACCCACACATACGCACGACTGCATTTAAACGCAATCCAGCCAAATTGCTTGAATCATCCGAAAATTCAAACCGAACCGAAATAGCTTACCAATAAAGGGGTTCCAAAATAACCCTCAGTGAAGTGTGATCCTAGAATGTTCTAATCCTTTCGGTCTCTCCACGGAGCCCAAGCCATCTACAGGGTTCTAATTCGAATTTGCATACCATCAGAAATGCATCGCATACGGAATCGAGTATAAACCTGGCCGGCGGCGGCTGCAGTGTAATAATGGAAAGATTTACGGGATGCGAAAGGGCCGGAGGAGGACCATCGCACATCGTGTCGTATCGCTTCATCCCGAGATCCGCGTCTTCGAGCGTCTCTCTTCCATTATCTGGTGTAATAACGCGGAATACTAAGAGAGTTACAGCTTATCCTGCAACGTTATCAAGCACACTGCATGGAATAATCCTGCTGCAACTCCTGTAGAACTTCTGTGTCGCTCGATTCGCGATACCATCGGCGATATGTCCGACCCGACACTACTCTGGCTAACTTTTTATCCGCGACACTCTGACGGGTGTAAAAAATCTGCCAATCCATAATGGTAACGCTAGTTGTTATTTTCTTGCTTCTTTTTTCTACCCATTTTCTCTACTCGCGATGCCAGAGAGGAAATTACTCTTGGAAGTGCGGTAGGATTTGATCGATAGTAGAAACGTTGTCGCGGGGCGATAATGCAATAATAACTGCTGGTATTCCCACACCGGTGCAGCTGCGAAATAGATTCCCATTAATTAGCCGCTCGACGTCGTGTAAGCGATAAAATTTATAAGCGAAAAGCGCACGCTCGCGTCGCGCACTATCGCACACGCTCACATGGGTATTTATGTACTTAATCCTCGAATGTACGTATTTCACGCATCATAGAGCCGCCCACCAGCCTCCGAATTGTTCCGGCCATCTGACGATAATTAAACTCGCGACATGCTTGTCCATTTTAACCTGATGCCATGAATCTTATTCGCGTGTGCCAGAAAATTGAACGAGATCGTAAAAATTATTGCAAAGAATTCCTACTCGCAACTTACTATTGTTCTGTGCATCGCAGATGCAATACAACTACACTGTGTTTTTTTTTTTTAACTCTACTATTTGCTTTTTTAGAATGCTATACCCGTGTATCAGCGATTTTTTCGGTTTCCGATTCAATAGCGAGTGAACGTATCCTGCCCGATCCGCTTAAGACTACGCCCAAATTCCGTCACAATTTATCCCCAGAGTTTTTCAATACACCTGCTACTGTCACAGTATAAATTCTATTTTGAAATCGGAGATTTTTCGCAGAGCATAGTCGGCGGATTTCCGATCCGATTTGTCATGTGACAAAAGGGTATATTGAAGATACATTTCAATTGGAGTTACTAAGAATGAGCTAAGCAGAGCAAAGAGCACTATAGAATTTTCTCTCAACTTTCAAGGAGGGTTTGTAACATCTCGTGTACTGTGAGGCTGTTGACTATCTTCAATGAACAATCGTCTTGAAGTCGCAGATTTGTAGAGAAACTTTTCCTATCCAGTCGACCATGTATGTTGCTTGTATTATACTACCTATGTTGCTTGTATCCACAATTTCGTTCGATCGGCGAATTCCTCTCAAGAGAACCATTCTATGCCACTGACAACTCCTGCACATTCTTTGCTCATATGCCACTTAAATGTCATCCTGAACAGTGCTTTATGTGACTGAAGATCAGCTTACGCGAATTCTCCATCGCAGTGCATCTATCCATTATTATATTATTCGATTCGCCAAAAATTCTTTCCGTCTTCTTAAAGGAATCCGATTCAGAAATATTACGTTTTCAACTGCAACGCTATTAGAAATTTCCTTCAATAATTTTTTCTATCAGCTTCTATTAAAGTTAATATTAACAGTTGGGAAAAAGAGGAAAAAAATTCTATAACCGAGCTAATCATTTTCTTGCAACAGAATCTTATTCCACGATATTTTTCTACGGTGAACCAATATCCTTTTTTTCGCATTGAAAAGGAGAGGTTGATTTTCCGAGCCACTCAAAGGATTACATTGGGCGTCCTGGAATTTCTCTTATTGGAAATGTCTTGTTAAATCGACAAAATTGTCAGCAGCACCTGAGCACGCTCGCGAGTGGCGGCTTTTTAAACGCGCGACCGCGAAAACCGTGAGATTTATGGGAAAAGTTTCCTTCGGCTTTCGACGAGAACTACCGTGATTCTTTGGAGCAAGAGGGCGAGCGGTGGGGTATCCTTCAGAACCGGAGGCTTTCATTATCGGCAACTACTTACAAACATGCGGCCACTCGAACTCCTTTCCCCACACAAAACGACAGTAACGACCAGTGAAAGGGAGCAAGAACGCGAGAAGAAGCTGGTTCATTAATTATCGTCCTCAAGAATCCTTGCCAATAGCTAGCACCTCGGTCGCTTTAATTAATTTTTGTTGCAACCATCCTGGGGGGAAAAAAGGGTGACGATCAAAGCCAAATGACCCGATTTTCTAACCACTGTAACCACGAATTCGTTTTGAAATCTCCAGTTGAAAACGTGTTTTGTTCAACGCTGTTCGCTGAGTTATTTTCGAATGAAGCTCTTCCAGGCAGAGAACGATGAAAATGTGTGTGTGTCCCTTGCGGACAATGCTTCGAGAATCGTAGATTTATGGGAAAAGTTTTGTGTGAAGGAAGTAAAGGACGATTTTGAAGATTCATCGCGATAGTAGTAATATTATCGGTGACTAGCTTCAAAGATGCTGCCAACCGGCAGTTACTTTAGAATGACAAGCGCGATCCTGCCGATGCATACATTACTTTGACTGACGTTTATTGCCAACATAGTTAGCCAATAGCTCTTTGATACTAACCTGGGAAAGCTTCCGGGAAAGTACTCAATGGAAGTTCGATCGTCCTGCTAAAATATGCATACCCGTTCTTAAATGTCCCTATGGAAATTAAATTACAATTAAGGGGAGTGATGGTATATTGATCTTCCCGTAGAAACTAGATGGCCGATGCGAATCTAAAACAGTCTATATTTGACCCTGGTAGTTACACGTGTAATTTGATATTAATTTATGATACTTCTTTATTCCTGTTCTTCTAGACAAGATTTGTCATCTATAGACTTCTGATTTATTGTTAAATGCAGAAATGTACTAAATCTTATACAGATAATAACTGTGATAAAGTCAAAACAGAATCTCCGGTAAACATATTCAACCATTTGTTCTAAAGCTTTTACAGCAAAAATACGGTTGCATAATATTACACATGCTCTGTTTAGCAATTTCAAAAGCAAAGTTAGAAAAGCGTGCTATCTTTGTTTTGTCCATATTGTATTGTTCATCATTCACAAAAAACAGAATCCAGAATTTTTGATTATCACAGACTGAAATAATAAGAGAAACTAAATATTAAGAAAAATGAGGTATTTTTCCATTGTTTTACACGTTGAAAACGAAAAATAATCAGAGCGATTGTCTTTGGTATTTTGTCTCTTACAGTGACGTCTATTTGGCACGTTTGTATCTAAATGGGCGACTTCAGTTTTACAATTTGCAGCCTTCCCAGCCCCAGCTTTCGTTTTCCCGCAATACGTCCTCTTTCGCTCGCTAAACTTTTACTCGTCGATATCCGCAGCTCACGCGTGAAATTTCGCCGTAAAATGGTGCGCTCGAGTACAAGACACGCTCGATAAATTGTGGTGCCTGCACGTCGCCAGATGACGATCACGTTTTCCTAACAAATGGCAATATCCTTGCGATCATATTTATATTTGATGAAAACTACCCTTCGGTTATTGCAGGCCATTCTATACAGACTGGGAAACAAATAAAAATGGGCAGCATAAATTTAAAAAAATTTTAAAACTACTTTAAAAATATAAATGTACGCGTATATTAATTAACAACTTTCAGTTTTGCAACAATATGTGTAATAAGTTACGCGGGACAAAATAGAAACAACATTGAGAAAAATATGGAAATGTACATTTTCTCTTTTCTCGACGAATACTGTGCAGTTATGCACTGAAGAAATTTGTACTGTCATAAATAATGTAAAGTACGGCTTGCAAATCCACGCTTTGCGCGTAAGTCCGTGGGAAATGTGTAAGAGGATTTGGTACGCGTGATAAAACCTCGCCAACAGTGGAGGCCCAAGATAATAATCGTGCCTTAGTAAGTGGTAAAGGCTCTTTAAGCGTGGACAGAACGTTTCTCGAGACAAAGCCTACATTTTACCTCCCTAACAAAATTATATTACCATATGTGAAAGAACAACTATAGAATGATATTCGCATGATGTTTTAATCTCGTTTCCCTCAATTATAACAATTCTAATGCTGCATTAATAATATTTGTGTTATTATAATTACAGTTAATTACTTTACTGATTTGAATATTATTCTGAAATTTGTCAGTATTCCAAATTACACGAGTAGATTAATAATACGAGTATTGGGACTCTTTATTATACAACAATCATTATCTTTCAACGTTCATAATGTAACTCTCCAAACGTCAGCAGACTCCGCATAAAAAGTATTTTGCGAATTACCCGTTGAATTTAATAGACAAACATAACGAATGATTGCAGCATTGGAAATTATCGTCCCGATGAATATCGGTTATGCAGCGCAATTCGCATGATCCATTATGATACAGGTACAAGTGCATCGTAATTGTCCGATGTAGCCGCACGGTGTTCATCATTCTAACAAATGCAAATTATCCGCAGTTCTAATTTAGCTTATAGCCAGACGATAATTTCAATTTTCTGTAACGATGCGCACAATTGTACCGTAGAAGTGGAAATCTGCCTGGTCTCTGGGACACTGTGTCAATTCTCGGGACAAAAGAACGAATGAACCGGCACACCAGAAAATTACCTCAAGCCGATAATAATTAGTCAAATAATCCATCAAACAATCGCCGATCAGATAAATATCGACGTTGCAGTAACAATGGGATAAAAAGTGCCACTGATAACTAGTGACATTTGCAAAATATTTACAACCGACTTTAAAATACTAATTGTATTAAAAAATAGTTCAAAGTGCACCGAATTCTTGAAAACGCCTTAAAATTCTATAGAACCGAAGCAACTTTCCTTAAATTGCAGTTCTGCAAAGAGCTAATGAACCGCGGTATCACTCGCCTTGCAAATCGAATGCTGAATACAATCCGGAGCGCAGTTCCACGAGCAAACAATGACAAGATAAATTGTTAAAATCTCACGAGGAATGCTTTCAGGGAAACTTAGAGGCGCAAGACTCTCGAAATTCGATCACAAAGGGCTGCAGCATAATTCACGCATTTCGATGGAGTGCATTCTCGCCACCGTTTCACCGAGAAGTACATATGTACACATATACATATAGAGGATTAGAGCGTGGCCAAGCGGAGCACGAACATCCTCGCAATCTCCTCCTGCTCCTCTCTCTCTCTCTCTCGCACACGAGCACGCTTGTAATAAGCAGAGGGCTTTTGTTCCTCGCGGAAATAGTACGCGGGTCATCCTACCATGTACAAACGTTTGATTGATATACCCCTTTGTGTCGACATTGGTAGTATGCTAGTATGCTGCAAGAACTATCTCAGTTTTGCTGAACATTTGGAATACAAGAATTCTTTTTTTTAAGAGACAGATTTGCAAGTAGACTTGCAGTAGATTTGAATTGATCGGAGGAAATGAAGATTTGTTAAGGTGACGTGAAAGAAGGTTGCATTCGCTATTTTTCAAATAGTCGGGGGTATTGGATCGTATGGCATTATTAGGTATTCATTCGTTATTGGTAGTCGAACGGACGTATCGGTGGCTCCCAGCGGTGCCACTTCCTTGATCTTTAAACATCGCTCGCACGGGACGAACGGTCCATAAACTATGCTTTCCTAGCCGTCACGTAGACAACATTCGTTCTATCCTATTCACCCTCCAACCCCTTTCCTTAGTCGCGCTACTGCATTCATGACTGCCACCAAATCGTTTTACCATGTCAGCTGAATCACCATATTGCTAATATACGCCCTACTGTCGCTAATATCGACTCATATTTACCAGTGTTGCGCTTTTGACTCTTTTCATATCACAAATATGAAATTGAACATATATTATAGATCCTCATTAATATTAGTACATTTAGCCAAAGCCAAACACAACATACATAGAAAAGTAACACAAAGATACTTTTACAGTTTTTGGATTTCATATTAAAATATAAGTGTAACTTTATTTGAGGAAAAGAAAGGATTGTTTTAAAACCAAGTTTTAGGTAATAGAAAGATTAAGAGACGAATTTAATAAAAGTCGTCAATGCAATAAATAATCTTCAATAGCATTTGACTGTTACTATTTTACTACTTACCATAAATAAATCGTACTTTGTTGTTGCCAATCAAAGAGAATCGTTAAGTTTAAAGTCAACCCTTTGTACGATGAGCTTTAGCGAGAGCAGGGAGTCTCCCAGAATATTCCAAGGACTTTCTTGTCACAGAAAATCAGGTCGTTCGAATATCGGGGAAAACAAGGTTTGCTCGACTCCGCGAATTTCCCGTAATTCGATTGCGCAGTGCACAATGGTAGTCCTTAAGTGACCCGGTAGCCCGCGGCTTTTATTCCGCGAGTCGCTCGTAAACGAGGCGCGCGAGAACTTTCGGCTCGTCGAGACTGCGGTAAAACCTTAAACAAACTTTCCGCTCTCTCTCTACCAGTTGTTACGCGTCTCGGCCGCGTCGACCGTTGAGTCTCCGCAGCGTCAGGTGGCCCAATAAAACAATAATAAAACCGCAACGTAGAGGAAGCGGACTCCTGGATGGTTTAGAGATTCATTATTCCGAAGTAAATTTGCGAGTAGCGAAATAACGGCAGGGAATTCAGCCTCCTGCCAGTACACGAAAGGTTACATAAATATGAGGAGTATTCGGGGGAAAATTCAATATAGATGAAGAAGGAAGCTGGGAGGGAAGGAACGAAGGAATGAAGAAAGAAAGGAAGGAAGGAAGAAGGAAGTGCCTCACTTGACTATACCTCTTACTCCAAGGCAAATATTATTCCTCGCTGAAAATACGCTATTCTAATTGCGCACTGTAATATCCCCGGTGGCGCGAATGGCCCTGTTATTATGCAACGACAGGCCATTTTCCGAATGATTGGAGAGAGCGCCGTGGATTCGGTTATAAGACGCAAACAAAGGAAAGTTAACGAGACATGATATACTGGTGATTTAAATGGGCAGAGCAGCACTCTGCGTTCCAATAACGAAGATCGTATCTCTTCTCTCTCCTTTCCCCTTTTTACCCGTTCGCTCTATCTATGGCGTGCGTGTTTTGTCTACGATTCTTTTGTTGGCTGAACAATTCCAAACGAGATACCGGTATTAACGGGTCTGGCAGTGCTCACTTTTGCACGTGTGCGTTTCTCCCACTAATTAACAGGGCACTACTCTTCTGACCAGAAACGCGGCGGCTTTGTTATTTATCACATGCCATTCCGGAGAAATGATTCGAGCGCGTTCGCTCGGGCAAATAGCCGAGCGCGTGGCTTCCAACGCTTTTTTTTCCCACTGGATACTGGATGCAGCATCCCTCGCCAGGCGAATTTCCGGGGAGTGGCAAAGTTGGGGTGTCGCAAAAATTCTCACTGGAATTCCAGACCAGCGAGACATTGCGGCTAGTGACGGCGTTGGTCAAATAGAATCTGGCACTTCTCTCGTTATCGAAACCAATGACGCGTACCTCTTCTTCACTTTTTTATATCCTTCTCGTTGCTATGGTCTACTGTATCAAGTTTACTCTTTTTTCACCTTTTTACTCTACTGCGTAAACCGCCGTAATTTTGAGCCGGCTTCTCGTCCGAGGCTGCTGGGCTCACTGGCTGGTGCATCTTCCTTCGCTTTGGCGAATAAGCGTTTTGGATTATTAAAGCCTGGCCCGAGTGCATTGCCCCTCACCCCGAAAAATCAATATTTGGCATCCGGCTAGAAATGAGTCTGCCACTTCAGTCCACGGGGGGTGAAAACGATTTCGAAATAACAGTTAAAGCGTAAAGGTTTTTTCGGTGAGGTACGACCAAATTTCGCAGAGCTTACGGAGTCCCTTTGTGCCTGACCTTATTTCGCGAATTTCAGAAGGTACCCTATCTTTTGAAGCTTCGTACAATTTGAGGGATTTTTGCGAGTTGCCTCCACTAGACCAAGCTCATCTCGCAATTCAAATATAGAAATACGTGTACGATTATCATCGAGCTTCAATCAAAACCAATCAACGTACTTTCAAATGTATATTATATATTATACATATTAATTTCTTGTGTTCCAAATTAATTAATTAATAAACCCTGCAAATTATGCTTCCACGAGCTCAAAATCATTTGCAAATTGCGTACGATGATTGTAAATAATTAAAAGGCATGAAAGACGGCAGATCGCAACGAATGAATGAAGAGTGTGAATAACGGTGAATCGAAAAACGCGCAAGACTATTTCAGCCCAAGTTTTTAAACTTGAAGAACTACATAGATCGTATCATGCTGAAACAGATAACACTCAAACGTAAGAAGAAAATACGACAGCACCCCTTGGGTGCGCGATATACTCGGTGTTTCCTCAAGCTTGGGTTTCATTTTCGTCAACAAAGGGAGTGCTTCGTTAAAGAAAAATCGTCGCACGACGTCGTTCAATCTTTCCTCCTGGATGATCGCGAAAAAACGAGGTCGCCCCAGATTCGTCGCATTCTTCGGCAGACGAGCAACGAGCGAACCTTCTCTCTTCACTCCGACGGGAAGACAATCGCGAATCACTGGCAAAGCAACATTAAGGGGCGCGATTAATTTTCGGTCGAGAAGATCATCATCGAATCGCGCAAGCAATCGAAGATTGCCGCGCCCTTCTTCGGGATAATAACGACCCGCCGATAATTCCGGCTGAAAGATACGCGCGGCGACGCTACGCTGACGCGAGACCGATAATGGAGCCGCCCCATTTTTTGTCCTCTGAATTAACAGGAAAAGGTAAATCAATCGACGGGGCTTCAGGGTCTCGGCCGGGTTTTGTTGGCCAGCTTTCACGGAGAATCTGCCTTGGGATGGTGGAATCGATGAGACGCGATTTATAGAAGAATACTATACCGTGGCTGAGCTATTGAATTTATGAGGAGTCGACATTTAGGTCTGTTACGCTACGTGTTTTTGTACTATCCTCAGATTTATGTGAAAATGGAAACAGTGTTTCTCCGAATGAGAAATCCTTCGTTTTGTCCTTTAGCTTCATTTTCTGCTTTTCCGCGGTTTGTAATTTCACATTGACATTAATTAATTTTTTTTTTACTCGAACAGAGTGGGTAGCGCAATAATAATCACAATAACAATAACAATAATAATGATAATAATAATAACAATAATAATAATAATAATGACAATAATGCGAGTAATAACAATAACAAGAATAGCAGGGAGTTTGAAATCTTGCAATTCTCATTGAAAACAGTGCATACATGGTTGTGAAGTTGCGCCGATAATCAAGTATTGTCATTACACAATTATGCATATAATCAGTGGATGTATGTTCATAATCAATCTGTTTGTTATAGAGTATTAGCAAAGCAACAATGAGTTCCGATTATACAAGCTGAGGGTAGAGAATAATATGCACATTAATATAGAATAATTCACAACTATTCAACGCTGCATTATCCATAAATTTCCTGGTATTTATCGGTTATCATACTGACCCTCCGACTCTTCTCTCTCGGCTCTCGAACGAAGTTGTCAAACGGCACGCATGCAAATCAGATTCAAAGAACTGATACGCTACCGATGAATGGCGAGCGACACGAGACGTGGCACAGTTTTACGCGTGTCACCCGCAGGATTGTTTTCCCGTTGAAATTAATCGACAATCTGCCAGTGTAGCCTGCGATACTTAAAATTCAATATTGCACTGATTGTTCGATGAGTTAAAGATATTTGAACTTTGATTATCATTGAATAATTTTCAATACCATCTTAAGGAAGTCGTATATCATTTTAACTATAAACTTTATAGTTAACGATTGCCATTACAAAACGATTACCATTTTTTGAAGTACCTAAAAGTAAAGAGTAATGTTTTCCGTATAGAATATTTTTTATTGCATTTTTTAAAATATAAAATTAAACCAGAAAGAGCTAAACAAGAATTAATAGATTAAGTGGAAAATTCTGAAGATGTAGAGAGTAAGTCCTGTCAGTAATATCAATTACACAAAATTTACGAGTATTACATGTCCCTATTGTATTTCTGTTGCAGGTAAGCATCTTTTGATACTGGTAGAACAAAACACACGAGTTTACGGTAAGCAAAGTCTTGTCGAGCATTCAAGAGCACCAGGCCGAGGATAAAAATCCTGCCTGGAAGGTAGAGAAGCGTTGATAACGTAATTCCGTGAAAAAAAAACAACGAGAATAGGACATTGTGCGAGCCATTGTGGGCGGATTCTGTTTGCCAGTAAAGTTTCGCGCAATTCTTCTTTAGCAGAGTGTGGGCGCGTCAAGCATGTCAAGATATCATGCGTTCGAGGTACTTCCTCCTGTTTTCCGAGATTTTCTTGCTATCCTCTGTCGCTTTCTGCAGTGACATCGTGTCATATTCCGCTGTGGTTTCATTCCTCTTTTTTTGCCTGCTCCCAGAATAGGATTCCATTACGTTATTCCCCGGGGAATATCCGGGAAACCGGGGCAAACAATTAACTCTCCTGCTAAACTGAACTTAATCAAGCTGGCGCGTCGAAATAATCGGCACGGGAGAAAAAGAAAAGAGGGAATAAGGTAAAAAATCCTTTAGAACAATTTCCTCGTGGAAATTCTCGAATACGGAATCTATTGTGTTTCCTCGGAAAATCACTACAGCCGCCTCTCTGAGTAATCGCAAATAACGAGCGCTCCGTAGTCTGGATCAATTGTGCGAATCGGCTCGTCCGCTTGATTTCGTTCGAGTTTTCCGCTTATGAAAAGAATGCGGATAATTTTCTCTCGTTGGTCGATGAAACGCCTGGCAGTTCTTCTAGATTTTCCAACTTGTCTTCACCGGGTAATGTGATCCATTCGAGTGTACGGAGTAAGCTTGAATATTCGTTTAGCGAGAAAGAGAGCGGAAAAGCGAGAAAATGTTCTTTGCTCGACTTTGAGAGAACGAAATATAATTATATCAGTGGAAATAGTTCGGAAATAAAGCTGCCGGTAGAAGAAGTCTAGCTAGAGATAAAATGTTAGGAGTCGGATAGAGAGAGAGGGTAGTGCCAGGGGAGTTGAGCGACGACTCTCTTCCGCTTCTTTCAATCTTAGCCAGTGTCCAAGAACGGCATTCGAGCCTTCGCGACCCTCTTTCTTCCCGAGACTTTCGACCTCGAGTCTCGAGACGTTGTCGGACACTCGTGTCGCTCCAGGAAACGTGACCGGACGACAGAAGAACACCGTCACAGGAAATAAAGTCACGTGGCGTGTCGTGGAACAGGGAAAGTCGTGCGTTTTGTTATGCGGACAAAACGAGCCGAACGAAAATGTCGGGGATCACTTTTTTCGTAGAGTAGAGCTAGCTGGTTGGGTTCGAATTTATGTCGCGGCCTGCCAGGATGATGAAACAGGACCCGAGCGATGAAACTGGGCCAGAAACGAGTCAGTAGAGGAACAGGATGAAATGTTTATTGCGCATTTGGTCGCCGGGGATAGAATGGCAAAGTGCAGAGGATGCAAGGGTAGGGGGACGATGCAACCAGAATAGGGAGTACACGTATACATATATACAAGTGAAACATGAGGAAAAGTAACGATAGCATCTCTCTGTACTATGCGGCTCCTCGCAGTTTGAGAGCTTGATTCTCGCTACTACCTCTACCGCACGACTCGAACACAATATATACCTCTTATGATTTGTGAGTTAATCTTCTGCCCGACTACTTTTTTTTATCTAAACTTTCTGCAACCCACTGCCAAGCAAAAACGCTCCTCTATATTTTTCTCAGTTATTCAGGAGCGGTTGGGATTAAAGGAATTTCGTTTAGTTAAGCGATCGAGAAGGATATGACCATTTTTTGGAATAGTCATTTTCCTCTTGAATCTCCGAGTGGTTTGATTCGGTGATGGACTCATTGTACCCGTCGTTCGATCTGTATTATTGGATTTGCACTTCAGCGGAGAACTACTTGGAGTATAAATTAACGTGGGCGACGATAACGTCGTAGCATCGAGGCTCCGATAGCGTGGATCCAATCAAAGATAACCGAATCGAACTATTCGAACTGGAAGTAGAATTAATATCGGCCTCAAATTCGCTTCGAATTCAGTTCCGGTCGAATATCCTGGCCAATTTTGATGATTCGCACTGCTAAATGAACTTTCGAGAGGTTGTGCGCCCCAGCACTGCTTCCCCAATACCTATCCAGCCTCATCGTCGCGTACGCGTCATCCCAAACTTTCATTTCTCCATCAAGGTGAACAGACATTTCAAATCAAACAGCAATTTTGCAGTTGTTGCAGTGGAATCTATTTTTAAAAATGCGTTGATAAGAATAATCTGTATATGTATAGTATTGGAAATTTCTC
This sequence comes from Trypoxylon attenuatum, assembly GCA_963989405.1. NCBI lineage: Eukaryota > Metazoa > Arthropoda > Insecta > Hymenoptera > Crabronidae > Trypoxylon > Trypoxylon attenuatum. The sequence continues at coordinate 15,683,896 of OZ022491.1, forward strand.
CCTTATGGTTTATTGTCACTGTCCAATCAGCATGCAAACGATGAAACAGCTGGAAAGAAACTCAAAATTCTCCGAAAGAGTAAATATTTCGCGGAACTCGCGGAGAAGAATAATGTTACAGACGAGTTTGAATTCGGTCGAAATTCTGTAGACCACGGTAAATATTGACGTTTTTCCTTGAGTATTTGCACTCGTAGTTGGCATGCTAGCACTACACGAAATCCAGCTCGTTATTGAAGAAAGAAACTCGAATTCCTACAACGGTGTTTTCATTGTTAACTTTACTTGAATCGGTTATCGAACAATGACTGGAACGAACGAAATTCTATTTTACCCAGAAGAAAATTATCCAGTATCGTTAAATGACGACAAACCGATTCATCATGCGTTTTAGTTAAAAATGCTGCTCGCTACGCGAACTGTTGCGAACTGGCAGGTGCAAAAAGTTGGAAATAGTTTTAGTGGAAAGACGTATCTTAATAAGTTTTCCGCGAAGGAGCATCGTAACTGAGAAACTTGTAATTTTATAGGAGAACTCGGCAAAAGTATGAAGAAGCTTCTCTGCCTTCTGATATTTGCACTATTAGTGTATCCAGGTAGACACGAATTCATAACTCGCGAGACTCGAGAACGAGTTTTCGTAACTCTGGTGAAAAAGGTCGGAAACTCGGATCTTATACGATTCGTTTCCCTCTCTCTCTCTCTCTGCGAACAATTTTTCCGCTTTTTCCCTTCTTCGAATCGGCGACATCACTTCCTCAAGATAATGTTTCTATTGCACAAGAAGAACCCATAAGATCCTCGGAACAATGTTCCATTCATCCTGCGTCAAATTTTCGCGAAATACTTTGAATGCCGGGGCTATCTCCGTGCGAAACAGCTCTGCAATTCATCTATCGAGCGCAGGTATTGTTTGCGTGGAATATACGCTGAATGCGCTTGGCCGATCCTTTTTTGAGCTGTGAGTCAAAAAATGTTTTTTCCACCGTGCTATTCCGTCAATTTAAGTTGTTGATAAATAAAAATCGCTCGCTATCGAGGAAATCGGCTTTATGGATGAAATGTTAATATTGTGAGATGAGAGCAATGCTACGTTTTTCATCCAGTTTCAATAATGCTTCGCAAAATATTTCTTTCCCATCTCGCTAAACAACAAAAATCAATCGAGAAATTAACGGGTCGACTAAAAAGTCAAATAACTCCTATAATTTACTGCACGAATTGCGCCGCATAAAAATCCGCTTTCCAATATCTTTGCACGCGAAATAGCCGCGTCTCGTTCCGATGGAAAAAGATTGGATTTTACGGTGCTCGGAATGAGCTTTGCTTCGCTCGTTAGAATGGGAATAAACGATGCGTAAACCGTAGTAATGAGCGTATGAACTCGTAAACAGTCGAACTAGATATTTGTTCAGTTGTTATTAAAAATCAGAAGGTAGAAGGTGGTTTCATTTCGAGTTATTTACGAAGCTACATACCGATAGTACTCTATTTGCACATTGCTAGTCAATATGTATACCAAAATTGAAATTCATTTCAATTCCATTGAAAGTCTGCTTCCATAGCACGGAAAACTCGCTAGCATTTTAACGAATAATGAAACACAGTGTCTTTCTTTCCATGCTGAGCTTCTCCTCGTACTCTTATGTGTTTTTTACAAGAAAATCGGGGACAGTAAATCCTTTAAGAGGGTTGCACTGGTATTACTACACTTTATCCGAAGATCGATACTCTCTGCAGGTAGTCGGTTTAATTGAGACATCGATTCTCCAGGACGATGCGGTCATATCAAAACTTCAATATTCTTACAATACGATTTTACCGTAAACTTAACTATATTCTGCATTTCTATATAATAGTAATTTTTTTGTATAAAAAGCCCGTATCAATTTTGCTTGCAATTGATTAAGTCCTGACTACCATGGAACACCTTGATCAAGAAGAAAAAATTCAGCGAGAAATTCTGCATTTCCTGGCTTAGGTTCTAATCAAGCTTGTAACAAAGTACGCCAAGCAATTGGCTTCGTTTCTTTTAATTGTGCCATTTTCGTAGAAGCGAGAAAACCGAGAGCCATTATATCGAGGACTTAATAAACCGACTGGATCGAACCGCCTTATTGATCGTTTATAACGACTATACTATAACGACGCGACAGGCACACGCGTTGACTTGCCAAACCCCCGCGATACAAATGAGAAACGTGTCGAAGCACGTGCTTTTTATTCTACGAGGAAAGCTTTCAAGCTACAAGCTCACTGCTTGCTATGCATTCGTGCAATTGGAGTTTCGGGAAACGAATGGATTTTGGAGAAGGGTAGCAAAGTACAAGCTGTGTGTGTGTGTGTGTGTGTGTGCAAGCTTCGCGACCAATCGGAGGCCTTCATAGCTCTTCGAGCATTACAACCATAAATTCATAAATTTCTTCGTGGAAGCCTTTAACCGAGACGCTCGCGTGCACGCTGAGAAAATTACCACAGGCGTTCTTGGCGAAACGAAATTTTTCGAATGGAATAAATCAAGGGTACCGTGATTTGTCAATCGCGATGAAAGATTCCGCCAGTTTCGCTGGAATATCGCGCTAGCATTCATCGCCTTCTTCGGCCGGATCTTCGTGCGAGATTGTGGTGAACAGCTTCGAGAGTGTTTGCGGAGCTATTTCTCTTTGGGATTTATGAGTCCCATTGGCAGGAATCTGGATCGCGACAGAACTAAGACAGCCTGATTTCAGGTCTGGTGGAACTCGGATCAGTCAGCGGATCAAGTGAATCTTGCCAAGAAAGATATCTACCCTTTTTTTATAGTGCGTTAGACAGTGATCTAATATAACAATAATAGCTCGATACACTAATACAATTAAGGAGATAAAAAAGCTCCGCTTGAAAATGAATTTCAATCATTTATTTTGTAATATATTTATCAAAAATTCAGATGAAAGTCTGAGGTGTCTATGCATAAGGATTCTTGAGATTGTTAAGGGCAGTATGAAAAGTCTTTGTAGCATCTTGCAATGAAGAATCTTCACTATACGAGAAACATTTCCTTTTCTCATCATTTGACCACGGTCGACAGGCCATGAAATCTTCTCTGCCAAGCCCCCAAACCCAAGCTGGAACCCAACTTCCGGGCTTTTCCGTCGAAATCGAAGAAGCCCGAGAAGTATCTTGGATTCGCGGACGCTATGAAGCCATTACTTCCATCACCGATGGATTTCAGAATCCAACAAATCGGCAACGATGCTGCTTGACACGGAAGGAAATATTTTTTGACGGCGTCGACTTTGCGGGGAGCGATGCTATGCTGTTAGAATTCCACGAAGATCCTTCTGTGGAGTTATTTCTTTTTCCATGAAGTTCCTCGGCAACCGCGGTTTGCGGAGATCGAGCGGGGACAAAGATGGGAGGGAACGACAAGCCGTCGGAGCTCAAGAGACACCTAGCCTTTGTCGTGAATATTTCAGAAGCTTCCAACGAATCGCGGGAAACCGTCTCGAGGAATATGCGCTGCGGTACCGCAACTTCCTTCAGCTTGAGACACGTAAAGGGAATATTCAGCCCGAGGATGAGCCGCGGCTGCTTAATCCTCTGCGATTGAACTTACAGATTTACTTTCAACTACGATATCCTATATATCGTTGTTTTATTGGTTTAATTCTGCTTACAAACTAAACGATGGAAACCCTAATGCAAGCGTATTATTACAAGATTAACGTATTACCCTTAAAACCTTTAGCTATGTTATGTTACTTGCGGTACGTGTATATTCGCTTGGTAAACAGTTTTACCTCGCTTCGATTTTATACCGGATCTGCTTGCGTGCAGTTATTACTTTAACCTGGGGCAATGTATACACGTCAGGTATAGTGTAGAATATATATTCTACCCTATATGGAAAATGTACTCGGCAGAATAATATCTTGGCGACGTTTTGAGGTGGGAAGTAGAATTGGTGCGGTCTGGGGTAGACTATGATCAATGGCACAGCTTACAATAGCATGTTCTACAATAGTTTCGAACATATTACTGGCATCTAGAGGTGACACTTGCAAAATGTTCAAACAGTTCCTACTTCCAAAGTTCATTTACGTTAAATATGTAAATTTTTTAGTTTAACGCTACTAAAAGAGACTTTCAGACTTTTCAAGAATACATATCGTGTTTAGATTAATCGATGAATAAAATGACAATTTCTATTTAATTATGAATTTTAAAGAAATTTAATCTTAGTGATCAATTGTATTAACAGAAATACAGTTCTAACTACAGAATTCTCCGTAAATAGTATAACGTTTGAAACTAGCAATCAGCAAAAAAAGATCATTCGACTGCAATGACAAGGTAATACAAGGGTCATATCCCTGAATAGTATCCGGAGGAAGGTTGCTGGCGAGAGTACGAACACGATGTAGAAGAGAAACCTCACATAATATAGTGCTTCCGCTAATGTCATGCGGTGTCACCTAACAGTCCAATTCTTGTATCGTGCTACTTCTCTTCCTGGTGATGTCACCTAATGCCAGAGCTAACTGGATTAGCGAAGTGCGGGATGGGTTAAACGACGATATAACACCGGTCAAATCTCCCTCCTGTAAATCGCTTTAACTCCAGTGCCATTGGAGAAAGTACGTATACTACAGAAACTTCGGGGCTCTCTGCTGTGTAATACCGGTTAATAAAAGCGAATTCAACGTTACACACTGAAAGCACTTCAGGCAAGAGTTAAATTCGAGTTACTTCTGCACTCTCGCTAATTGGAGAAATTAGCCAGCGGCTATTCATATTTGCTGGAATGAAAGTATATGCAGAATTTTAATACTTAATATTTACTCATTCGAGCTCACTCCGAATGAAGATTATTCATTACGATAACTTTAACTTTATGATAACCTGTTTACTTTGATTACCGCAATCATTGTCAATCAATATCTGCAATCTGCATCTTTTGCTAATATAAGTTACTTATAACTCGCATGTAATAATATTTTTAAAACTGTTGGATATAGTATTATAGTTATAATTTACGATCAATTTGGATATATTACTTCGACAGTTTTAGAAAAATCTATTTGGCAAGCTTCTGGTACAATTTCAGACTTATTCGTGAATTTCTAAGTAAAGTAGGATAGAATTCTCCTTTTAGAGAATTTCCAACTCGAACAGCATACGTTAGTGAGGAACGTTCGTGGAAATATTTGCCGAAGAATTATCATGTCAGTAAGATAAATCTGACTTTATATAGGACGGTATGATTAAAGGGCCATGCACTCTCTGCCTATACGGCTTTGAATCGTACCCAGTGAGTCTCGATCTACACAGGTGTGCAGTCGCACGACATCAAGAGGTATGAATAAATCAAAACATAGGAACATACTCGAGGCCCTTGCGTCTGAAAGCACCGGTAACTGTGAATGACTGTTCCACGTTTACCTCAATGTCCAAGTCGTTCATAACCCAAGGGTCACCACCGCTTTCATTTATCGTTTGAATTAAAGCTTCCATTCGCAGAATTAAAGAAAACCACTTGAATATGTGATTTAACCAATTCGAGATAGAAATCAGTCTAAAGTTTCGTTCGTAACTCGTTCCACTCGTTGCGATTAATTATAATTAGATGATCTATGGTTTTAGTCTGGCAAATTCGCAACGTAAAATTAAATAACTTAGTGATCAAACATTTTTCACTGTGACTCTTTCCTTTGAGCTCTTACGATCCATGAGTATGCAACTTGAGAAAGAAAAAGAGCAGAGAATATATTGAAGAATCTATATCTTACTGAACGTATTTTAGATTTCGTCGTGAAAGACAGTCCAGCGGAACCTGTGGAAATTGTCGCGAGCCACCCGCCGATATATGCAAAACCTCTGAAAGAGATCGTGGAATAGTTTCGGATGAAAGACGGCATTCCGGCTCGGGCAAACCCCTAGATATTTTTGCCGCGACGAGACGTGGTGTCGTTCGTTTTGATCCGCTGGAAAATATGCGTCTTCGAAAATGGGATCCCACCGCCACTGTAGAACGGAATGGAAAATCATGCTCGCGCGGGAAAAATGTATCCTCCTCGTTTTTCGAATTTTCGAGAGGCTACGACTCCGTGAAATTAATCCAAATGCGTGCGGATACCTGTATTTCTGGATACAAAATACCACGGGATGCGTGCTTTTTCCCGGTGAATATTTCACGCTTGTGGAAACCGGAGTCAGCGTTATATGTATGTGTCCAATTTGGCTAATACATACGGTGGGAGTTACATATCGACAGACTAGCGAACGAGGATGAGAACACGAGTTCTCTGGCTGACTTTGATGAACGGTTCTAATATTACCTGCCAAGGTGTTCATCGTTCACAGTGGATCTATACTCAGATGGATACTCACTATTCTTGAAGCGATGTGGCTTCTTGAGTGGCAACCACCAAAATAATCGAATTCTATAAAATGAATGTACATTTTTCAAAGTTATATAATACCTTGTCAGCTAAACTTCTCGACCAAACCATTTTCCATCTCACCCATTAGAAATTAATTCTAACAGTTGAGCTTTTATTTTGTTGAATAAATTGCTTGGAAGAAGAAATCGGGAAATCCACGAACGGATCACTGCTAGCACACTGCACGGAAACAGGAAACTGTTTCGAAAGCATACGTAGGCTGACAAAGACTCAGGACAAATCCCAGGCAAAATACGGAGATACGTGCCAAGCTTTAAAAATATTCCACCACACTATACATCATTCTTGGTGGCTCGCATTGTGGAAGATTGATTCTCTGGTATTCCTGGACCAAAGCGATTCGAAATACGCGAACCAGAGGTAGAGTTATCCGTATAATGCAAGGATATCAGCTAAATAGGGATTATGCAAAGTCCGTCGACGGATCTTTCGGTCTGCTCCATCCCAACCTGAGATTGGATCTCGATGAATTCGAAACTAATCTCTAGAAACTTAAGCGCAAAGAATAAGGAAATCGATTTTCCATAGGGCAGAATAGCAAGGAACAAGGATGGAAAAATATGAAAGTATGAGCACTTATGAGGAGAAGTGCAAGAGGTTTCTGCGCACAGATGCTCGCCAGGACGAAGGTTACCAGGAATGCAGTCTCTTTTCATCGGAGAGGCTCATTCGTTTTCTTGTGCAATTTCTACTTGAAAGTGGAAATCCCCATGCCATGCATCACGCGCAGGAGCTGTCCTGCAAAATACCTTACGGATTTTCTCACCAGGGTCTCAGCCGACGAACCACTCAGATGCTCAGGATCTTCTTTTGTCTCCTACTGCCAATTTCCCGATCTCTTTTCTGAAAACAAAATTCACTGCTACAACTTGAATCGTTCCAACGCTAAAGATCAATACGAGGACCAATGCGAAAACGGTCTACAATATATTAGGTCACATGTAACAGCAATTAAAAAAGTTACTTTAAAAGAGTCAATTGCACTGTGCGATTTGCAACAGGGGTAGTGAAATATTTCAAGAACGATTCATGAAACACAAAGGGCAACATCTTTATCGCGGTGAGCATGAAGATTGGGACAATGGGTTCCTTAACATTTTAGCATGCACTGTTCACTGAGCGTATGCTGCGCAAGCTTGTTTCTGTCTTTTCTCGTGGAAAAGGCAAGGTTTTGAAGCTCGAAGAGATTAAAGTAACGCTGGGGCAACACGAGCATATCCATCGCTTCGGCCAAACATTCCAGCAACAAAAGCCGACTGATAAACACTGGCAGCGCGTTTCCAACAAAAGAGTGGTATCTGCGGCCGGCAAGGATGAGAAAGTCGCGAGCAACGGAACCCCGCCGTTCTTTCTGACTTTTTAAACCGTTTCGAGTCAGAAACAATCGTGGTGTTATATTTACGATGTGCAGGGATCGTAACGGCGGCTGTATCCACGGGAAGGGTGAGGAAGAGAGAAAAAGAAATAGAGAGAAGCGAGAATATTAATACATGGTTTGCGTCGCCGGTACCTCGGTGGATTGGCGCATTTCGAGAGCAGAACTGGGTTGCGAAAGAGCGAAGAGAAACAGAGAGAATCGGAGGAAAAAAAAAGATGGAAAAGGAAGAAAAAGATAGTCGAAGATGGCTGAAGCTTTTCTCGGGATCGCAGTTTTCCGGGTGCACGGAGACGGCTACGGTCTACCAGGCTGAGGCCTCAGGAGCCATTTCCCACGGACGCGAAAGAAAGATTTGTGACCCGCGATATTGAAAAGCGTGGGAGGCTTTCAGGCCCGTTCCCGTTTCGTCTCACTTCCTTCCACTTCTCGCAACCATTCCTATTCTCTTCGTTCCTGCGGGAGATTCCTCCACTCTTCTCTTTCCACTGTTTTCCGCCAAGCTTGCTTGCTTTTCCTTCGAGCAGTCGAGAAGCACACGCTCTTTCCCGTTTTCTTCTTTGTTTCGGTTGCTTTTACTTTTCGTGTGCGACAGTTCGACAAATCCACCAGTACGCTTTTCTTGTTTTTAATCCTCTACCTGTTCATGAACTACCGATACCCTTTAACGGCGTGGCTCTCGCTACATTGACCCAATTTGTCTGGGTTTAAATCGTCCTCGATGCATTAGAGCGCAATGCATTTTCCTCTTCGAAAGGCGAATGCCAGACAGATAATTCCCCTAGGATTATCATTTTTGAATTATGGATGATGCGCGAGAGATGGTGCCTGGTATTTTCTATTCCAGCTTCTTACCTCTTATCGTTTTCGCAATAAACTCTTTTGCGACAGGCACAGTGTTACTTGGCTGCACGTCGCAGGGTAAAAAGGCATTCGATTATAATTCAGTTACCATAAACACCGAGGCCACTGAATTATGCATACCTAACTTTCTCTGGGATGTGGAAGCACCGCGAGCTGTCGCACGTGACAATGATAAATGCCTGTCGTTTGTAAGATTTTGACGTGCTGCAATGTGAAGCATTGCACCAACACGATGCCTCGTGTTTCATGTTTTTTTCCACATACATACTCTGATTTCTTTTTATAAATGCCTTCGATCGAACCCCGGTCATTCCTCCTCCCCAAAGAGGAATTCTTACATTCAACAATTATTTGGCTAATTGTTAGTTATCCAAAGAAAACGAAAACCAATACCACAAAAATGAGCTTCAATATTTGCAATACGTAGACACTAAATGCAAGAGTGCTGGTTGACGTCAATTCATTTACAGTGCCTACAAGTGACTCTTGAGAATAAATTTCCGTGGTTGCGGAAGATAAATTGCATTAAAAAAATTCTTTTTGCGAGCGATAATTAGTAGCGCATTGCTTACCGTGCGAAAGTCAAATCGTTTCGCACAGGCAAGGTCGAGCAAAACTGGCTGAAAGTTCGTAATTAAAGGCGGCTGTTTTCGTTTGGCCAGAATTAAATTATTGCCACGAATTCCATGAAATACTCGATGCCACTTGACGCGGCGCTGGTTTGAAATAATTATTTATTTAATTTCACCGGGCAGCTTTCGCCAGTTCCCATTAAAATTCCACGGAATAATCGGCACCCTGCGCCAATTCAATTTGATTACCCTTCTCCGTTGAGGTTCGCGATACAGTTTACGATTATGAATAACATTGGCGGCTAGTTCGTTTTGTGGTAGCTATAGACGAAACGATAAACTCATTTATAAAAGGAGACATCGGCCACTCGACTGCAGTCGCGTAAAGAACCACGATTCTGTGAGCTTTCCTCTAATTTTCCAGCGGCTTCGTTCGCTCTTTCGGGGGCTCTCGATTTACAGGGCCAGAGGTTCACGATGAAGGGGACGTTGACCCTTAAAGCAGTCTTAGAATTCAATTTGCAAAATGAAATTTAAGCAGCGTCCCGAATTATGTTACGATCCAACAAACGGAAGACGTTCCCATTGACACGCTCAAGGAAAATGAAGTTAATAACTCAAGGGGATGTAGCTAAACAGGATTTACCCTTTGATGAATTTTCAGCCTCCAATTAAGTGAAACTAGCACGATTAAAACACAAGGAATTATCGCAAAGAAATTTTACTCGCCATAGATATCGTGGAGAAATGCTTAAAAATTAAACAAGAATAGTACTGCATTTATTGCACTCTGTATTAAAAAGTGTTACAATTAAACAATAACAGTATTAAAGTTATCACTGTAAGAATGAATATTTCATTAATTTATCTTTAGAATTAAGTGCATAAAGAGCAAAATATGCGGGTATAAAAATACTTTAATTTGACTTATGACGATTTCTTTTGCTCCGCACCTTTCATTAACAAAATAATGTGTAAATTCACGAATAGTTTGCCGCTTCTTTTGAAAAACATGCTTTATTCGAGAGATATCACTTTTTAACTGGTGGTGCCATATGTATGCATTTTTCCGTATAACAAGGACGGGCTCTTTTTCCCCCGACGGGATTTTATCCTGTATTCGTATCTCTCGAAGCGATCGTTTTTCCCCCGTGAACTCTGGATAATCGTTTTCTGGATTAATTGTCGTAGTGGCAGCAGGACTGGCAGCTGTCCTGCGAAGGGACATCGTCATAGGGCGTCACGCGAAACGAGCGCAGAGGCGAGCGTCACGCACTCGTGGATTTAAGTCAGCGGTGTTCCAGCGAAAAACGGCGGTTCACCGTCAATTAATTTGATCCTGCGAACTGACACGCTGATCGACTGCTGCTCGCATTGACACTGTGCCAGAACGGCGCTTAAAGCGATCCCTTTCCAGCAAAATTCCCCCTCCCTCGTCAAAGCAGATTTAAACACTTTGTCAAATTAACTAAAATTTAATTATCCAAACAGCCGATATTATAAACTGTCGCGAACTTTCGTGGATTATTTTTTCTCGTTATAAGGACACAATTAAAAGGAGTAGGGTATATTTGATAGTTTATGTACCAGTCACTTAGACATGCAGTCAGTAAGGTACAGGTGCTTTGGAATACATCGTGTCAATGGCGTGTTAAACACATGCTGAAGTTAACGAGGGCTGGCACTTGACGGGTGTTCTACGAAGGGTGGCCTTCCAACGTCCAACATTAGCAAAGCGCTTTGCTATGCAGCTTGCCGTACCAAATGAATCATACTATACTTGTTGACCCTTTGTGAAAATACCTTTACCTGCTATTCTATTATTAGTAGAGTAACGAATAGATTTTCTTTTAAATCACTGGTACAGCCGAAAGATCACTAACAAAGTTACCAGTTAACAATGATCCGAGGTTGATCCGTCGTGGTCCGCATCTGGCGTATGCCAAGAGTGATCTCGGTTGCCGGTGGGAATCGAATCACAGGACTTTGGTGGTAATCCTGTGAAGTGGTGCCATCGACAGGATCCATCGGCCGCATCGCGTCGCGACGGTTTCTCTACATGTTCTCGACTAGTTTCGCGCGAGTGCACACAGACGCTTCTTGTCGAGCTTTCCGGTCCCTCATCCTGCCCTCAGTACTGTCAATTCTCTCCCCTTTGACGTCCTGTCGATAGACAATAAACTCGATTTCCCAAACTGAAGAGACGAAGTGTAAACGCAAGCAGAAAGTGAGACGGGATTTTCGTCAGGCATGTTTGCCTCAAATGCCATGAAGGAAATCCAAATTGGATCAAGGAAAAGAGGATCTCCTCTCATTAAAGACAGTTGAAGGAACAATTCACTCTTCTGCCGATGTCCAGCGTTACATTTGCTCTTAAATATTGCGTATCGGCAGATGAGAAGGAATCATTGATACATAAATTACAGACGGCTAAAATCTCGGTTAAAGCACTGTAGTCCGTGAAAGTATGTATTCGGATGATCCTTTAAGAAAAAGGATTTTAAAGCGCCATTGTATTCCCACGACGTCAATTCTTAAAGGTATCAGGTGCGTAGTTCAAGAGAAGTCCATCACAGACGTAAGCATCGAGGCGAAAAGCATGGTAGAATGCAACGCGGTTTCACAGCTTCATAAATTTAAGCTTCGTCGAATATTCGAGAAGAGCCATGCAGTCCAAAGTCTGAGCCTGGTTGTGCCTGTGTGCCAGAGTACCGAAGGTAGGCAGCAGCTCTTGGATGCATAATGCAGTCCCAGGAGGTCCACAGCTGCTTTCGTCTCCACCATCTTCGCTCCTGCGACCAACCTCGAGAAGCTAACTCTGGGTCTCTCTGCGATCCGATCAACAGCCTCGTGACTCGGCTCTCACGGACCTAATACTGCATCCTCTCGGATCCATGAGTCACGGCATATGGAATTGGAAAGAGTTTAGAACTATCCTTAGCGAACTGCTAGGTCTCTCTGTTGCCTGGTTAACCAAACACACTTCACAAACGTATTTTGACGCTCTCCGTCAAATAATGCCCGTTAAGGGAGGTTTATGATCACGGCGGCTTTATCTAGTTTGTAGTTGGACAGTGGTGCTTTACGGCAACTGGTGCGTTTAATGCAAGCATGTATTTCCAGCAGGAACGTTTATCCTGTACTCTGCTTGTCTACATTTATTATTTAAGAGAACAATGCCATAAAGTCCACTCGAATTTCCGATCGAAATTTCCTCCTGCCGGTTAAGTTCGTGCTATGAAGCTTATCCGACAATTTCTTCTCTAATTGTAAGAACAATTTTTTAATAAGTGAAATAGTAAGATTCATCGTGATTATGATTCTTCTTTGAGAAATTTGAGAGGATGTTATCTTAGATATGCGGTTTTCGCAGAGGCCTTTGTCGAATGGAAATGGATGCAAGATGAAAAGAAGAAGCGTGGGTGAGATCGTGGAGTTCCCTCGCGAGGCCGTGTAAGCGATTTCTCTCAAGTTCGAAACAAAATCGACTGCGCGTCACATATGTATGTATACACTGGGGTCGTTGACAATGCGGTATGCTAAATCGGAAGCATCTGTTTGTCAGCCCGGGGAGCAATCCCGTTCGGTTAGTATTCAACTCGAAAGTCTCGATTTTTCATCCACGCGGGAAAATCGCCGGGCGCGGAAACGGCATCGAGAGGGCGGTTCCCTTGCACTATACCATCGCCTCGCGTCGCGTTCAACGTTTAACCTGATCGATGTACACGATTTATCTTGGTCCGATTTTTCGTCGGGAGTGACGCCCTAAACTTGAAATTCATGGTGACCGCCTTCCAAGTACATACATATTCGCTGACTTGAGCAGCATCTCCGTCGGCTCTCGGTTGTATGTATACAGACATGCAGCTATACATATACAGATTATCCGATACCTGATGGTACGACAAGTGACATAACGATTCCACGTGGAATCTCAGTTCAGCGAAACTCAATAAATATTTTCCAATTACGACATTGTTTCCAGTAATTAAGAGAATAATATCTTCCAAGAGACAACAACCTGTACATTCAACACAATTGATTTTATTTAACTAAAACGTCAAGCAACAAAATTATATTGCACCTTTTTAAATCAATTATTCCTGGAGAATTACCTTAGTCGCGTCTGTTACCAGATACCCGGCGTATTAAAATGCTCCAAAGTAGTCACTTTAAAATATAAGTAAAGAATGGGAAATGCTTTCAGTAGATCTGACGATTCTAAGAGAGAAAAAGAGTGGGAGAGAGTGCATCGTCTCTCCTAGAGTGGTTGTGTTGGGTAGAACATGCACTTAGGCATGCATTAAGCGACGAAGCACAAAGGTAGTAGAGGAATCGCCAACGAGAGGAGATCGATGCCCTGGCAATGGCTGCGCATTTCCCAGTGCGTTAATTCGAAGAATAGAAGCGGTAATGCGTGCGCGCGATTCACGCATTGACGGAGTACACGTCACTCTTGGGACAATAGTGTGCGCGTGGGCTGGAATAGAACGCAGCTATGAAAAATGACCGAAACTTGGATAAGCGGCTGCCCGATAGGTTCGGAGGGGGTGGTAGCTCTCGCGGGGATGGTGGCTTTTGGGTGGTATTGATTGCCCACCGGCATTGTTGTCAGCCACGAGGGCCAGAAAGCCTCGGAAATAATGCAATATTACTGCGTGGGAAACCGCAATAAATTGATACCTTAATCGCGATCCTTTTGTTGCTCTACAAACCGATTCACCCCTGTCTGTACCAGTCTCTTATCACTTCTCTCGTTTAATGATGCTCAACCTTTTTTTCCCTCCCCCCGAAATTCATTTAATCTCTTAATTGTCTCCGCGGAATATGAAAAAGTTCATTGGTACATACTCATTGTTTTTTAATAGACTTTGGAACCGGCATTATCACTGACAACAAGATACAGGATACGAGCGAAGGGCAATACCCGTATTTACGTCAGTCGCGATTAATGCGGGAGAAAGGAGAGGAAAAAGAATGTTCTCCGCAGAGACAATCGGCTATTGATCAACGTTAGATCGGTCTCTTAGTCGACGGCTGACAGACGAAGGTTTAATGGCTCCACAAAACGATATAGTATATATATACTGAGCCTGTAACACTACCAAACTGGCTTGATCCCGTCCGACAAATCCATCCGTCTTTCAATCTCCTCGATCCTGGCTCCCTTCCGTCGAATTATTTTTGAATTAGTCTCTGGAGAGACAGTTTTTACGCCGAAGAGCAAAGTGTAATGGTGTTCCAAGAACATGTTTGCCTCTTTGTACCCGTAAGTGTGTTTATGTGATAAAAACGCGCAAGGTGTTTTCGTTGCAGAAGATAGCGATACGTTGCTGTACAGTATCTGTTGTAACCCTCTCGATAGAAAAGTAGAGTTTAGTTCTTCACGGTACCCTGAGACAAATGATGTTCCACAGGGCCGTTTGACATAGCACGTGCTCCTCTTCCAGCACCAGTGATTTCAGTGTCGATGTCATTTTCCTTGATCCGCTCGTTCGTCAAGTGTTTAAGTTTGAAAAATGCTCGTACGGTCCATGCGATTGCAGTTAAGACCTTTTAGGGAAAACAGCGTTTTTAGAATCGTTCTTTCTTGGACCAACAGGAATTCGATATGCGATATTGTTTTACATGGTACAATTTTATGGTAAACCAATGTAATCGGATCGTTTTTGACAGATAGGAGCTTTTTGTAGCATAGAATTATTTTTTGCAACGTGATATTTTGTTTAAAATATCATTCCTTTTTGTCAAAGGCAATAGTTGTAAGCGAAACGATCAAAACGTTTAAAAAATGTGTGCTAACCTGGTAGAACTTTTGAGGAAAAAATTCTGTAAAACGAATAAAAAATGTGAAAAAGTATCGAGAATTACATATATGGAAATGGAGCGGGATTCTGGGAAATGTAGGTAACGCAAGCAGCATCGTACAGGCGAAGATGAGCCCGAATTCATACTCCAGCGGAATATTTTCCTCTCTACGATCGACCGCAGTTCGCTTTCCTTATCGATTTCACCGTATTGCCAGGCTTCTTTCGTGATCAATAAACGATCGGCAGCGTACTCGAAATCCCAATACGTTCCTCGCTACAAGCAGCTCGGATTTTTGTCGATGCGAACGAGCAACCGAAAGCTTATCGAACCTGGAATCTTTTCGACTTCGGTGGAAAGAGTTATACGTTCTCCTGCTGTCAATTACGCATCCGGATTTCCGTTAGAGAAAATGTACTGATGTCGTTGCAAAGAAGAGCTCGATTAGAATAAATCAGTGAAGAGTGAAGTTAGAAAGATGAAATATTCCAACGTAATGAGATTGCCATACGTTAAACGCGCGTCGATCAGCAAATCTTTCATGAAATATTTTATATTCCGGGAATGAAATCTTCATTTCACTTGAAACTATCACGTACGTCAAGTGCAAACGCGTGACACGGACTTATTGACAGCTCCGTCAGCTCTTTCACTTGGCGTGCATCATCAGCATCGCCAAATACGGGCACATAAACTTTATCGTTTTCTTTCCATTCGCGAAGTCTCGCGTACTTCGTATCAAGGACTTTTATGATGATTGGACATCTATACATTGTGAGCCGGTTCTATATATATTCCTCGAGTGCAATCACAACTTTCCCACGAAGAAGACAGGAAAACTTTATTTTTCCTCGTCAGATTTGCTTATTACTCGAAAATGTTTTCACAAGGATAATTGCTTCTTCCTCGATGGCAATAACCGTGGCCACCAAGTTGAAATTAGAACGCAAGAAAAACGTGAGCCTGGAAAAGCTCTCGTGGCTCGATGCGAGCTAGACAGCAACGCGATCCAATTACAAGGAAATCGCGAGATGCTTTCGATGGCATAGTGAGGGCTTCCAATTACACCTGCAATCCAAGTCGAAACGGTGCGTGCTCGAGTGTGCGAATTCGAGGGAGGACATAATACGAAGAACAAAAGCATTCTTTCGCTGCAACGAGAGCTCTGCGAGACGTACTTCAAATACTTTCGAGGAGGTCCCTAAAGCTCCCTGCAGGAGCTGTTCTTGCGAAAGCGTAGACCAAAGAACGCGAAATGCGAAATGCTTCAGGATGATTTCTCTAGTCCACACTGTACAACGAGTTTTCAGTAACAGGAAACAATAGGATCTACGAGAAAAGCGTGAATCGTTCGAAATGATTAAAAGAATAGTGAAAATGGATATCGGAGATTTGAAGATCGTAAAATTTAAGTATATTCGTTGTCTTTGGACAAAGGTCGTCAAGGCATCCAATTTTCGTGTATTACTGCGATACTGACAATATGCCACCACGGGACCATCTACGCTTTCCTCGTTTACATAAGTAATCGTTTTTAGTAACGACCTCTGGAGAAGATTTGCATTGAAAAAATTTCATCAGACACTCGCGAGACGCGTTGTTGTCACATAAGATTTGAATTTTCATACATATTTCCATACATCTTATTAAGAGGAGGCGGCTCTCATTTGGTAGTTTCGCGGCTAGAGCAATCTTGACAGTGGCCGGGATATCGCGTTACCTTGATCAACTCGGTCCCCTGACCCGCGTTGACTTGTTTCCAAGAATATCCCACTACCGATTGCATCGCCGTGCCAAGAGTAAACCAAGCATGGAGAATTTTCCCGGAAATCCTAAGAATTACTTCAAGCTGTTCAACGAAAAATGTGACTTTTTTGTTGAAACAAACGGATACGTCAAAGCGAGTTATAGTAATTTTCTGGGAAACATTCATGATAGAGTGCGCCCGTCAGGACAGTCGAAAATAAACAGAAATCGGTGCTAGCAGCTGGGAAGAAGCATTATTCTCGTCAGTTGCATTAAGATACAACAAACGTGGGTGCGTGTGGTACAGCTAAGTAAATTCGCGTCAGAACGGAGACGAAGAACGACGGGGGTGACAACACACAGCGCCATGGATTATTGAGCTTCTTGCGGATTTGGAAGAGCCAAAACCCTGGCGTGGAAAGTTTTCTCTCGGCGTCAGATGCGAGTGGCGAAATTTCCAGCGACGTTGAATAATGCAAGCGGGGTTGCTGCACCGCTCGAAGAGGTGTGGCAAGGGCCAGCTAGTGTGGTTTCGAGAACACGGAAGGACGTTAAACAGTGCTGGCGAGCTGCAAACGTTTCGCAGTACATACCTACCCACTAGCTAAACCGGTAGTTCGAGGCGAAGCGAGAGCCAACGTTCAAGCCTTCCACGCAAAAGCCTAAACGGTTATCTCGGCTGCATGGTGCTTAGAACCGTGTGTGAAACTGCTGTTCTCGTTGCCATAACTTCCTGTACCCTTTAATTTACGCTATCAAAGATCTTCCGCTGGGTGTTTACCGAACTGTGTCACTGGTTTCTGTTGAATTCTCATTAGATAGTACTTTGCTTTGTTGAAATAATATCGAGTGACCAGTGATTCTATCGTCAAATTATTTCTAATATACCATATACATTATTCGGTTAGTGTACATGGAATTGCACTTTAAGGTAACTACCGGTAGGAATTCAAGGGAGCAGCACGTGACATTAACAGGAGACCTGCTATGTACAATCAAAGGTATTAGAATCTGCTCCTGATTCGGTTATCTGGTACTATCGGAATCTCGTGCGACACGCGTCTTAGTAGAAATCGCCATCCCGAACAGTTCAATTAGAACTGAATCAATACTATCTGCGTTAAGCTTCTCGGATTATCCTGTTCTCCACGGTTCACCCTCTTAGAAATAAAGGAGTTGAGCTTTGGCCATGTTGATTTAATAGTTCCGTCGAGAACAGACCAACGCGCATATATGTATACATCCAACCGTATACATATACATATACTATATGTATAGATATATATATATAGGTATTGCTCGGACCGAGCTCCGACAAGTTAAGCGCACGCAAATTAAAAAAATAAGAGGATCCAGTGAAATAATGAAACCCGGCGGGGATACTCTCTGTCCCGAACAAAGGTCACAAAAAACGGAACGAGTTAATTTCCTCTGGAGGAGCTACGAAGCTCCAGTTGCAGACTCTCTGGCGCGGTGAGGCGATTCAACTCTGCAGCCTGGTGAAAATTATTTTTCGCCTCAGAGATTTTTTCTTGTTTCACTGGGGACCCGTCCACTGATTACGTCTGCGTCTCCGCCGCGTCGGTGGTCGCGCGCGCGCGCGCGGACGCTTGTCCAATGTACTCCCGGTTTCCACGGTGCCGGTACGCCAAGCGATAGCACGCTGGACTAGAGAGGGGACTCTCGAGGCCGGTTAAATTGCACCATTAATTGCGGACCAGCTCGCCCACTGCTATGCAACTGTGTCGAGTGCAATGGACCGTCCTTGGCCCAGATACCGAACCTCTCTCGAGCACCTTACCTGCAGATGCTACCACCATCACCATCCGGACCAATCGAATCATAGGGTTTCGCCGATTCCCAGTTAATTAGCTGTGCTACCTATCCTCCTCACGTACTCCTACCAGGCGACGGGTCTAATTCTAATGGGAAAATCGTAGAGCGTTCGCGTGTTATTAAGCGAGACACGTCCCACTGGGGTTAAGTGCTAATGATGAGCTCCAAATCGACGAACCAAAGTGAAATCTGATTGGGAAGGACTGGAACAGATTTCGGTTAATTAAGTGCTTGGAATTCTTTTCTATCCATCCTAACCAGATGGCTTATTGTAGAGAGGGAGAGAGAGAGAGAGAGAGAGAGATAGAAATTTTTATAACCTTAATTGAGATGAATATTAACATTCTCGGTACTAGAGGCATCCCCTTGTCTCTCTTGTTCTGGCTTCTGCTCTGGAAAAACTCGCGCGGTAACTGTTGTAGAACATCCGCTTTTTCGTGAACCCAAGTATGTACAAGAGAATGGTGCTGCTGTAATAGGAGTATATTTTTAATACTTAATGCCTCCCACGACAGTTGTTTCTCTAGAACAAGCAGAACATTATGCTTTTTTCGGAGGGACGGCCTAGATTGCAATATACGCAGTGCGGCGAGACCAGGGCTTCGTACATTTGGATAAAGTATTCTATGGGGATAGCGTACACTAGATTATGTCCTGGTTTATGTTAGCTCGTCTGCTTTCTCATACATGGCACATTATACTCCAGGAATGACTGTGTCGTCCATTCTCAATTATGGCTACCATTTAGTGTTAGAACTTAATAGTCGGGTTACCGCGGCTAAAACAGAATTCCTGTTATCGTTTGAACTAGCAATTTGTGTTTCCCCAGTTATAACCCTTGAATGATGATGGCTAAGGAAAACAAAATCCGACTGATTTTAAACTTTGCGTTATCGTAATTTTGTTTAAATACAATTTTATTTAACGAAATGCTCCTTGTTTCTTTGTACAGTTTTACCAATGCTTCGTAAAAAATTAGAATAAGTTCTTTGAAAAAACTAAAGCGAATCTCTCGTGTAATCGTCTGGGACAGCATTACTCTTGATCGTGAATTGGAGATTTACGAAGCTAAGTGAATGAGAGGAGCCGATTTTCTGTCGATTTTCTACGATATTCTCACTCCTCCTAACTCATGTCAACGGGTTTGTAGGATGTGAGTCTAGGATATTTATGATCTGGCCTGTAGCAATCTAACTTAACCGCATCTCCTGGGGAGCAGGGACTCCAGTCATGCACTCACACGTCTCACACGTGCACTCTCCTACATGAAGAACATCTTACCACCGCGCATTCATTCCTCTTCGTTGACCTAGCTCCCTTTCTGCTCCACGGCCGATAGTTTGTCTATGCCCTATTGCATTAACCCTCTTCAGCCTTGCCTTCTCCGGAAAGGTCAAATCCAATATGAAGGGTCATACGTCTCGGTGGACGTTATTTCGATGCCTTTGTAACACTTTTTCAATACATAACGACCATTCATCAGTGTTACCAGTATAAGAAAATCTAATAACAGTCACCTTTACTGGTATAATTAAGTGCAGTAATAATCAAATTCACTGTCATAACGTAATTTAAGAGTCACCTATTTTATGTACAGAAAAGTGACCGATAAACTGCAGTAATATTTTATAGAATAAATACACAACCATCCAGTAATTTAAAAAATTAATAATAATTGTTGAGGAAGAATAATCGTATGTTTATTTCTAAAATCAATGCATAGTTAGAATATGTGGTATGTATGTAATAAGCGTTATAAGGTATTATTGTGTGCTCGGTGTTGACGTATTAGTGTGTGTATGTTTGGTTCAGGCGCCCAGTGTCACAGAGTTGCCTTGCCGCACGCACATCCGACCTCTGCCGAAACCGGCTGAGCGCTCAATATCAGTTGCTCGCCGAACGCCCGGCAGTGAACACGGCCATCAATATACCAGCAGTTACCAGCTCCGTTGGTGTATGAATATGCTGCCTAGCACCCAGGAATCTGTCATTCTCTCGCTGGGGTCACTTTGTTACTGTTTGCTAGATACTCAACTCTATCGCTTGACTGGTATGTTTAACCAGTGTTCCCATTAATAAACCTAATACGCCCTAATAAATATTAACTGCGTGTAGTGTTTATATTAATTTGAGGTAAACATTAAAGTTCAGACTAACCTATACCGCAATTTCTTATGGAATCTAAGGAGATTACGTGGAAGAAAGTAGATTCAAGGAAATATGGTACTGTTCCATTGAATGTTTTGTTATGAATTAATTAATTCAGTCATTCTTATTAGTAATTCTACTAATAATTTGAATACCAAAAAAGGATGGTCTTAATTTGTTAGTTCGAAGTAGCGAAGTCGGTATGTCATGCGACTGATTCTTGAGTACCGAGAATCCTTTTTATTTATCCTTGTCGACTAGAAAGTTTTAAGCAATTGAAGCAGATGTTAGTATTCGTCGACCGCAACGGTAGAAGAAAGCTAGCGAGTCTCTACTTGCAGAATGAATTTCGGCCGCCTAGGGATCTTATCCGAGCGTAGCTCCTCGCGATCTCGTTTGTCTTGGAGGCTTGAGTCCATCTCGGGCCAGCGCCAATTTAAGAAGCTTATATAAGGAGGAAGCGCTCTCCTTTCCCGCAAAATGCAAATCTTCGCGGCCGGCAGCAAAATTGCGGCCACTTTAAGCCACCGGGCGGATATCCACTTTGACCGGGTTTATTACAGCCCAGACGAAACTAACTCTTTCCACTGCCAAATTAAACCAACTGACTTGATTACACCCTTGCGTTTAAGTTCGCGTACATTAACTACTGTATTTATTTGCTTTAACGACTCACGCTGAACGTCTGACGGTTGCGCGCTCTATATTCATGAAACACGAAAGTATTTCATCTCTCGGGTAAAGCGCGAGCAGCAGTTTCCTTCGTTTACATTCACCGTATGTATTCGGAACACGGAAGAACGGTTGAGAGGTCGCGTTAAAGGAAAATCATTTCCGGGAATTAAGAGATCTCTGCTCTCCAAATTGCAAATATAGTATACGTAATATCACACTCTTATGTGAAATGGGACAAAATTGAACAACCATGATACCTTTGTTACCACAATGAAAATTAATACAAGAGAAATCTCTTGTATGCCTTTCTTTAACAAAATAATGGTATTATTCTGGTCAAAAGCAATTTCTCGTTTCTCTTTTGAAACAGACTTTTTTCAGTTGCACCACTTTTTAACGAGAAACGCAATATACATGTATAATTACACACCCTTTCTCTATGAATATACAAAACTTCGTAATCTATTCCAGCTTCTGTATTGGAACACGAGATTTCATTACTATGGAGACGATCAAAGAACCGAACACATACATTTCTTCTCTTAATTCAGTTTTAATCGATGTATGGCAGCTAGGATTATTATGTTGAGATATAGTAGAACTTTTAGTTCGTTAGAAAAACGAAATTAATCCGTTTGCATACACGCGACATGCTCGACCGATGCATCCTCGAGTTTCTACACAGGGTCTCTGAGAGTAGGGTACAAAGCACGCAACCCCATCGAAAGTTTTGCAGCTGGCACCGAGCCATTCTCACACCAGGCAGCACACGAATGTGCTTACGGTTATGTTGGCAATCGCTCCTGGATAGTCTCGATCGGTGTACACATATACATATCGATATCAGTTCCACCTCCGACCTCACTGCCCCACCTTATACCATTTGCATAACTTTTCACTCGACTTCCTACAAACTCGTATTAATTGTACAATATCGAAATATTAAGATTGAAAAACTTCACCATGGAATATTGTGTCGTGTGATTAAGTTCCTTAGTGTACGCGGAAAAATTGGTTTTAGTCGAAGGGTTGTATAAAGTTTTATTTGATTATTTATTATGAAATGTAGTAATCCAACTATATGCATCACTCCGGTAGCGAGGATTTTTTTTTATGCTGAATATTGGACGTTATGGATAAATTTACAGATTAGGACATTCGTGAAACCAGTAAAAGCCCTTTCATGAGATGGGCCTTTCTAATTCAACCCAAATTCAAACCACTCCTGATACACGGCTCATCGAGAAATCTGCAATCCACTAATGAGTACCATTAGAAATTGGCGCTGTTCGTGAAATGGGCTGAAGCGGATTTTGCAAATGAATTCTCGCTAAGTGAACCCCGAATTGTTGTTAAACAACACAAGCCTGCGATTAGTGAGAGAAACTGATTGGTTACGTACGGTTAATGCTTGGAAAGGGCGTTGTTTTTCACGCATAGGGCAAAATACTATTTTGATCCCATTAATTTCCCACTTTGTATAACAATGTCAAAATCGATTTTTTTATTTTCGCAAGCTAATTCGGATTTAATAAAAGCCTCGACTGTAGAATGAAAAGATACATTTATAGTTTATCTGGAAGTTTGTCCGCCTTTCGGTATTGACTTTCCTAAACTTTCTCCTTTTATTTAACTTCGTGCTTTCGACTCTGCTTTAGCCGCGACTAAAGCAGTAAAGTAACTTTACAGCTTGAGTAATTGCAATCGATAAGCAGGATTACTGTTACTGCTTCTTCTCTTTGTAAGTTGCAGCGTACGAAAGTCTTTCTGTATCTTCTACAAGTCGTATTAAGCGTAAGCCATCATTCGAGAGCATGGCAAAACTCTTTCCTTTCAATTTCCTTTTTTTCCTTCCGTCAACTTAAGAACCTCGAAATGTTTTCACCTGTCGTGGGAAATTTCATTTTCTCACAGCTTAAACTGCTCTATTAATTTTCCAAGAAAATAGCAAAGTCGACTGTAACCTTAACGTGTTTTAATTTGTTTTATAAACTTGTGAAATTCACGTAAATACAGTATAAGTACAGTAATGCAATCTGAAAGAACGTTTTCTGACAAATTCATTTCAGCTTTCTAATTTAATACGTAGTTGATAAATCATTGGGCAGTTTTTCTAAGTGGCACGGTTCATTTCGTTCGTTTTACGAAAAAGTTAATTCACAAATTCTATGTGTGAAACCGCTTCTACCGTAACTAGCCACAACGAGCTGGCCATTGAGGAAAGTTAATTACTGTATTTTACGGTGTCGCGTTCTATAGTATAATCTAACGATCTGCATAACTATAAAATAACAACAACAATTTCATAATTTCGCAATGCTACTAACTTCTCACATTCCGCATGATGAATAAACAATTTTAGATAAATTGACCTGATCGTAAATTAGCAGGTTTACTACCGATGCATGTTTTAAATACATATTTTTCTGCTCAATGCAATTTACTTGAGTAATAAAGACGGGAAATTGTTTCTCAACTGACGTATATCACAAGTAGCACAGAGTAGTCCAAATTTTTGGCGAATGAGTCGGCGCGCGGGTGCGCTCGCGCAGCGTGAATGGAACGAGAAGTGCGCACTCGAAAAAGATCTTATCGGCGCGAAAGTCCATTAAGATAGCTAGCAGCCGCTTTTGAGGTGGCCATTTCGCACTATCGACCTGGACCTTCTGAAAGAGAATCAGCGATCGAGTCTCCTCTGAATCCGCATTCGGGAAGTGGACTTTTTCGCTTTCCGGATGACTGCCTAGCGAAATAAACTGTCCACCGCTTTTGCCATCTCAGACGAAGGGATACCCAATCGAGAACGCTCGCTCTTTCCAAGATCTACGTGTACTCGCAAACATGAACGTTTCTACCTCCATAAAATTCAACGTATATGTCTACCTATCGAAATAAGTTTCTTAACAAAATTCAACACACTTTCCTTATTATTTCTCCGAGCAATATTTCACGATGAATTGCCATTCAAAACGCAGGATCTTTTTCAATAATAATCGTAATCTCTCACACCGATTACTTTATTCAATTTGTAGATTGAAGAATGCAGCCAAAAGTTGTATAATTCCATTTATACGAAAGAAAATTATGTCACGAGGTTCGTCGTTTATTCAGTTGATTAACACCTCCTAATTTAACGGGGTTAAATTAGGGCGGCATTTATTCGACGGACTCTCTTAATTTCCCTTTTACGGGTAGTTCAATTAAAGGGCGCACATTTCCTCGAAGCAGAAGTTCCTCCAGGCGGAAAAGTGGCAGAAACAGTTTCGCGTCGACGGTGTGTAGGTCCCGAGTGTCGTTAGGAGAAGCAGAGGCCAGGCGCCTCACCGTAATGAAATCTCCGTGGATTAAGCTCGAAGCGTCTTATCGAAGCGGGACTAGGATAGACGTTCTCCTTGAACTTTAATTCCTTAATTCACAGTGGCGAGACAGCACTGCGCGGAGCCCTTTGTTCGAATATTATTGCACCTGGAGCGAAAGGGAACAAGAGTAGAGAACGCAACTTAGCGTGTAGCATGATGTCTGTTTATCAGGAGAAACTGGATGATTCGAGCTCTCGTGCATGAATTCTCCTTTGAAAGCCAAACCTTAATACGACTCTTGTGTTCTTGTATTACGATTACTTCTTTAATCGGCATGCTCCAGCCTCATTTGTCTTATCAGCTACCTAACACGGTAATGTGGTTACCAACCATGCCAGAATAGGAATCCAACTTTCCGCGTAACGGTATCTAACAATAAGTACCATCCTTGGATGCACAATGCTTCTACCTGGATGCTTTGCTTCATCTACACACATTGACAAAAGGTCTGTGTACATAGGTTGAACTGTTAAAGTGCAAATTGAATTCGGCAGGCTTCTGCGAAACGATATTCTGAGTAAGCGTAGTTTATCGATGTTGGTCGTGCTGCCGACTCGATTACTTTGGAAACGTGACTTTCATTACTCCCAGGGTGAGCTTCCCGCGAGCGAGCGGGTTCGATTCGACGGTAAAGTGAGGAAGATGGAGAGTTATTTCTCTCGCGGCCGATTAATGTTACGGGTCGTAGCTTTACGTCGGAACGCATTCACGGGTGTAATGTTGGTGGAATGACGTTGGCAACGGGCGCAACGCGCTACAGTGCAGCGCGTCTGGACCGCCTAATTAGTCCAGTCATCGAGCAAAGCCTCATTCAGGTGTAATCATCCAGATTGACTAATTCGATGGATAGCCAATCGCTCGTTATCGAGGACCTATGTTGGCTGACATGCTTTGTTAACAAATGCTTTTGTACCAGATCCTCCGGGTTTTGCCACTATATAGATATATTTTTTTACTTCGACAAATATATCGTTTTTGAATTCTGTAATTATCGGTCAAGTGAAATGTTACCTTTCAATTATATTCACCATTGGTTTATCTATTAATAACCGTCAACTAGGTGTTATCCTTGATGTTATATTATCAATACTCATTACTGTTATTTTTCATCTTCCCCTTCTATACTGTTGCTGCAAGTGATTTCGATGATAACTCTTGTTCAGAAGAACGTTTACATCCCGAGACTGAGATACGGTAGAAAAATCAAAGATACTAGTCTGGAGAAGCTCACAAAGCATTTCGAAGTGTAGGGAATAAAGTAGAGACTCTTGGAGAAGTCGCCAAGCGAGACGTTGATTCCGGTAAAAAGCAGAGAATAGAAGGGACTTACGAGGAGAGAGAAATGAAAAATAGCGCGTCTGAAGGCAGGAAGGGGACAGTGTGGACGAAGGTTGCTACCGCGAAAGCGCGAGCTTCGCAAAGTCGGCGCGGCCTCATCCGTGACATTAATAATTACACCGTGTGTACCTACGAAAATTACTCTCCTTTATTCCCGTCGCTCAGCGGTACGGAGTGGCCAGGGTGCTACGGCGACTTCGCGTACACCCTCGCCGCACTGGCCACCCAATAGAACGGCCATCCTGTTTACGGAACTTTAATCCCCTGGGAGTGCACGAAAATCTCCGCGTCAGGATGATACGTGGAAAATATTATCGCGCGTCCACGCGTATGGCCATTCGCATGGCCAAAGCTTCACTTCGTTAATCTTCGTCCTCACGAGGTCTAATCTTCGCGGGGCGCGTTGGCTAATTTCATCCTCTTTTTTTTTCTTTTTTTTTTTCTCGCAATGCATACAATCTGCAGGTCCTCAGATTATATTCAGAGACACTTATCTCCTTGAGGAATCGCTTTTGGGACAGTAATTAACCGACCCGCTTGTTTACTGGGAAGTATCTTTTCCCGTGAACGCGTTATACTCAGAGGCCCGAAATGAGAGCCCGAATGTTGCGAGTAGACCAACGAGATAGGATCTTAAATATTCGTGAGAGTTGCGTCAATGTTTTTTGGATGGTTGAATACTCTGCCTCTGTTTTTCATCTGACCCTAGGTGTCACGCACCGTGTAAACTTCCGCGAAAACGGTATACTTGAAGAGCAGTGGCTAATTACGGCTGAACCGGGGACATTAATGAAGATACTGATGGATGGGTGTACGTAGAAAGAATGAGTGCAACCTGTCTACTCATACGCGGTAGATTCATGAATGTTTAGGGCAAAAAGAGAAAATGGGAACTAATCATGCTTCACGAATCAGTGGCTTGGAACGATATTTGAGACTTTGGAATAGAATCAAACCAAAATTTGGGTTTGTTAAACCTGAACATAAACGTGTTTGCTGGTTTACCTCAACACAATGGTCAATGTCAGAAACCACGGGTTGAAAATCTACTGTAACGCTTTGACTTTGGAGCAAACAGTAAACAGACCATTCTCATAAGTGATATATTCTGTTACAAAGTACAAACAGTTGATTTATGCTAGTGTATCGTGTGCCACTGAAATACCGAATCAACAAAACCAGTGCACATAACGTAAATACATTAAAATATTTCATAATGTAAACTTTACCCGCGAATTAACTTTGCACAGCCGAAATACATATAATTCGAGTGTAATCCGTAAAATCAGTAATACAGTCACCGCAATAGAAATTAAATTGTGGCACGTTTCACCAATTCTTCCTAAAAACGGTCTTATTAGCCCGCGGCCAATGAAATTAAACAAATTAGCTTCGTATGAATATGATCGCATACAATTACAACTACTGCTTTATGAAAAAGTGCCGATAATTATATGTATCGCGTTTGCCTTTTTTCATTAACATCTTCCAGCACGATAATTAACGCCATCGATCTATGAAGTCGCATCCTTTCGCCTTTTATTCCATTTTACGTCAAAGAGAAGTCGAATCTAATAATACTAAAGAGTATTCTACATTCCCATGCACCTATCCTATTCTCTCATCACTTCAAAAGGCTCTTTTCCGAATTTTTTTCTATCGAAATCCTTAATCTCTTACCTTAATTATTCCTTTCTAAAAGAATGAACAACTGTTAAATTCGCCTAGCAGAAATTCTGTTCTGTTGAAAAATTAGAACATGGGGATCTGGAAAGATCAGAGTAAGATTATCCACAAGATTAGAGTAAGAAATCTGCACGAAGTTGGATGCATGCATATTCATGCTGACATATAAGCTTTAGCAGCGGCAACCAGGGAACAGTGACGCGAAATTCGCAAAGAATCGGCAGAGTAAATACCAGTTAGCGTGTGTATTATCTCGCACTGCCGGTGATAAATATTTCACGCGGCCGTTCCGAACGTACGCTCGGTACATTGGAAAGCCATTATACGCTGCGTGGCCCTTTCCCTTCCTCTCTATCTCTCTCTCTCTCCCTCGCGCGCGCGCGCTCTGTTGGCCACTGTTTTGGCGCTCGCTCGCTTTTGCTCTGTCTGGCTGGGCTCGTTTCACCGGCGATTTACGTCGCCGTATTCTGGCAGGTTTGCGCAACGGCCTCACTTAATTCGTACTAAACGTTGCCTGTGCGAGTTATTCGATACTTTCGTCTTGGTCGCTCATCGCAGGAGCGCCGGGACGCAGACTATGGACGTGGTCAGAATTATGGACTTTCGCCTATCACCAGCTGTGATATATGTATGTCCACGACTAATGCACCGAAAACTTTTCAGCGCGCACATTACGTTCGCCGAAAACCACCACTGATTTCGACACAATTTTGCGATGCATACATTTAATTAATTACTCATTAAAACGCTTTAGATCAGCCAATTGAGTTGGGAGGATGGATAGTTCATTAACTAGACGAATATTGGTTATAAATCAGTACAAATTGTATAGATAGGATACTTGAGTAACACCAGATACGATTCTCATAAAAATGCTCCCAAGAGATGCGGAGACATCAAAAGAAACTTGAGACAAAAGTTCTGAGAAGAATCTGGAATACATCAAATCGTCTGACATCTATGTATGCTCATACGTCGGGCTTCTTTGTTGCTTTCGGGTCCTATGCCCAACCGTGCAGGGCCTTTACTACTGAGAAAGCCCCCCATAGAATACTAGCACGATAATCCACTGAGACACTGGTCATTATTTCGCCGGTAGACTCGCGCAGAAAGGGTGGAATAATCCGGCAGTTAGGAATTAACGCGAGACCGTCGGCTTTGTTCGGAATTTCCCTCGACTTTCGCGTCTTATTACTGGCGATCCCCGAGGCTTCCAGGGCTACAGTTCCTCTCTCAGTCAGTCTCGCGAGAGGAGTGTCTCAGGTAGCGTTAGTTTCGACACAAGAGTCTTTGTACACCGCGGAACACCCATTGTCCACTTGAGTCGCGTTCCATGCGCTCTACTTCGTCGTGCCCTTCTCCTGTGCCTCTCATCCTTCGACACTTCTATTTCTTTTTTTTTTTTTTTCTTTTCTCATCTTCTGGTTTCTGTCTGTCACCATTTCCTTGAGTATCAGCGAGGGACATCGTTCTCTACGATCCCATGCGAACGGCCGAACATAAAGCGTAGATCCCTCGTGGTTTGTTCCTAACCGGAAATCCACCACTCGGTGTATCGTGTCTGAGAGACGAAGTCTTCTGTCGAGCAGACCGTTAAACGGATTTCCCTGCCTCTAATTGGAAGAGACTAGAAACACTTGAGCTTGTGAGCTATGAGGTCTTCTTCAGCAAGTCTCCTCTTCATCAACTTCCGCGGTACCGCTTTTGAACTCGAGCAAAAGTTTGACCCCTGACTGCTATACATTGCACGTATTCAAGATGGATACGTATTCTGCATATGCAAATTTACCAAGCCAATTTTCTAAGACACGATTCGCAGAAAAAGAATATTTCAAATCTCGATTTCATATTTATTCAAAGATAGATGTGAAATTAATTGTAGGTAAATATTGAAAGTAGCTTTGAAGAATTTGGAATAGGAGGGCCATACTTAAATCCACTCAGATCGCCATAAGATAAAAAGAAAAACTCTGAAATATTCAGGCGAAGGATTTCGTGAATGTCAGAATGAAAGATATTTAATTTGAATTGATAATGTGGCAGATTTAGGAAATCTAAAAACCGATGAAGTTTGAGGATTTCCTATATTTCCTAGCCCTACCTTCTCAGTAGGCGAGCACGCAAAAGAAAATCAAGCCTTAGGAAATTTTAAGAGCGTAAGAAAGAGGGAAAGAAAATCCAAGACCGACTTGCTTTTCTCTTCGCCTCGTCGTTCTCTTGCGACGGTTAATACAGAAAAATGTCGCGATTCTTAAAGTTTGTCGGGAAATAAGCTTAGCTTCCGGTGCTGTCGTACAGGCATTTCATATTCTTCGGGACTTACGGGATAACATTTATCCTCGTTCTATATCCCCAGGCTGCTTGCAACTAATGTAGATACATATATATTGCCTGACTTTAATCAAAACTTATATCCATCCTTTAACCCTCAAAAGCTCATCATTAGATCATACCTAGTGTGAATAAGTACTACAATATAGTTGCTTAATTTCACGTGTCAGGATAACCCTTCCGTCGATTAAATCTCCCAATTATATAATTCTATTCTTTAAACCTTTTTTTCCTTTGACCGCGCGTTTCTCCCGAATAAATTCCGCTTATCAGGGAAGATAGGTTCCAGCGCATTGTTGTCCCGCGCCCAAGAATGCCGGAATAAAACTCCACTTTGCGGTATCGCGTCCCACGGAAGAAGAAGAGGAGTCGTGCGCGGCACTTCTCCGTTATCATCATCATCATCGCTTAATTACGAAGCGCGTGCAAGGTGTTGCGAGTTTCGGGAATCTGTGGACGAGTTTCTGGGGCTTGGGCGGCGGCAAGACAGAATTTATGCAAGCGATCCTCGGCGTAGTGCCTTGCAGTCCAGCGAGCCATTATAGCGCGCCACCAGGGAGACGCAATTTTGAAGGCAATTTAACTTGAACCGCAGCAGCAAGCGTGAGCTATGGGCAAATGTTTACTGCGAAAAGCGTTATAGTCCTTTCGGAAGGCCTCGCAAACTGGCGCTCGATTTCTAAGAGGGACTCAAGCACGGTCTACCCTCGAACCCCTTAGCCTGAATCACCCCTCGGTAGTCGGTGACAATTCTCTTGTTAAAGAAACATCCTTTTAAAGGATACCGTTTATTCGGATTCAACCGGGAAAACGTCTTTTATCATCTTTTAATAATTGACTACGTATCACAGAACATATTTCCTCGACAAGGGCCATTTCTTCAAGAGATTGGAACAGTTGGCTTTTCTACCCTCTTTTACTTACGATAGCAACTTTATTTCGAAGGGAATTTTCTGGGCTCTTCTTTGTAACGCTAGGTATACTAAAAGCGCCGTCTGTAATAGGAATAAACGTGCAGAAGCTTAATACGTATTCCGAGCACGGTCTGGCATTGCATTGTGCAGTTGAAGGTACAGTAGAGAGATATGTTTGATTATTCCTTTCGACTTTTATCTTATCGTATTCGGGTCGTCCAACGATATCCATACGGAATGTTCTTAGGTTGGAATACCCTGGCGACTCGGGTGCTCGTTCTCCTTTATCTCGTATACGTATAAAGGTAAGGCTCGATCTGATAAGCGGCGTCGCGAAAACCTAATATTTATTGCGATATCAGACGATCCCCTGGAAATTCGTACGCGAGACTCAATCTTTTCGCGAGGTGCATCGTGCAATCTTCTGCCTAGCTTTCGTACGATCTTCTTTTTCGAGACTAGACCTATTCGCAAGGTAAACGCGTCAGTGGCGTAGCAGCTGCAAATTCAAATTCAGTTTCCGATCGACTTATATTTTATTCTATTTATTTATCTTATTGAGGGTCACCGGTAAACTCCAACATACTAAACTGCATTTTTTCAACCCCAGGCAATACTTGCATACGGTCTGTGATGTATTATATTCGTAACATCTTTACAGTATTATATCTTGCATTTAACATATCAGTTTAGAATCATTGTTCGATCTAAAAAGCTCAATTTTAAAGTTACCAGATTTACAATGTATGTATTAAGAGAAATCTACCAAGAGAGTTGAAATTCAGCTTATTTTACTGAACGTTTGTCCAAGGGTATAAATGTACATATGTTTTGCAACAAAGTCAAAGAGTGTTTTTGTTGTTTACAGTCAAATAGCATTTGAACTGCGTAGTTTCAACAATCGAGGCTTCAGTAAGTTACGCCACTGAAATGCATATTCCCTCGAGTACGTTCATAGCGTCACGCTTTATTGCGCTTTCACCCTCCGACCCCTCTTTCCACTTTCCCCCATGTACTTGGCACTCACTTGAACTCTCCCGGGGATGCAAATCATAACGGATACTTCAGTTTAGTCAGAAAGTTCACTTTGTACCGCGCACAGACTCCCTCTCTATTCCTCTGTCTCCCTCTTCAGGTGAGGCCATTCTTCACGATGAATTATTCTAGAATCTAATTTTGATCAAGAGAATTATAAGAGTTTAGTGTAGATTTTTGAATTGAACTACTTTCGAAAATAATTTTATTAATAGTCAAGGACATTGATCGAGGATATACTGCGATATAATCTTTAATCTTGGCGTAAGTATAAGTAATGTATCTTATAAGAATCGTAACTCATCGAGAATTATAAAAATGAATTAGTAGGACTTGTAATGTTTAAATGCAACGAGCAACACAATCAGTCGAGGTATTCCTTAATAAACACCAGTTCTATTGGTTCGTAGGAGTAATTGGCGAACCAGTCTGATGGTACTAGGATAAAAGACGAAATAGAGAAAAAGGTCCTTAATCCGACTGCTGGGTAGTAATTTACCTCGTAGTTTCCCGAAGATGCTAGCTTCTCTTGTCCGAACCTAAGAGAATCTGAGCAACGTTGTTGGGAAGTTCGCGATCGATAGTCCAACAGTAACCAGGACGAAGTGCTAATACGTGTAATCTGGCCACATGTAGCTTCATCAGTGGCCACTCACAGGGAGACACTAAAAATTCTCGGCTAGAGTCTCTAAAGTGTCCGTGACCGAGAACAGAATGTCTAATACCAGGCTTGTTCTGCCTAGTTGGCAAATGGGCAGCTCGTGATTACAGCTGCATTTACATTAAAGCGACCCGAAAATTCTAACACGTATTCTCCTTTATTCACACACTTTCTCATTTGCGCTAATTACTCGAGTCACAGTAAGCATTTATTTTGTTTCCTGTATTCTATTTTGGATTTTTTCCTTACCACTCCTATTGTTTTAAATTCGCCAGTTATTTCTAACGATAGGAGAATGACGATGATTGATAATAAGGTACCCCACTGAGAGAAGCGCAATAGGCAGCAATTGACTTTTCTCGCATTATAGTACCCGCTTTTATAGAAAACCGTCGAGAGAGTATTGTATCCATGGCTCTATTGAAAGCTTCGAATAAATACGTTCACGGCAGTTTAAGCTGTCAAACGGGCGAAGTCCTCGCACGATGCTTTTCTTCTCGCGTCTTTATAACTCTTTACGCCCCCTCGCTACGGCAAACGCGCCAAAGAAAAGAGTAACCTGCTCCCTCACCATTGCACTTCGCTCTGCTGGAAAATTCAGTTTCTAGAAAAGTGTCGCCGACGATACCAAGTCTTCTTAGTTCCTGTATACATATATACATGTACTGTATATACTTACATACATATATAGTATACCTTCTGACTCTTCCAAATTGAAATCTAGTATTCGCATCTCTTTGTGGATGTGCTCGAAATAATATATTTAATATGACAAGAGACATCGGATGAAACGGAAGACTAAATTAAATATTTCTCGAGCTTGTTATCTTCTTCAAAACGAGACCACCTTGACATCGGACGTTGTAATAATATTACGTGAGCAAGGAGAAAAAAATGTATTTAAATTGAGATTGCAAAGTGACATATAATACTTTCAATTCCGCTTCGCTAAAGTCAAGTGTATCGATACACAGCCAATCTATATTTTGCAACGTGACTTTATAGAGAAGCACGGGATATTTAAAGACGAAGCACACGACAGTTTTTTCAAAGCTCTGAGATACTATCTCGCAACACGATCCAGGAAATTGAGGGGTCTCAGCTAGCTTAGGAAAGCCAAAGCGAAAACGAATCTCGCTGTCTTTATCAGCCTGAGTATATTACCTGGGTAGGCAGCATGCGAAGATGCTTATATACACGCGTGTATATGTTGTAGATCATCTAAAATATAATCTAGGGGCGTATGTCCTCCCTCGCTTATCGAAAGCTACCGGCTTCACCCGATATGTAACTCTATGCTGCAATATCACCCTGCCGAGATCGAATCTCTGTCGCTCGCGTCAATGAACTCTTTACCCACTTTCCCGTCCACCCGAATTTCAAGTAAACACGCTAGACACAAACACTGAAGGTGTCAGTTATTCCAGTCAAGTGCCTACAACTTTTGACTTCAGAAACACCAACTCAGGAGTCTTGATTTTGACGCTCGAAGAACGAAGAAAAAGGAAAACCAAAAAATGAATCGGGACTCGAAATTTACTTAGGTCGGCACAGGATAAATATGTACGTTATATGTCGTGCACGAAAAGCTTGACGGCAAGTCAAAGTTGTGATGCATATCCATTTTAAGAAGTTTTATCAACTTGGGTTTTAAACTAGGTTTATTAACATGAGTTTAAAAATTATCTATGCTGTGGAAATTAGTTTAATCCTTTTAATCGGACGAACGTGATGGACAGGAGAGCCTGTTCCAATTTCATTCAGAGAGAGATATCACACATTTTTCAAATTATCTTGCGACAGAATTTTTTCTGCCAGTCAGTGACAGCGTTTGAAATCGTACGATTTAAACGGCTCGTTCGAGGATGCTGGGCGTAATCTAGCTTTTCACCGGAGACACCACCAGTAGATTTGGTCGGTAAACGTGTACACTGGATTTTGCCATTTGGGTAGACGGATGTTTCGAGTTTCGCCTTGGATGGAGCAAACGAAGCGTATTTTTCCGGGAGGAAGGTTCGCAGGGAATAATTAAGGGAGGCGGCCACGGACGTGAAAAAAAGGGGCATTCCGGAAGAAATAAGACTGACGAGGAATGCACCGTGCAAAAACGTGCAAGTTACGCCAACGATCCCGACTCCGAAAAACCGAGAAGCGAAGTTTAATGTGAAAGGAAGCTCTCTCCGTCGATCCGCCGCAAAATAAGAGCACAAATAGTAGACTCAAAGGAGTTCTGGAAGATATGCGGTTGGCCCACCGTGCCGGTGTGCTTGCCCGTTGCGTTTATGCGTGTGCGCATCACTCAACACATCTTTACCTTTCCACAGTTTTTATGCAGATTCCGTAACATCGCAGAAACTCGATTTTGATTCAAAGTGCGAAGAGCCAGAGCGCTCCGTCGATTTTCTCGCGAAAGCTTTATTTTTCTACTCTTTTTTTTGTTCCCGCAATGATGGTCGTAGCAGTTGAGAAAGACAGTGGATGGATAGGAAAGAGAAAGAAAAAAGAGCGATGGTAACAAGGCACTATCTCGACCAAAGCAGCATTATCTCAAAAGTCTAAGATCTTGAAGTGCAGAAAAACGTAGCACGTAAGCTGCTCAATTTTTTCCTGGCAACTATACGACAAAGGCTCAAATGGAGTGGAGTGGGATTGTATCGAGAGTTGAGAAGTGGGGCGATCCCATATAAAGAGAGAGATCGGTAAAGTGTCGAACGTCACTTATATCGGAGACTCTCGAAGCTCCCTGTCGCTTTGAAAGAGGGGCCTACTACTTTACGCTATTACCAATGTACGCGAAACAAGAGGCTTCAACGGTGGCTTGGCCAAAGCGAAGACTCTTTTCATTCTGACCTTTAGTTAAAAGTGAACTACTCCATGAACAATTCCCTGTTTCGTTTTCTGTCGCGCTTTGCTCACCCATCCATTGCCTTTTTCGCTGGGCTAGAGTGCCGCACAATCGGGTACGTACCATTAGGAAGACCAAATATCGCTTTATCGGCCGACGCGAAGCGACGTGGCTCCGCCTTGAAAGCATTTTTAATGGAAAAGATCCTTCTAGCAGTACTAGCAACTTTCACCCAACCTCTCGCTATATTCTCATCCTAGTGGCCAGTTGTCTCTCTTCCTGTCAGCATCTCCTCACTCTATTCAGACGACAACTTCTACGCGCAAGGCTATCGACTATCGATTTTGCAATTTTCTCGCCTGCGACAAGCCCCGATACAAGCTGGTAACAGTGAAGCGTGGAGAGCGATAATTGATTAATTTGTGGTAATCCAGTCAGCCCGGCATTCACCCTTCCGTCTTTCCTCCGTACACATGGTCCTGTATAATCCTGAAATTCAACACTCCGAAAATGTAACAATTGGGAAAAATGTGTTGTATTACATGAATTATGTTGTATCGAACAATTTTAGATTTTATATTGGAATGTTATATCCACTTTTGTACTTTTTATATTTTGGCGAACAAAAGGGAGGTTTCCAAACGTGAAATCTCGGATCTTAATGAAACTTATACCACAAATTGATATCATAAAAATATTTGACCCGTATTTTTTTTCATGCTTAATCGCATATTTAGGGGTTGACAATCAGCGCAAAATTACGTTTTTTTAAATATCTTCCAAACTAAAAGAGATAAACTCAAAGTATACATTGCAAAAATTCGTGGTTTTTTATAAGCTACAAAACTGCCCAAACGAATTTTTTATACAGGCATTTGTTTTTGTTGTATCTCGATTTTTCATACGTTTTTTAATAATTTTAGTACTAATCATAATGGTATTTTTATCGCTCTTGGTAGGATTGCAGGGTAGATATTTCCCGAAACTACGGATATAATAGATTTTGCAAATTTGAATTTTAAATCAACAATATTGTAAGGTGTTCGTGTCGGAATATTGTTGAAACTCTTTCCACTTTGGTTTCCCAACATTTTCTAAAGAGTAAGCATCAGACACCAGTGGCAGACGCATATAATCAATCGCGATACAGTCCAATAGAAGTCTCCTTAACAGCGAACGATTTAACGAGCGTATCATAATCCTTCATTAAAATGCGAGCGTCGTTAAACCGGAATATTGCACGTCGAATTTCGTGAAATTTCGGTACCTCGCGTATTCGCAATTACCCCATTGAGATGCTTATATCGTTCGATCTGTCTGGAAGGTACGATCGCAAATACGCTCAATCCACTCTAAATGTCACTGTAGACGATATTAATTTTACTAAATGAATCATACGATTTCCAATCGATTAATGAATCGTCTATTTGTAATTTGAACGTAGTTCGTAAAGGAGTTTCTATGCTAAAACAGTTTAAATAGTGTGGTAAAGTAATCCGAGTTAAATAGTTTCGAGCTGAAACACGACACTTGTGCCGAAACTATATAAGCGCCATAAGAGTAACATTCTATTAATATAATATATTTCACTTATAACAGTAAGCCCTTAGTGGAACGTTTGTGAACTTGCCGCAAGCAGGCAAACGGGGCTATCGACTGGGCCACAGAATGACCAAAGTTACGATTAGGTGAGCTCTAACTAAACAACCTTTCGGTAGCTAAGTGCTGGGGGTCGGCACCGAACGTCTATTATAAGTTAATTTCGAACGACCAACATGACGAACTCTGCATTGCAGCAACATTTTCATCGGACTAGACTCACTGTTTCCCCAATAATTTCGAAAGCTTTAACCAAGAAAGTAGATTCGTTAAAAGCTTTATATTCTATATGGACTGAAATAAGTAATAAGAAAATCAAGCTTCATATTCTGGGAATAATGTTAAGAATCAGTATTGTTGTTTTACATCTCATTTTCAATGAAATTTATACCTGAGACTATATATTTGGTAAATACCAAATAACAGAATTTTACAATCGTTTTTATTCAAAGTTTAATCACGCCAAGAGATATAGAATTACCGTATACGTCTAAAGATCGCAGAGAGCGAAAGAGCACAGAGATCTGGGATCACATTTAGGATGCACACAAATGGCTCCAGTTGCAGTTGTTGCTCGTAGGGGAGTAAAGTCGCGCGAATAGATTCGACAAAATTTCCCTTTACGAGCGTCTTTTGCACCACCTAATCCCGCTACTCGTAAAACTGGCTCTTACCAGTGCTGCTCTCCTCGGGCTGCTGAATAAAAGACGCGACTCTGCGCGACGCAAGATTTCAGTAGAAAGACAAATCAGTTTGTACAATGTTGCTATTAAAACTAGCTTCACTTTAACAAATAGGTATATTAAGTCGGGATCGACAAGGGTTTTTGAAAACGATGCCAAGTTATCAAAGTAAAGCCGGTTACGCTAGTAAAATTATCAAACCAAATGGATGGTCTGTGGTCTGACATTAGTTAATTTGCCTCTTTCAGAGCCTACCGCAAACACCAGCAAGCGGTGTCGGTGGAAAAGGAAGCGGAAGCGCTGGCGCTGCTTCTGGAATGGTGAATGGTGCTGGTGCGGATCATCAGGACATTCGTGACGGTGCAGCTATAAATACCGAACACGTGAGTCCACTGCAACCTTAAATTTCAATAGAATATTCCCATTCTTTTCTTACTCACTCATGGACTCCTCTTATATTCATTACATCGACATTGATCATTGCAATTTTTAAACTTAAATAATAATAATGGAAAAAGCGTTAAAAAAGAAGAAATGAATCTCTTGGAATTATAGTTCACACGTAGTTCTGAGAGATCCATTACGATCGAAATTGATTTTATTATCCGTATTTCGAACGACAAAGCGCAGAGTGTGCACTTGGCGCCTCGAGTAAGAACAACTGACACGGCTCACTTCTCGGCGACTGATTTCGTTACTTCTACTGGGAATTTGGTAGAAAGTGGGCTCAAGATAAAAGTTGGAGGTTGAAAGAGGGTGAGTGAGTGATTCAGCGCGAGCGAGCATTGTTTGCTTGCTTTCGCTCTATTTCTCGAGCGCGGCTTTTGTGTCGCGGGGCTAGTGCAGTTCCTGAGAGAAACAAAGAAAATGACTGCGAGAACCGGAAGAGCGAAAGGGACATTGGCATCCTCGGACGCCAAGGGAAATCTTCGCAATTACACCCGAGCCAAGTAACTCATACCGCGACCTCGTATACCCCTAATCGAAAACTTGGCTTTTCAATAGGCACTGTTACACCGTGCAATCCCAAGAATTCCATAAGGACTTCCTCCTCGAAATTCTGACTAATACAATTCCTCTTAAAACGAAAAATTCCAATGATTAATTATATTACTGCTCTTGAAACGGGTTGATAGTTCCAATGAAATTTCTTACTTTCTCGCGAATTTCCAATCTTCACGTTCCTTGGAAATACTTTGCTCGTAGGTTGTTACTTTTTTTACTGTAGCTTTCCTGAGGTTTATCAATCGAAGTTGGTTTTATTTGTAGTCCACTTTCGGGGCGGAGTTGTAAAAGTTCTCGCAGAGGGAAGTAAAAAAAAAAAAAATAAGCCTGAGGAAGCGCCTCGACGCGAACCGAATAAGAGGAAATCGAAAAAAAGCCACTTAATTAAAGCGAGCCACCAGTGAAATCCATGGATCCTGGCGGCTGGAAAAAAGAGCAGGCAATTCAACTTCGACTTCTCGAATTGTACACACTAAAATGCAGGTGGCTGCGATATATTTCTTCCGCGCTGTACTCTTCTAAATAATCCTGCGAAAAGCACAAACGATTCTAAGATTATTACATTATTCTTATAAACTGTAATCACAGTCTATCTTGGAAATATGAATCAATCACTCAACGTTTCGATCGAATCGGAGACTTTCGAAAAAATGGACAAGAATATCCCTTTAGATTTTTGGGAAAAAATCAAAGAATCGAATCGAGAGAAAACTGTTGGACCCTATTCTATGACTAAAAGCCAATTCGGAATTGATAGTAAAAGCGTCGAATATTCAAGGTATAAATGGCGATCGATAGTCCATCTGTTCCGCTACGATCGTTTCACTAGTGTAACTGTAGAGAAGACGAGTCTTAAAAGTGACACCTGCGGGTTCCAGCGTTACAATTCCACATGGTCCTAATAAATAGTGGTCCTTTATGGTTCATCTATATATCGTCAAGAATTGGCAGAAAAAAGAACGAGAGAGTGAGACTTGCAAGGAGAGGCGTGGTGGCACAATTCTATCGTAAATCGGCCGAGTGTATCTGGAATCCAAGAATTAAAGCGATTAGTTCCGAAGTTAACCATTGTTCGGGCCAGCCCATCAATCCGGACAGAGAGCGATTCTCCCTTCCGATTTTCGCGCGTCGATCCATTCGCACGGAATTAAAACCTTTATCTGCGTCTCTCCGCTTGCCTCGTCGGACTCGACGAGCACCGGTGAAGGACTGTGCCGCTTGCCCGTTCGTTTCGAAATGTCCGCCACTGATAAGCGACGCCAATTTTTTCGGATCTCTTCTTTTTCTTTGCCTCTTCTGCTCTCCGCGTTCTCGGCAAGAACTTCTTCCTTTTGCTCGACGACTCTCTCCCTATCTGTCGAGTAGACCACTTCTGTTCTGGGACACTGCGTCGGGATGATCGAATAACTGTGAGAGTAAAGTGAATCTGTAATTTTTTAAAAGTATCTCAGGAGAATTGGGAAAATTCTCATGGATCCAGTTTTTCAAATATTTTATTGAAACTGTTCTAATAATGTAGTATGAGATTTTCATGGTAATATTTTTTCGATATGTACTTGTCTATTACTCTTTTACCTTTGACGAACGCGAATATATGATTATTAAAAATCGATGATGAGTTTCACCATTGAAATTGCTTAGTAATATTACCAGCTTATTTTTATTAACGGCCCTCTTTTGCCTGTGCTCTGTCTATTTTATTCGATTGCACCATTCATACGCGCGTACCATTTTTCCACGAGCAATCATGCGCATATGGTTTTTGCACTCACTCTCTCTGTTTTAGCTGGGTCAGGAGTTCCTCTTTT
Organism: Trypoxylon attenuatum; assembly: GCA_963989405.1. Lineage (NCBI taxonomy): Eukaryota > Metazoa > Arthropoda > Insecta > Hymenoptera > Crabronidae > Trypoxylon > Trypoxylon attenuatum. Next base: position 15,724,630 of record OZ022491.1, read on the forward strand.
TTTTTTTTTCTATTTCTCTCGGTGTCTATCGATTTACATGAGCCAGCAAAAAGGGCCGCACAATCGCCGATATCTATTCTGACTCTATGGAATCTATAATCGAAATCCGAGACTGAAAGCCAGGACAAAGAAGAATGGAGGCTGATACGCAAAATCAAATATTTCGTCTTCGATTTTGCTGAAAGGCAGAAAATAGTTTTAGGAATTCGGTTCAAACGTTTACGTAAACTTCGTCGGTTACTTGTTATTTTCTGAAAGTAGATCGAATCGGTAAATAAATTCCTACTCTTTAATTTATACAAAGGACATGAAGTTTGCCACCTGAAGCTTCGCTATTTTCTGAGAACAAAACACAATACCGTGTACAATCTACATTCCATTTGCTTCGCGTGTAACATTTCGATTGACTTCTTCTCGACTTCCATCTACAACAATATCTGCAATCGCGAGAAAGTTCTTTCAGTAAAGAAGGGAAACCAAGAAGGAAGTCGTCAGAGAACAATCGTTAGTCTGGCGCGCACTGACCTCAACACAAACCAACAGCAGAAGAGTCGAATGTTTTTCGCTTGACCGAAGAGTAATAACGTCAAACAAGAGAAGACGAACAAACAGTGTCTTTGGAACGCGCGCCTGTTAAGTAGAGCATACCACAAACAGCGAAAATAAGTCAGGCTCGTCGTATCTTTCGCGTAATTATCCCTAATGCGAGGCCTTTTCCCCTTCCCGTTTTCCCTCGTACTCTGTGTGAGTCTGCTTCCTTCCGTTCGAAGTGAAGAAGAAAGAGATCTGAAGAGAAGAAGCCTAAACGCGAGAGAAAGAGAAAGAGAAAAAGTAGTAGCAGCGAACGGCCGGAAAATTAGTCGACGACATTCATGGTAACTTGAAGTACCGTAGGACGTCGTCTCCATCTCGTCCGAGCAGCCACCTAGTATACGTACTACTTACATCGACGAGCGCAACGTTATGACCACGAACGTTTTATTCTCCTCGGAGACTTGAATACCACTAGGGAAAAAACTAATTCCGTAATTGCGATTCAAATTTTCCTCGAGGAACCAACCCACACCGCGTCTCTACCACAACCGCGCCACGCTGTTGGCTGGTTGGTTCATTCTTCCTTCGTCGCTCACGCTTCCGGTTGCGCTTGTGCTCTCCTCTTCAAGCAGCGCCTCTGTTTTCCTTTCCGAGGCTTTTCCCTCTTGAGCGTCCAACGGGCTTAGACTTTTTCTTGACGTTCTTAGTTCCCACTTTCCTCTGGAGTCTCTCTTTTTCTTTACTTTCTTCCTTCTTCCCTTCTCTCTTCCTGTCTTACTCCCCTTCCCCTCCAGTTTCTGCTCTTGGTTCGACGACGCAAGCTGCGATTCCCTCGGGCGTTTCTTTGGCGACGTGCACGGGTGATGCATTCGGGGTGCAATGCAGTCCTCGCTTGGTGCTTCTTCTTCCGAGGGCTACGCAAACCCGCTACCCGGGTTCCTGTTTAATTTTTTAGCCCGTGAAATTGGGCGCTTCTACTTCACCCTAGTATAATGGGGACATCAAATGCATCCGGTGGTCCTATGGCTGCTTCTAAATTTTGGGAATAGGAACTGCTTCTCACGCTAATATTACTGTAACGATGTATTACTGACACAGAAAAGATTCATGGGATAAAAATTCTGTTATTTCGCTTTTCGAAAAAGTTTTCACTTCTTGTCAGCAGTCAACGTTATTTTTATCATAAAGTACCTGACAGGTGACGCGGAACAGCAGAAAATCTCGGCTAGCGCAATGTCTGATATACTTTGGGGTATTGTACGTGTGTGTATGTTCATTGTATAATATTTGTGTTTCAATTTTCTTAAAAGCATACTAACAAGTCCTCCTGACAAATCCAACAATTGTAGTGAATAAGCGAAAGTAGCAGGGTGAGATTAGAGTTGTAAGAAACGTAATTGCTTATCTTAATGGGCAGCGAGGAAAATTGCAGCGGAAATATCCAATAGGAGGCTTTTCTACTTGTTACTTTTGATTCTCAGAGAAAATTGTGAGATTCTGTCAAAAGGGAAAATAAATAAGACCTTTCCCGGCTTGCGGAACTTTCACGTCGCAAATCGGATGCACATTATGCTAATCCCACTGCACTCGCGAAGCTATCTCTCGTGTCATCGTGGAAAATTGTTCAGAGATATCAAAGCGCCGGTCTTAATCCTCATTTCCAGTGGACCCTGAGCACTTCTTTTTGCGATGGTGGCTTTGCCTCTTCTGCCTATGCCGTTTGCTCGAAAAATCATGGGAACGAAACGTCAAAATGGGGACATCCGCTAAGAATGAAAGTTTGATTAAACAGCACCTCAGAAGACTAACAGCCATCTTCCTTTTGTCTCGACTTTTATGCAGCAAGCGTAAGGAACAAAGCTAGCTTTGCGCTCGTAACAAATCTGGAAGCAGATTAATGCCGTAATCGCGCTAATATCACAAAGAAGTATAATGTTCTCGCGAACGGTCTCGAGTCTCAAAGTGAGCTTCGCTGTCTCTTGACATTAAATAGAATGAAATCCACAAAATTTTTTAATTCCGCTGAGTATTCGATTCACAAATCCACTTCTCTGAATTCACTTTTTATCTGCATTTCTGCCGCGATTTGTCGTTTTAATTCCCAGCCAATTCAAAACTGATTGAATATAGAGTACCAGACAAGAGGGACGCGCACACGCCACGATCACTTGGATCCAACGATTCACTGTGACTGAAAATAAAATTCCCCCGACGCGTGTGCGTCGATACCAACATCGGCGGCGCTGACAACTCGAACCTAAGCGAGCTCCATATTTCATGAACACTGTACCCGCATTCCGCATAGTACAGTGTCGCGTCCGATCTATTAGAAATTGAGGCGCATCCGTGGCGCCGTTGAAAAGCTTGCCCGACACTTTTGACAGAAATTTCCTCGTCAATATACAACCGCAGAGTGGATACATCGTCATCGTATACTCAACCCTTAAAAATTCGAACCACTATCTAGACAAGTCTATCTACCTCTCAAACATTTCAACTTTCTTCTTCTTTACTTCACGAATTTAGATTTGTATTCCTGTCCTCTCAGTTTCACTATATTTATACTGCATTCTTATTGCCTACAAAAGTCTCTGCCGTGGATTCAATAGGAAATATGGCAAATTACATTCCTAATTCCAACAATTACAAAAACTACAAAATTACAAAACTCATAAAAGTTACCTAGCAGCTTAATTACACTCATTTCACTTTTAAACAGTAAATTAAAAGTCAGCAAGCTCCAATGTAATCTTATTGGAAAATGCGAACACGATCAAAGGCACACGTAGCAAACCATATTATTAATTAAATTCGTACGGTCTAAATATCGATTTTTGGCCAGCTATCAATAACGTGCGAGTTGGCGAGCTGAGTCATTACCAGGCAAGATTGGAGGGCGTTAAACAATTTCGGGGGAAAAGCCGTCGAATAAAAAATGCAGATGAAGGCCCATTGAGAGGACACAAAGAGCGCGAGCTGCGAGTAGAGCGGGGGTGTCCATCGGACAGGTGAAAAATTGTAAGCGGCCACGCGGAGTCGCGAAAGTGGTAGGTGGATGGGTGGTTCGAAGCGTTTTATTAAGCCGCGCGCACATAAAACCAAGGGGTGACCGTCGGAGAGAAAGGGTTGCTCGGCCAGGTCGCTCGGTAGCATGCGGCCAACGAGGAAACACAGACACATATAGTAGCTATAGTGCGCCAATGAAAGGAACGCGTGCGCGCGAGAGAGAAAGAAAGATATATATATATATAACAAGCAGAAGGAAGAAAAGAGAAAGGAAGACTCGACGCGATATAACAAAGGGTTCTGCCAGCCGACTCTGAATTCACCTTCCCTCGAGCCTGCCTCGTTTCTACCCATTTCCCCATCGCCCACCCGCTCACCGGCATTTTTCTTTCGCCCCGTTCTACGGGGTGCTTCTCCTTGACACCCTATCAGCACCGGCGATAACTCGAGAATCGTCGACGACCACAATGCAATTCACTTTGCCCGGCCGCAACGCCAATGCACCGGCACGAGCAAGATTTCGACCTATGAATAATTCTTCTATCGATGCACCCGCGCAAAAGCATCGTGCTACTTGTCGTATTTCCAATAGATATAGCATTGACTCTCTCTCTTGTTTCCTCGCTCTTTCGAAAGAGGATACTAATTTACTTGGGATCACTGTCCGACAGAGATATCAGTTTTTTTCGCGAAAAGTTCACTATTTTTTGACTACTGACATTTCTTAGTTTAACAGGATCGCGGGGTTGTGAAAAGCTGAGGGTAAACGATACCGTGGTTGGTCGTTTCTACCTTCGAAATGTGAAATCGTGTTGCGGCTACGTACATACGTGACACGCGTTTTAAGTAGCTCGAAACTTTTTGACATGTTTCCCAGACACCCCGTGTGTAACGTGAAAAGCGTTGGAAAATGCTGCTCTGCTGCCACTGTGCACACGTTCGGTTCGCGTATTCAGAGGTGACCGCAGCGCGTACGCTTTATTAAAGTGCGAGAGCAAGGGACTTAAATAGTCCGGATAGACTGCAAGTATTATCGTGCCCAGATCTTTCGGGAAAGATACGCGATTTTTTACAAATTACGATAGAATTTTATTAACCATTAAATCCAAGTTTGCTGTTAACAAAATGAAATATTTCCCTATGCTTTGTCTCGATTTGTTAAAACAGTGTAAAAGAATAGATGAAAACGCGACTGAAATTTTACAGCTAAAGAAATTTAATTATTGCGTTGCATATCAAACGGATAAGCTGTAGTTTAAAGTATTTCGATGTAATTGACTTATAAATAACACTGTCAAGCTTATTCCATGTTTGATCTATTTTAACACTGTAGTTTACGTTACGCAACCCAATTGTCCAATTTGAGCGTTAAAGTCGGAAAGAAAATACGAGATAGGCAGAAGGATTTTTTTCGCCAAAAAGCGTGTGAAAAAACTCGTTACACCGGAGGAAATTCGATGCGACGTGCTTTTATACTGTCGCTCTTAAACTACAGTCTCCTGGTGCATTGTCGATTTGCACTTCGTCGTCCCTGTACCCCTCCATTTCCGAAAATTTGTTATCGTGATCACTTCGACCCTCGTTCCATCCAATTTCCTCGAAATGGAGCTGCTGCAGGCTGCCTGCTCCTGAAGCAAACCAGCGTCCATCGTGCGACGCATCCTTTCGGCACGGTGACTCAAATTGCCGTGGAAAATACGAGCAAACTGCACTACCATACTTTCAGTTCCGCGCTTGTACCGTAAAAGTCCTTCATTTCGCAATGAGACAAGAACTAAAACCTTTTAGCTGGATCAGAGAACGCTTAAGCTATTTTGTACAAAAGTTTTCTACTCACCGGATCATGCAAAGGTAGCAGCAGAGCGTGAATCAGGTTCTTTGAAAGAAATAGAAAATTCAACACATTTTTTAAGATTTGACATACAAAGTTGAAATGCTTTAAAAGCAACAAAATTAGTTCTATGTTCACTGAAGTCGTTTGACTTCATAAATCACACATTTGACTTTCCCCTTGTTCTCCCTTTTTATGAAGTCTTCTCGACTGTTAAGGGTGGAGTTTACAAATCTTCTCAGGAAAACCAGGAAGCGACGCTCTTATTTTTCTTGAATTCTCCGGACCAATGTGGCCAGGTATTATTCAAATCCAAGAGCTTAAACAGATCAAGTTATGAATTCAATTATTGCTCCTTCGAATGATCCACAAAATGTGATCTGCATCCGGATCCCAAAATCGGCGGCATAAGTCGACCATTTCAATATCTCACGCTCGCGGCACGTGCGGAGGATTTTTTTTAGCTCACCGACTATGTGGAGAAGCCCTTTTCATTAAAAAAGTTTCCTACGGGCTCGTAAATTCCTTGGGTGCTGAGGGGATAGTAGCCTGTGTCAGCGAGAAGGGCGTAGAAATGACAGTTTTTATTTGAGACCAGGAGTTAAACCGACTTTACTGAATTAATCAAGAGATTCCTTCTCCACTGTCGCCTTCGATTTGCCTGCCACAAAATAAATTTGTCCCGTCAGTTAAATTTGTTCCTGTCATGTTTTCACTGAATATCTCTTATTTAACGCTTATCCGAGAGCGCCTAAGAAAGCTGGATTAAAATCTGGATTAAAATTAGTTGATCCTTAATCTTCTGATTTCTAACGATAAACTTCTCGGATCCAGTTGTCAAGTGTATCAATAAATCATCCCTGTCAGAGTCAACATAAGATAATATAGAAGTAATAAATTTGGCAAATACACCTAACACGAATCGCCACTAAACTTTTGAGAGCTGACGTTCATCTTGATCGAGATCATAGGCGCAAAAGGTTTTCAGACTAAAAAATGAATGACCCCTAATGGATCTCATTCGTCTCGGTAAATTTTATCCGGTTGCGTTAGCTCGATCTTTATCTGGATTTTCCATTATTTTTCGATCGCTCATTATAAGTGGCTGTTGTCCATTTCGAGAGAGGTAACTCTTCGCAATTTATCATCGCGGTTTACTCTACTCAATTAGCAGTATTTATACCAATGATATATGTATGTGTAATACGCTGGACGAAAATCTCTTTTCAGACCCTTGAAATACAGCAGAGTAAAATATAATAAAGTGCCTGGAGATAACCTTTTAATCCTGGAATTAAAATATAGCTTGAAATACATGAAAATGAACCTTTTAATTTAGAATATTTCTTCACAAGGCTTTGTGAGGTAATTAAAATTTGTAGAGAGTAATAATACATCGAAATGACGATTCCTGTGCACACAGTGAGAAAAAGACGTACTGTCGACGGATACGTTGTGCATTAAACGCACAATACCCGCACAATTAACTGCGTCGAGTTTGACAGAAGATTACTATATTGCGATTAAGCGAGACAAGAGGAACGAACCAACATAGTGAATGGACTACTCGAGACAAAATGACAGTAGTAGTAACAAGAGACGGGTCGATTTGAAAGACGAATGCTCTTCGTCTCGTGCTTTATTACGCGCTTTCAAAATGCGAGTCCTTCCCCAGTCGATTATAGCTAGCTGCTAATTACGAGAAGTTTCTTACCCTCTCCCAGCTTTCTCAGTCCCTTTTCCAACAACACCACCAGCCGCCGCGAAACTTTGCCCTCTCTCTGGTAAAGGATTAATTTACGCCACCTTTTTTGTCCCGTTATTCGCCAAAATGCTGATTAGATGAAAATCCAATTAATATAATACTCCGCACTTGTTAAAATTCCGCTTGGGTATTTTCAGAGCAAATTGGAAACCATGATTGCATATTGGCACCGCAGGGAAATTGGAAAAATTGGTTTTTGGGAACAATGTTGTTTAGCAAGATTAGATTACTTTATACATGTAGGTAATGTAATCATTTTATTAAGTACTTAAATTTCACTGATTTTTGGATTATTGTCCCTTTATCTCAACAACTTGGTTTAAACAAATAAACTGGATCTTAATTTATAATGATACTAATACACTGCAAGTTATTTTCTTTTTTCTTCTTTTCTTATAGAATAATAGTAATAGTACTGTAAACGTTAGAAATAACCGAATTCACTGATTGTGAGACGGACAAAGAGTCTTTGACGTTAATGAAGGTCTGGAAACAAAAACAGATCGGTATCCGTCTTCTGTAGCCACAGAAGTTCACAGTCGAGCAGAAGATATCTCGCTGCGGTGTAGTAGTCGATTTGGCGCGTGCTCGTCGAATCGCCTTTCGTTTCTTCCGAAAACATATTGGCCGCGTTCTTGCCGAGTTCAAATCGTTCTTGCTCACCAACGAGCCGCTGTTTGCGGCAGCAAAAAGGGGGAGTGAATTTACGCGAGATTTTTGGAAAGGACAGTAAGAGAGAAAAACATTGTAGCTTAATGCTTCACTGTTCTCTGTTTACAAATAGTAAACCTTGTACTGCAATGCAGCGAAAAATTCCAGTGCCAGTATTACACAGTTGCAAAAATATTAAACTCCGTTTTAAAAATAGACTCCCAAAAGAATTGCGTACGAGTTAAGCAAGTTTTAACACAATTACCTCCAGTGTTTTGCTAACACTAACATTGGTCCGAAAATGACCAGATTGATCGCGAATTTAATTGGCCTAGGTGAAGACTATATTAATTAATCACATGTAATTCGAGTTCGTTTGAATATAATTAGCCATCGATGTCCTAGCTTTAATATTTTTATTTCCCAGAAGAGAGTATAATATATTGCAAATAACATTCGACTGGGAATTAACTTTTGAGAAATTCGCTAAGAAAATTCGGGGGGAAATTCGAAGCTGAGAATGTGAACAATGACTACCGTACATTTGGCAGATTGTAATAATGGGTCTTCAAGCGGTATTTTCGCATGCTTCACGTGATCGAGATGCGCGATATATTCTACTGACGTTGAGCATGCTTTGTGCGAAACTGTCTGTTTAGAGTGCGTAGGTAGCGAAACAGAAGCTTCAGTTTGATATATGACCAAAGGAGTGAAACAGAGAGTTCGAGGGGTGCAACTGACACCACACTTATTAGTAGAGCATCTGTAGACTTCGCAGAACAATTGCATAATTAATTAAAAACGTCAGGATTTCATTCATATAATCCCACTAGACGCGTAGCCCTGACAAATGTAATCCTTCTTTAAAATTGTACGAGGATAATGATTGGTAATTCGCAAACCTATCGTGAAGTAATTGTAAAACCTCGAGTAAGCGGCTAGTCAGTAATGAGATCGTGATAAGTTGACGATGTGTGAATAATAAAACACGCATTGCACCAAAGGAGATGCGGTTGTCTCTACGTCATACTGGTTTAATTACATACACCGTACCTTATTTCAGAGCGTCAACGCCAGTGTCGCAGGAACCTTGTGCATGCGAGCCGTGAAATACGAGAGGCAAAGCTTAATCCTTTAAAATAGGTAGAAGCGTCTCGGTTGAATTTAAACCCTCTTTAAAACATACTTCTCAAGTCAGAAACATTGCTCGGAACGACGTCTGTGAAGTTAGCATCTCATTTTTTCAAAATACGGTTTCGATAGTAAAATCGACGAAACTATTGTTAAAACTAGTCAAGAACTGTAGAACTATGTGGGATACCACTTAATTACGCGGTTTATTTGTGAGATGCTGACATTTGAGATGCTAACTTCACAGACGTCTCAGAACGCAGCTTCTTCGTTATGCGCCCTTTAAATGCCCTAGGTTTTCCGCGCTTTAACTGGATTCATTTTCCACGCGAGACCGAGATAAGTGTAGAAGGGAAAAGCGAATTACCATTAAAGTCTAATTCGTGAAAACGCTTTTTCACGAAGAACTAAAACCCCAGAGATACCCCCCAAAAGATTTGAGAATCCAATGGCCGGTATACTATATTCTCGTTGCGAGTTCTGCACCGTCATCTCCTCCTAATCGGCTGATCCTGCTTAATCTTTTGGTTACAACGTTTTTTATTTACCTTCAGGGAACGATGATAAAACCTAGAAAGGCTAATCCCACTTTAACCCCTTAATCTGACTTCGACCTTTTCTTATTCACGGAAACTTCATATTTCCTGTCGGTCATCGCGAATTCTTCCTTATTAATTTGACTCCCTAATCTGCATAAAACAGATTCAAAAATCAGAGAAATACATGCTGGGATAAATTTTAATACATTTGATTTGATTAATTTTAATATATTTCCTAAAGAATTTGTTTCCTCTTCCAAAGTTTAATTGTTTACTGATGCATTGTGTGGTATTCTTTGTTCCAGGCACTGGTATACAGGGATGGGAACCTCGTGTCAGGCTCGCTGGAGGCACTAGTGCAGCACATGGTGCCGACAGAAGAGTATTATCCTGATCGCGCTTACCTCTTCGCCTTTTTGCTGAGCGCTAGGCTCTTCATCAAGCCACACGAGCTTCTCGGCGAAGTCTGCGCCCTGTGCGAGCATCAGCAGAACCTGAATGGAGAGGGTGGCAAGGTGAGTCCGGAATTGTGGCGGGCCACAAAAGCACACGTGCGCAAAAGGGAGAACTGGTGAAAGTGAGAAAACCTCATCGTCGTGTCGAGTAACAACCCCTTCGCTAACTTTACGACCATCCTCCACACTATCGTTTCAATGCTCGTAGAGAGTGTTTCCTCAAAAAGTGAAATTCTGGTCTCTCGTTAGTCACGAATTAAAGCCTCCGGGGATCCTTTCCTTCCTATTTCCGCAGCTTTCTGCTTCCACTCAAAATTTTCAGTCTCTTTGACACTAGCACCCTTAGCACCGTCTGCTGCAGTTCAGCCGCGAATATTCATTTTTTCGGGAACCTATTTCGAGAGTCTCCAAACTAGAATTCGCACTACTTTGACAAATGGGTTTTTTATATCTATATTCTTGATGTATTCGTGTTCCAGGAACGTCTACAGCGTTTCGTGCCACGGCTTGTACAGCTATTAGCCGAGTGGACAGAAACGTTCCCTTACGATTTCCGGGACGAGAGGGTAATGTGCCACGTCAGATCTATCACACAAAAGGTCGCGGCAGTAGACGCAGCGGCTAGGCAGGAGGTCTCAGCTTTGCTGCAGAACTTGCTACTCAGATTGACCGCCCTCGAGAGGTACGAGGAAGCCTTAGGCAGACTGGCAACCGAGGCTGCTACGGAACAGCTTACTCAGGTATGTCCACAATGTGATCCTTGTATGTACTTCTCGATTAATACTCTGACTCGATCAATACTCATCGAACAAAGAAAAGAAGTTCTCATGAATACTCTCAAAGTTATAAACAACATATTCTTTCGAGCAAAACTGTTTTTAACAAGAATTATAACACAGAGCTATTTTTATTATAATTCTCTTTTTCTTTATCGCCTTGTGTATTAACTTAGTTACGAGCTTAAATTTACTGAAAGGACTTCGAAACAGTAGATTGTCAAAAGCGAGTGGAGGCCCAGTGCCCAGTGCAGCATTAATTTGCAGATTGCAAGGGTACGGGTAGTTTGATTGAATTTCTTGAGTTCGCGACGAAATTACTCGGTTTACCGTAACCACATCAGGCATCTGAGAACTTCTACCGTAATAAACCGATAATATTCGCCATAGGGCCGACGCGGATGAAGCGCGCGTGCCCTTGTTCCCGTTTGACCACCTCGAGCCTGCCCTTTGTGCTCGTATTAACACGCGGCACTGTCAACACTGTCACGTACACTCCTGCTAGCCTATCGAGCTTCTTTGTGTCCAACTTGACAGGACTGGCGTGTATACAAACCTGTTTCAACAGTGTTTGTGATCGTGTAATCTTGGTCGCTCGTAACGTAAAAACTCATTGACTATTGGAGTAAAAAAAAAAAAATTCCTATTCTATAACACAATAACACGTAATTTCATCCGAATAAAGTTCACGTTTCATTCAGACGGTATTATTGCGATTATCTCCGAAACCTTTTCTTTATAAGTATAGATAACTTCAACTACCAATAATAACAAATACGTTTTAGTTGTAATGCTTAAATATTTGACTGAATTGTAGTTTGAAATGCGTTAGAAAACTCTAATTTTGGGTGGAACGTCTAGAGAATCGCGACAAACTCTTTGTCGAAAGTTTAATTGGATAGGAACTGTTTTGGCGGAGCTATTGTTAATCAACATACTAGAGGTATAAGGAGTTTTGAGGGTAGTAAAAGCCTCTCATCGGGCGAGTATACGTGCCGCAGGTTTCCAAGCTCTAGGTTGATCCTGTTTGCCGTATTATTCAGGTTCGTAGGGGGGCCATGGGGGTTTCTCGTGGCCGCGCATCGGCGAGCCGGTGCATGCGTGCACTTTGTGCAGTTAGTCTAACAGGGTTACGTAGTTTCCCAGTGTGCGAGAAACAGTAACTGTTCGGTTTAATTTGATTACCGGGCACCTATCTGCCACCGCGTGTAACACCTGCTAATAGCTAATTTGCAACTGCATTAGTTAGTTAAATATGCCGAGCCGCCGTGCGCGGCTAATCAGTACGAAATTGCGTGAGCATCCACTAGTGCACACTTCCATGCAGGATCGTTCAGGGAGTCCGTCGAGAAATTACCTGCTTTCGAATCGGCAAAAGCTAACGCTGATCCTATTCTATCCTCTCTGTTATTCGTTTTATCTATGATAGTCGAATACAACTCAAGCTTCGCGAATACAATAGTTATGCGCCATGATTTCAATTCCTTATTCGCAATGGTAACAATTACGATGTCGGTTACCGAGTGCTATAATTTAGTTGTTCTACGTGCTTGGTTATCAAGTCAGTAGTTTTTGTTGGATAACAGTGAGTAAGCTACTTTTTCCAGCAAGTGCAAACAGACACTTGCTACTTCTGGAAAAAGCAGAGGAGAAAATTTCAAGAACTGCTGCAAACAGTTAGATGTCGACTTTGAAAGGTTCGCCTAAGAAGGGTCCTCGAATTAGACAAGTTTCGAGGAAGAGTAAAACGAACAACACTTTCTACCTTACGACTGTTGGACGATGTTAGTAAATTTCTTGCGGAAATATTCAGAATGCACTCGACATCGTGGATCGTGTGCAGGAAAAACTGCTACTTCGGAAGTAACAACCGTGAAAATGACACCATTGTTTCCTAAACTGTTGAGTTTAAATATCTCGGAGAACATGTAGGATATTTTCGCGAAACAACGTCGGACAGCCACAGAAAAACACTGTGGAAAATCTGCAAACCTGAAGAGAAAAAGGAAAATCGTAAGAGGAAGAGAAATAGAGAGGGTGGGTTTATCGTCGTAGACGAGGAGAAGTAGAGAAGGTCCGCCTCTTACGAAAGCTCCGACTTATTAAACTAGAAGTTCGTCGCGCTTTTTGAACTCGTTCCTGGTACGTGCCGCGACGACAACTTTTTCCTCGAACTTTTTTCACGAGCGAAACGCAACTCGCAAGGCCAATAATGCGCCCTTAATCCTTCTTCTACCTCCGTTTTTTCCTTTTTTATCTCTCTCTCTCTCTCTCTTCCTCGCCCACTTCTCGTTCTCTCGCTGTCCTGCGTCTGCCTGCCACACGCCTTCACATTTTTTTTTCCGCCTCGTGGAAAAGTTTCGCGTGCTGCATCGGAAGTACACTTCACCGGCGATGTCTTATTGCGTTTGAAGGACGATATTATTAATACTTGCGAGATTGCACCTTCTGTGTTGGGACTGAGCTTGACATTTCAAAAGCCTCGCGAGAAACTCCTCTTTCCTCGACTGTTTAGCTTGCTCGTACTATATGGAATTTGATATGAAACGCGTTGGTGCTGTAGAAAGTGGCATCTAAAACCTACAAAGTTCAAAAGCTTAAATTGCTGGTCCACAGAGTAGACGACTACTTCATCAGATTGAATGAAAATTATTCTAGCCGTTTAATCATTCGTTTGTACACTTTAATGTGAACTTTGCCAAAATGACGTTAAAACTAAAATTACTTGCAACGTATCCAGCGATACGATAAGAAATAGTTCCTAACAAACTGATAACAATTAGGATATAAAACAAAAGTATCACGACCCGTGTTAGTAAAAATTTCTAAAAATTGAAAGTACGCTTCGAAACACCGCGCATTTTTCTATCCACTTCATGGAATTCCCTGATGCTCTTTCAACTCGTTGATTACGTGCCTCGAATCGGCAGGTCCGGCTTCCAACTTTTTGCGAAACACGGAGGAAAGCTCACGAGACCAATAATACGCCCTTAATCTTGTTCACGGGAGAAAAGTTTTGAGCGCACATTCAGCCACGCGATCGTGACTCTTTATTGCATTCGAGCGACACTCCTCCTCTTTTGGTAGCTTCCTTCATCGATGTTGGCTTCCTTTTCGTGGACTAACAGCCACACAAGACGTTCTATTAAGTGTTGCAATACGTATCGAATGATACCATTCACCTTGATCTGTAGCCATAAAAGTCTGACTTTTATGATGAAAAGTCGCGAACAAGATTCCTTCGAAAGATTCACAATTCACGAGTTCTTTTAATAATCGGAAAACTTATGATTTAAATATTTTACAAACATAAATTAATCGTGACCGTGGACGTTCGATTCAAAAGTAATAATTTTAACGACTCCAAAAGTAACAAATGGCCAAGTGTGTTCACCGCTAAGTAGCATTCAACAGCTCTTGCACCATTAACAACTAAAACAGACTGAAACGCTACTCCGGGGCGGGCACTGCAATCGGGGTTGCATTAATTGCTGAGTCAGCTGCATTTGTCGCACAGTAAAGTTTCCTCCAACCAAACGATAACATTAATCGACTCCCGAAACCGTATCAATTATTTTAATTAGTATCGAGCTAGCGAGTTGAGTCACATTATCGACAACGATATCAAAGGAATGCTGAATAATTTCGACAGTGCCGGTTGGAGTACAACAAGACAAGTATTTGTTCCTCGTTAAAGTCACTCGAATGCAACATCCAACTGTGAGTTCAGTGAAACTTGAACGTTTTTTGCGAGGAAAATAATTCGATGCGACGATGAGGCATCTCTCGTTATCCAGTACAGAGAAACACGACTTTTGATTATACCTTTTTGCCAAAGTGGAGAAACGAATGATAGGAAAAAAATTCGTTGTGAGGAAATGTCGTTGCTTACTAATGCGACACGTTACGTGCATAAACGTTGGCCCTGATGATAAGGATATTTTAATTAGCCTCGCGTTCTGATAATTGCTCTTGCTACGTTACTCACAGTAATTTGTAGGTACGTCGAGCCAGAAACAGATAGAATCTCCGCCCAAATGAACTCGGTAAACGAGCTAAACGAGACAAAGGTCGCATAATTAACATACTCTTAATAACTCTATTAAGTACCTCTTATTAAAAATCGAGAACTGCCTGAGAACACTTAACGATCTCTTAACACGACATAATATAATTCGTCAACATATTATTTAATATTGATAAACTTATATTATCTCATAATTTTGAAATAATTGTTTGCTAGAGGAAGATGAGTGAGAATCACTAACTATTTACTCAGTCGAAGTACGACTTGAGAATCAGGTTTAGCACGATAGAATGTTTACCTGTGGTTCTTCGGTCAGTATAAACGTTATCGTTCCCCAGACAACGTGAGTACAGTAGTTCGAAACTTGGTCCTAGTCTCAGAGCCGATTGTTCTCTCAAGCACGCCCTTAGTATCCCCGACACAATCGCTCTGGAGACAAAGCTGCATACCATAAATGCATGTCGAAAGATGAGACCGCGAAGGATATAAAATGAAGAAGTTAAAGACTATAGAATATTTAGCTAGCAAGAAGCATAAACGATATCGGTCCCAGTGAAACCAACTATTAGGCTATCCATTCTCCAACATGGCGATGAAGCCACAAGACCTAATTTATTGTTTAGTTAGCCATCACGATTAATTGTGATAGAGGAGAGTTTGTTGGCAGTGCTTAAATAATGGATGCGCTTCAGCCTCAATATACGATAATTACATAGAGCTCGATCACACTGAAAGCTTCACCTATATACATGTGTAGAATATGGGTATCGTCGAAAATACTGACATATGGGATATCCTCATATACCAAAGAACAGATACATACATATAAATGTTAGTATTAGGAATTGGTTGTCCCGGTCACAGTTGTTTTTAAATAGAACCGGATGCACTAGGAAAGCAATATCATGTTAAGAGCAAACAAAACGAAGAACATCGATGGTATCGGCTATACGGCTTTGTGCTTCACCTGCAGTTTTCCTGATTCGAAGCAACCTGACTCAGCTGCTCCTCGACACTCCAGAGTTGCTCGTTGATTTTCTTCCGTTTGCTCTCGATACGTGACTTCTTCCATTGCTGGCTCACTGATTCGCCCGATACAACGAGCTGGCAGAGTTCTCGAAAATAATCGGGTGAGTCTACATTCTGCAGCGGGCGGTCTTACTATTAGGACAATCCCGGATTCCGATGCTTTTGTCATAAAACTTTATTATTTGGAAAGAAGTTTAACGATCTTCGGCCAATCTTCGTCAATTGTACCAATAACTTGGAATCTTCCTACAGAATATTTAAAAATAGTGTCTTGATCACTCCGAGGAAAACCTGGGGACAAAATTACGTTTAATCGGATATTCGATGCTTCGGTGAATTTGCTTTTAGGATCAGAGGAGTAGTAAAAGTCGATGTTTTCTCAGACAGCCTCTCGAATCGACTTGCACTCTGACATAGCTTCCACTAGCTAGAATTTACGTAGGTTGGCTCTCTACTCGGTGATGATTCGATCAGCCACAGAATTCCAAGGAGCAGATGCTATCTATTTCTAAATGAATCACGTGTCCATACTGATCGCATTCGAACTCCCCAGAGGCTGTGGTTCCATCACGAGAGTCCCTACCTATCAAATAAAAGACTTTTGCTGAGTGCTTTCTCACGTGCTGCGATCAAGCAAATTTCCTGCATATGAAGTCGAACTTCCTCTAGCTTTGATGGACAGATTATTGATCGTAATTTCATTGTTACTGTGTTCTAAGGTATGGCCCTAAAGTTCCGATAATTAGAACCGCATAAAGCCGCATAATTGGAAGTTGCACCGCGAGACAGCGGAAAATACCAACTCTCGTTGAACTTTCAACGGCGAATCAACTTTCATCTGACCTTTTTTTAGTCAATAAGTTGAGTGAAAGAGGAGCGCAGAGGAGATAGCAATATTGCGAAAATCAAATTTACATTTAATAATCGAAGGATCGATCTTAAAAGGAGAATAGCCAGATGCTATGGTCGGCGACCTTTAAAATGCATCTTCTCTTGAGTGTAACGGCATTCTCTCTCTTAACGCGCGTTTCCTTTGAGGGGCCGGCTTTGACGTCAATATCGCCCCGATGTCGAATAAAAACCCGAAGCAAAGGTAAAATGTGCTGGGCAAAGGTAAAAAGTCTATAGGATTAAAATCAGGAATCTCAATATTCCTTGTTCGTTCGATTGAAAAATATTGTATACTCAGTCATTGCTTGTTTAATGATCCAAACCACTCGTTTCTTTAACAAAATAATAACTAGTTGCTTTATTAAAGTCAATCGATCGTGAACGAACTTTTAATCAAAAGAGATAATTTACATTCGTGGGAAGCGCAATTGGAAGAGTAAAGTTCAGTGTCATTGCAATACGGTACTTGACATTGTTTCTTGGCCAATACCAAGACGTAATTCTCTTTTCTCAACGTTCTCATTTCTTTTCGTAATCACTTCGAGAGTAACCCCATAAGACCGTTCTTATAAGGCTTAAGTACTCGAGTGTCCTAATACGAAACTCCCAAGTCGAATGCAATAAAAATTGTGCTGGAAGATTTATCACTAAACCGAATTACAATTTTTCTTTTGAGCTAATTCATGGATGATAATATTCTGTCTAACAATAGGATCGTTAATTTAATGCACTGACGCTGGTTCTCCTCCCTAATTCGTCTGGTCTGGCAAGAATAAAGACGTATTCCTCATGAGATTAGGGGACCGCGTAAGGAAATGCCGTTAGGGAATTTTCGTCTCGCGATTGCTCAATTATTATCGCAGGCCGCAATTACCGGCAATTTCCATACCTTTCGTTACAGCCTGAATAGCGGCCGGGTAATTACAGTAACTTGCTAGGCAATTATCTATACGTAATGCGAGCCGCGAGAATTCGCCGCTAATTGCCCTTTTCCACTCGACTGGAAGAAAAATGTTCGACGTCAATCTCACGGTATTCGCTTGTGGAGCGGTGAATTCTTTAAGAATCCCAAGATATTAGCTATTATTTAAAATCCTATTTAAAATTCACTTTTTACCTTAAGCTCTGTTTTAAATGGTATTTTATTATAATCATTTTATTACAACAAATTTATTTGCTACAATACAATTTTGCTTACTTAAACAATCAATTTAATTGCCACGATCCATTCATCAAATTCCCAGCATAATTAAGTTAAAAATTGTATGTAAAATTATAATCAACAGTTTCAGCTGACTCAATAATTCAATATTCGAAGATTGATTATTTCTGTGACGCAATATCAATATCCGTAACTAATGAACGATCTACCCGTCAGTACCATAAATCTACGTAAATTTGCCGATCGAGTTTTTACGCTGTTTAAATTGCTAAATGCGTTTAGCATTTTATTACACCCATTTTACAAATATGTATTTGGCGTTGAATTTTCTTCCGGTTTTACATAGTCGCTCGAAACATATTGTAGCACGTTGCAGCGAATGCAAATCTTGCCCGTGTTAAAAGTATACGATGAAAATGTACTTTTCGTGTACACAGCACCACTCGAATCGATAGTTTTAGGAGAACGTATATACCGTTCTTCGACAGCAGTATTCGCCAATAAATTCAAAGCCCTAATTCCTAGTTTTATTTGGCGCAAAAAAGCCAACGTTGTAGAATCTACTTTTACTTCGTATAACTGATGTAGACACAAATTACAATTTCGAAAGAATTGGAAATCCAATAGTATACGCTCTGAGAATCTCGAAATACAAAGTGAATATATTTTCGAGTTTTAGTTCTCAGGAATAAAATTGTCGAAAGGCGAAATAAAATAAATACCTGAATTTTCAGAAATGCTTCGAGACAATATTATATCCGACCTAGGGAGAGGAGACTATCACTAAAAGAATAATTCCGTTTTATTCCTACTCTTGCAAAGGCACTCTAGGACTAATTAAAAAGCGTAGAGTGTTTGTTCTAGGAGGGAAACGCCAAAGGACAGACACAGTTTTTATTCGACTCCCAGAGAGCTTTTGTTCCAGCTGGAGGAAAAGATTACAAAATCGTGACGGTTGAAAAAATGTAGGAATAGTTTCCTGGTAAACAGTTTCGCGGCAACTGTCCTTTAATCATGAAAAAGCGACACGGTACATGTCTGTAAAATAGATATCTACTGTCCGTTTACACAGTTGACTTTACTTCTGAGATTTCTTTCTGTAAAATTCGTGAAAATACTCAAGGTGTAGGATTTTCTCTGTGTTTTAAAGTTTCTAAATGGAGTTGTCACTCGGTTTTTTGCAGGTGGACATCACTGAGCTATGCCCATCGGCCACAGTGCTCGCTCAGCAATTAACCCATGTGGAACTAGAACGACTTTCATACATCGGACCAGAAGAATTCGTTCAAGCTTTTGCCAAGGTGCGACTTATCTTATTACTCAATTCTTTTCTTCGATTATTCCGATGAATAGAATGTTCAATTATTCTCTAATAAAACACCCCTGAATTGTTCCAACGAAACTAGATCTGTGAGGATAAAAAATAATAATCTTCAGCTTATAATTCAATTGAAAACAGATCGTTACTTCTCTATTATCGCAGTTTAAGTAGCAAGTTTTGCAATTAGCTGAGCGGGACGAGTATTCTATTCGAAGAAATAGTTAGAACGTATGAGAAGTTAACTCACTTTATTAATTAATTTGTGGCGATATTACTTTTATTTTTCGAATATTTGAATCTTCATGACTAAAACATAAGTACAGTTTTGTAGCTAGGGATTTTTTGCTTGTACAGGAATCTCCCCACTTGGAAACATCTTTCAAAGACATGAAGAAAACCCGTAATCTCGAGTCTTACGTCCAGTGGTTCAACAGGCTGAGCTATTTCGTAGCAACCGAAGTGTGCAAGGTGAATAAATTCCATCGTACTCTAATATTATATACTGTTTTCAAAGCGGAATACTAACAGAATTGTGTATTTACCTGTTTTTCAGCACGCGAAAAAGAAGCAACGAGTGCGTGTGGTGGAATATTGGATCGAGACTGCCCGCGAGTGCTTCAATATCGGCAATTTCAACTCTCTAATGGCTATCATCGCTGGTTTGAACATGTCACCCATCTCTCGACTCAAAAAAACGGTGAGTGTTTTTTTTAAATATTAATAGTACTTTGTTCACGGAGTCGAGTCCCCTTTAATATACATATATTACACATATCAATTCAAATACAAATATAAATATAAATACAGCTATCGACTAGAAGTACGAATACAAGTAAAATGAAAGCAGAAATTTCCAATTTTCATTAACGATATACTGACGATATCTATCAAGAAAATCTGATAATTTACAAAACTTGTTTACATTGAAAGATATATATTTTATTTTGCTAGCCAGTTATTAGTTACTTTATACACGTGTATAGGGTGAATTGATCGAACCTATCAATCGTTCGATCATTCTTAACTTTCCTCTGACAAATTGGCGCTCATGTGTAACGTGTAAAAAGTTGACCGGAACGTGGTCAACGGAAGTGGAAAATAGGAGTGTAAAAGTGTAGGACACCATGGTAGGGTTCGAAAAAATTCGGGAGTGCGACGGTGTCGACGGGTGTACAGTGAACACGCTCGTTTACACTGGCGGATAGAGGCGAGCCGCGGCAATAAGCGGCCTGTAATCCTCGCAAATCGAGCGTGACCAGTAGGACGAGTGGCGGCACCCATGACGAATTGCCCGGAATGAAATTTGCCCCTACATCTACCATTCTTTCCCTCTCTTTTCCTACTCTTCTCTCAACAATCCTCTATCTCCCACTGTCCTCTCCCTCCTTCGTTTTACTCAACAACCGAGTACCAAAAGAAAAATGCACGAAAAGGTAGGAGAAAATGAGAATGAGAAGAACGGTCGAAACGAAAGACATTGCGCTTGGTTCCCAATTAATTTTTGTGTTCCTAATTTACGAAGACCGCCATGATAAAAGAGGTACACGCGAGAAATTGGTTGGTGGAGTTAATTAAAAAGCTAATTGTTGACCAGACCCCGTGTTTCCCTAGCGGTGTCATTAGTTTCAGTAAATTGGGAGCACAATGATGGACCGATAGAACAATTCGTCGCTTGGCAGAAAATCATTAATTCATAATTTGCCTGAATAGCGATGGCTTTGATAGTGACTATCCCTGTGCAGCAAGCATGGAATTGATGTATATTAGAAATTCAAAGTAATATCTGTTGACCAGATTCAGTAACAATTAGATCAATATTCGTTTGAATTTTTTCATGAGATTCGCTAACAAACGTACGAGATTATTTCGCAAAATGCCGTTCAACCGATCCAATTTTTCATCTAACAACTAGCCCCAATAAAAAGCCGATTCCAGCCAATATTCCTCCCTCTCCCTTCCCTACGTTTACAGTTAATACCCGGAAAATCATAAATCCCCGCTGACACAGCACTCGCTTGCAGAAAAACTAATTCGTTAATACCCGATAGCGGATCACGAATGCAACTGCCAAATAGGATTGGAAAATATGCAAAAATTGATTAACACCTGGATATCGGAGGGATAATGCTGAGAGCGTAAGAACGTACGCGTTGAATCAGTATGTCACTAGTATTATGCGATCATCCATTCAGAATCGAATGATAAATATTTCCCTGTGTTTTATCGCTGTCAATTGGCAGTTTCTGGCTTGCAAAATTTCATAAAACAGTGCAATAATGGTAGGAAGCCGAGGGGAAAAATAACAACTGGCGGATGCAGTAAACGTATTAGTTGAGATATGAGCGAGGAAAGTTCCAGCATTGTATTGACAAACCGATTTACATGGAAATATTTCTCCAACCGAGCGATCTGTCTGCCTAGGTCCAACTTCATTGCGACCCGCTGATTAAACGAACTGCCAAAAACGAATGGTGGCACGGACGAATTGGCGGGGGCCATTAAATTAAATCAAATGGAATATTTCCTCTTTCTCCAACTTATTTGCACGGCAGCCCTCCCTCCATAAATAACAATTTCCATAAATGCCACACAGTGCTTCATTGACGCGAATGTTCTAATAAAAATACTGCCACCTCTGACAAATTTACAACGGGCCCTTTCTCGTAAACTCCCAAATTCATAATCATAATTAATGATTTTTTTCCCCTCCCTCCAAACGAGGGCGCAAAGTGGTGCAATTCAGAGAAATGGACGAAAATCCGTGCTAACGGAAAAAGTGTATAATAGGTTGAAGTTATCTGGCACGACGGCGAAACTCCGCGCCAATGGATATTTGGCAAAGTGGAAGTTAAACTGTTATATAAAACTACTTGGCAACTAAGGATAAAAATATCAAAGCGCGATCGATCTGCTAACTAATTGGTCCTTTCCGAATTCTAAAGCTAGTAGCTACCCTTTTTTAACGATTTAGGAAGATCCATCGTATTCGGAGAAAAGCACTTGGGATAATCCCAACATCAAGCATCTCGCATTCCCATTCCTGGAAATTGTTAACGTACTGGTGTATCGTTTTGAAATTATTATCCTTCAAAGGGATGAAACAGTGGTAGAATTCGTAATTGAGCCGACAGAATACGGCATGGGCAAAGAATTATTGATGAATTCTTCTCTGTGGTTGTAGTAGTAGTAAAAAGCATAGGAATTGGTTTTTGACATTTTGCTACTTCGTTGCTGCTCATATCGCTGGAAAAAACAACTTGGCGCATACAGCGATTAAGCACCGGATTAGGTAGCTAGCTCTCTGATTTATGTAGCCGATTTAATTTTCCATTCAGTCGATGAAACTATACACTTTGCGTTTACTGTGCTCTACATTACACAGTAAATCGTATTAATTCGCCATAAAGCCCCTCGTCTGAATTCATCAGGCGAGCGCGAAATTATTTAGAATAATAATTTAAAGGGCTGATGTATTCCATTGTCAGAAAATGGAACGAGATTCTCGATCATGAATTGTGATTCTTTGCTAAAATTGTTGTTCGTAACCAAGCAAATTAATCGTCTCTTGAAATGATTCATTATTTTAATTCTTTTACGCAAATTTTTTTTAACCATTATTTAATTTGAAATTCTTTCTTTCATAAGTCAAAATTGCGTTATAATTGTTGGAAAATTCTATCAATTTTAAATTTGAGGTGGCTTTTGAATAATTTAATTCCATCGCTGCATGAAATGAAGTAGAATATTTCGTTGAATTATTTCTTCTGGTTTTATCATTCACTATTCATGTAAATATATTGCATGTTTTTTGCCGATTTTTAATTCGAAGACGATCATTCCAGGAATGCATTTGATGCATACGCCACTATTCAGAGTTCATTTGCATTGGCCAGCTGATTTATACGCTATGCTGCCGCGAAATAATTCCGAGAACTATCAGCGGCCGCATGCTTCGTAATTTCCGTTAATGAAAATTTAACGCGCGCCACGACTCCAATTTAGCTTGCTATATTTGTGCAAGATCGCGAAAGAATTACTTGCGAGCTTGCGAATAAATAATCACGAATTCGGGATGTCACGCTCTACGGTGGTTGTTTTTGAGGGAATTCTGCTGTTTTGTTGAAGATTGAACAAAAACTCAACGCAAAATAACAACCAGTACTTTATGTTACTCGGTACTCGAGAATAGAGACGATTCCAAAGTTTCCCTAAAAACGAAAGAGAATGGACGAAAGAAGAGGGAGAGAAAAAAAGGAAAATTGTACGCTCAAGCCAAATTTAAGGTAGGAAACGTAGAGGGGAGCCAAGAAAAATCTATGTGCTCTTGGTCTTGACGTTCATATTCTCCAGACTCTGGCTTTAAAAGGTACCTTTTGAAAATTCACAACACAAAGAACTATTCAAGAAGTCTTAGAGCTTGCTCTTTCCACAAGTAAAGATGAAAGAAACCAAATCCCCATGAATATACATTCTTCCGGAATACGGGAAAATTAAACGCAACCAGCGCACCTTTTCCCAGACCAGTCCAAGAAGCAATAATGAAAATGAAGTACGCCACGATAGCTCTGCATATTCAAGAAAATGCACTCACACTGGCAATTTGGTTTTTCCGAATCACAAACATAGTTGCAATTCACAAATATCGTCAGAATTTCAAAATTGCTGATATATGCGAAACCGAGTACTTTCGAAATGTGTCACCTACTCGGTGAGAAATCGATACATCGAGTACAGAAATATTGTATATTGATAGTATACCTATATATTCTACATATGTATATTTAAACCTGCAATTTTAAGTGAACTCAGAATCACCGATCAACGTACAGTTCACTTGTCCATCGAACGCGAAGTTAATTAAAAATCTAATTAAGCATGACTAAATGATAGAATGCATCGAGCGAGCAAAATTCTGATTGCACCTTGGCGTATCGGTCTACCGAGAGTAAAGGATGCTAAAAGTATAGAAAGGATATTCCCGAAGGTTAATTTACCGCGAAGATGATTCGCGAAGGACAGCTACCTTGGTTCATCGTGAAAGCTCGTCTTTTCAGTCCTCAAAAAGCTAATTACATTCGTCCCCGTAACGATCCCCGATCGTAGCACACCGTGGCCTTCCAACCTTCCTTTGAGGTTTCTTCGAGATTGAATCAGATTACACCCACTACCACGATATTTTTTATCAAGCTTTTTCCGCAAACGCGACCTCGCTCAGATTGGAAGACGAATTTAGAAAGAATTGAGTCTTCCATACGTTATTTACCGTCTCCTAAATGGATCTCTCATTTAAATCTCTATTTTATTCCGAAAATCTTCTTTACAAGATATCCAAAGATTTTATTTTTTTATTATTAATTCAGAGAAAAGGTAGTAGCACTGTGTAATGTCTACTTTTCTTGAATCGACCAAATCTTGTAAACTGGAAAAGACTCAAAGTCAAATAGACTTTATTTCCGTGAAATCAGCTTAGAAATCTCAGAGAGTACGATAACTTCTAGAGTTTTGAGTGCAAAGAGTCAATTGAATGGCGAACAATAAACCGATGGGATTTCCGAAGTCAATATTCAATGTAAGGGTCGCGAAAGTTTTGCTGCTTTGTGGTACTTCACTCTATTGCTAGACTTTTCCTGGAAAAGTAAGAACAATAGTTGGTAATCACAGAGAGTACGCACCGCAAGAAATGGAATCAGGAAGCTTATTTTTCCGTGAAACTGGAAAATATTCTTTCTCAAATCTGCTATCACCATTAAGGTAAAGAAATAGCAGTCGCAAGTATATTACGTTGCAAAGTCAAGTAGTCTCGTCGTTGCGTCCACCGGGATAGTATATATCCCGCAGCATTCAGCTTCGTATTCCAGTTTTCCGTTCTCCAACTATTTTCCTGTTTTTTTTCCTCGCGAGTGCGATTCTCGCATTTCCCGAGAAATCGAATCGCGTCACGACGAGAAAAATGGTTCCCGTGGCGAGCTCGAGAATGTCCCTCTCGCGTCGTCGGCTTCCGCTGCATGGAGCCTTGAAATCCTCGAAGTTGAGAGACCTTCGTGTCTTTAAAGAATTCAGTCCTCGACAACACCCCCGTGAGAGGAGTGTATTTGCATATTCTCCCGAAACGCTCTCAATATTTCAAGCCGCTCGATCACCTTTCCACTGGAAATGATTAAAGCCTGCTCCTGCTTCAGGAATAAGGAAAATGCTGACGAAGCAATAGATGCCTGGACCTCGTTAATTGATTCTGCCCTCTCAATAACAGAACAGCCGTTTCCTATAGTCCAAACGAGATTCTTGTAGCTATAGAACATTCGATCCAGATTTTTATTCTAGTTCGATGTTACGGAAATTTAAATATATGCAAAGTCAATATTATAATTTAAATCAAAATCAATATTATAATTTAAATCAAAGTCAATATTGTTCGTCGTAAGATATCTTTATCTTCACGTTACCTTTTATACGTTGATTCAGACGTTGTTAAGAGAAATAAATTGTACGTCACTAATTATTGAAATGAAGAAAATAGAATTTCAGCCATTTGGCTTACAATTATTTCTATATCACATCGATACAAACTATCATATTCACATAAAATTAATTATGTATGATACAACATTAGAAAAATTGAATATATTTTTGCGTTATGGTAAAATGATCGTGCAAAGTATTTTATTATAAGTAAGACGAGTGGTTGCGATGGCACCAAATCGAGATCGAGCGTTATTTCCTGAATTAAAGCGTGTTCGCAGAGGAAGGCGCGACAAGTGGAATTAATTCCGGCGTCTGGGGGCATGTCGCCGCGCATTTTCGTCGTTCTCGAAGTTAATTCGGTTATTGCCGTCAGCAGTCCACCCTTGTGGTGCCCCCCTTTTCCTCTGCAAATTTAATTCAAGGCCCACCAGAAATCCCACCATGGGAAAACTTTCTCCGCTTTCAACCACCTTCAGCCTCACTTACGGCACAGAGATGCGACAGCACCACCACCCGTCCCTAAGTGTATGTAAAATATTACGTGACATGTGAAAGGTAGTTAGAATGAAATTATTTTCCTTGAATCCTATTCGTCCAGATGTAGATTACTTATTCGAGTTTTCGAGTAAGAGCAGCCGAGTGCATCTGTCAGTTAACCGACTCCCTGCTCAAAGAAATTATCTATCAATGACGGATTTTGGTCAATAGGATATTACGGACTTTAATAACAATCTCACCAGAAGCCACTTAAATCTATATCCACTCTCCCATAAAATACACCTGCAAAACTCGTTCAATGACAGCATCCACCGGTCGAGAAATTCGGTAAAAAAACGTCCTGACCAACTACAACGATCCAAGCGAAGTAAGAAGACCACGAGGTAAGAAGTGGAAGCAAAAAACGTCCGAAACTTCTTAGAAAGACGCTTACGAGCGGTTTGACAAGCGAGCGAAAAATCGGGGAGAAAGAGGGAAAAGGGATGAGGAAACGAGCAACACAAAAATAATAAGAGTGGACGATATAAGTGTATAGAATAGCTGGAAAAGGCGATTAAATGTGGGCCGAGTGGACAGTAAAAAAGAGTCAGGAAGCTCAGAGTTGGGAAATAGCGATATCTATCTAGCAGACCGTGTAAACGGTTGATAGGATCCGATGTATCGAAATGAGAAAAGGGTATTGAGTTGAAAGCTGCGAAATCAATTCGATTGCATTGCAACTTGATGTTCATGTCAAATGCACTTATTGTCTGGCAGAGTCACAATCCATTGGCTTTGACTCTCCCGCTATTGGCGGATTTCTAAAACTGAAGCAACGAATGAAATATGGCTGATGTTGCTCTTTCTTTAAACCAATCGGCTCTCTCTTTCTTCAAATTTCATCGAACCTCTGTTTAACTCTCAGAATATTCCACAGTTTGTTCAAAAGTAACCAATAGCGACTTTGACATGTGAGGAAACAATTCTTGAATAAAAGAGGTTTTCTAACCGAGCATGCACTTTCTGTTTTCAGTGGTCAAAGGTTCAGTCAGCCAAGTTCTCGATTCTGGAACATCAGATGGATCCAAGCAGCAATTTCAGCAGCTATCGTAGCACCTTAAAGGCAGCCATGTGGCGCAGTGCCGGTGCTACCGACGAGCGACAAAGAATCGTCGTGCCCTTCTTCAGCCTTTTGGTCAAGGATCTCTATTTCCTGAACGAGGGTTGCAGCAACAAGTGAGTAAAAAATCTTCCTACAACCGATCATATACGACGCAATCTCACCTCCTTACGTGTTCCTCGGAAAATCTGCTGATATTTGACCTCGAGAGAATAAAAGGACGTTTGACCAATCGATAATTCCGCTTATAAGTCTTTTCCTCTTTTTTTATTCTCTCGTTGTTCCTTGCTCAATTTGATTGTACGCTGAATTCTTGTAAAATTAAAGCTACCATCGTGCAATGCCAATCCTAATCAATCGTTGATTTAAATTGCATTAGCAGCAGAGTTAAAAATACTTGACGGAATATCTTGTTAAGTGTGAATCCCGATAAACCTTCTATCCACATTAAAATCGGATCGAAACTGGCGATAGATAATCGGCATAGTGGACAGAGGAAAAGGGAGAACTTTGCCTTTCGTCGGCCATACTTTTAATAATCCAACTTCGCCGACTGCAAATCCAATTTTAAACTATCCATTAATACGTAAATCCAGTCCAATCCAACGAGGTGCTCGAGGAAACGAGGAAAAAGAGAGAAAAAAGGGCGAACGAGCGTTGGGAAGTCAGCAGCATGTCAAGGAATAAAGTTCTAAGTCGGAGACGCCTGTAAACTCATTTAACTTGCGCGTGAAAGGCAAATAGTTAGAGAAAGCGTATCCTTCGAGTTTCGAAGAGGATCTTTGATTTCAATCAGTGCTTTCGTATGATTTGTTGACACTTTGATTTTCGCTACGCTACACTAATTACAAATGGCACTTTTTATATTTGCCAATTACTTACTGAAAAAAAAACATGCGACTTAATTTCGACTGTTGTCAATACTTTTTCCATACGATTTTCGGAATATGACGTTTTAGATTTGTCTGCAATTTCGTCAGAGAACGATAAGAATGAATACAAGCTAAAATTCCTCTGCGAATCTGTAATCTTATCTTATCGATGAATTTTGATAGATCCTCTTTGCATTCCCGTGATAAGCAAAATGCTTCACACGCAACAATGTATGTCCTGAATGTGAAAGTCACTCACTCCGTAACATATGTGCAAGAAAGTCATAACAGACTCCATTACGCTTGAAAGAGAGGCTCATTGCGTTTAAGTACCGAGAGCTCGCGGAGAAGCATATAACTCATTGTCAGTGTTAGCGTAAAAGAGGTAGGATCCGTGTAAAAGCTATTTCTGCCTCAGCAAAAATTGCCATGTCTAATTCTACAACAACGGTACCATTACTGTTAAATTTACAACATGTCGAAGTTTAACTGTAATATTAATATATCGCATCATTTCGACGATTGACGATTCGAATCTGTAATTCCAGGGTTTCAAGTATCAAAACAAAATGAGAAAAACAGTAGATGTGACAGAAAGGTGAAAGAAAACGCAAGCTCAGCTTTCTGCTGTGTTCGATGGATATTGAGTGATCAGTACACAAATATCTTTGGTAGAAGATGAATAGGTCCGTGTACACGATCATTCCTATATGCAAATGCTTTGTACATGTATGTTACATGCTCGGTACCATCACGTACATAGGGGACTCGAATTCGTGGAGTTTCGACTTGCGATAAATTTCCCAAGTTCGACTCGTAGTTTCGAGATACCGTCGCCTGTAGTTACATCTATGGAACACACATGCGTGCACGCATTTCCTCTGCTACTGTGCCTTGTCTCGTATCACTTGTGCTGGATAATTTTCAAAAGCGCAGCGTATCCAACTACTCCTACATATATATAACGATCTATACATATAATCAACGATCTATCTTTTCTTGGCTTCCAATTTCGATATTACTATTGTAAAAGTTAACGTGATCTTACTATCCATTAAACAAACACCGAAATACCGGGCTTAAACTTATCTTTGAGAAATTATAGAAATTGGATTGTTTGTATAAGAAAAAATCTATCTGCTTCTGATTCATACAAATTTGTATACGAATGTTATGGTACAATTGCTGTCAAACTAAAAAAAAAAATGAATTGAAATCGAGTTTCACACGGTTTGAAGTCGTATTGAGAATTTCTGAACACAGTTCCACTACTCGTTACGCGTCGAAAATTCATTTCGAGAATCAGCAGTTCGAGCGAGCGACAAGCCATCGAACGGCACCTTTTCCGGAGGAATTGGCAAGTTCGAAATCCGGTTGGTACCTGCGAATGTAGAGGTAGTGTACTATACGCGCGTGGCTGCAAGAAACTTCGTCGATACCGAGGTCGAATCTGTTGGCAGGAAATGCGTTACTTCGACTTGAACAAGCGTTTCAGCAACGTACGAGTTTATCACGGAATTACTGGTCCGATGCCTGACAACTCCGTGGTCCTGCCCTTTTCGAAGGAATGATTGCCACTAATTGAAACTATTCTACAAACTTCTTCGAATTTTCGTTTTCCAAACTAAGCGAAACTTTTTCGCGGGTAACTAGTTACTTGGTATTGGATAATACTGCTACAGGAAACGCAGAGAAAGTAGGAAATAGAGTAACATGTAAGCTTGTGTCGCTGAAGGTACTCTGGAAACTAAGAGTTCTACTGGAATCAAAGCTTCTATTGGAATTCGCAGCATCGTTGATTGGAATGAACATAGAATTGTGGAAATAATTAAGGCAAATAAATATACTTGCAGTGTAATACCAAAAAGACTTGTAATTTTGGATTGTTAAAATTCTCGGTAAATCTACTTACAATTATCTGAATGTTGTACCCAGAGATTCTAATAAGTCTAAGGAAATATTGATCCATTGCAACAATGTAGGACAGTTATATTTCTATTTTGATCTGTATGGATTGACAAGATTCCGTTAAAATGTAGACATCGTTACACGTTTAAATGAATTAGAACTTTAAGGTGACTTTTGTATCGAGCTGCCATTCGTAAATAATTTACTGACAAGTTATCCTTTAATCGTGTTTCAGATTACCAAATGGGCATATTAACTTCGAGAAGTTCTGGCAGCTAGCAAAACAAGTGA
The DNA here is from genome assembly GCA_963989405.1 of Trypoxylon attenuatum. Classification (NCBI taxonomy): domain Eukaryota; kingdom Metazoa; phylum Arthropoda; class Insecta; order Hymenoptera; family Crabronidae; genus Trypoxylon; species Trypoxylon attenuatum. The sequence goes on from OZ022491.1 coordinate 15,754,878, forward strand.
CAGAGTTCATTGCCTGGAAACAAGTCGCCTGTCCATTTGAGAAAAATCATCGCGTTATCGCCTTCCTCCAAGCAAGTCCTGTGCTTACGGAAAATGGTAATTTGATTATATAAGTATAATAATTACGGATAGAATTCTTATTTCATAATTATAAAACTTAATTCCACGTGTGAAATGGGAAAGATTTGTGAATACTGAACTTTAATTTGTTGATACTTTCTCTGTACAGCTCTAGCCTTGGCATCCTTCGAATGCGAACCACCAGACAACAACCCGGAGAAGGAACGTTATAAAGCTTTAAAGTGAGTACCAGTAGTAGAGTGAGGCAATTTCATTCCCTCTGAAAATTATCCTTTTACCCTTTTTCGCCTCTTTACATGTTTACGAACTCCAATCAAGCTACGGTTCTTTTTTAAGAGTATTAAACAATCATTGGAGAACTCTTCTCGCGCAAGAATCACCTCGAAATTAATCGGCCAGTTCTAGACAAAACCACACTTGAAACTCCCTCTGTTCGTTTCTACAAATTGCACAATTTCAACTCGGAACTTTCGACCCCCTCCCAGCGTGATTACAAATGCACCGTTGCAAAGCATGCAAATTGAGACGTTAACTCATATATATAGCAATGTAATTACAAATACACGTTCGTAAAGTATGGAAATTAATACTCGCCCAGAAGCGAGAACCCATCGAAATACTTAAGCAAAGTGTAAGTCGTCTTTTGCCCGATGGCCGCATACGTGGATAGTCCTCTCATATTAGCTTCTCGAATTTCGTGTGTTAACAGGTCCGAATTGAACGCCCAGTGAAAACAAGCTACGCTGCATCGCGTCGAGTGGGAACGATACTGATAAGGCGTATACATATACATGTATAAATATATACATACATTTATAAATATTAATATATTCGTAACCGTACTGAAGCGATCTCCGATGAACGGAGATGGGGCAACGATGAAGGGAGGAAGAAAGGGGGCCGAGAATAAGACAAAAATCGTGAACGATGAGATCGACTGGAAACTTGATTGCATCAAATGCAAGAGGTTTCTTGTGAGTCTTACGGTTTGCTCGCGATCGGATAAATTTGCGTGATTAAAAATTCTAGTGATCTCGCGTTGTTTAAGGACACCATTTAGGTATTAAAAAAGACCGGTACATTCATCGTACTCCCTCAATCTTGAATCACTGCCTTGACTTTTTTTTTATGTATAACACCAGAATCTTCAATGAACGTCCAGATTATGTGTTCTATCATAGAATAACAATTCCACTTAATTTATGAAGAACACTGTATTCATCGTATTATATGTATACAAATTACAGTATTTAATTCTTGGCGAAATTTATACATTTCGAACATTGAAACGTGATCCGAGAGGGACGATGGTACCGGTCAGTTCGCCGTTCACGCAGGTTTCATCAACATCGTGACTTGAGGCTTCTCGAAATAAAACTGACTGCCTAGTCGGAGAGACCGTGATGCGTCAGGACATGCGTGAAAAATTCTCACCGGACAGTATCGCGTAGCAGTAAGTATAGTTCCTAAGCCCAGTGCCGATCGTGAAGCTGGCCCCGAGTGGCAAAATCTTCGGACGAATTACACATCTCTGAATGAGTCCCGACGTTCGGGGTCAGCCTTCGCGACGGTGACCTTTTGTACATAGCCCTTTTGATATACGCTAACTGACTCGTAGGTGTGAGAAGATGAAAAATGGAAAATAGGTTCGTTCCTCTAGAATAAGCTCTGGAAGCTCTCGATTAAGCTAGACGATAGGTCGACGAGCGCGCTCGTCGTGCACGTACTTAAAACAAACGAAGCTGGCATAATGCCGTTTAATTAGCCGGGTGAGGGGGGTCACAGGGGAGGAGGGAGAGGACTCACTCGTACGTTCGCAGATACGACGCCTATTCAAATGGTGTTTTTTGCAATTTCGCGCAAGCCAGTTTTTAACGGTCGCGCGCTTATATCGTTTTTTTTTTGCAACGGATCCTCTCGGTAGCGTACGCGATTCGCGAGGACTGCCGACATCACGCCGGAATCCAATACTAACGGCGGTATCACTACTCGCTTCTTCGTTTCGGTTCGACGAGCACTTCCAATCCTCAATGATAATTTTCTGACTTGAAATACTCGGGAATATATGGAGATAGGTGCCGAGGGTGATACGAGCTGCTCCAATTGCGGGGTGTGGATGAACTTTCTCCAAGCTATCTAATTTTACCGAATGAATTGTGAAATGAAGGCATAAAATGGTAGCGATTCGATTTTCCTCGGGATTGAACAGATATTTCACTTTTCCACTTGATCGTTTCATAGATTCCTTTCGAATGTTGTTTTTTGTTTTAGTGGAAACGAGTTTACGTGTTAATGAAAAGAAAAAAAACACGTTTCATTGTGCTATCGTCAATGTTATGTAAAAGCCATCACGGAAAGGTGACTACTTCAATACTGGCTGCTCGTAAATGGTTTGTGCACAAAATGCGTTCACGAATTCACGAATTTGTGTGTCGTATTTGCAACGCGACATTGATATAACATTCATTATGCATATTACGTTAATTTCACAACTGAAATATTACAGCACGTTTGGGAAATTCAGAATCTGCACATTCGCCTTCGAATAATTTCAAAACACAATCGTTGCTGTCGCTAATAATTCCATCGATTTCGAGGGCCCAATAATCGTGGGACTGTGTCGTTACCTAAAATTACAAAACATAACTCCGAATATCATTAACTCAGTATTCGAACGTGGATTCAATACAAAACTGATTATTTCAGAATAACATAGTGGGACATCGTTCCGAGCAGTGATAAACATGAACAATTATTTCAAGAATGTACAATGTCACGTTAGAACATGAAATATTAAGCCCAAAGTCGAAACGATATACACAGCACATCCGGAACGCGGTTCATTTGGTGAAATAGAATATTTATTCGGAATTCTATTCGAGAGGGAAAACTAACGGGGTGGCAAATATCATCGCGAACGAAATACTGTCGAGAGCAAGCGCGGGGACGAAAAGCAGAGAGACAGAAAAGGGAGAATCACAAAGACAATTTTTTTCGGAACGTATGTCACTGCCAAGTGATCACAGCACGATAGTTATATTTTCCTTGGGCCGTAAATCTCCATTCCTTTGCGGATGCGTGCGTCCGCAGCGACGATGAAAAAGCAGAGGACGAAACCGATTGAGAATGTGGACGGCCCGCGAGCCTTTCAGTTTGTCATCCACTAGGCTGAAGGATTTGGAGGGGTTGAGAACATAGGGACCAAGAGTTCGCTTTTACTGGGTAGAAATTGCGACTGGCGACAACGTGAACCGAAATGATGTATCTGTAAAATCTACGAAACCTGGTCAATCTTCCGCTTACTCCTGGCACTAACTAGACTGAAGATTCTCATCTGCAAATTTCAGTATCTCTATAGAAATCATAGAATTTCCTAGCATGCATGTGTTTTTTCAAATATTGGAAAATACGTTTTACATAAGATTTTTAAAATTCTTTGTACAACTTTTAAATTTCTTCCTTTAACAATTTGAGTCTTTCGCGTGAAAGTCCAGAGTCTAGTGGTGACAAACGAACTGTGTCTCCAATAATGTGTCTTGATTTTCCATCGTGAATCTCGGTAGAAAGAGTCGGATGAAGAAAGTTGAACGGTGCAACTATCAATCAGTTTTAGATATTATTTAAACGGCGAGAACTGTTTCGTCTGGTGGATAGGTACTTTTCGAAACAAGTTGGACAGTCCGTGGGATAATTTGATGTCGTTGGTCTGAAAACTACGATTCTGCAAATAAACTGAATGAATATGACAGATAAACTTGATGGAATAACACGCGAGTCAAATACGAAATCTTTGAAAGGAGGGTATGACTTTTTACGAATTCTTTTCATTTTTTTTTTATTTGTGCCGCAAAAATACTAGTCTGAAAGTTTCTTACTTACCCAGTAAAGTTCCTTGCTGAGGAAAGGCACACGATGAAAGTATAAAACGTCTTTTCGTATAATTCTAAATCATCGTCAATGTTGATTTCTATGCATCTAACTTTTTATCGTTAACTGGAAAGTAATTCCACCGGAAACACCTCTTCTTTGTACGTTACCTCGTATGAAAACAGTACTTCTTTTCTCTCAGCAGAACGAAAGAACAAACATCGCATAAGAAGTTACTGAGGGGTGTTCAAACTACTTTGCAAAAGTAATTTGCTCATAAAATGAAACTTCAAAGCAAAGAAGTGTATCGAAGCCCTTTATTATCGAAGAAGTAGTCCAACGGAACAATACTCGTAACTATACTTTTCAACGGCATCTCTATGACACACGAATTATCGTGTAATATTGCAAAACGGTTTGAACATTCTTCGAAAACTATTATAACTCACGTAAGACTACACACCCCGCGCGGAAATGGCGCAACGAAGAAAGTATAAGTTATGAATTAAATCAGTAACATCCACCGGTGCCAATGTAAACCAGACTTTTTCATTTTTAATGGCATTGGTATCGCTCAACTGCCAAACTATCAATGAACATGATTTTTAAAATGAAGAAGGATACTTCTTCCATTTTTTGATAAAATTTGTATTGTGGAAGATAAAGATATATCTCTGTCCCTTATCTTGCCAGATATTTTATACTCGTTACCCTTATTTATACTGTAACTCAATCATGTACACCTTTGGGTGATAAGTATATTCTCGTGTTAGTACGATCTTGCCTCGTTTCTACTACAGTAGAAAAATCAAAGTAATCACAATAATTTCAATGTCAATTGACGAAGATCAATGCTCAAACTTTTTCATAGAATTTTCTCATTTTCCTTTTCACAATGGAACACCAATTTTCCGCGCTTTTATAATCAGGGTGCGGAGTTTACATATTATCGATTTCGACGGAGTCTGGTGTTACATGGGTGACCGGGGAGCCTTTTCGTGTAGATATAACAAGATTGATAGTTAACACGCACGTTTATTGTTAAATACATGATTATGAATACGAGTTGTCGTAAATCGATAAAGATAAAAGAATAGATCCTTAAGCATTACGTTGTCAATATTCACGAGACTATTGTCGTAATCATGTACCAATCATCGTCATTCGATACGTATTCATTATCTACTTCACCGGCGAAGCTTGGATAATTTTGAACAGAAATTCTCTGCACTCTAGTCATTATTGAGATAGGTTTCCAGAATTGTCTATTGTTGAATTTTGTAATTATACTTTTTACAATTCAGTCTTATTCTACGTAACTCAGGTGTGCAAGTCAGACTGAAGGCTACGAAAGCTGTCGAATAGGTACTACAATATCTATCACAGATAACAAGAAAGCTAAATGCTCGAAAAGTACGACGAAATAAATATACTGGGGTGCTCTAACAGCAATGTACTCGTGGCCCCAATTTCTGACTTAATCGCACAAAACTATGAGATTCTACAACAATTGATCATATTATAAAGCAACTATTTAGAGTGCAAAGTAATTCCGTTCAACAAAAGTTCTGTGCAATAGATCATGATTCGCTGGATAAGAAAAACCTTGGGAATCAGAATCGCTAGACGATCCTCTCTGTTTCTCAAAGAGGGCAAACGCGTGACCCAATTTCTTTCTGACTCATCTCGACTGATTTCCCCCTTGACACGGGTAGCATCTCGCGCGCGAAACCTCTCGCACAGGTTTTCTTCCTTCCTAACAATCTAGGAAAAAACATGAACACATATTTATAGCCGGCGGAGCATTACAATTCCGTTCCGCGGATCGAGAATCGAGACGCTGCCACGTTTGAACCCCATTGTCGGAGACCTTTAAGGACACTAAAACCGATCTATAGTTACGAATCTGTAAATAAGAGAAAACTCGTGTATATATATATAAAATTATGTAAACGTATACATATACATATATACATATATGCGTATTTATGCGTTATTTAGAATTAAGGTCGAGTGGGCCGTAATCGAATTCACAATGGAGAAGGAATACGGCCAAGATAAGCTCGACGTCGACGTCGTGTCGCGCGTCCACGACGCCAATCGACGACGATAATCGCCGATCGGGCGATCCGAGATCGCTTAACGCTACCTTTATAGTACATATGTTTCACCCTTGAGCGATTGATTGAAAGTGGATGTAAGAACACTTGCTTACCGTCTAGTCACTAGATCGTTAGTCGGGCTCGAGAGCGTGGGATCCGTCGACGTTAAATCACTGGCACACGTTTCTTTTTTTTTCCTTTTTTCTTTTTTAATCGATTCGAATATTCTCTGTCTCATCTAACACTTCAAACTAGTCGGTATCCTCTTTTATATTTTATATTCAGTATTAGAGATATTTAAATGTTAAGTGTGTGTAAATATGGCGTGAGTATGTTTTTTAAAGTAGAATAGCTTGGATAACCACTAGAGATCGACGTAAACCATCAGAAGTGTTAGAATACCTTAATTTTATATTTCTCAATATTTATCTTGAGTACATCGTTTCAAATTTGGTCCAACAATTATGATCTATAATAATTAGCGAACTTGTTACCATATTGAGCAGGCTTGAGCTCTCTCTCCAATAGAGCTCATCCCATTCGATCTGGTAATTTGTGGGAATAGTGGAAACAGCAGAATGATCACTTCAGTTTGTGGTAATTAGGGAAACTATAAGCCAGTCAATTTTGATCAACAGCAATTATAACGTGAAGCCGTGTTCTTCTGTTGAGAGTGGAAGCACGCGCGCGCTCGAGCCTCGTTATGCCTAAATTAAGTGTATTCGAGTTAGACTTACCGTTAATTTTCGCGCTATGCGTATTTTTGATCGACATTCCCTTAAGTCAGATAAGCTGTGTTTGTAAGTGCACATACACACACACACGTTCAATTTTCCGTAGGCAACGCATTTCAATCCTCGGACTTCGCTCGCGAACCATTCATTCTTCCAGCTATTCTTTGTTTCTATTTTTTTCTTCTTCTTCTTCTTTTTTTTTCATCGAGTCGAGTTTCGTCGGCTTTCTTTCCGTCGCGCGAAATCACGGACGCATCGTCACGCGCGTTGGACTCGCTTCCGAGAAATTGGAGCAACCAACAGAGAGAAAAGGGAAGAGAGAGAGAGAGAGAGAGAAAGAAAACGAGAGAGAAGCTGAGAAACGCGCGTTCTTTCGTAAATACAATACTTCTATCGCACTGCGAACCACTTTTCCAACTCGTAATCCGATGCGTGCATTTTAGAGTGGGTGCGAGGAAAATCCGTGTGACGAGCTGGCCGATCGAGAACTAGCTTTTCCACACTATTCTCTATTTACTTGTCGGACTCGTGACGCGTTGGGTAGCTATATGGTAGTTTAATTGAAAACACCTTGATTTTTGCGCGCACGCAAATGATGTCATAGCGAAACGAGATATTACCGCAGATAAAATGCTGCAATTGGTAATCGAAGGTTATCGGATAACGGGACAGGTGCCAGTATTACCGGGTACTTACATCCTTCTATCTGCAACTGGATTCTCGATCGACCGGCTTGAATGGATCGCGTACAACGATTTGATAATGTTATACGATTTTCGTGAGAATTTTTAATGAGAAACACCGAACGCTCTTTCGTTCGACACTTCGTAATACATTCTGGTTTTCTAAGGATCGCAAACACTACTGGTTTCACGTTTTACTTAAATCGAACCGGATTCGTTGAGACTATTGTACATAAATAGGCTCAATCATGTAACAGCGACAAGGCAGCAATTACGATTACTGTAGAAACGATGATGTCTTACGAAATAAACTGCAGATTAACAGAAGCCACGTGGGACTTGTCTCAACAGCGGATTTACCTTCAACTTATTTCCAAACCCATCCACTATAAAAATGTCAACAGGTAATGAAATTAAAACACCTTATTTAATTTTGTAATAAATCAAACATTTATTTCTCTCAGTGCTATAATTATATTTAAACAAATGTTTTCTGATGATTAACACATTTTGGAACGTACTTACGTCATAAGTCGTTCAAATAATGCTAATTACATGATACTAACTAACAATAAGTATTCATGCCTCTGATTATTTATTATCGAACTAAGTAACTACGTGCAATTATGGAGATTCGGTTGGATAATTTAAAAAATTTCGAATGGTACAATACCGACATGAAAGAAGCAGAGAAAAAAGATTCGCATAGAACGTATTGAACGAAACGTATGACACGTAAAATGAAAATATTCGATAGCGCGCATGGAAGCAACTAATTAATTCAAGGGATTTTTGCAACGTTCGAGCGAAACGTGGCTCTATCTGCCCGCAAGGGACTCTTTTATCTTTTGGTCTATCCAACGCCGGTAGTAAGAGACGCGGACGTACACGCCTGGCTTGTTCGCTTTGCCACAATGCTGTCCCCAACTGGTGATTCCGTACAGCGTGAAAGCTCCTGCACAAGAGTCAGGAACGATCGTTAAACTCGACGCGCAGCTTGCAAGTGTCACCTGGAGTCACCTCCTTTTGCCCCCGATATCAACTTTGGTCCGAATAATTAAACACGCGCCATTCGAGCAGAAACTAAACAACTCTAGTAATAAAAAGCATTCTGACGCTGCAAGTAAATATTTGCTCATCCAGTTCTCTTGAACTTTTGTAAAATCACAAATATATATTTGTTTTGATCGTTTTGTTTGAATTGCAGCGAAAGTTTCCTATTAGTTTGATGTATAGACAGATAAGCAATGGGCAAGAAAATGAGTGACAGATATAGGAGGCAAGATGCGATAAGATTGATTCATTAATAATTGGACTTACCATTGCGATAGCAAGCCAGAGGCCCGCCAGAATCCCCGTCACACGTGTCGACACCCTCATCGAGATATCCGGCACAGACCATTCCGTCACTGATAGCACCCTCACCATAAATGTAGCCAGCACGGCACACAGATTGATCCAATAATGGTACCCAACCGTATCGCAGATCTTTCGAGTGTGCTACAAAAGACAAATTATAATATTTATCTGAATCTTCATTATCCATCAAGATTTAATTTCCTAATAATATTCAATTTGTAAATACAACGATATTATTAACATCAATAAGGGCTGATAGATTTTTTCCCCGATCGCTTACACGACTTGCCAGTTTCGATACTGCCAAAACCACTGATACTGCAGTTCAGTCCAACTGGATACTCAATGTTCTCGGGTGGCAAACAAATGGGCATTATATCTTTCCCGAGTGGAATACCCTGGCCTTTCAACAGAACCAGTGCTATGTCGTTATTCATCCTATGCCCTTTCCGGAAGTCTTCGTGTATATAGTAATCCTCGATATTGGCCTCCGCTTCAGTTCCCTCATTGATCTAGATCAAACAGAACCACACAACTCTCACAGGTTCGTTCAACGGACAAAGCTATTAAACGGCACCGACCAGGAATTTTGTACCAAAATTGTAATTCGACTAATAGAAACACGATCTGATAGTAAAAATACAGGGATTGTTTATTTAATTCGAGCTTTCAAATTTATGGCACTTACCTCTGTATTGTAATCTCCGGCACGGACAAAATATGTACCTTTGACGTAGCCTTCGAGACAGTGAGCAGCGGTAAGCACGTGTAAGGGTGAAATGACGACTGCTCCACACCAATGACTAGATCTACTGTGTCCACGAACACGGATACTAGCCTGCAGATTTACGTAAGTACAGACATCATCAATTGCATTCTACTGTTGTGACATTGTCATTCTTACGAACCATGTGAATATAGTAAGCGTAATTTTATTTTTCTGATGAAACAATCGAGATGGTTTTATCCAAGAAGCTTTTAAAGATTGCTGAGATTACCTGCCATGGATAGGTACCCTTTGGTGCAATAGTTCCATGTACAACTTTTGCGAAAATACGATCTTCGTCGTCATTAAAGTCCTTTGATCGCCTGCCACAGTTTGCCGGAAGCAGATCATTGATATCTGGCTCTGGCAAATTTGGCACCAACTCCCAGAACTGAAACGATAGAGTCAACAATTACGCACGCGGTTGATCAATAAGTTTAGAGGAAGATCAGGGTCAATGAATTAAATAAACAGGCCTCGTAATCATTATATAAGCTGATCGTTTATTTCACAAAGATACCCATCAGCTATTTACAAAATACCACTACGTTATTCTAACTGATAAAGGAAGCCGTGGATTTGCTGGAATCAATTCCCACTGACACGTGTCGATGCGTTTAGTTGCGTCACTGTCATTACAATTACAACGTTATGTACAACGTGTGATCGATTGAATACGTACTAGCATGCAATAAGCTTCAAGAAGCCACATCTTCTGCGTGACAAGGCGCAAGATATTTTATAAAATTTACATCTCTAAAATCTTATACTGTTACATGCTCGGTATAAAAAGAAAAAAACTCTACTATCTATCGTGTAATTGTTTTGTTTGTGTGATCCATCGCCTATTGAGGTAAATAATAATTTGACCACCGCATGAGGATAGTTGACGTAGTGTATGTATCACTATGCTCTGCGTCGCGAGAGAGTGTTTCGATTTACCTCGGAATCATTAACGTCGCCAGGTGAGCAAATCACACCTGCGTCCTCATTGTGATCACAGTTGTGTTGGCCCCAATGATTATGCTCGCAACGAGACAGCTGCGTCTCGTTTCCGTGGCAGAAAACCTGGTACAGAATAAACAAAATATTATTTCGTATGAGGAAGGTGTATATTTCCTGTATGTATATAGGTATATGCAAATTTAAATCCCTTTGTAAGATAAATTATTCGTTCTTACTTCGTCAAGCCAAATGGGACCTTGACCCGGTCCAAAGTGTCCGTCTTTTTTCACAATCGCTCGTCCACCGTATCCAAGTGATCTGCAGACGACCAAAGCGTTTGTATTCGAGAAATCGTCATCGCAAACCGTGCCCCAAACACCGTGGTGACGGACTTCAACGCGTCCTTCCATTGGTGAGCTTCCGTTAGCCAATCTTACTTCAAACGGTGCCTAGAAACAGTATATAAACCTTGTGGTGAGACTCCTTATTTAAATATTATTGTGTGTTGGTTGCTTCCATATACTTTTGCATTTCGTATACATATGTATATGTAAGTACTTACTTCGCAATGCTCGGAGCTTTCATCAGAACCATCCGGACAGTCGACGACCTCATCACATATAAATGGCGTAGGAATGCAAGTAGGACTTCTGTCGCATTTCCATTGGCCTTCTTGACAACTGTCAACTGCAGTCTTGCATACAATCCCTACAGCTTCTTCCGGTTGGCAGTTATGAACTCCCCATCTATAAAAAAAAATCTCAATTATTTTTCTATTCCTCTATAAATCAAAAAGAGACATTTATTAATAGAAGTTTCACCCATCGAAGTCACATTCGCGAAGCGATGTCTCATTGCCACGGCACTTTAATTGGTCGACCATAAATCTTGTGGGTGGCTCGAGGTTTCCGTAAAACCCACCGGGCCTGACCTCGAGTGCGCCAAGGGTAAAACCGAGTTCCTTGCAAATAACTTCGGCAGCGATTATTCCAAAGCCATCGTCGCAAACTTGTCCCCAAACACCCAAAACTACGTAACAAGATTGATTCGTTAATAACATCTGGCTCTTAGCTGACGTGATACAATTATAATTTGTGAATTTCAATTCTATTAGTTACTTTTTACTTCTACTCTTCCCTCGTGCTTTTCGTTCGAGCCTGCCAATCGGATATCGTAATCGAGGTTTTCTACGGTGCAGATATTCTCGTCACTTCGATCGTTACAGTCATTCTTTCCGTTGCACACGTCAGTTTGATTTATACACTTTCGATTCCCGCACACGAATAACCCGTCACAGTTCATACTCCGTTCTTTCATCTCGTAGTAATCGAATTCTTTGTCGGGTTTTAAAGCACCGGTCATTCCAATGTTACTATCACTTAACAGGCAAATGTTTCCAGCGGCTCTGAAAAGAGAGATGATGTTGCGGTAAAACTTCCAAAATGATGTCCGAGAAATACAGTATTTCTTTAAATCTAGGCCACGTACTTGTGAGCGAACGAGCGGCAAGTGAAATCTGCCTCTTTGCACCTGAGGGCACATGTCTTCAATGGTGTGTTCAACCACTTTTCCACGTCGTATCCATCCAGCCTATGCCTCGCTGACTTTTGGAAAAGACTCAAATGTGACCTGCAGTTTCTTTCGTCAGCTCCATTCGTACAATCCTTTGAAATAGGAATATATATGACTCTTTAGTATATGGATGCTGACACGTTTATACGGCTCACGAACGAACAGTATTTTTCCTTTGCTTTATTACTGTTTGTTTCATTAGAATATTATTTTTTTTAATGAGGTTTTGCCAAATATCTCACCTCGTCACCGTCGCAAACCCATGGCGAAGGTATACATTCTCCTGGCAAGCATTCAAAGTGTTTGGGCTTGCACTGCCCTGTCAAAAGTGACTTTTTTGAAGCTAAAAAATTTGTATGCCATTTAAATTCTGTTAAACACCAAATGTAGCAATACAGATAGAAGTAAATGCGTCAATACCAATATTCCCATTAATATTCCCACAAGATGGAATATCACAATATTCACGTTCCCCTTTTGGTTCTGCAAAACACCAAGGCCTCGATTCTCTTTGAGAATTTGGGTTTCTACAGTAGTTATGGGTTTTTAATTTCTCTCTGTATTCTCGATTAACCACCTGTAAATCATGAATGTAATTTTCGAGCAAACACTAATTAAAGGGAAACTCACATTGACTACAAGTGAATGAGCCACTTTAGGATCAGCCCAAGGAAGACAACGATTCCCACTTGTCGTTATGTTCGCAGTACCACTATATTGACTGCCTTTGCCATACACGCAACCTGTTACAAGAACAACAAAATTTGTAGAATAAGTTTTATAATTAATAATCTTCGGAAAATTTCAAATTGATTTTCATTGCAATACCTATATTGTCATACGGCCTTTTACAAATATAAGAATGATCCTTCGTGGTGGCTTCGCAATCTACTGTATCCCAGAAGAAATAATCTGCGAAACACATCGAATCTGATCTCTCGTGACAGGAGAATTTACGTTTCATGACCACACAAACGGGATGTCTGGAGCTTACAGTTGGTGGGTTTTTGCTTTCGCCTTTCCATCCGGGCCACCACTTAGAAAAACTGTTTACAACAGTATACAAATTATCCTTTGGTAAAAGGAGAGAGAATTCAGGCTATTTGTGCAACTTGTAGAAAATGAAAATCTTGCGAACCTGAATTTTGCTCGAGAGGAATCCTCCCAGAGCCAAATAGTGTGATTAAACGTAGTAAACCCGACTCCCGAGGTCAAGATGGAAGTAACATCAGGATGTTTCTGTATAACCCACTCAGAAATAAAATCATTTTCCAACTGGTTTGTAATGTCAAGAAGACGTCCTTGTTTTTGAATGCAGTACTGAAGGGCTTGTTCATAATTAAGATTACTTTCCCGTTTTGCAAAATGATAACACTGGCCTTCATGAGCTATCTCATCTTGTCGACAAAGTGCTTTAGAATTAGGCACACATCTCACTCCAATAGCATCTCTTTCTACACGACATTCTTGATGATGACTAAATCTACGTGTCAAACAGAAAATAATAAAGAAAAAACGATTCGCAGTAGAGTGAAAAGAATAAAAGAAAAACATAATTTTGTAAATATGACGGTGCTTACTTGCATAATTGAAAGCGGGTTTCATTGCCATGACACGTAACAGTATTCGCTGCAATCCAAGTTGGCACCCCATCCCGAGTGTTTCGTCCTTGCCAAGCCATCTCGGCGCCTCTAAAACAAAAAGATAGTTCTACTGTGCTCTATACTAGCATCCCCATACATTCTTACAGCTTGCAATGAATCGCCAACAAGATTCGCAATATATCTTCTACTTGTCTGAGCTCTTATGTGAATTCAAGAATTCCGCAGCACTACCGTTTATAATTATTTCAGTCTGTAGGCAGATTGATTTCCTACCAAAGATACCTTGCATATCCTAATTGTCTACACACAATATGTGCTTCTTTTAACGTCCAACTATTTCGAGCATCGCAAACGATTCCCCATCCGGGATTGGTTCCCTGAACTTCCACGTAGCCTTCACTCGGGCCGGCACCACCCCTAAGTCGAATGACCTGCATCAAAATGAATATTAGAATTTCATTTCATTTTTCTTAAAAATTTATTCAGCATCAAATTCACCTGTCCTGAAATCGGCGTTAGTTGCGCGGTTTTTCTCGAATGACTAATGGGGTGCACTGGGGGTACATAGTATGTTGGAAACGATGGTTCTTCTGGAAGCAAGAAAAAATCACAATTATTATTTTTTAATTCTTACATTTTAATCGAGAAATGCGACATTTTTTGAAAATGTAATAGTAAACTTCTTATGAAACTCGACCCAATCGAAAGCATAAGAATAATAATGCAAATCAAGATGCAACGTTTAATGCAAGAAGCTTGTTGCAATAGCATAACAGTACGGACCATAAGCAAACGAGCCCGGAAAGTCAAAATTAATTGCGAAGCACCCTTGGCATAATGAGAACTATGATAAACTTACCTTCTTGAAACGGTGCAGCTTCTATATTGAACAGATCGACATCAGTGCTCTTCTTATTAATTCTCATAATAACCGAAGATTCAGTAGTTGTCGTCGTTACTGTTTTATTCTCAAAAACTAGAACCGGTTTCCAAACTTGTTTGTCATCCAGGACATCGACATTAAGGTCAGGCTCTACGACATCCTGCGCATCACTAACATTCCCCTTATCCTCTGCGTCTTCCGAATTCTCACCATTCTCAATGGACACAGTCGGAACATTGGGATCAACCAATTTAGTACTACCATGAATTTTTGGTTTCGATTGTAGAGCTTTCTTCTTAACAGCTGCCTCCTGTTGTTTATTCGGCTTATAAACTGCTGTTTTATTGGCTAAAGTCGAAGCCGTTGTGGTAATGTTGTCATTACGGGGTGAATTTGACGTATGAGTCAAATTCTTAGAATCAAAAACAGGATTTGGATTTCCGAACTGAAGCTCCGGTGATTCATAGTATGGTGGTAAAAGATCTTGCGATGGTACATTGGGCACTTGAACATTAACGTAAGGTGGATCGACTGGAGTAAAAGAGGGACTTGGTCCTTCGTAGAATGGTGGTTGCAATCCACTTGCGGGTACCTCTGGATACGGTCCATAATATGGTGGTTGAAGTTCAGTCGCTGGTACACTTGGATAAAAGTTATTTCTATTGGGTGGTGGCCCATAATACGGTGGTTGTAATCCGGTAGCTGGTACATTCGGATGGTAAGCATTTAAATTTGTCGATCCAGGAAATTGTGAACCTGCTGAATACTCAGGTTGAAAGTAAGGTGGTTGTTGCATTGTAACAGGTGGTGGAAGTACATGGTGATTGGGAGTACCTATCAAATCGATCGAGTCAGATACTTTCATGTCAGCTTAATCCCGTGGAAATAAACAATTAACGAAGAAATTGTGGGGATAATTACTGTGAGATCCCAGAGAATCTGCGGGTACTGGAGCAGCAGGCGGTCGATTCAGCGAATGGTAGATAGGCAGTTGGTTTGGCTTTGTTCCGGTAAAATTAATTGTCGGCTCATATGGATGATGGATAGGACTATAAATGGGTGGCTGAAGTTCAGTAGCTGGTTGTCCACGTGAAAAATTGTGTGCACGATTTGTACGACTATCATTTCGTGGCTGGAAACCTTGAGATGTGTTATTGATAATAGTCGGATCAGGGAATCTATTTGATCCATAATTTCTTGTATTCGAATGACCTTGGTTTACTTCAATTTCTTTTGTAATAAAATGGCCCCTTGTTCCATTGACATTCACGAAGACGCCATTCTGATAATCAGGTTTTGCCAGATTTGTCTCTTTAATTCCTGCACCAATCGTATACAACGTTATAGTTCCCCGATTGAAAATTTCACTAACAAAGCTTTTATCGAATACAGATGTTGAAACAACAAAATTATACTTCATACCTGGCCGTACCTGTCCTTTAGCATGTTGAATAATGTTTGTTTTCGAAGCCCATTGTTCAAGTTTCCGATCGACCTCGCTATCAGCAGTGCTTTGCGGATAAAAATTAGTCCCGGATTCTGACGTGTCCAATTTATCACCTTGGTTGATACCACCTAAAACGATTCGAAGTCTGGTATCTCACACCTCGTATCCCTACGTTTCCCGCATTTCCCACATTTCGAGAACTATTATCAGAAAAATCGGATCCTTCCACCTGATGTGTTAAGTTCGAAATTCAGTTTATATAATGTATATATCGCTAATAGAGGATGCAAAGGAAAAATGAACCTTAATGTCCTGCATACAAAAGCGATCAATCGTTCTTGTGCTCTGAAAACAGTGGTCGCCCATAAAACGTGTCACTGAATTAAACATAAAACATTTGGGAAAATCGGAGGCGCGTTAACATAGAAATTCTCTTTGAATGATTTGCACATGTTTCCCCTCAAAAACGAATTAAGTAAGTTTTTGCACTCCCCCCACTCGCCAACCATTCACGCAAGACACAAAGGGTTATTTATGCAACCAAAGCGCATGCAAATTAAGCTTTTGAATTCAACTACGTTGTTATTCAAATAATTTCGTTTTTTTGTGAGACTGCAAACTACAACGCGCATTGAACGCAATCAAATAAGAAGAGAACCGACCCCATGCAAATTTCATTTAAACATTCAACAGCAATTATACCGTGCTACACTATCCAATATACAAAGTTATAAATAATTCTAATACTATTCGAAAAATATTTAACAGTCATGCGTCGATCAGTGACACTATACCAATAAGATTCTTTAACAAAAATACAGATTTTTAAAAACTCTCACAATTGTCTTTCAAAAATATTAGGCGATACAGCTGATCGATAGCATCACATTGTTAAATACGTCTAATATAAAAATCACCTTGATTCCAAGGACGAGGTTGAGCTTGCGTGGGTGGCTGCATGTGTCCTTGTCCTTGCGGAATATTCCAACCACTAGGATTGAATCCAATTCCTCGTCCAGGTATTTCGGATTTCCCTGTATCTGTTCTATTTCGCGTTGGCCAAATGAGAAGTGTTCTATTTGTATTCGAACTCCAAACCCCTCCGATTGGACTCGGATTTCCGTCCTCATCCGAATCGTAGTCGCTGTCTACATAAATATTTCCATCGGGTGCAGGTGTTCGATCGTATCCCGGTCTGGATGGACCGAAACCATCTCTACCATATTCTTGTCTATTAGGTGTGAAGTCGTAACCGAGTCTTCGATTAGGTGGCAGATTGCCTTCTGGAAGTCTTGTTCCCGTACGATTTAGAGGATAATTGAATTGATTTCTATCAGTTCCTGGTCGTTGACCAGGATAATTCCACGGATAACTCGGATGAGGAGGTAATCTCTCCTGAGTGGTCTCTTGATCGTAATCACCATCAGGTCGATAAGGATATCGCTGATCGTGAGGAACATTTTGCCCCATTCCTGGATTTATATTTGAATTGTAAACTTGTCCGTGTGCATGATGTTGCTGGTGATGATGAGGATAGTCACGTCCAAAATTTTGACGATCCCTTGAATCACTGACTCCATGACCGTACTGTGGAGGGTAATTAGCATTTCCTGGTTTGGAGTAATTATAATTTCCACGATCATAAGATGGTCTTGCAGTAGTCCACATATCCGGCTTCCATGTTGGTCGCCAAGTTGGCCTTAAACGTGAATCCCAATCTATCGTGGGAGTACTTGTGGTGGTTGTAACGCTAGGGTGTCCTGAGTGCCATGGCACTGGTCCATTATGACCATGTGATGTCTGATTGTGTCGATGTGGACTTTGCCAAGGGGTCGATCCTATTTGATCTCTTGATGGCCATGGTCGCGTAGTAGTTGAAGACTTATCTAAACAGGATTCAGCAAATTCACACATTTTCGGAAACAAGAAACTAACATTACCTAACGATTGTGTTTTTTAAAATGATAGTAATATTAATTTAGTTGAGATTGTGCCTTTGGTGTGTTGAATTTATTAGCAAATATATCGTTTCCAAAGAATTACCATTATTACATCCTGGTACATTGTACGGCCAATCGCATACGGATGTCAATGGATTGAATGCCGTACCAGGACCGCAATCCATCACATATGTAATTCCATTTGCGCACTGCAGAAACTTCTTACAAGTCTCTGGATGCGGCAGCAATCCTGAATAATCAGGTGGACATTTGATCGTATGTTGATTTTGGTGGTTGTTGTATTCCGAATTCCTACGATCGTAATGATTTGGAGGAACATGCGGTGCAGAGTCTTCTTCGGCTGTTTTATAAGCACCTAAAGGGTGAATAGACGAATCTCATGAAGTTCACTTAATCAGTAATGACTATTGAGGTCTATTACCTTCACATCCTCTGACATTACGGGGCCAGTCACAAACACTGACAGCAGGATTGAACACAGTTCCAGGTCCACAATCCATAATGTGCATGCCACCATGTGCACACTGTAGAAACTTTGTACAGTCTGTCGGATGCGGTAGCAACCCGGTTACATGCGGTGGACATCTTGGTTCGTGAGACGTCTAATTGGATAATTAATTTCAGAGGTAAAATCTAGTCTCCCGTTCAATATATTATTGCCGATACAGCTATTTTATTCGAATCGATACATACTTCCAATCTTTCTTTATTGGAATAAACCTGTGAGGCAGAGAATAATGGCTCTCGTCTGCCAGAGGATTCCAAGTGTTCACTTAACGGGAACTCAGCGATCTCTCCACCATAGCATTTGACTTTGTGCGGAAAATCACACTCCAGAGTTTCCGGATTGAACAGCGTGCCAGGTGCACATGGCTGAACGAATGCTCGGCCCTTCCAACAATTAACGAAGAACTTGCAATCCGGCGGATAGACGAACTGACCCGTCGAATCAAGCTCAGGACAAACGACCCCTCTGTGATGGTCATAACGGGCAATCGTTGACTTTGGTTTTGCAGAAAGTAGAATCTTCTCCTTGCGTGACTTCTACGATGTAATTGATACCTTGTTAGAACTCTTCGAATGTTTTTGATTATTCTTCGACACATTCATCTCGTGGAACATATCGAAACCGTATTACCTGGGTATCTTCCGATAAACCTTCGTACAGATCCCAATCGCTCTCCTGGTTTCTTCC
Source organism: Trypoxylon attenuatum (assembly GCA_963989405.1). NCBI lineage: Eukaryota > Metazoa > Arthropoda > Insecta > Hymenoptera > Crabronidae > Trypoxylon > Trypoxylon attenuatum. The sequence continues at coordinate 15,774,077 of OZ022491.1, forward strand.
GGAGCCATGATCCTTGTTTTCAAAAAACTTATCGCCTATGGGATATACTTGTTGTTCCTGTCCCAAACTCTCGGAAGTACTTGGCTTACGAGGATATTTTGACTTTTCTCTTTGCTCGAACTGATCATATTCCAAGAACCAGTCACGTTTTTGATCGAGATTCGTCTGTGGTGAATGGCCACCAACTCCGGTTCTCTGTTCTATTTCACTCTCGGAAGCTTTTCTCCAAGGAGTCCATGCTTTCGGATCAGAATCAATGACTAGAGGTTTCCTTGGTTCATCAGGATTTGTTGGCCATTTTGGAGAACGTGACACATCAGCATCTTCAGTGGGTACTGGATAATCTTTTCCGGCTACATACCAGGGTAGTACCGGTTCTCGACGTTGTGGTGGTTTTACTGTTGTTACACTCGGATCATAAATCTACGCGGTAATTCAAGCAATTGCATTCATAAATCGGTCAATATTTACGAGAGTTTAATGTTTGAACAACTTGTTGTCATTCATAATTCTTATCTCCATGATGACGGCAATAAAGACACATAAGCTGTTATCACAGAAACAAGTTCATGCGCAAGTTACATTAAAAGTGCAACCCTTTGAAATTAGATCTCATTGTAGTAGTCGGTTAAAGCCTCGAGTGTATTTACAGTACACTGATTTTTAAGAATAAATGTGTGGTGAGCTTAGCAAGTTTGAAAGAAAGAGATGAAAGTAGACGAAGGTCAAGTGACTCATTTAATCATAAGTAATTATTTTTTTTCTGGGACAGATCAACGCTACCTCACAAAAGCAGTAATTCTTAACCGTTATCGGAAAAGATATTGCTATGTGACCTTATTTAATGTTCTTACAGCAAAACGGTACAAAGCAGATATTATACAATTATTTATGACAGAAGCATAATTCAACATGGTCAATTCATTGCACAATATTATGAACTGTGAACTCTTGTATTCGTCTTCACAAGAGTTTCATTCGTATTTCCTGGGAAATCCGACTGAACTTGAGCTGATGAAAAGGATTGCGTAAGATACGATTAGTTTCGGGTGCGTAACAAAAGGCAACCCATTGAAGTTCACTTACAATGTGTGTTCCGTGGCCCTGTGGACAACCATGTGGCGTATATTTACTCAAATCTACGCTCAGGTGATGTTACGTAATTGCAAATGTAAATTTATACTGCGACTTTCGACATTTTCACAGTCTGCTTTATCTTTACGTTATTAGCTTTTTTTCGTAGTACTTTGATACACGTTTGGTGTAACTTTCTGTACAGTCACCGATCTCTGAGGTCAGGGCCCTTATACATAAGCGTCAGTAAAACAACGTCGCACTGTTCAACATTATTCTTGACGGCAATCCTTCTCGAAGCGTCTCATTAACTCTAAAGTCAGTCCATTAATTTTCGAACACACCCCAGTATAATAATTTAAATAACATTCCAGAAATTTCAATTAAATGCACGTTAGATTATTATTTCGAAATTGTTCGAATTCTTCACTAACAGCTACATATTCCCAAAACTGATGAATTCTTCATTACTTCAATTTTAAAGAATAGTTAGTCCGAAAACTCTTGATCCGAGCTTAAAGTTTACGGGGTGTCTGTTGAAGATCGCAGAAGGGGATGAAAGTGACTCGATGATTAAGAGCACGTACCGCGTGACAAGATCCGAAGAAGCAAAGCAGGTAGAGAACGATGAAGAAACAATCGTACCGTAGTGTCATCCTCGCTGGTTCCACGATATACTAAGCATCGCGCTACACTGATCCCTTTTTGCCATAAAGGCGTGCCACTTCGGCCCTCTCCTCATTTGATCGCGATCGAACCACCGCTGCTATACCATCGACTTTGTCTTCCTCCACGAAAAGCAAAGATAGCGTCTCTTTCCGCGGAGAAGACGCGCATTGGTTCGAGGAAAGAAAAGGGTTATCAGTAGTAGAGGTCGAGGGTCGCTCCGAGATCACCGTTCAAACACATATTCCGCTTCCAGTGCACTACCAGAAAATGGTGCGAGAGTGGAAAACGGGGCACGCGGGGAAGAAGGAAATCTCGAGGAACGCATTCCTCCATCGCGTATACTTTGTCAACACAATAATCGCTCGAGTGCACACAGAACTATTTGCCAATTGACTACCAGAGAACAAATTGGCCCTCGTTGACAACAATCAGCGTAGTGGCTCATAAAGAGGCCGACCAACCGAGCTACAAGCAAGACCGTGAAAAAATGAAGAGAATGTATGAATGGCAGTGTGCCAATATAGAACCGGAGAAGTGTAAAAAACAAGGGGAAGAACAAGAGAAAATTTAATTTAAAAATAGAAAATATGATCAGTATTAGTCTTTTTTTATTTAGTTCAGTTTGGTGGTATATGTAATACGCAATCAAATTCACCGGTTGATTTCAGGGAAATGTTGATTTCCTTGACAAACGTGGAATGCACTTGAGATTTCCACGTGTACGGTGCGTGCAAGTGCCGGTCATGGGATCGAAAACGTAGGTCCATTGACAGCTCACCAGATTGCAATCACCCTTCCTACAGAGCAAGTATTTCGTGCAATCCTCTGGGTACGGTTGCACCGTATACTCTTTACCTTCCTGCAAGTAGAAATACATAACTTCTAACATAACATTCTCATTTCTGCAAAACAGTTCCCGGCTCACAGTTACGTATCCGCTACTTAAAATGTAGTATAAACTACACGGGGTGAGCATTCATATTTTTTTTTATTTCCAACAAATGCAGAATACCTGTAAACATCAGGTTTAAGTTATCTCCGTATAATACAGCAAGTCAAAGGATTTAATATAATTCAAATACTGCATTAGCTTCGAGGAAACAGGAAATCGGGTTGAGCCATGATATGAAGATAACGGAGCATCCGGAAGCTCCGCACAATCGCCATATTAATAATATAAGTGAGAGGTGCATTGAACGCTAAAGCGAGTGTGTACTTTGTCACTCTCATATTTAGCTCTATACAAAACGTAATTTGTCAGAGATACAAGAAAAAACTCTTCAACTTATGATAACATATCAAGTCACTTTAATAACTTTAAATATTCAAGAAACAATGTACATATTTATTCTAGTTCATTATTTGAAATATTGTCTACTACTCCTCATCCCATCCAATTTCAACACAAAAATGGAATGGGTATTCATAATGTTTTCCAAAATGGAGTGGCGTATAAATTTTTCCAACAAGCTTGAGTTTGGAAAATTTAATGTTACGAAAAGTTATTGCTAATAATATAACGAGGCATGTTAACTACAATTAAATGTATATAGTTTCAAGCATATTATGTAAACTTTAATGGGATGTGTTGGGCGTACAATTTGTTTAAATTAATGTAAAATCGCTTCATAAAACTTTAGCTGTTTCATAATTTCGAGCGTCGAAGTGGATACGCGGTAAAGTCTAACAATGAAACAACAGGCTTTAGAGATCATTAAAATACAATCATACTTACCACTATCACCTTTTTTGAGGCTTCCACAGACAGCGTGTAGCACGCCAGAAGAAACACCAAGATCAACGAACGGTACCACATCATCGTGCATTTGACTACAATTGTATGATGGCTCGACAAGGGTTGCACTATTTATGATGCTTTGGTCAATGCACGTAGTGGTGGGAGTTTGCAACGCGTACACTATTGATGCTAACTGAATCTGATGTACGACTGTATGTCTTATCGAATATCTCGATTAGTCAACGCATTTACTTGGATTATGTTAAAGGTCAGAATGGAGTAAAATTACATCGGAATACCCTTAGACTCTGGGTTTCTTAATAAATATGTATTTTCTGGGTAAGGGAAAGGATTTAAATACTTGGTCATGCAGGAAGGTAAAAACGAAATACAATAGAGTATAAATTTGTACAGCGAATACTTTATTATGTTAATTAGAAAACTTAACATGCATTAAATAAAGATCCTTTGTACGTTTCCTTCGGATCCATGATGAATCGGAAACCAGCCTTTTCATCCACGTCTACAATCTTGGCGGTCATGCAAGGGATAATCGCATGTGCCGATGTTGGGATTGAACTCAGTTCCGGTTCCGCAACTTTGGATGAAGCATCCACTTACATCGCAATGCTGATATTTCGAACAATCGCCAGGATAAGGGATAACCTCAGCCTAAAAATTAAAGTCATGAGATTTTATACACTCGGTCAATGCAACAGAATTAATCAATTGCCTTCTTCTGTCAAAAAAGACAGAATAACGATTGTTGCAATTGATCACTAGTCAGCAACATATGCTAACATTTACTTTCGAAATAACAAAAAACAGTGCACTTACATCTGCTATATTAAAGATGAGCAGAATGAGGCAAAAAGACGCGCACAATAACACTGTACGGAGCTGCATTTTAACTATAGTTAGATCCCTGTTTGAAGACGGACACTGAAAGCGACTGCCTTCTGTCGACCAGAATGGGATTTTATATACGTATCTTAGGTAGGGATAAACAAGGAAAACGATTTACTCCGCGATAATGAAACTGAACTGTTTTATAACCGGAACCGCGTTATCGATGCTTTGTACAAGTACAACATTTTTACGACCTTAGTTCTTAGCATCGAAGATCAAAGCGTGAATAATGATTGTCCGATTAAATTTATTCAGTAGCAATATGTAGGATCTGTTTAGATTTACATGGATTCTCTGTAAAATAGGGTGAGTAAAACTCTACTTGAACTGACTTCATTAGAAATCGATGAACAAAATAATTTGTTGCCGTTAATATAATTACTATAGTGAAAATATTTGTGACTGACAAAAAGTTTGTGAGATATTTATACTTACAACGAGTCAATGATTACCGAATATTTGATACTCGGTTTACACGAAGTTTCTTGCATACTTCTTGCCATAAATGAGTATATGGATTTTTTAATTCATACTCAGTATGAGGTATTCTTAATAATCTTCGACATTTTGGTGACAGAAATAAAAGTGTCTGGAGAGAGGTGAAAAAGCTATTTGACAGCCAATAAAGTAATACAAACTGAAAAAAAAAAGTTTTATCGTATTTGTAAAACCATTTCTCATGGATATTTGTTTGTCCCTTAAATGTAATATAACTAACAAAGATTATGGTTACATAACTTACTGATGGCATATGTGCTACAAGGGGCACAATGACAATATTAATCCCCCTAGAAAAATATTTCCTAAATGAGTAAAACTTGGTTTTTGGCCCAGTCATGACCAAACTATGAATCTGGAAGACAAAAATAAATTATTTGACCATATTTTAATCGTAATACTTTAATAGAAAATTGAATGATGACTCACTTCTCCAGTAGCTATATTCATTACAGCAATTAGAACTGGCAGCGCATAGAAATGGTCATAATCGGTAAGATTTGATATCCACGCAAATCCTCCAATACTGAGTTGTTGATAAACATGATACGCAACTGTTAACAACATTTGATCAAATCTTAGATTTGCAAATTATTGCATATCATTATTGTATGCAATCTAAAATATAGTTATTAATTCATATTGAGTTTGTATGTAATAAACATGCGATATGAGTTATCATACAAGATTTCACATTCAATATTTACCTTCGTCATATTTTGGTGCCATACAGCACATATTTCTCAATGCAATTGTCACTGAAATCCAAAGTGGTAATTGTAACAGTAACGACACGTGTCCTCTAAGAGGATGACAGTTTTCCTTTACAATTAGCTTGTCGTATTCTTCTTTGACCTACAAAGTTACAATAATAATAAATAAAATGGAATTACAGAAAATCTATTCGATGAAAGCATGTATTTAATTGAATAATGCATAAAAGGCACGTACAGCGCTTTTATATAGAAATGGTACTTCGCTACTATACAATCTGCCTCTTTCAACTTTATTTATTAAGTGCAATCGAATCTCATCTTGTATCTTCTGCAGGTCTTTTTGCAGTCTTTGTAATTTAGCAATATTTCGTTCCTTAAATCATTGATACAACAGGTGATATCAAAGTGAGAAGTATTAACAGTAAAATTAATATGCGTATACTTTGCACCATAATAAAACGACGTACCTGAAGTATAGCTAATGGGAAAACAGCTAATCGAAACATTAGAGTTACTATGAATATAGTCAGTGGCCATGGTAAGCCAGTGTAATCGTGCATTAACTGTAATTGATTCATTATGAGTTCGACACCAGAGCTTTCAGAAATTGCTTTTATGAAACTATTATTGAAAACTTCTGGCATAGCCACACGGATTTCAGGAAGGTCTGAGGAATGCCTTATCCCAATAATATTAGGACAAGCAGCGATAGAAGAAGTTCTCTTTACGAAAAGCAGATTACTATCCCATTTTGCTGTCTTTCTAAATATATTTAAGTTTTGCGATAATTGCAAATTCTGCCTGTTGTCAACAGGTCTACGATATTCATAGAATATATTTGAAACTGTGGTAACTCTTCCATCATTTGGAAGTAGGATGTGGTTTTTATTATTACTTCTTAAATATATACTTTGTTTAGAACCAGTTGTAAACAACTTGCTGCTCTGTAAATATCCACTTGAGAAATTCCAAGAAAATTTTCCATTATGTTGGAGGTAGAAGAACAATTTCGGGAACTTTTGAATATTCATTTTTCTCTCGACTATTAATATAATTTAGCAATATAATATTTGTTTGTAGCTACTCAGGATTTATCTCAAAAATGTCACCCGTTTGCTAAACTATATCATAGTACATATTGAATATTGCTTTCATTGTTCGCTACTATAATGTACTTCACTTCTTAACGAACTGTTATTCCGTAATTCATAAACTTTAAATCTTGCTTAGGTTAGGGCAGAGCTGGGTAGAGCAAGCGAGCAAACCAGAGTTGCGGCACTCGATGCAAATATTTCGGTACAAATACGCTGCGGTGCCTAGGCGTGCAAGAGTAAACACTAAAAAAGGAATGCGGATGTGACGTTTGCGTTATGGAATCCTACTGATGTCGCGGAAAGTTCAACGTTGCATACGAATTATATACAATAAACTGTATTCAAAGATAGCGCGCTTTTGTCTCTACCGACACGGCCAATCAAAATACTCGTTTCAAACGGCCAATAAACGCGCTCGTCGGCCGCCGTCCTATTTCCCGCGAAGAATAAGTGTACCAGATTTGCGTGAGTGCTCCTAAAAAATGAGAAAAAGTGAGAAAAATTGCGAAAAATAGAGTCCCGGTTAGATTTTGGAGCTCTATTATCATTTTATAGTCGCGACTCAACGTAATTAACCAAGGAACATTGTGAAACAGTAAAACGCGGATCGTAATGAAATTTTAGAAAATGTTATACCAGAAATGTAATCAAACCCATATTTTTTTCAGCTGCTGACATTCGCTCTAACGAAGTGTACATTGGGATCAAAGTTGAGGGTTGAAATACATTTTAAGCGATTATCTCCGAAATTATCATAAATAGAGCAAAAGTATAAATAACCAAATATATCAGCATGTTGCGACGAATATACCTGTGTTATTAGTTTCTTACATTAACTATTACGTCTGTCAATACTTTATTTTTTTTATGTTTGTAGTAATTATTGTCGTTAAAATCAATGGGATTGTAATGTCACACATAGTTCAAATCATTAATTTATATATGAATATTTTAGATATTCCAAAGTTGACTTTGTAATAAACATTATTGCGTCGAAATATAAGTGCATTCTTGATTGTTCTATCCTTATCTATACTATTACTATAATTGTTACTACATATCGGGTAATGATGTGTTGAGGTCTTTAAGGCGGCGTTATCACTTTATTAAGTCTCCATTTTGTGTTCATATTATTTGAGATACAAGTAAGTACTATGTATGACAGGGTCGATTGGCCATAACGGTAATGTATAGTACTTACTGCCACTCAATGTCATATGCTAATAATAATAAGAGCCGTTAGAGCGAATAAATCGGTCAGGATTCCTTGTATAAAATAATATTGTATTCCTGAAAAAGACTATTTGAATGTACTTCAACGAAAAATCTTGTGTTGGTCTCCTATTGATGATTGACTGAAACAGTATGGAGTTCAGAAAAATAATTATTGCAAATTATTTTCGCAATAGTCATATTCGTCGACAGAGTGTTTAAAGCGTAAATTAATCTTGCGCCACCATCATTTTCAAACACAAACATCATTAAATATTAAAGACAATCAACTTTCTGCTTCGCCTTATCAAAACCTAAATATGCATTGTTTCCCTGTGAATATACGCAACACAGGCCCGGACAATTTGAAAACCCCGTATCATTTTGTTCAGATAATTTCGTAAATTTGCTGTGTTCGACATGTCAAAGCACTTTTCCGACGGGTATCATTATTGTGAAAACGTTTTCTCTGTTCCTGCCAGCCTGCTTTACATGTGTATATAAATTTCACTTGTGGTCGACAGAAAGCCAGAAAGAAAGTCAGCTTCAAAGTACGTCTTCAAAGAGGGATCTAACTATAGTTAGAATGCAACTCCGTACCGTATTCTTGTGCGTGTCTCTTTGCCTGGCACTGTTCATTGTCAATATGGCAGATGTAAGTACACTATTTTTGTGTATTGTGTATTGTATATATTGTATCCTAAAAAATGACATTACATCATTCATGTAACGTGCAAAAACGCGGCAAGTACATATAACACAGTAATACTGTGCATTATCAGTACAAGATCGAACATTATACTAGTAATATATCTTGGTTTTATGGCGTAAAAAAGTAGTGAAATTAAAGTCTGCCAAGTATGTGCGCCAAGGAAATTTTGAATCATATAATATTTTCTATTACTGAAATTATGGAAACAGATTTAAAAAAAAAAATATAAAATACGTTTCATTCGGATCTGCAAACCATAGTTTGCCGGTTTTAATGAATCGAATAGAAAACCGGATCCGCCCTGTTTTCTTAGCTTTCCGATGGGAATCCGGAGGATTTTGTGTACAGGTCGCGAAATAAATCAAGCTAAATCCATGCAACATATATGTATTGTAATAAAATAAGTCTTACTCGTTGATGATCGCAATACAAAAGATAATGGTGATTCGCCGCTCGCTCGTTCTCTCTCTTTCTTTTCTCGTTCGTTCGCTCGCTTTCTCGTTTTCTGTCCCTTTTGACAGAAGAAGGCATTTTATTAATTATGTTGCATTGGCCAAATGTTTAAAATCGCATCACTTTAAATTTTAGGCTCAGATTTGGTCTTATCCAGGCGATTGTACGAAATATCAAATATGCGACGACTATGGATGCTCCGTTCAAAGTTGCGAAAGCGGAAAACAGTTTAATCCTAGCTCCAAGATATGCGAGAAACCCTCAAATGGCGGCCAAGGTTGTAGTGGCTAAAAAACTGGCGTCAGATGCATCATGAATGCCAAGGGAACGTATAAAGGATCTTTATTTAAAGCACATTATGTTTTCTAATTAGAGCAGCACATACAGAAGACATCGGAATAATAGTGTACAAAAATTGGTATATAAAAATAAATTGATCTGCTTATATGACATATTCTATGTATAATATAATATGTAAACAAATTTCACAACCACGGTTTCCATCCTTCGTACATACGGCCCAAGACATTTAAGTCAGTAGCTTGATCCAGCAAACATAATATCTAGAACATAGTTTTTCCGAATGTATATTACAGCAGTCTTTACGACAGCGTCATTTGTATATACTTACTTGATCTTCAACCGAAAGCGAATCGTTAGTCATCTTTGACCGTGGGCACTTAACGTCATCATCCCCCCTCACTATTCTGCAGTACCTTTCATAGTATTTCTCATTGTTTTGCTTATACAACTGATCCAATGTCGATTCAGTTGGTTTTATGCCTTTCAATTTTTGCCTAACTGTGTTTATCTTCTTCTGAGGCAACCATTTTGTCTCTAAACGGCAACATCAGGTTCAAATTTTTGTTTAATTGCAAGCTATAAATATGAAAACTTACCCGGTTGAGCTATGCCTTCTTCCTTTAAGGATTTATCGACAGCCCCTGTCCAATTTAGAGGCTCGTGAACAAAAACTTCCAGGCATGCTAGTATAGGGCCCTGTTCGCTCCTGAACGCTCGCAACACATGAGTCATTATCGTAGCGAAAAGATCTTTTTCCGTGAACGGCTTAAGCAAACCTAGAATCTGTGGCGTTAAGCGGAAGGGAAGAAGTTCCGGTACTGGCAAATCAATACCAGCATCGAATGCCAAACCAAAATCTATGCCTAGACATTTGCCCGAACTTATAACGACAAGGGTATTCTCCAAATGGCGATCTCCAATGCCCAAAATCCACTGTGCAATAGACATTGTTGCATAACTCGTCACAAAATTTTGTCGTAATGTCATAAAGCCTTCTACAGATGGGCACAGAATTTTGAACGTATTGCGCAACGAATCCCAATCTGTTCTGTTAATAAATTCCTTCATTTTTTCTATCACCTGCGGTGCCTTGTATCTTATAAGAGCTTCTTTGTATTGTAAGTGCTGTTTTGCCGCAGGAGCAGCAGAATGTATCCAATTAGCATAATCGATTCTGATACATTTATAATCTTCTAAACGTTTAGGCGATAGAGTGAAATCTATCAGATTCTGAAGACACTTTGTGTCATCGATCCATTGTATTAGTCCGAGGGACTTTGACAAAGGAATTACCTAGCAAAAGAATTTTTGTTAGTGCATTCGAAGCTAGCTCATTAAAATTAAGAAACATTTCCTTATCTACCTCATATGTCTCGATTGATAATTGTCTTTGTTTACAAATCACATCCAATTCCAATGTTTTGTTCATAATTGAAAATAATTGCTGTAATCTTTGATCCAGTCGCAAATCTTCACCAAACTTAATCAGGAAATTATAATCCTTCGCGTCATTTCCAATTATTGTAATTCGAATAGGTTTGCGCAATGATTGCATAACTTTTGCCAGTGCATCGAATTTTGCAATTTTTGTATGATACTGTGGTAAAGGTTTTCTTTTTCCCGTATATTGACCTGGTATTTCTAAATCATTGCCCTCATATTGACTTAGCCAAGGACTATAATCTTTCAACTTTACATTGCCATCGAAAGATCTCTTCGAGAAGCGTTTTGATAAATGCTCTTTCAAATTTCGGCATGTGATATCAATCCATTTAATAATATCACTATCTTTCTTATTCGATAAACTTTTTATTTCCTTTTCAAATTTTCCGATCTCTTTGTAAATTCCACCCGGTCTTGGCTGAGTTTTCAGTTCACGTTGACTTGGATAGACTTTCTTAAGTAATGCTTCAACTGCTGTAGCTTTTCCTTGAGATAAATTCTCTTTAAATTGCTGCAGGTGATAATGCAAGTACAATTCCGGCTGAACAACGTATTCCATTGCTTTTAAGAACTGTTCTGCTTGAGGCATTTCATAAAAGATTTTTCTTATTCCGTAAGTTCGTTGATCAGTAAGAAGAACCGAATTCAATTCCATTACGAAACTAAGCGAATAAATTATGGCATTTGGATATAAGTTAGCGATTTTTTCTAAAATCGGTGTAACAAGATATGCAAGCTCAGTACCAAGATGTGAAAACAGTTGTGCTTGCCAAGACAAGAACATCCATGTTTCCACTGTTTTACTTTCAGTTTCAAAGATCTCGCGAGTATCTTTGTCTTTGAAATATTCTAGTTTTAGTAGGCATGGAAAGTAATGCGCTGCCTCCATAGATCCGTAACTCATACCCTTTAGCGTTGAACGTACAAATTCTTTCTGAATATCAACATCCTGTGAATCACTTAATAATTTATCATAGCAATATTTTGCTAATGCAAAATAACAATTCTTTATTGAAACTGAATCTCTCGTTATACAACATTCTTTCAATTGTTGCAAACTATATTTCTCCAGTGCATTTAAAACATTTGCAATATCAGCACTTGACGTATTTATAGGACTTAAAATATTTTGATTTTTTAATAGTAGCTGAGCAAACACTTCATTCTGTCGAGCTGTTTTGGTAAGATTCAATGAAATTTCACTGATTTGTTGCCAGGCTGCTACATTTATTACGGTCTCCAATTTGTCCCGTGCAACTAAGTTATGCAATCGGTCCCAAGAGATTGTAAAGCACTCCATCTTTTTGTTTACATCAGATTGTACTACTCCCTCAAAAGACTTTGTTTTCGCGAATGTCAATGAGAATTCATCTTTACAATGATCCGACAATATCTGAATCCGTTTCTTCGCTTGCTGTAAATACTTTTCTGCGATAAATATATTTCTCTGGTTGATTGCAGCTTTAGTCATATTAAGTTGCAAATTAAAAGGGATTAACTTCAACTTCTCAGGAATTGAAGTTCTTGTAAACGTATATGTACTGTCTTGTGTATCATCTGCTGGCGAAAGTCTTTCTTCAAGGAAACACATTAAAAATAATCTGTACGATGTTAATTGGTCCCAAAGAAGAATAAAGTCCTGCATTGACGGCACACTAGTGTTCCAGAATTTCAATAAACTTTGAATACCCGGTAAAGAAGCATCACAAGATGTATTCTTTGTTAGTTTTGAATAAATGTTAATATCGTTCAATTTACGTAACTTCTGTAATGTATGAAGTCTTAATTCAGTCGATAACGGATTCAACCTGATCCATTTGCGTCGCATCTCGTCGATTGAAACTGCTAAATACTCCAGCGCAAAGTCTGATTTTTTGCAGAATAAGAACAACATAGCTATCTCTTCACCAAAAAAACACTTTAGATATTCTTGCTTTGATTTATCTGTCACCCAAGAAGTTGCTAAATTGAAATCACTTTCACTAATTTCAGATAGTTTAGGATCGCCACTGCCATTATTGAACTGTAATAACTTTTGCGTCTGTACTTCGAATAACCATGGAAACATCCAATCCTTCCAAGGATGATTCCAAATATTGTTCAAATCATCATTTAACGTTTCTTTAATACGTTTATCTATTTCGGACCAAGAGCACAAATTCTTGGAGCACTCGAATAATCCCTGAAGAGAATATTCTTTGATTGGCTCTGTGCCCAATTCCAACGCTTTTGAATATGCATCTTTTGCTTTCAGCCAATCATTGGTCGCTTGCGCGACCGCGGCTTGCTAATAATACAATAATTCGTTTACGTATTTAAAAAAACATTCAACGGAATCGAATGAAATACAAAATACATACCTCCATATTTTCATCTTCGATGTGATTCTGGAAAATACTCAACACAATGTCGGTATCCTTAATTGATTCGTAAAGACTCGTCAATTGCACCCATTTATTGCATGGATTATTTATTGTATCAGTACGTAATTTCTTTGTGGGCGATAATATGTTCTCAGGTGCACAAATTAAGCTCTCTTCCAACATCAGTGCTCCATGGAAGTTTAAGCCACCTGAACGCGCAGCTTTCATAACTGTATCGGGCGAAATTTCATAGATTTGTGCAGATATGAAAATCTCTAAAATTGCTGATGTAATCGACTGATTTTTAGGATGCTGACTGATAATAGACTTTAATTTTTCTGTTATTTTTCCTATGTAATCCTCATCAGCAATGTTTCTAAGTAAGAAACAGCATACAGATACAAATATATCTTTGCATATTGACTGGTCCCTTTTAATTAGCTGTAAAAGTGACTCAGTCATGGTACTTAAAGAGATTTCAATGTCCGGAAAATCACCGAGTCTATAGTTTCTGGAACGATTACAATATAACTTTAAAAAATCCACAATTTTCTAGCTTCATATTGAAAAATATTACTCTTAAATACCTGTATACTTTCACGCTACTTCTTTGTCTAGATATTTCTTCCTTCATCATCTCATCACGTTGTATATTTACTTTAATGTGTGCTTGACGTATTCCACTAACAAGTTGAGAGGTATCCTTCAAAAACCTTGGCGATTTTTTTGCATAAGCCGGTTGCCGAATAATTTCAACCTCCGATTTGTCGGAAGTAACATCACGCGAAGATAACACTTGAGTTTGCGTGACGATTGTTGGTTGAAATTCTGGTTCTTGAGTTGCTCGAATTTTTAACTGTTTATTACCAAATTGACTACGTGAAAAAGTAGCATATGAAGAGTAAGATCCGAGACTGGACTGTGACGTTGTCATTTGCGTTAACGTCTGATTCAATTCACTTGCTAAGGATGGGACAAAAAGTGGTGCCATTGAACTCTTCGTTCTCCAGAGAGCTGATATTCTGTAATCTATGTAACAACATTCGTGCAATGGCTTGAACATCGATTGCGTGTAATCCAATGATTTGGCGGTAAGATCCAGCACCATTATTGATATAAATGGTAAAAAAGCATCTTCGTTATTTGGTGTATACGTATCTAATACTTCAAGCAGTCTGTTTTTACAAGAACTTGAGAATCCTGCATTCTGTGTCCAAAACGTTAATATATCTTTTTGCAATTCATCAGCAGGATCAAGGATACCAGAAAGTAATACTTCTTTACTCAAATGTGTTAGTTCTCTTGCATAGCTTGAATCGGATGATCCTGATAAATATTTTGTGTAAATAGTCATAAATATAGAATAAACTATCTTTCGAAACTCGATCGAAGGATTTTTAACATATGGTACTGCTAAATTTGCCAATGGTAGTAAATCTTTTGGATTCAATACCGTCGTTAAAGCATGAATAATTCGCAGTGATACATTTTCACAAGGCTGGATTTTATTCTTAAGAAAATCCTCCAGTCGCAGAAAGCTAACTTCCTTTTTTCCTTCATCTGCATTAAAGCCTTTAACACGCTGCAGGAAAATTTCAAGGCACTTAGCTTTATCCTGATTGTCAACCATGACTATATTTGCACTGACAAATATGTAATAAATTGTAGCCGCTTTCGGATAGTATCTCGATATTGCGTAAATATATCTTATCAAGCGACCGTCACGTCGTCTTTGAATATTTCTAAAAAAATTCTGTATAGTGTCTTGTAACGCACACAATTTGTTTGCATATTTCTCATCTTTCGAGAGGAATTCTAAAATCAAACCCCAACATTCAGACATCTGTAAAAATGTATCCTCTTGATGTTGCAAATCATCTAACGAAGTTGTCAAAAATTCCATCAGGACATCGTCCTCTACAATTTGATTTTCCATACCATATTCCATACAAATCCGTACAACATATACCGCAGTTTTAGGTGAATTCTTCATAATGTCTGTAAGATTTCGTGGTATTTTCAAAAATATTTTCCACACTTGGAGTAATGATTTTATAATACTCATATTAAACTTGTAAATGGATTTTGAAGTTGTTGCGTTAACTGTGGCAACTTTATGAATTAACAATTCCCATAGTTTTTGTGCCGTAATGTGGATCCTTCGTTGAATCGTTTCACTGATATGCCATTCGATTAAATTTAATAGAACATCGGTAATGATGTAATTCAAAGGATTTTCCGTTAGATATTGATAGATTTTAGATAGAATTATCGGCATACACAAATCTGCGTATGGAGCAAACACAGACGGTACATTTGCAACGATTTTCAATAAAAATAATCTAACGTTATTGTGAGTTGCGCGTTGCATGGAAACGCAAATGCGTTCCATCCATAGAGGTACGGCGCTTGAATTGTTACTGTTTGATGGATTCGCATCCTGCGATACTATATGAATTAGAATTCCACAAATTGATGCCATACATTCATGTTCATTGAGCTCATCGCATTCAAATGTCAAACTCATAGATTTATCTTCTTCATCTTTTTCTTCACCCTCGATCGGTTTCGTTGAGACCGAAAATTCATTAAAATCATTAACATTGATGTCTTCATTCAAAGTAGAAGATCCAATATCATAAGTATGTACATAATAACGTTGCGGTGTTTTTTGCTCATTTCGAAGTTTCTTGCGGATATTAATTAATTTCTGGCGATATTTTGGGTTATCATTAAAAAGCTGTTGTAAATTATATTTCCTATTGCAGTCTACAATATTTGTCCAAATCAAATAATCTGGATTGCGCGTTTCAGTAAAGACCTTTGCATAAAGCTGTTGGTCATTTTTGAAACTCACCATTGCAATGCTACAATTGTAAGCAGAGCAATGTAATAATCGCATGAGCTCACGGTGATCAGGATTCACTGTTTTCAGCTCGCGAATGCGTATTACATTCGAAAATATTAATAGGAATAATCCTTTTTCAGTTTTAGCGTGATCATCAGTGATATTTCGTGTAATAGTACTCTCTTTGGTGGCTATTGCAGACAAGGGAACTTTTGCAAACATGATAGCCAAGAGATCGTAGGACCCAATTTTTGATACTATATCCTGTTTCACATCCGTATCATTGCCAACAAGACTACGTCGAACTGTGTTCCATATTTCATTAATGTTCTTTTCAAAAAATCTTTCAATATGAGTACTTTTACAAAATTCGAACGAAGAGCGAAGAAATTTGTGTAATATGTCGAATCTTTCTTTAACTGGTCTATTTATGTCCATAAACACGATATATGCCCGTTCCAGTGACAATAAAACATGTTCATTTGAAATATTGTTAAAATATAGATTTAAAAATTTTTTTGTTTTTTCATTGTATAATTGCTCGTACCAGCACGCAACAGATAAAATTATAGATTCCAACACTATGACTGATTGTGTCACAGGTAATAAGGACAATAACGTTTGAAAACTATTAACTTCCTTCAAACTTACTCCAGAATGGTCTGTGTTCTTTTGCGTTTCATCTAGAACTAAACGATGCAATATTACGACTAACTCACGTTTGTCAGTCACTGTCGTATCCACTAAGCAAGGGAGAAAGTTTTGAAGAATACGAATTTTGTATGTGATGTCAAATGACCCAATTAATTGGTGCAAAATCCAGCGATGAAATTCTAGATTTATCACGATGAGTTCTGTTGGTTTATCTTTCAACTTTGCAACGATCCCAAATATGTTTATGAACTTATCTCTTCTTTCTTCAATATTATTTAATGCTCTTTCGAAAGCGGTAAAGTTATTTGTAACAATATTCGCCAACTTTTCTGTAACTTCGTGCAACGATTTCTTATGTCTTTGTACGAAGAGCATTAAATCTTCTACGACGTTCAATAAAAGTGAAGGATTCTCTTCGAGCGAGTTAATAAAAACGTCGAAGGTTTTCTCGATATCTTTTAACAAGTAGCGGAATATTACATCTCTGAACATACTCAAGAAATGCAAGCCATGCGGCAAATTTGACACTGCTGGCATTGTACTGTCAGCTATTAAACTAATTAATGTTCTTGTAACTGATTTCTGTAAATGCGAAGAAAGAAAATTGTGAAAGACGAATCAAATTCAGACCCGCCGCTAAAAAACAAACTGGAAACGTTAAATTGAAATGTTTACCTCGTATCGCATTAGTATCAAGTCCATTAAATTCCGCAGATAATCCATTCCAGAAGGGTTAATGTTAGTGTAAACAAGTTCTCCGATTGTCTCTTGTAACAAAATATTAAATATTTCTCGAAGTTTTTCTTCGCGCGGATCAAGTATTCGCTTGTCCTAAATATACCAACATTTATTAGATACTAAACGTTATTAAATAAGAGGAAGAAGATTTTATAAAACAATATCGAATACTACATACCAAATCAAGCTTCTGTAGCACTGAATTTTGCTCCAATGTGCTCAATCCTCTGATATATTGATTCAATTCTGCTGGAACTACTCCTTGTATTATTGTATTCAATTGATACCACTCGTTAAGATGCTTATCAATACGCTTTTCTAGTTCATTTTTCATCGAAATGGGCAATGTAGAATTCGTCTTCTGTATAATTGAATTAATCAGATTCACCGCAATCGAGGGACATGTATTTAAGATCTTAAAATTATCGGCATTAACATCGATCACTGGACACATTATAAATGCAGAAATCAATAAACATAGCTCATTGATTAGTACAAATTCTGGTATATAGTTTTCCTAAAATAAGACAGAAAACCAATTACAATTTCGAAATATATTTCAATTGTCAATATTTATGAATTAACATACTTACGTTCAACTGGAAAAGAGTTTGAAGAAAATCAAACATAGTTACAATGACTTTATAGAACACCTTTAAATTTTCAGTTTCACTCATAACGATCAACTGAATAAAGTTCTTCGTGGCATCGAAAATAAGTGTCCTGTACGGATTTCCATTTCCAAATAATAATTCGGGATCAATCAAAGATTCTTTTATTAGCCAAATGTAGCAATCAAAGCTTCGTAAGAGGGGTAGAATTTTTTCAGTAGCTAAATCGTTCAGTTTTGCACTTGTACCATTTAGGATTATATCATTGAACGCCTCGATACCTTTATCATCGATATACTTCTTTATCGCATCATTCGCAGAATTGCAATCATTGGCACAAATAGCAACTTGTTTGTACAATTCCATACATTTCTTTCTGCAACATTCGTCTAAGGAACCACATTGAACAAGCAACCATTGTACTCCATCCGTTAACGTTGCATTTGTAAATTCATGTGGTTTTCTACGTCGAGGATTCACCCTGTTCAGTAAAAATTCTTTTGCTACGAGAACTCTTAGAATATGATCAATTGCATTATAAGTTGCACGATCATTACAATGAGGTAGACTCTTGATAAAACAGTAAAATAATTCAAGCCAATACATGGACACGATATCTTCTTCTTCACGCAAAATTGTATATAGATTATTCAAAGCAACTGCAGCAGCCATACACTTTGCAAATGACGGATGCAACGCGAAATTTCTTATTTTACTTATCACAGCATTGATGTTGGAATTAGATTCGACTTCATTGGATTGTTTTATAGACCATTGTGTAAATTCCGCTAAACACAATCCAGAAAATTCCCGAAGTGCTGAATTCGATTCGCAGCATAATCCATCGAAGCATGAATCCAAGAAATATATTGTAATAGGAGATTGCTGCATGAATCTCGAACTCAACCAATGTGTTAATTGTATCATTAAAGGTTGAAATATCTGTCGTGCTACTTCATCAGTGTCAGATCCCAATTTAAGAAGTGTCGGGCATAATTTTTTGTACAATGTCAAATATTGTTCTGGGTTTGATGCTAGCGATTCTGAGGTTCTACCAAGCAAAAATGTGGCCATCATATGTAAACTCTCACAAGCTACTACCTTCTTCTGTCTATGACCCGAATTTTGTGCTAGCATTATTGTCTGCGGCAAAATTCGATCCAAATAGAGATCCACTTTTACATCGGACAGTGGTAGCGAACACTTTAGTAAATTCTTCTTGTCCCAAGTTGCACCCGTTTCCATTGATCTTTTATGAACAAAATCGATCACAATGTCAGTATCGAGTGAGGCAATGAACAATAAGATTCTTCTTTGAAAATTTGCCAGTGTTTTCTCACTATCAATGAATTGCATCCGTTTTACAACTTTTCTTGTCCCTTTTATTATATCTTGCGAAAACTCGGCAATATTTTCTTCGCTTTGTAAATGTGGTTCCAAGGTTGATATTATTTTCTTTAAAAAATCAGTAATTACTGATTTTTCTAAATGATTCGTCCATTTTTCCAATGTGTTTAGCGCAGTATATGCTAAATCAAAATCGCTTAAACCCACGGTCAATGCGATTTGGAATACTGGTACTGTATCGTTTAACAAACGATGGACAAACGTAAGAGGCATGTCAAGTATTAGATATAAACAAGTCGTTAACAATTCGCCCGAAAGCGTGGAAATTGAATGTAAAACATTCATCAAGTAATTGTATAGTAATATTTGTGATTCGCTTCTAAATTCTTCTTCAGACATCTCATCGATTCGATTGCAACATTTACGAGCTATTTTGTAAAATCCGGAAATCAGAGGATTTCTGTAAGACATCTTTACAATTTCTCGTATAAGTTGATCAATGCTACCCATTAGCAAAGTGTGGCTTACACGATCGAATATATCGACGTAAAGATCGATCATATTAATGAATATTCGGAAATCATCTGCATTTTCAGCAGTTTCCGAAACAGTTGCATCAGTGAAGACACAGTTAGTTTTAATTCTAGTGTTTAAATTTAATTTGTTCAATAATTCGATGCATACTTTAATTGCCGCCTCCATAGTATTTCGTGCTATGCAGCAATCATTATAAGAACTATCGCTTCGAATTTTAAACAATTCTGCCCACAGTGGAATGTAATTCTTGTAACACAAAGGCCGCTCCTTCAGATTCTTCAATTCATGTTGTAATTCCGCATCGATAAACAAGGTGTGCGAACAGGTCCATTTTACCCCTTCGTAAACTGTATCAAAAGATTTGTAAAAAAGAAATACAGCAAATTAGTTATAGAATAATAATGGAACATGTAGCAACAATATACTTCGTAATAAATGCTTACTTATATTGTGCAAAAATTCATTGATGCAATATTTATGAGCAGAATCAATGTTTGCTATTGTTTTCTTCAAAGACATAGTAGCGTGTTTCTGGCTAGTAATAGGTAAATCCGGAAATGTTTTTATCAGAAGTGTACAGAGTTTTGTAAGTATACTTAATTCATTGAGCGATAATGTGTTCAGCTGCAAAATTATATTCGAATAAGCTTCTTGATAGTAGTAAATGCGCTCTAAATCTTCCTTTGTTAGAGATTCCCTATGAATGTAAGAATAGAAACCGAATAGTAGTCAGATATATAAATATATATATACTATTATTAACAATACTAAAGAAAACTTACATAAAAAAAATCGAATTTGCAGATTGAGCAACTATCGAAAACATATTTCTCACGTCGCTGTCAGTCAAATATTTCTTGCAAGGTGCAGCCATCTGACTATAGCCGTATACGATAAAAAGAAATGTACTTGATTCATGAGAGTTTTCTTTCAATACTTTTTCAAAGTTTTCCTTAAAATACTGGAACGTAATAGAAATTGATGTAGAGATCTTGTATACTAGTTTATAAATTTACGTATACACTTACCATGAATATTGCTCTGTCACTTTCAGAGCTTTTGTCTTTAAGAACATCCCCGATGAATTGATAAAACTTTTTTAATGCGATAAACGCAAAATCATTTTCTTTGGTTTTATCTTTAACTAATTTGTTGAACAAACTGTGCCAGTATTCGTAGTCTCGATAAACAAAATTGGAAAAGTTGTACATGTGCTGCGAGAGAAGGCTGATAGCAGCTTTCATTATAGTTTGCTTCTTTTGATCCACAGGAGCGCAACTTAATCTCTTTACCCAACTGTATATTTCTGGCACGCATCTTTCTGGTATATCATTGGATAATTCGACCATCATGTCGGAAAGAGTATATAGGTACATTTCAATTTCAGGAGGTTGATTTTCGCTATTTGCGTTGTACTACAAAGTAAGATTTATAGAATCAAAGTGCCTTATTAATTACGAATAGACAAAACGCATGAACTCACTTTCTTCTTGAAATCACCTTGCAAGTAATGAAACATAAAGCGAAATTTGCCACAAGACCTTATAGCTTCTGGATGATATTTGGAGATTCCACCAAGAACCAACAATACTATACTCCTTTCTACGAAATCAAAACATGTACCGTGTTAAGAGAAATGTGATCATTTAGACATATCGATAGTATACAGTAAAATATTAACCTTTGATATCTAATTTTTCTAAATATGACGTCAATTTCTTCACTTCTTCCTCAAAGTTACATTCTTTGCGAAATAAATCTAAGCATTTGTTAAACGTGCAGGCGACAGATTTTTTGATAAAATAGGAACAACTTGTTACCAGCGCTAACATACATATTTCCTGAAAGTAGTTAAGAACGATAAACAGAAAATCTTAGGAACTAAAGGAGTCGATCGAATAAAGGGGATTTGATACCTTAATGTTTATAATATAGAGTATATTCTTAGATATGGCATCACGAAAATGATCAATAACGAATCTAAGAAAATCAAATCCTTCTTTGACGGCCTGTTCGAAAACTTTGACAGATTTAGATCTGCTAAGTTCCAAGTGAAGAAAATACAATAACCCATTTCCATCGTCAAATAATTCTGCCAAAACAGATTCTGCAAAAAAATGTTATAAAATACAGTTATTCAATCTTCTAATGAATGCATAGAATGCTAAAACAGTATATTATAAATTTAACACATATCCTAATTTAATTAGTTATATTTTATCGTCACTTACCACTATCGCTTTTCGATATATTTTGAAAGTATTTCGGACCATTTTCCAATATATTACGTAAATCAAAATGATTCTTTTCGGCAAGTGCCCTTCGAAAAATGTTGATGAACGTTTCAAACGACTCCATGATTTGGCGGTACAACGTGACTAAAACCTACAGTAACAATATTTTCTTAGGCATATATTGGTCAATAAATTCCAGACAGCCTCCCAGTAGCGTTCCGGATTAAATAAGGAATCGTAAGTCAACTATTGAGTATTATTGTAACAATATTTTCTTAACAAAACTTGCACGAAATGTTTAAAGTATATGACAGTGGTAGATAAATAACTGATAATAATAATCAGAATCACAGTACGTGTTAGGCACTCTTCACATTTTCAGTGTCTCTTCGTTAAAACAATCATAACATATTTAATTCCACATATCAGATGACGCATTCGAAATATTGCTGTGAAAGTTATTTTCAATAAAACGTAGTAAAGTCAATTTTGTATACAATCTTGCATTTCATTTTATGAGTCACTCGGATCAAATTCCCTACAGGCAGAAACAGTCGAATGTCGTAAGTAAAAGAAACTGAATTTTCATACAAATCTACTTGATTTATAGAAGCTATAATTTCACTACTATCGCGGGTTTATTTTATTATTATACATAAATCGCATTTTATGTAAAAGAAGTTGATTGTTACAGAAAACGCTCCGTATAGGTCCAAAAGGGATTCTCGCTTTTAGTTTTGCTCCCCTGACTCGTATAGTGATTAGTAGTTGGCTCTCTGGTTCACTTTTGTTCTTGATCTCCCCATGTCTCCATGAGGAACATAGTTGCTCGGGTTCTTCCGTACCACAAAATTTCTTCTTTGCTTTACCGCGAGCTGACGTACGTGTCCTCGATTACGCTCCACTAGGTCAACATGCCAAAAAATAAGGGTTAGTAGGCAAAAATTGTTTTTGTATCGAGAATTTGTTGTGTGAAACTTAGGCAGACTTTTATAACCACCAATCGCGGGAATGGCAATGTGCAATGTGGTTAGTTTGTTCTAACCTGTCAGTGTCAACCTTGCCTTCGAGATACTTTAGCTTTGCCCAGCAATAATGTTTCCCACGAAACGCTTATCTCTTAATCACTTCAAAAATCGATCGGTTCGCAGGAAAGGGAGGAAAGAACAGGAGAAGAGGTAAAAATGAAAATGAAACCGAGAAGAGAGAATTGGTTTTCAAGGAAGATGGACAAGGTATTCAACTTATTGTCGTCGTTTGGTAACAAAGTCATCTACATTCTTCTTATACGGCATGACTAATTTGCAATTATAGCAAAATTATTGAGTATTTAAATTCTTTTATGATTTCGATTTACTTAGACTTATTGCACACTTACATTTAATGATAATGAATTTTCTGATATGCAAATTGTATTAAATATATATAGTAAAACATGTAAAAAATTGTTATGCTAAAAAGATTTTATGTAGTTTAAGATTTATATTGTATCGCAATAAGATAATTCTAGCCGAATGTTAGATAAAATCTTGAAGATTCCAACCATAGGTATGTTTAATTAGAGATTTCAATTAAACTAATAAAATATTAATTTCTGTATTAGAATATGCACAAGTTACAAAAATGCTGGGAAATGGAAGATTAGAAGCAATGTGTTTCGATGGCGTAAAGAGATTGTGTCACATTCGTGGAAAGCTACGTAAAAAAGTTTGGATTAATCAAGGTGACATTATATTGATTGGTTTGAGAGACTATCAGGATGCGAAAGCTGATGTTATATTGAAGTATACATCGGATGAAGCGCGCAACTTGAAAACTTATGGCGAATTCCCAGAAACAGGTAAAACATATATATCTTAATATTAAATTTAAGTATTTTTTTTTCATATATCAAACTTCAAACTTCACTAATTGCATTGTTCCTCCAGTACGTATCAACGATACAGTCACCTTTGTGGAAGATGGATTTGATGAAGATATCGAGTTCGGTGATGAGATTAGTGATGACGATGAAGATGATGTTGACAACGTAAGTATATTATTATTGCGTACATCTTCTACACTACTTACAGTGAAATAAGCATAATTATTAAAGATCGATTATTCATACATTTCGCTTTGTTCTTTCAGATCTGATGACCTTCTGTATTATTATACTTAAAGGTATGGTACAAGAATATAGGAGACATTTGTTCATTTTACAAGATGTACAAGTTTGGCGCAATTATAAATACTGAAATTAATTTCTGACCAGTAGCCAATTGTATCTATAAATAAATTGCTGGTTATCTCTGTAATACTAGATTCATCTTCAAGGCTGTACATTTGTTTCTGTAGTCCGAAAGGCTCAATAGTTAGCGCGTTTCTTTGTAAACGGTGCTTAAAAGAAAAAAAAATCTATAACATGCACCTTTAGTTAATCGATGGTCATGATTTCTTAAGTATTTGGCTATAATATGCAATTAGTTATGTACTTCTGTATACAACTGCTGCATTATTTGTATAATTGTTTTCCCCCTTGTACATTTCTTATTTTATACAAGAATCGCGACAAAATACAGGCATGGAACCAACACTTAAACAGAGGAAAACAGCAAACTTGATATTCTATAATATAAATATTCATACCTTTCAAATGTTTTATTCGATTGTCGTTCACGAAGTTGCGTGAAATGGTGGTATTAATTCATTTAAGTAGCTCTAATTATTTCTCTTTTGAATAATATTTATGTCAAGTTGGAAAGTTTCTAAAAGATCAACTTCTTGCGCATAGTATACAATCAGGGACAAAATTTCGATACGCAAACAACAATTAAATCCTCGAGTGACATGAATTAACAATTACACCTATGTAATCTAATATTACGTTTCCTTCTGTTCAAGTCCTATGTGCTGCAATAAAATACATGTCACAATATGAATGGAAGTATCCATGATCTTCTCTCTAAATCCTATACAATTTACATTAGTAACGATTAAGGCGATTATATTGTTTCCTGTACAAACTGATACTTTAGCATCAACTGTTAACAACGAATAAAAGTGATATACAATTCAAGGTTTTCTGTTACTTACCAATCGGAAAAATCCCTCAGTATAAATTTTTGAAAAAACAAAACAAAACAATGGACTATTGAAAAATGAAGAAATACATTGGGAAGGTTAATAGCAAAGAAACGTTGGTTCAATTCACAATTGAAAATTTACCGTCGTGCATATACGAACGCACAGTATAATATAGATGTGCGATTTTGATACAGATTTTTTTGAAGTCATACAAAAAACCAAAATATCATCTATAAATATATCACTTAAGAATTAGTTGAATTCTGAAAGTTACGTAAAGCTTGGAACGAAGTAGATAAAACGGAAGTCATGCATCAGGCCATCTCAAGTTGTATTCGATAGTTTACTGTGTCATTTATTAATGATTCGTAGACAGTATAGTAGAAGTGACAACGATCAGTAGAAAGCATATATGTATATATCAAGTTTTGTGAAGGAAACAAACAGGAGTGAACGGAAGAATCTAGGTTTTCGCGAGCTTTACAACGGGTTGACGGCGTTACACAATCCACGTACGACGTAGAAAACTAAAGTAGTAGTAGTAGTAGTAGTAGTAGTAGTAGTAGTAGTAGTAATACACTATTTTTGTAATATAAATCATGTATTGTAGCATTCAAAATATTTTAAATGCCACAGTATCGCAATATCGGTGATGAGTCATAGTAAATATTACGACAGTACATGGGAGCATAATGTTTTATTTTGATGCGCGTGTGATTGTGCCTTTGGTCCTTAGGTCAGATAGGCTCTAGGCAAGTCTATTAAACGTAGAATAACAGTCATTATAGATAATAATTTATAAACTTCAGATGCATAATCATATCTTTTCAATATATCGTACATTAATAGAATACCTTATTTAAAGTATATATATATATATATATATATATTTTTTTTCTTCAATACATACTATATGATTCCTTTCTGTGCCTTTTAAAACTGTGTTATACACTGAAAGCTAACACTGCTTAAATATTAATGTGTCTGAGTCATTGAAGTTTAAACAACATATTCTCTACGACCGTAATGCCGCTTGCATCAGGACCATTATTAGCTTTACATGATTCCCACAAAACGACCGTTCGCCAATTAACATTCCCCCTCTGATAATATAATTTACGTGCCTGAACATTTTCCACCCAATGAGAGTTGTCTATATAAATAAAATATTCGTGTTATAATCTTGCAATTATTACAATTGTGTAATAGTACATTTATATAAGTTATACTAAGAAATTATTATATATACAATTAAAAATTGTTAGGAAATATCATTTAAATAAGTTAAATTTACATTGTATTATACCGAACAATAAAAACACTTTACGCTCCTCGATGTCAATCGAATCCGTATTGTTGTGCACCTTCAAAACGTCGGGGGGAGGATTAATCCCACGTCCCATCCAGCCTGAGTCGATTGACATCAAGAATCTTTTTTGTTCGTCTCAGAATTTTTGTGTATCTGTAGATTTCGGTGTCATGTATATATTTTGTAATTGTGTGTCTGTATATTTGTGTGTCATAACGTGTAATTGTGTATAGTTCACTATCAAGAGTGTAACCGAAGTATTACCGAGTTTTTAAGCGATGTATTTGCAAGGATCGATACACAATCATCCTAAAGCTAAAATGGACTGCCAAGTGGCGAGTTTCGCGTAGTCACCCGGTAAGGTCTATATTCCTTCATTCGATTACGCTTCATTTCTTTATTTCTCTCTTTCTCTCGTTCTTCCAAATACACTTGCAAACGCTAATTCTCAATTTTCTCTGCTGCCCGTCGCTTCTATCTGGACCAGCACGAGAAAGAGTTCGACCGTTGTACATGGACGGGTTGGCATAGTGAAGACTAGCGGTCGGCTAGTCGGACTAGCAACGACACACACACGCACACACCATCGAATCTAGAGACCGAACCTAAGGGTGAGGCAACTCAACGTAACCGAAAGGCAAGCGAATCCGAAGCATAGGCCATCAGCGTGATATAATTTGCATGCTTTCTTTAGGGGTGTACCAATGAGTAGTAGCACCGCGATAGATAAAGGTATCATCATCCAATGTCTCTGTAAACATAGAGACAATGGATTTGGCCTTACACCTAAGTATCCTTCTTTATTTTTGCTGGATTTCCTGCAAAAAGATAGTTCTACCGACGCGCGAGGATGCGCCGGTTGAAACGTTTGTCGCTTCGTCTAGAGAGAATTGCTCTTATAAAGCCTTTCAATCGGTAATCGTTTTATCACTGCGCGAAACGCATATTTCCAAGGTCTTGGGATTTGACGTCTCATTGGGCTCGTCTCTCTTCCGTCATGAAACGGTCGAGAGCCTTCTGCTTGGGGTCTTCGGTTCCTTCGGTGCCACTCGTTGTTGTTACCGTAGTCGTTGTCGTTACTACTTGTACCGTTCTGGTGATACTGTAAATTGATCATAGACAATATTAAATAGGAATAATTAATTAGAGGGATTCTGAAATATTGGCTTCATTATAATTGCGTCTAAGCATTAATAATTAATAGATTATCTTTGGATCAATGTTGAAATTTTTGAGTTGGATACGCGACTACCTTGTGTGTGGGAACTTATAAGTACCTTTCCTGTGTTTCGGGATCCACTTCAGTCGTTGTCGTTTCCATGAAGGATGGCTCGCTATGTTGCAAAAAGTCAGATTCTGTGTAACAGAGGAGAATCAATCAAAATGATGAATCAATATAGCGGAATGTATTGTTTGCAAATCTGGCTGTTCACATAGATACAAGTATCAATAGTATATATGTACCTCTCAATTTTACATCATGCCCAAAACAAGGGGTAATACTAGACACATATAAAAAAAGTAACAACATTGCTAAACAATCGATGATACATAATATATATAATACGCATTTTCACTCAACCAGCCAAACTATGCAACCGCTTTTTTTTCTATACTTTTGTTTCCGATCTGATATATATTCTGAGAACAGGATTCAGAATTTGAAGTATTTCTCTGAATTTTGAATGCTCAGAAAGTTGCGATTTCTACAGCTTGCTCTTCGGAATACAAGTGTAGCAAAATAATGTAATATGTTTGAAATTTTGCTGTGCCATAGAGTGCATTTACGACCGGACTAATAGTCCTTTTAATCTCTACTGTATGTGATGGGTATCATAAAGATTAGCGCGCCCCTAAAACAGCGCCCCCGAACCGAGACGTAATTGACTCGTGAACAATGATGTAATTACTGAGGCGTATTTATAATAATATATCTTGCAAGAATGATTACCATGCCCTTCGGTATCGGTTTCAATAAATATCACTATTCTGAAGCAACCAAAAAGTGTCAAGTTTACAATTTGTAGATATATGTAAATAGTATACAAGCAAATGTATACACTGTAGAAGAATCATTCAAAAACTATAGTGATCTTAAGGTAGTGTTAGTACTTATTAGTATAATTACCATTCTTCAATATTATACTGCAAACATATTGGTTGATACTAATTATAGTTTCACCATTAAATTTTGATCGCTTCGAGAATATCCCGAGTCTTACCAATAACCAAGGTGGATGATAATCTTTCTTGCAAGTAAAGTTGTGCTGCACGCAGCTAGCTCGTGTGAAGCGCTGATAAAAGCTGCTGAATAATAAAGCGTTTAGCAGTTAGTCGTAAAGTATATCGTATTGAACGTATCTCTGGTACAACTGAAGAGAGTACACACTACGGTAAAAACTGAAAGGGATATTTCTTCGGTGGAAAACTAGGTAAGAACGTTCCGAACGCAATCAATAATCTATTATAAACTTTCGAAATTACACTATCTACTTTATAGTTAAGGATCTAATCGATTCTTTGCGAAACAAATACTGGAATGCTACTTTTTACACACTCTATTCGCATAGATCGCGAAATTATTATATTATGTACGTTGACTGGATTCTTAAAACTGACTAGTTCGTTCATTTACCAAAAAATTTGTATTTCAACGACTAGAAAATAAATTTGGAAAATTGCACACTCCTCGAAAGGTCGAACGTATGCTGATAGTAACGTTATCGTACTTACAATTTTCGACCGAGGAAAACGCTCTCTGGTTTTGACCGTAGCTCTTTGATACACCCTGCATATAGTGGCAATAAGTTTAAAGGGGCGCGTACTAACTACATCAGTTAGTATTGTTAGACGAACGGTCAAGTAGTTTTGGACTATTATTGCAGGTTTTATGTATTAGCATCTTGAAGGAAGATGGGGGTGTTTGTTGTGCATTTTTACAATTTTGCCTTTTCTTAGAGCTTCTCTTTCGGTTTCTCAAAAACGAAAAATACGAAATTAAATATTATAAGAACATGACATTAATATATGTCCTTGTATCTGGGCGCATTTTACGTCTGCGATCTTCAACATCGATAAATAACAAGATCCAGTAAGAGTAATCGGAATTCAATATTTCACCATAATTTGAATTAAACATTAACGTGAAGAAGGAAGAATAATATAGTAAAATATTGCTGTTTTCTAATTGTAATATCTTGAATGCGGATAAAACGTTATTTTTCAACACGGTACAACCAAAAACTAAATACAAATACGATTATTTTATTTAAGCGTCAGCCTCAGTTGTTTAATTAATCCTGAAAGAGAAACTCTAACAATCCGGATATAATGTCAAAATTTGCCGTAGACATATCGTCGTAAGTGATTATTCAATGGTGAACGAATTCTGCGAGTTCGTATGTGCAAATGATAGGTGCTTCAAGACTGGTCAGGTTTCGAATCCAGGCTAGATGAGCTTCCGGTTCAGCAAGCTGCACCGACTTGGCATTCATCGCCATTCTAGAGCGATCGCATACTCATCTGGACTCATTGCGTGTTGTGTCTGACTATTTTGTATGTTGTACTCGTCTGTGTAGACACGCACATATACATACATGAATGGCTACTTACATGACGATTCGCCTAACAATCCTAACGTGACTAATAACACGATTTGTTGGTCCCTCTACACTTTAGCTTTATCTTGAGTTGCTTATTGTCAGAAGAGCTAGAAAGGGTAAATATAGTGAACTATAATGGATGCTTGAAATTAAAAACAAGAACTGAGCTCCTTCTGTTAAAAGTTTTGGGTACGTGCATTATGCGTAAAAACGAAACTCTCAGAGAGTAGAACGCTGCAGGTGTTGAACTAAAGACTGGTAGAATGCAGTAAATTCATGCGAGGTAGTCAAATCATGCAGCACACTTAAGATCTTGTAAGGTCAATTGTCAGAAAAAGAAAGCTTGTATGTATACGTTACACTTGGTAAACTTTCTCAATTTTGTTACCTGCCTCAAAAATCGTCATTATCTTAATGCTATTTTTGCTGTAACATGTAAACGTAGGTTTATAGTAAATGTTAACGGTCTTTCTCATCTACCTAGATGTAGCCTGATTTAATACCTAAATTATGAAAAAAGGAAAATCTGTATGGGAAAATCCATGTTTTCCTTTTTTCGTAGCCTCTAATGCAAGAATAAATATATAAATTCTAATTCATAGTTTCAACCACACATCATATCAATAATATAAACAAATATTTTTAACTATATCAATCTGTGACAATAATATTCCGAATTAGTTTGAACCTATTGGATGAATTTTCTAAGAGAATTAAAATTATAAAAATCGTCTACTATTGTCACAAAATGTTGAATGATTAAATTGTACGCTGATGAAAATGATCGAGGCTCCCGACGTCTTTACAATTCACCCTGGTTTAAGAGTTATGACGCGATTGGAGCAGACCTATCGTACTAGAAATAAATAAAATGTAGGGGTAAATCGTACCCAGCTTGCCTCGGGACATTGTTAGAGAGGGTGTAGACGGCACGTTGGAAAGTTCGTGGCTCCAGGGCAAGAAAAATTGCTAGTAGGACCACCAAGGTAGCGGCGGCTATGCTCATCCAGCACACGAAGCCGTTTCTACCGGAGTTCTTCCTCCTGGCGACTGTTCCATCTACTGTACTTGGTCGCATGCTCGAACAAACCGACCGTATCGAGCAGTTCTTCTCTGTCATTTAAAGATTATGTCTTTCGTCAATCTTTGCTTTTAAAAACCTCACACCACCTAATGTGCCTATCCTGGGTACGTACGGATGCTCCTTCTCCCGCAGTGATTAGTATAAAAGAACGCCAGGCAAAATGTACAGTTATCTCGGGGTTTAGTGTGAACATTCATTTCCTCCTGATTTGATTGCTCGTATCGAATAAATATGCTTAAAGTTTATGCGAAAAGTCACAGAAAAAGCAATAACATATCCTTTGATTCGAGAAAAAAATTTAAACGTATTCTTCATGGAATTATTTGCTAGCATGTACAATACATACGTATGTCACTTTGGTATGTATCTTTCTTAACTTTAATACGATAGTATGATGAAGAATGCCCAATTATGTCCATTTCCATCATGACACACCTAATTCTGACAATTATTTTTTTTAGTTTCGGCCGTGCGATCTCCATAAAATAATACCCATGATAACAGAATTATTAAAATAAGTAATTCGTGTAAGTAGCCAAATGATTTTTGGTTTTCGTGAAACATCGCTGTGGGTCTTTGTTATTCCAATTCAGACCCTGATGGTATTTCGGGGTGAAGTTAATGTTTCTTCAATACCGAATATTTTTAGTAATAAATGGATTTTACGGATGCACATCAAAAATCAGTGTTTACACCACACTTATAAGCACGAATGGCAAATGAACTGAGAAAACATATCGTTTGGATGAAATCATGGATACACTTCGCATTTTAGTATATTTACCTTATAGACCATTTCGGAATTAATTTTAATTACTGCTCATACTTTAATTAATTTGCAAGTGTAGTGACAATTCAAGTTTCCTATTTGATTTTCTATAAACCTACTACCTTTAATAAGAATATGATAATTCTAATTGACAGTTACATTATAATCCATGATTTCGTGACATAATCCAGTATAAGTTAAAATATACGAGATCTGATCAAAATGTAAAAATATATTACAAGTACGTCGCACAAGCCTTGAACATAAAGTAAAATTTCGAATTAAATTTAATCTCTCGATTTATTGCTGCAGTTGTTGACCAGAACTCATATTTACCTGTCGCTTTCGTAAGTTACAATATGAAATAAAAAGGCTGAAGAAATCCATAAGCCCCTCGCATGACAACGTTCTTCACCCAGAGGCGAGCCCAACGATAAGAAGAGAAGTAGAATTATTGTATAAATCTTTCGTAGAAAGCACATGGAACTCATTACCAAGAACCTTCCGACACATTTCTTTTACACCGCAGATTGATGGACAATCATGAACCATACATTTACGCAGGTTTACCCCGCAGTCTCCTGTCACAAGCTTTGTTTTTCCTCGCGATTTTCCTTCCATCTCACACAACAATTGGCATCCTCACACCTTATGCAGAGGTGTCTTAAGCTTTGCCTGTTACACAAGCGATTGGTCATGCAACATTGTGCGGATAAAACCGGGAACACTGTTATTGGATATTGCAATAACATTCTCGCTTATAAAGCTGGTCAAATTCCAAAGATTATATATACACGTAAAAATAAAATTCAAAGTGATTGCACAGAGGCGTAATTCGATATGTAGAAAATTTCGAAATTTTCATTGCGAATGTATTACATACATATATATACAAAGAGATCGGCAAATAGCAGAAATAACCAATTAAACACGCCGATTCTAATTCTAAAACTGGTCGAGTTATACGTAAGGATACACTACTCAAAGTTTGAAAATTGTATCGCAACTACGTAAAAATAAAAAGTAAGAAGACATTCGACAAAGCGAGAATGGTGATGCGAAGACTATTGGCTGCATGGAGAGGTGAAAATTATAAGATTGCGGGAGCATGCATAGTAAAAGCGAGGATCACGAGTAAAGCGAGAACTCCATCTAACCATGTTCTTCTGACTCGATTACGTATATCTGAGGTAATCGGTTAGCGGGATATGTACATTGCTTACTTAGAAGGTTAGCTGTGAGTGCGGTACCTTGGTCGTCTTCCAACGGGGACAGCTCCGCACCTTCGTGCAGTGCTACGTCAGACCCGCTGGAACTGCCCAGCGTACGTCTCTTGCTTGGAGATCTTCTCCTTCGTTGTGGGGAACCCTCACTATCAGTGTCGCTTAAATCGTGCCGCGAGCTACCGTTCTTTGTGTAAATGTCTCCATTTCCAGAGCCAGGTGAAGTGTCCTGGGAATACTGTGCCTCCCATTGATCCATTTTATCATCAGTCATACCGATGCCTCGTTGTCTCCATGGTTCAACTTCGTCTGCAGCAGTCTTTATCAGTCTAGACACTTCTTCGTAATCGCCAGGACCGCTGATAGTTTTCAATATTTGTTCGGTTTGTCGTGTTTCAATGGATTCAGTGACGACACTTTGTACGGTTCGAACTGTTTTTATGATCTCCGAAGTCGCGGTGTCCTCTTTAATGTTTAAGTCAATCTTCGATGTTGCTAATAGATCTTCATCAGTTCCTCCACCCGGTAAAAGTTCCACAACGGTGTTTTCTCTGGTAACGATCCTCTCCCCTGTCTTTGGATCCATTTCAATTTCAGTAGTGCTAACCGTTCTTATTCCTTCCATTGCAGCAGCCGATTTCATCAGTTCTTCAAGCTTATTCGAATCGAGCATTTCGTTAGAGGTGGTTACGATAGTCGTTGTCCTGCATATTTGTTCGATTTGATCGTGTGGTAGTTTAGTGATAGGTTCAATTGTTTGTTGGATCGTTGCTTCGTATTTTGATTTGGCTCTTTCGTCTAATTCTGCCGGGCACTGTGATACACGGTGCACGGTGGACGGATCTGTCGGTATCCCGGACTCAATAAATTCTCGTTTAGTTAGATGGACAGTCTCGCTTGGCAGGTCCTCAATACTAGGAGACTTGGAGACTTTGACTGGTATCTTGCTCTTAGGACTGGTCTTCTCAGGTGAGAGCTTTTGAGCTGGCGGTTTTGATAGGTCATTCGGTTTAGTTTTGGGACTGTACAGCGGACGCGAGGTGTCCCCGAGGTCTAGACGAAATTCTGATTTGGCGGACGATCTGGTGGATTGACGCGGGGCGGGAAGAGGTTGCTTTGTTGGAGCAGAAGTAGCATGCCTCTCTACAGTCCCATCAATTTCAGCCGAATCATGCCCTGACCCATCCAAAAGGACATGGACAAGAACAGGAACAAGGACATAAAGCACATTGATACACACTAAGAATTTTAACTCTAGCCCAGCTGCGAAAGTTGGACTGAATGATTCAGCGTGTCTGCCTCACATACGTATTGTGTGTGTGTTTAACGCGCATACACACTAAACTTGCCTGCCCACATACACATGCATACCACTATCGCCCGTCGGCGTAGCGATATGCTTGTGTGTGTGTGCGATGGTCAGTTCTACATTTAGATTAGTTAGTATCAATACTGCAACAAGGATTAGTTTGTTCATAAAAAACACTCAGTTAAACGGTGTCTAATCATGGCGCCTGAGTCTTACTAAAATGTACCAAGGAGAGTTCGAATAGAGAAAAGATAGATAGAAGAGAGTGATAGAGAAAGAGAGAGAAACGGCGGTATATCGAACGATGCAGAGAATCCGGCCGAAAGAAGCGTGTCTTCGGTGTAACGACGCGAGAAGCGTTTACAACATTTTTACAGTGAGAGTAAGTGGAAAAGTAGAACACTACTAAATGGAGAGTAAACCTCTACTCTACTTTGTCAAAACTAGACCCATGGTCCACCGACTATGTACAGTAAACAGATGTTGGACGTTCCCAAATAACTTGAACTTCACAAACCAACGTAGCAACTTGTCTGTATATATGTAGTTGGTAGCGCAAAAGTGGTAACTATTTAGTAAGAGACGTGCGCACAATATTAGTTAGTGTGAAAGCGTCGGCAGGTGCTAACTATGGAAGATAAAGCTAAATATAAATGAGGGCACCAAAATAGACTCTGGTAACGTACTGAACTTTGACCTGTGATCTGTGTTCGTGAGGTTGAGTTTCTCAAGGATCTACGTTACCTGGTTTGGACATCGACTGGGCTTGGTCGGCAAGGTCCTGCACGCGTCTAGAAGCCTCTTCGATTACATCTGAAAAAGCAGTTGAATCGAAAGTCAGTCGGGGCTGCATTGGCAGTTCGAACATTGAAAGCAATGAATTAACAAAGATTAGATGAATGATGTTTTCCCTGCATGGCATACCTCGGTTCATGCGTCTCTAGTTCTGGTTTCCTGTTAATCCAATGATATAATATTACCGTAGAATAATAACATGTGATTTCTATGTTATGCTATAACAAAAGAAATGGATAGTGGCAAATAAAGGTCTTGCGATCAATCGATACGAAAAAAAAACTTTTCACATCGTGGTAATAGTTGAGTTTAAAAAATAGCGTAAAATACCTGGAAACATGCATTAAAGGAATGTTAAGGTGAAGTTAAGACGCACAAACTGAAAATAATTACGGCAAATCAAGGAACATAATGTAAGTAGAACGTCCTGTCGTCCTTTTGGTTTTTGGCGCATTAATATCATCATACTATAAAGTGGCATTCCTGATTAGAAGGTATCGACCAGCAATCGATCATTCTTATACAAAATCCAGGCAAACAAGAACTCAGTTCCAAAATAAATGGAGCTTCTTTCGATTGTAGTGTAACTGGTTACAAGGTTACAAGCCGGCGAAAGTGGACGTTACCCTGACGCGCGTCATCCTTTGAACTGACTGTGAGTATGTTGTGCCGGTAGGCAGGTTTCCAATCTCTCAACACTTCCATGTACACGCGATAACATCTGTGTCTATGGTGCTTTTGCACTTTATAGTATGTATGTCGAACGTTTTCGTCGGTAAAGGGTCATAATATATA
Organism: Trypoxylon attenuatum; assembly: GCA_963989405.1. NCBI lineage: Eukaryota > Metazoa > Arthropoda > Insecta > Hymenoptera > Crabronidae > Trypoxylon > Trypoxylon attenuatum. Next base: position 15,810,182 of record OZ022491.1, read on the forward strand.
GACATTAGTAGACTAAAAATGATTGAGATCAGAGTGTTAGGCTATATTACGAATGACAAAGGTGCACGGCCATTCCGGCCATTTTGGTACATGGCTATCAAAAACTTAAGTTACAGAAAAGCATCAACTTAATTAATCATGTTACACACAGCTGGTATGTAATATGAATAACGCAATTATTGCAAGATACCTTCAATTCTACTGTCAGTGAACTCGGCGAGACTGGGTGGTGGTGTCCCTGCCGTCCGCACAGACTTTGTTACGACTGTGGTGACGGTCTGCCGTGTCTGAGGCTCAAGGTGCTCTATTTCCTTAGTTACCTCGACTACCCTAACCGAACGATCGAACGAGCTACTTGGACTTCCCTTTCCATCATTCGAGGGAATGACCTTTTTCGGAATGCGAGATGATACTCTCTTAGACCTATCTACTTCGCCTAACTGTTCTCCCCCTTCTAACTCTATCTCGGCTATTCTGCTTTCTATTCCGGGAACTCTACCTTCTGCCTGTGACATTGAAATTGCAACTACGTCTTTACGTGTTGCAACAACCTTGTCCGGTGAGATGCGTTTAACGTTTTCTCTTGATTTCTCAACAGAAGCTCTTGTTGAGGCGGGACTGACAGGTTTTGGGATACGTGGGGAATCATGGGCACGTCTGGCATTGTCAGCTGGTTGTGTTACCTGTTGCACGCCTTTTTTCGTGCCAACAGATTTTTCCTTTTCGCGATCAATTCTTTCGGAAGCTTCTTCGTCAATTGCTTCTTGTTTAGTTTCTTCTAAGAATTCTTTAACGTCGTCACTTACGTCTTCGACTACGTGCTTTGCACCTTTCATAATTCCGGAAAGAAACCCGCTACCTTTCTCTTTGGCTTTTTTTGCTCCTTTTACAGATTCCTCCTTTACAGTTTTGGCTGCATCTGTAGTTTTATCTTTAGCTTCCTTTCCAGTTTGCACCAATTTTGCACTGGCACCTTTTACTTCTTCTGATATCTTCTTAGTTGTGGATGATCCAGCGTCACTTATTTTTTCAAGATGTTGGCTAATTTTCTCAGTTGCTTTCTCCTTGGTATCATCTACTGCAAATGCAACTTTGGCCCGCCCTTCATCAGCACTGGCAACAGCCTTATCCTTCGTAGATTCCAATTGTTTCAACTTCTTCTCAGAAGCTTCTTTCGCACGAGCTTCTTCCAAGGCAGCTTCTTTCTTAGTTTCCTCAACGAATTCTTTAAAATCGTCTCCTACATCTTCGACGGCATGTTTCGCTCCCTTGAGGATTCCTGACAGTAGTCCACTGCCTTTCTCTTTAGCCTTTTTTGCCTCTTTTGCTGCTTTTTCTTTGTTGGTATCTGCAGCTACGATGACATCATGCGCAGTAGATTCAACCTTTTCACCGCCGCGTTTTACTTCTGCGACTACTTTCTCTTCTACTTTTCCAGCGGTGTCTTTTACCGAAGAAACAGCTTTTTCCTTTGCATCCTTGATATCCGATGCTACATCGTCTAATTTTTGACCTGCGTCTTTTAACTTTTTGTCAGCATCCGCTTGTAAACGTGCCTTCTCGGCGGCAGCTTCTTGTTTAGTCACTTCCAAGAATTCTTTGACATCGCTAGATACATCTTCAGCAGCGTGTTTCGTCCCTTTGACTAAACCCGATAAAAAGCCCGTAGTCTTTTCTTTCGACTTTTTAGCTTCTTTGGCTGTTTTATCTTTTACAGCTTCGACTGAAGTAAGAGCAGTATCTACTTGCAGCGTAACTTTGCCTTTGACCGTAACGGCGCCTTCTTCAATTTTATCTGAGAGTTTATCTTTTGCGTCTTTTGCTTCCTTGCCGATATCCTTAGCAGAATCAGTTACTTTTCGGTCGACAACTTTAATATCTTCCGTCACTGCTTCAACGACAGCTTTTCCTGTAACAACTGTTTTTTCAACTCCCTGTGACACCATCTTCTTTGTCTTATCTTTCACGTCTTCAGCAGATGCTACTACTTTGTCCTTCGCTTCCTTTACATCCGTAGCAGCTTTAGCTTCTGCAGTTTCAAGATCTTTCATTTTTTCAGCCGCTGCTTCTCGTACTTTTGCTTCTTCGGCTTGTGCTTCTTCCTTTGTTTCTTGGACAAATTCTTTCATGTCATCGGCTACATCTTCCGCAGCGTGTTTTACACCTTTGAATAAACCAGATAAAAAGCCACTGCCCTTTTCCTTTGTTTTCTTCGCCTCCTTGGATGCAGTCTCCTTAATATCGTCAACTGCATCCGATACCGTTGTTGCACCTGCAGTTATTTTTTCTTTGGTGGCATCGACATCCTTTTTCACTTCCTTAGCAGCTTTATCCTTTATATCTTTCGTTTCCTTTACTATACTCTTTCCAGCCGCGTCAATTGTTTCTCCAATATGCTTTGTTTCGTCCTTCATTTTTTCTGTAATAGTTGAACCAGTTTCTGCCAATTTTTTAGCGCCATCCGATATTTTCTCACTTGCTTTGTCTTTAGCATCCTTAGCAGCAGCAGCAGCTTTATCCGCAGATTCTTTGATATCACTTGCAGCTTTGTCTTTTGCTGCCTCTAGTTCCTTTAATCTTTGAGCAGCTGCTTCTCGTGCACGTGTTTCTTCCTCGGCTGCCTCTTGCTTAGTTTCTTCTAGAAATTCCTTGATACTGCCACTGACATCATCGGTAGTGTGCTTTGCACCCTTCACCAAACCGGATAAGAAGCCACTGCCCTTCTCTTTAGCTTTTTTTGCTTCTTTCTCTGCTTTGTCCTTTGTGACTTGCGCTGAACCTGCAGCTGCATCCAGTTCTGAAGTTATCTTTTCTTTAACAGCTTTGGCATCGTCTTGAACTTCCGATGCCACTTTACTCGCAGCATCCTTAACTCCTTCCTTTGTATCTTGCGCAGCTTTCGTTACTTTATCGCCAGCATGTTTTACATCCTCCGTTACTTTCTCACCTACGGCTTTACTTGCGTCAGAGACTTTCTGAGCATGCTCAGACACTTTAGCAGTAACTTTTTCGGTAGCATCTTTAGCAACCGCTACTGTTTTCTTCGCAGCTTCTTTTACATCTGAAATTGCTTCATCTTTCGTAACTTCAGCATCCTTTATTTTCTTAGCAGCTGCTTCACGAGCCCTTGCTTCTTCCTCCTTAGCTTCGTGTTTGGTCTCTTCTAAAAATTCCTTGACATCACCGGTTACATCCTCAACAGCGTGTTTTGCGCCTTTGATCAGTCCACTGAAAATACCAGTACCCTTTTCCTTAGCTTTCTTGGCTTCTTTAGTGGCTTTCTCTTTCGTCGTATCAGCTACATCAGCAACAGCCTGAATTTCTCCCGATACTGTTTCCTTTACCACTTCAGAATCCTTCTTTATTTCTGTGGTTAGTTTATCTTTTGCATCTTTTGTCCTTTCAAGCAAATCTTTAGCTGCTTGCTCTGTCTTATCAGCGGATTTTTTAATCCCTTCGGCTACTTTTTCGCCAAAGGCTTCACCGGTATCAGATACCTTTTGAACGCCCTCAGACATTTTGCTGGCGGTTGAATCTTTAATCTCCTTGGCTGTATCTACGACTTTACCCTTTGCTTCTTTGAGATCTGAAGTTGCTTTGTCTTTGGCAGATTCTATATCCTTTATCTTTTTGGCAGCTGTAGCACGCGCACGCTCTTCTTCCGCTATTGCTTCCTGTTTCGTTTCATCGAGGAATTCCTTGACGTCAGTCGTTACATCTTCAACAGTATGTTTTGCTCCTTTGAACAATCCAGAAATGAAGCCACTGCCTTTATCCTTAGCTTTTTTAGCTTCCTTGCCTGCCTTGTCCTTCGTGGCTTCGACAGAATCAACGACTGCATCGCCTGTCGCAGAAACTTTTTCCTTAGTCAGTTCAACATCTTCTTTAATTTTTGCAATAACCTCGTCCTTCGTGTCACGCATTCCTTCAGTCGCGTCTCGAGCAAGAGCTTCAGTCTTTTCACCTGCCTGTTTCATTCCTTCAGCAGCACCTTTACCAATGGCTCTTCCAATATCCGCCGCTTTTTGGACACTATCAGATATTTTTTCTTCAACCTTACTCGTTGCTTCTTTCACACCAGTTGAGACCTTATCTTTTGCTTTTTCAGCATCCTTTACTTTTTCTGCAACTGTTTCGCGTACGCGATCTTCTTCGGCTGCCAATTTGTCCGAAGCTTCGTCCGCTAGCTCGTGGACACTGCTAGATGCTTCATCCGCTGAATGCTTCGCACCCTTGAATATTCCTGACAGAAAGCCACTTCCCTTTTCTTTTGCCTTCTTTGCTTCCTTGGAAGCCTTTCCTTTCGCACTTTCAGCAGTTTCAGCAATAGCTTTAGCGCCACTGGATACTTTGTCCTTTGCTATTTGTACATCCTCTTTTACTTCAGCCACAACTTTATCCTTAACTTCTCGTACTCCTTCTGCCGCTTTATGAGCCACTGCCTCAGTTTCAGCACCGACTTTCTTTACACCACCTACTGCTTTCTCTTCAGCAGCTTTTCCTGCGTCAGATACTTTTTGAAGATCTGTTGAGATTACAGTCGCAACTTGGTCCTTCAAGTCTTTAGCAGTTGCCGATGCTTTATCTTTTGCATCTTCGATATCCTTAGCCGCTTTATCCTTTGCTGCTTCCATATCCTTCAACTTCTGCGCGGCTGCTTCACGAGCTTGTGCTTCCTCCTCCGCAGCTTCCTGTTTGGTAGTTTCCAGAAAGTCTTTCACATCAGTGGAGATGTCCCCAGCGGTGTGTTTTGCACCTTTTACTAAACCAGAAAGGAATCCTCCGGTTTTCTCTTTAGCCTTCTTGGCCTCCTTTGCTGCTTTATCCTTTGCAGCGACTGCAGTATCCGCAACTGCCTCAGCACCGGATGCCAATTTTTGTTTCACCGCTGCAGCATCGTCTTTCACTTCTTCGACTACTTTGTCTTTGACATCTTTGGTTCCCTTGGCTACTTCCTTCGCTGTGGCTTCAACTTTTTCACCAACAGTTGAAACAGTCTCTGTAGTTTTCTTCCCAGCGTCTGAGGCAGTATCAACTACTTTTCCTACAACTTCTGTCACTTTTTCAGTAGTTTTATCCTTTGCATCTTTAACTGCAGCTAGAGTAGAGTCCTTTGCTTTTTTGAGATCGGTGACAGCTTTATCTTTGTCAGCTTCAGCATCCTTTAGTTTTTCTGATGCTGCATCACGAAGACGTGCCTCCTCTGCTTGCGCTGTTTGTTTCGTTTCTCCGACAAAGTCTTGAATGCCATCTGCAGCTTCTTCAGCAGCATGTTTCGTACCTTTAAATAGGCCAGAAAGGAACCCGCTGCCCTTTTCCTTTGCTTTCTTTGCTTCTTTACCTGCCTTCTCTTTCGCTGCTTCAACGGTATCTACAGCTGCGGCTGTTCCCGATGCTACCTTTTCCTTCATTGCTTTAGTATCTTTGTGTACCTCTGTTACTACTTTTTCTTTCAAATCTTTTGCTTCTTCAGTAACGTCCTTAACAGCGCCATGTAATTTTTCATCCACTGTTTTTGCACCTTCCGCAATTTTATCGCCAACTGCTTTACCTGCATCAGCAACCTTCCCAACTTGCTCTGACGTTTTCTTTTCAACCTTATCCTTCGCATCTTCTACGGATCTAGCAACTTTATCCTTTGTTTCCCTTAGATCCGTTACAGCTTTATCCTTCGAACTAGCGAGATCTTTAACTTTTTCAGCTGCTGCTTCACGAGCTTTTGCTTCTTCGGCTTGTGCTTCTTCCTTCGTCTCGTGAACGAACTCTTTCACGTCATCCGCTACTTCGTCAGCAGCGTGTTTTACTCCTTTGAACAAACCAGAAAAAAAACCACTTCCTTTTTCCTTCGCTTTCTTGGCTTCTTTACCAGCTTTGTCCTTTGCTTCTCCAACAGTATCCGAAACCGTTGTTGCCCCCGCAGCTATTGTTTCTTTGGCAGCATCGATATCCTTCTTCGCTTCTTTAGTGGCTTTATCCTTTATATCTTTAGTTTCTTTGACTATGCCCTTTCCAGCCGCGTCAATTGTTTCTCCAATATGCTTTGTTTCGTCCTTCATCTTTTCTGTAATAGTTGAACCAGTTTCTGCCAATTTTTTAGCACCATCCGATATTTTCTCACTTGCTTTGTCTTTAGCATCCTTAGCAGCAGCAGCAGCTTTATCCGCAGATTCTTTGATATCACTTGCAGCCTTGTCTTTTGCTGCCTCTAGTTCCTTTAATCTTTGAGCAGCAGCTTCTCGTGCACGTGCTTCTTCCTCGGCTGCCTCTTGTTTAGTTTCCTCCAAAAATCCCTTTACACTACTTTTAACATCATCAGTGGTATGTTTTGCACCTTTTACTAAGCCGGTCAAAAATGCGCCACCTTCCTCTTTGGCTTTTTTTGCTTTCTTGTCAACTTTGTTCTTACCATCTTTCAACGAATCGGCTGCAGCATCGATGCCTGAAGCTACTTTCTTCTCTGCAGATGCGACGTCCTCCTTTACTTCTGTTGCAATTTTTTCTTTTAAATCTTGTGCGCCTTCAGCGATACCTGTAGCAGCGGTTTTTGCTTTTTCTCCTACTTTTTGAACACTTTCGTCAACTTTTTCACTTGCCGCTACAACTTTATCTTTAGCGGCCTTTGCAGTTTCTGCAGCTTTATCTTTCGTCACTTCAGCCCCTTTTTTAACTTCCTCAACAGCTGTCTTGGCTTCTTCTGCAACATCCTCGGTTGCCTGTTTCGCACCTTTAAACAACCCAGAAAGAAAACCGCTGCCTTTTTCTTTCGCCTTCTTTGCTTCTTTCGCTGCTTTGTCCTTTGTTGATTCTGCAGCATCTGCAACAGTATCGAGACTGGATTGCAATTTTTCTTTGGCGGCTTCGGTATCATCCTTAGCTTCTTTCACTATCTTATCCTTGAGATCCTTTGCATCCTTAGCCACATCTTTCGCAGCTGCATCAGTTTTTTCGGCAACATGCTTTACACCTTCTTCGATTTTCAAAGCTGCAGCTTTTCCTGCATCGGATACACTTTGTACACCTTCCGTTACTTTTTCAGCGGCTTTATCTTTCATATCTACTGCTGTTGAGACAATTTTGTCTTTCGACTCTTTTGCATCTCGTGCCGCTTTTCCTGCAGAAGCTTCAGCGTCTTTCAATTTTTGCGCTGCAATTTCCCGAGCACGCGCTTCTTTAGTCTCAGCTTCTTGTTTGGTTTCTTCAACAAATTCCTTCACTTCCTCGTTAACTTCTTCAGCAGCGTGCTTGGCGCCCTTAAACAAACCAGAAAGGAAACCACTTCCTTTTTCCTTAGCCTTCTTTGCTTCCTTAGTTGCTTTATCCTTCGCAGCCTCTGCAGTATCTGCAACTGCTGTGGCAGTCGAAGCTGCCTTTTCTTTCGCCAGGTTTGCATCTTCCTTCAATTCCTTCGCAGCTTTCTCCTTTACGTCCTGTGCTTTCTCAGCGACATCTCGCACAGTACTCTCAACACTTTCTCCCAGTTGTTTAACCGTACCAGAAACTTTTTCACTTAGATCTTTTCCACTGTCAGATACTCTTTGCACTTCATCGGATATTTTTTCGGTAACTTTTACCTTTGTGTCCTTTGCGGCAGTTGATATTTTCTCTACGGATTCTTTAACTCCGCCAACAGCTCTATCCTTTGTTGCTTCTGCATCCTGTAATTTCTGGGATGCGATTTCACGAGCCCGAGCTTCTTCGGCTTGTGCTTCATCCTTGGTTTCTTCGATAAAATCTTTTACATCGTCTTTGACATCCTCCACTGCGTGTTTGGCGCCTTTAAACAAGCCGGACAAGAACCCGCTACCCTTTTCTTTTGCTTTCTTAGCTTCTTTGGTTGCTTTGTCTTTCGTAGACTCTGCAGCGTCAGCAAGTCCTGCTGCTTTTTCCTTTACTGCTGTAACATCTTCCTTAATTTCTTTCGTCGCCTTATCCTTCACGTCCTCAACTTTGGCAGCGACCTGTTCCGCAGCACTCTCGACACTTTCACCTGCTTTTCCTACACCGTCAGTAATTTTTCCGCCTACAACTTTTCCGGCATCAGTCACCTTTTGAACGTCTTCTGATAATTTTTCGCTGATTTTGTCCTTGGTGTCTTTTACTGAATCTGCGGCTTTCTTAGCAGAGTCTTTAATGTCACTAACAGCTTTGTCCTTTGCTGCTTCCAAATCCTTTAATCTTTGATCAGCTGCTTCGCGAGCATGAGCTTCTTCCTCTGCAGCTTCTCTCTTTGTTTCCTCAAGGAACTCTTTTACGTCACCGGTTAAGTCTTCTGTTGTTTGTTTCGTGCCTTTGAATAGACCGGAGAAGAAACCGCTGGTTTTTTCTTTAGTTTTCTTCGCTTCTTTGGTTACTTTGTCTTTTGCTGCTTCGGTAGCATCTGCAGCAGCATTAACACCCGCCGATAATTTTTCTTTTACTGCTTCAGTATCCTCTTTTACTTCCTTCATTACTTTGTCCTTTGCCTCTTGTGCTCCTTTCGCTATATCCCCAGCTACTGCTTCTGTCTTCTCCGCAACCTGTTTTGCTGTTTCTGCTGTTTTCTGACCAACTTCTGCTCCAATATCAGCCACTTTTTGCGAACTGTCCGAAATTTTTTCACTTGCCTTATCTTTCACGTCTTTTACGGAAGCCACTATTTTATCCTTCGAATCTTTTATGTCGCCAACGATTTTATCCTTCGTATCGGTCACTTCTTTTGTCTTCTGAGCCGCTGTTTCTCGAGCACGAGCTTCTTCAGCTGATATATCCTTTTTGGTGTCTCCGACGAAATCAGTAACATCTTTGCTAACATCTTCAGCTGACTGTTTTGCACCTTTGAATAAACCAGAAAGGAAGCCACTGCCTTTTTCTTTCGCCTTCTTAGCTTCTTTAGCAGCTTTCTCTTTAGCTGCTTCAGCAGTATCAGCTGCTGTATCAATCCCAGATGACAGTTTTTCTTTTACAGTTTGGGCATCGTCTTCCACTTCTTTGATAACACCGTCCTTCAAATCACGCGTATCCTTTGCCAGATCTCGTGCAGCAGATCCTGCTCGCTCACTAGCATCCTTTACTCCTTCCGCAAGTTTCTCACCAGTTGCCTTACCCGCAGCCGAAACTTTTTGCACATCATCGGATATTTTAACAGTAACTTTCTCTGTAACGTCGACAGCAGCCGACGCCACTTTATCTTTTGTGTCCTTGACGTCCTTGATTGCCTGGTGTTTTGCGGCATCAAGATCCTTCAACTTTTGCTCAGCAGCTTCACGAGCCTGAGCTTCTTCAGCCGCAGCTTCGTGCTTGGTTTCCTCCAGGAATTCTTTCACGTCTGTAGTTACATCTTCTGCAGTATGCTTTGCACCTTTAAATAATCCAGAAAGGAAGCCACTGCTTTTTTCTTTAGCCTTCTTAGCCTCTTTCGCTGTTTTGTCTTTCATACTCTCTGCAGAGTCAACGACAGCGTCTACACCGGATACCACTTTTTGCTTAACTGCTTTTGCATCGTCCTTAACTTCTTTTACCGCTTTATCCTTGACAGCCTTTGCACCTTCGGCTACGTCTTTGGCACTGGTTTCTAGTTTTTCGCCAGTATGCTTGACATCTGCTGTAATTTTCTCACCTATAGCTTTGCTTGCGTCGGAAACTTTTTGAACATCGTCAGATATTTTTGTCGCAACTTTGTCCTTAACATCCTTAGCAGCTGATACCACTTTGTCTTTTGAGTCTTTCACATCAGCGCTCGCTTTGTCCTTGGCAGCTTTAAGATCCTTCGATTTTTGTTCCGCTGCTTCCAATGCGCGTTTTTCCTCTGCTTGTGCTTCAGCTTTGGTTTCGTCGACGAATTCCTTTACGTCTTCCGCTGCTTCGTCAGCGGCGTGTTTCGCACCTTTGAACAAACCAGACAAGAAGCCACCACTCTTTTCTTTGGCTTTCTTGGCTTCTTTAGCTGCTTTGTCTTTTGTGTCTGCGACAGTATCAACCACAGCTCCTGCTCCTGATGCTATCTTCTCTTTAACAATCGATGCATCTTCTTTGACTTCTTGAATGGTTTTGTCCTTTGCGGTCTGTATTTTTGCGCCAAGACTTTGTGCAGTAGTTTTTGCCTTCTCGTCCATTTGTTTTGCTGCATCTGTGACTTTTTCTTCCGTTGATTTTCCAATATCCGCAACCTTCTGTAACTTGTCGGATACTTCAGCAGTTACTTTCTTTCCTGCATCCGTTGTTGTATCTACAATTTTATCCTTGACATCTTTCACATCTGTAACTGCTTTGTCTTTAGCAGCTTCGACATCTTTTAATTTTTGGGCCGCAGCTTCACGAGCTCGAGCTTCTTCATCTGCCGCTTCCTGCTTTGTTTCGTCCAAGAATTCCTTAACTTCATCCTCTACTTCGTCGACAGCATGTTTCGCACCTTTTAACAAGCCGGAAAAGAAGCCGCTTCCCTTTTCTTTTGCCTTCTTTGCTTCCTTCCCTACTTTTTCCTTAGTTGCTTCCGCCGCGTCGCCAACAGCCGCGGTTTGTGCAGAAATCTTGTCTTTGGCAACCTGTGCATCTTTCTTAAGTTCTGTTGAGACCTTTTCCGCGGTATCTCTTGCGGCAGTTTCTGTTTTCTCAACGGTTTGCTTAACACCTTCCGTCATTTTTTGCCCTACCGTTGCGCCAGTATCTTCTACTTTTTTGATACCCTCAGAAATTTTATCAGAAACCTTGACTTTTGCATCTTCCGCGGCTGCTGCCACCTTCTCCTTAGATTCCTTTACATCGGCAGCTGCTTTGTCTCTTGCTTTTTCTAAGTCTTTGATTTTCTGTGCAGCTGCTTCGCGAGCTTGTGCTTCTTCGGCGGCTGCTTCTTGTTTAGTTTGCTCCAAGAAATCTTTCGTGTCTTCAGCCACGTCTTCCGCAGCATGTTTTGCACCCTTGAACAAACCAGAGAGGAAGCCACCAGTTTTATCTTTAGCTTTTTTCGCTTCCTTGATAGTCTTGTCTTTGGCAGCTTCTGCTCCATCAGCGACTGCATCTACACCAGATGCTACCTTTTGTTTCACTGCTTCTGCTTCGCTCTTTGCTTCATCCTGAATTTTGTCCTTGGTGGTCTTTGCTGCCCTAGCCGCATCTTTGGCAGCTGCATCCACTTTTTCAGCAGCATGTTTTGTTGCGTCTACCACGTGTTCTTTTGCTGTTTTGCCAGCATCGGAGATCTTCCGAAGATCCTCTGACGCCTTTTCTGCCGCTCGGTCTTTCGCAGCATCTAGCTCATCTAATTTGCGTGCAGCTGCATCACGAGCTCGTGATTCTTCGGCTTGAGCTTCTGCCTTAGTTTCCTCCACGAATTCTTTCACATCATCCGTGGCTTCGTCGGCTGCGTGTTTTGCACCCTTGAATAAGCCGGATAAGAAACCACCAGTTTTTTCTTTCGCTTTCTTTGCATCTTTTACAGCCTTGTCTTTAGCAGCTTCAGCAGATTCGGCAACTGATTCAGCGCCAGCAGTTAGTTTCTCATGACCTGCTCGAGCTTCCTCTTTGACTTCTTTAACAACTTTATCTTTTGTCGTCAATATTCCATCTTTTACATCTTTCGCAGCAGACTCGGTCTTGTCGAGTGCTTGTTTCGTACTCTCTACCACAGTCTCGGCTGCCGCCTTTCCAACGTCGGCGACTTTTTGAGATTGATCAGAGACTTTTTCAACAATCTTGTCTTTGGAATCTTTCGCAATAACTTCTGCCTTATCTTTGGCTTCTTTTATGTCGGTGACTGTTTTGTCTTTCGCAGATTCTGCTTCTTTTAGTTTCTTCTCCGCAGCTTCGCGAGCGCGTGCTTCTTCTTGCGCCGCTTCCTGTTTTGTTTCTTCGGCAAATTCTTTTACATCTGCTGCTACATCCTCGGCTGCGTGTTTTGCACCTTTGAACAAACCAGAGAGAAAACCACCGGTCTTCTCTTTAGCTTTCTTCGCTTCTTTAACAGTCTTATCCTTGGCTGCCTCTGCTGTGTCGGCAACAGCACCCGCTGCAGAGGATAGTTTCTCCTTTGCCACTTGAGTATCTTCCTTAATTTCTTTCGCAACTTTGTCTTTCGCCTCTTGAGATTTCTGCGCAACATCTTTGGCTGCAGCTTGAGTTTTCTCTCCAACTTGTTTCACTCCATGACTTATTTTTTCGCCGACCGTTTTTCCAGCATCTGCGACTTTACGAGTATCCTCTGATATTTCAGTGGCTACTTTGTCTTTCGCATCCTTAACACCAGCCACTATTCCTTTTTCCGACTCCTTCATATCTTTGCGGATTTTCTCCGTTCTAGCCTCGAATTCCTTAATGTCAGACATCGCGACATTTCGCGTGTCTTCCAAGAATTTTGCTGTGGTGTCACGGATTTCCGGAGCTGTGCTATCTGTCGTATCTTCACCGGATGAACTCTTTTCTCGAGACTTACTCCTACTGCCTCGAGTTAGTTTTGGACTCCTAAATCTTCCGAATATGCCGCCTCCTCTCTCCTTCTCAGCTGTCTCACTTTCAGCTACATCTTTGTCAGAAGATTTTTTCGACTCGTCTATATCTTCCTTGATCGCCATCGAGGAATCTGTCAGGTCTTTGGTAAATGGTTCGTATGTCCTATCAGCAAGTTGTCGGGTATCCTCCAAAAACTTCGCGGTTGCCAGTCGAAGTTCTTCGTCTCCACTGTCGAAGGAAGCTTCTTTCGAAGAACTAGGTTCACGCGATCGTGATCGACTTCTTTTTTTACTTTTGAGTTTAGGACTTTTGAACATACCGAAGAATCCACCCTTGTCCTTTCCTTCGTCTAATTTTTCCTTGCCTTCTTCGGATGTTGTTTCTGGTAAGCTCGATTTGCTTTCTGCAACGGCAGGGTCTACACTCTTCTCTTTCTCTTCCTGCTCTTTTTCTTTCTTCGCGGATTTGCCATTCATTTCTTTATGAGGACTACCCTTATCAGATCCCAGCTGTTGTTTCTGTACTTCCGACACTGCATACGTGTGTCCATTGATTCTCTCTTTCGGTGTGTCGTCCTCGTATTGAGTGGGTGAAGTAAACGTATGTACTTCTTCTTTGTGCACAATGGTAACGTGCTCCGTTTTCTTCGTAGTTTCAATCGTTACAGTCTTTTCTGCAACTTTCTTCGTATCATCCAAGAACTTCTCTGTTGCAACACGAACTTCTTCATCGCCACTGTCAAAGGAAGCTTCCTTGGATTTGCCTAGCTTCTTGTCTTTGGTTTTAGGACTCTTGAAAATCCCGAAGAATCCACCGCTCTTCTCTTTTTCTTCCTTTTCGTGATCAGCTCCTGTGTCTTCCTTTGTTCCAGGAACTTCTGCAGTTTTCTCTGGTAAAGTTGTGTCTTTCTGATCCTTCTTTGCTTTTTCAACTGTAGATTTTGCTTCTAATTCTACTAATGTACCACTTCGCTCTGCAGGATGCTCTTCGCTGGAAATTTGTCCACTTTTCGCTCCAGATTCTGGTTTTCTTTCAGTATCTTTCTGCTTCTGCTCCTCTGTCTCACTACCCTGAGCAGCATCATCTTTCTTGGATTTACTGCTCTTAAAGAAATTGGAGAAAAAGCCTGGTTTCTCTTTCCCACTACTTTCATCATCTGTCGTATGATCCTCAGAATCTTTAGTAGTTGGTTTCTTTCCCTCTTTAGGTGTAGCTTTTGCAGCACTCTCAAGCTCTTGAGATGTTGGTTGCATCATCATTGCAACTTGTCGAGATTCATCCAAGAACTGTTGTGTCATAAGTTTCACATCAGTGCTTGGAGTTGTTTGTTTAAGATGTATTTCTGCATCTCTCGATGCAATTTTAGCATCTTCGTCACCACTATCAAAGGACGTATCCTTCGATCCTTTGGATCTGGTCCGTTTTAACTTTGACCCTTTAAATATCCCGGACAATATACCTCCACTTTTATCTTTCGACTTCTTTGATTCGTCCTCTGATTTGTCTTCACCTTCTTCCCGAGGTTGTTGTGCAGTATAAACGTCTTCATAAGCACTAACTTGTTTATCAGTACTAGATTTTGCATCCGCAGGTTTCGTTTTCACGGGTGATTGTTTTGAATCCTTTGTATCAGTTTTCCCTACCGTAGGTTTTCCCTGTTCCTTTGTGCCAGTGACAGCCTGGCCTACCCTCTCATCTACGTCCTTACCTTCCCTCGATAATTTTTCCTTCTCACTTATACTCTGTTTCAGTCTCTCCGGGAGAACTGGCGGTACGTCTTCTTGCGTGGTATGATCCACTTGTTTTACCGTGATGGTTTGAGTCACTACGGGTTTATCGGAACCCTTGTCGCCACTTACGGAAACTACGGTTTTCGAGGAAACGACAGTGACCTTTGGTTCGCGTTTATGTTGTTGCTTAACGAAAACCGGCTCTACGACCGGTGGAAGTTCTGTTTCTTTACCGGTTTGTTTGTCCGGTTCTGTAATCGCGCCTTTGATATCCCTATGACCTAACTCTAAACTAGAGAAAACTTGCCCTACAGCACCTCTTGCCTCTTTATTGCCCCGCGCATCATCATGATCATCATAAACCACCGACCACCCTTCCTTCGCTAATTTCCCCTTCTCTTTCTCTGCGTCTGCTATTACACCTGTTAATTAAGTATCACATATTTTAGGCTTCTGTAAACGTTGCAGAAAGACAAGAACACATTTGTTTTGTTTTATTTCATTTGGTCATCATTAGTGAAAGCCGGCTCGCTCGACATTGCTCGTTTGATTTGAGGACACAGCGGTTAGACTCTCGTGTGGATTGTGCGAAGAGTGAATGTGCTGTGGAGCAGCCATCCTTTCTACTGCGTTGCGCTGTAGCAGCAACGCGTACAAGCATCACTCATGAAAGAGAAGTAATGACCACGTTAAAAAATCATTCGAATAATAACAAATTCAGCAAATACTACTTCGCGAAATTATTTTCAATCGAGATACAATATTAAAGATTTATAATTATACGTGTGGGTTGAAATTTCACTTTAAGTGGAAGCTACTATTTGATATAATCAGTCGCGACATGAAGTTAAAAGTCTCGACGGAAGGAACTATTAGGTGAGACACTAACTACATCAGTATACATCGGTCTGCATCAATTGCATGAAGAGGTCAGTACTCGATTGTCTTTTATCAGCTAACCACTCGTCTAAGAGTGACTAACACGCGTGCGAGAACTAAGTGACCGTGAAAGTGTAAATCGCTAATCATTAGAACGAGAGTAGCTAAGTATACATATAAAAGGAGTGGCAGTAACGACGGCTGCTCCGTGCGCCCGCACAGTTAGGCCACACATATCGGCTGCTCATGCAACGCCAAATAATTGCAGCGTATAAACCTTTTTGCTGAAACAAATTTTGTCGATAGGTGTCGCAGAAATAGAGGGTTATTAGTGAATCGCTTAATGAGACATAGAAATCGCATTATAATACAGTAGACATGAGAAGATTGGTTTTAAGAGCGGCAGAAATAAATAAGTCGTTATACAATGTCGAAATAAAAGCAAGCTGCAAAATTTGAAGAAATCCGCAGCAGCCCTCCAGAAAACCTGTGAGTGAAAGTAAAAGACGACCAGGAGGTATATAAACGTTCCGGTGCGCTTTTTCTGCACGCTACACTTTGCGTGTTGCGAATCGTACTAGAAGATGCTGCAGGCTAGTAAGTAAGTTTTTTCTTTTTTGGCGCAGAGACGTGAATCGTGTCCAGAATCATTCTTGTACTATAGCTATCGATATCACGTTATATACTGTATGCATGTGAATCAAGTTGTGTAATTTCTATTGTTATCTGAAAATCGTGTTTCTATGGGAATGGCCCATACAATCTAAAATTAATTGACTAATTGTAAATAAGCACCACGGACCTCTGGCCAGTGGTTTCTTTAACTGCATTTTTACTTACGGTAGACTCGTCTAGCTCTATCTACGTCGCTTTCTTTTGTAAAAAAAAAACTATAATTGCGTGCCACGTGCATATATGAAAGCAAACTAAATTAAAACTGTCCTAGCGAGAACTATACACGCAAACGCAATGTTTCTTTTATGTTCAATCATCTAATTTGGTAGTTAATCAGTTACTGAAACACGTTATGATATTATGCTTTGGATAAAAAAACTCCAGCAAAACTGAGACACATTTTGTGCCTTTTCGCAGTAGAAAAAACGACGATTGTTAGTTCGTGATTGTGTTGGATAATTTTATCCACACATGTCCAGTATATTTTATATCATAACTATGAACACGATGTCACTAAAGCCGCTCTTGCACGATGCCTGATTGTATCCAAATCTTTTTGGTGAAACGGAAGTTTCGTTTTTGTTGAATTTATTCTAATCTTATTTTCTGAATATTACTGACTATTACTCTTCTGAATATTAAAATCTAATTTTGAAATACGGAAATTTACAGTAAATTTTCGGATAATAATAATTTAATAGAAACTTTAAAAATCTGTGTATGCTCCTTGTTGGTTCGCGATGTTAGCTAGAAATCTTGGAATTATAAGAATTAAAAAAGTTACTTCTTATGAGCATTTGTTTTTAAATCCGGAGAACCGATTGTTTTACTATATTAATGTGTTCGAAAATTACGGACAACGAAGTGCTGACACAAACAGAAACCCTAATAACTGTGCAAGTACTTGACGAAACACAACTTGCATCGTGTAATCGCGACCCGAAAGAAAGAGGCGAAATTTGAAATCAACTAAATACTGTTTGGCGATGCTAATAGAAAACTTCATCAGCAGGTGGTTAATGTAAAGTCGGTATTTTGTACCAAGCGTGAGCTCGTGGCGTCAAATTGCACATGCTGCCTTATCAGAAATATCAATAGCTTGAAACAATCGACTTTGACTCACACCGTCGCATTCTTTCAAAATTACGCTTTCAACTGGTCCAACTAAAATAAAATCTTTCTACGAAACTCTCTCTCTCTCTATGTGCCTAAGAATTCAACAAAATCAGCCGTGGCATTAAGTTTGAAGTCTAGACGCTTTTCACGTGCAACTAAACTTATTATTATTATCTTAAGGAAGAGCACATGCTACTTTAATGAGAAATGCGGCGTCGTAAGTCAATGGGAGTTTCCGAAGCAGCTTTCGCATTGGGTCGCATGAACAGATGGATATTGGCAAAGTGGGTCTGCGAAAAGGTGGCTAGTGGCTTTTCTTTTTTTTTTTGTCATTGATCGGTTTATAAAATACAAGTGGCACGTTTAGCCGATAAGCCAGCTTCTGGTAGACGCATAGAATATGTACGCGTTTAGGGAGCTTATTACTGGCAGCCTAAGCACGGCCCCTCAACCCTTCATTCTCAATCAAGGTCCAATAAATAACTTACCAGAAACAATTCTGTTGGCATCCGCCATCACCCTCTGTCGCTTTTCGTCGTCAAGTTCGTCGCGTGACTTTTTACTCATATTGTCAACAACGTGACATTTGTGTTCGAGGAAATCTGCCATCACGTCGCCAAGCTCTTTCTCGTCGCTTGCGTACTTATCTTTGATAGGGGTCGAGGTTCCGTTGAATACAGTGCCATTTGTGATTGTGACATGCTGTTTCGCTGTTGAGTGCAAGAAAAAGGTGGATCTTTAATCAGCTGCCAAATCACGAATCAGTCAATTTTTATCGAAAGAAATGTTGAGTTTAAAATTTCACTGGCTGATTAAATAATCCGTTTTATGTTGATTTATAATATCTTCAAAATTTGCAGAAAATTTCAAAGTGCTGCGTGAGAAATAGATAAATTTGTTTAATTGTAATGTTTATGCAACTTGTTGCATTGATGTGTGCGATTATCGAGAACTCTACACTGTGCGAGAATATCTTGAGTGAGCGGTGTGCTTATAAAGTGTATAAGTAGTGGATACACTTGAAGAAAAAAAAAAAGAGAAAAAGAACTGAGGAAGGATGTGAATATGATTCAGCGCGTTGAGCTGGCCAATAAATACGAATTGGAGCCCCGGCGTGTATCATTCATTCAAAGAATGCAAGCAATGACATCACGTCCTTTCTAGTGTCGTAATCAAATAGAATATGAATGGAATATTAAGCGTTCTTCCGTCAAGAGAGATCTCCTTGCAAATCGAAGGAATAAAAATATGAAGAATTCCAACTATTGTAAATTCAATGTACTTACATCGTTTATCGTGCGTCTCATCGGTGTATTTGTCGTCTTCCCCGGTCTCGGATTTCTGCAATTTACACAACACCGATAATTGCCGGCCTTTCATAGCACTTTAAGTATCGTACACAATTTTATTTTTATCACAAATATTCACAATACTGAGTTAATTATTTTTACTGCGCAGAACATAAGTTTTAATTTATTTTCAAAATAAACATTATTTCGCGTAAAGTTTGCTATTTTATGTTGTGAGCGTGACAGATACGGATTTACTGTTCGCGAGAGGAAAAGAAATAGTAAAAGTGTGTACGCACCTTTGTTCGATCAGGTTCTACGTAGTCAGGATCCATTTTCGGATCCATGGTCGCATCGCGACGAAGTGAGGCATCCCTAGAGGGACCCAATTCTTCTTTCAAAGAATCGAATCCAGGTTGATCTAGTCGAACTCTCGCGACGGCCTTCTCGACATCGTCCGTCACCAACTCAACATTGAATATACATTTGTTAACAATATCCTCTCGACCTATTTTGTTCAGCGCCTTTTCAAGAGTGTTTCCTATAAACAAATCAACAATTGCTATTTTTACACTGATTCTACTAAAGAGTTCAAGAATCTTGAATAAGTCAATTAATTCTAAGTGTTCAATTTTTCTTTCTTGTGATAAGGACAGAACCTTCAAATCGAAAATTGTGGTTTCTGCGGCACGCAGTTGATTCTACGATGCTCCAGATGCTTTTGTGTTTCACTAAAATTAACAGTTAATACCTTTTTATATGTATGCCGAGTACAAAATTATTATATTAAGCATATAACTTGATACACGTGTATCGCAAAAAATTGACTCGCAGTTCACTTTAATCACTAATAAGAAAGCCGGGTTTGCTAATTTGTTCACCGATTCACTAATCAACACAAACACACACCTGAATGAGTTGTCACCCGCAACTGTTCAGGCGACCTCCTGAATATCAAGAGTAATTCACTAACGTATGAATTTGTCGCAGGTTTCTCGTATTCCTGATAAACCGATATAAACATCGTCACTTATTCTCATCAAGTTAATCAACTGTCATCAACTGAACTCGTTTTATTCAACACCACAGAGAAGATTAAAAAAAAGAATGAATATTCCAATGCAATCAGTGAAACAGAGCGAGAGACAGTATTCGTTACTCAATCACTTTCACTGTATTCTTGTTGGGGCGTATCGCACGACTGTTTGTTATTTCTGCCTATTGCAGAAACGATGTGCTACGTGCATTGCCATCGGCATAGCTGTCTCGTCGTGACACTGGCAACAGTAGGAGGGGGTAAAAAGAGTCCATAGGTTTATGTCAGGCATAATAATGCGTGATGAGATCACCCAACTACGCTGCTTCTGAGATTCCACGCGGCTTAGTCAAGTCTGCACGTCTCATTAATTGACCTTGCCAAGAAACAAGTTTCTCTTTTTTTTTTCTTAAAAAATTTCGCAGATGCATTTACTCCATTTGACATTTTGTAGCCGTGAGTTAGCATCAATTACGCGAAACAAAGTCGTGGAATTTTAGTCAGCACTTGTATTTAATGAGCGAAACTATCTGATTTGGGATATTATCTAATTCCAAACGACTAGCAACGATTGTTGTCTGTATGAATAGTAAATTCGTTGACTTATTGAGTCATTGAGTTTAGATCTAGGAAGTTCATAAATATAATTCTTTGAATTGTTTCACGTGGTCATCACACAATTATAGTGTAGTACTCGTCACGTATCAAACACTGATTGCATTTATAGTGCGAACTATTATAAATATGACTGACCACTGGCACTAGTCATAATATGGCATTGCTTACTAAAGCAGACATCTACGCGGAAAGTGAGATAATTATAACCAATTACCGGCACTCGCAATATAATATGTATGGTAGTCATGTATATCAATAATTAGAACAAGTAGTTGGGCTCACAGGAACATTAGTATAACAACAGACGCGTATAGAGTGTGAGAAAATTCGAAAACTAAAATTAATAGTTTCCTTAGTCATATCGAATAGCATAGATTTCGTTCCTACGGAAATCGTTATTGAGACTGAAGATGCGAATGATGATAACAACGATAATAATTGGATGAGGATAAAAGAATTGAATAATCCAGAAAAGAAACTTACCAGTAGCCTTGTTTCCACTACCCTGCCAAATCTTGAACATTGCAGCAGCTTGCTGTGCAGGTTTATCAGGATATTCTTGTTTTATAACATTCACATCGTTCGGTGGGATATTCAACTCTTCCGCCAATTTCTCCCAGTCCTTGCCTAATAGATTTGCAATGTCCGTTAAGCGTATGGTCGCTCTGTGGATCGTGTCTGGGCGGCCTGCACACATGAAATACACAGTTATTAATATAATACTTTAAGTAACACTGCAGATTAAACATATTTATCTGACAATGAAATAACGATTGTCTAGAAATCATTCGTATTTGAATATATACATATATACATTATATTATATATTTGATAGATATTTATATAATAATTTATATAATAATTAAAAAATTACATACTTATGCCACCATCGCGTAAGAAGCTATAATTCTTCGAAAGCTCGAGTAAATCGAGTTCGGAGGTTCCACTTTCCGGGGAAATTTTCTCTGGTAACGAAATATGAAGTGTGCAAATTGGTGTCTGCGGCATTTCGCCCTTCGGAACTTTTGGTTCGCTCATAAACATAATGCGACCCATCATATCAGCCGCATCAGGATCTTTTATTCGTGTTGTGAAGGGTACACGGTTTTCTTTGAACGCTCTGAACGGTAATTGAAGCTGTTCGCCACTCTTCAGCACCGGAACTAGATTTCCGGAGAATTCCATGTACTGTGTCTTGCCTTCCAGTACCTGTGGGAACGAATAACAATTGGCGGTAAGTTGAGAACCGCGATAATAGTAGCGGCATTAATTTACGAGATGCTTACCTCCACATCTCGGCTCTTTGCAACTTCCGTGAAATGTTCTTGATGCTCCAAGGTCTTATCTTCCTTGTCGTCGGTCATACAGAATACACGTAGCCTTGCTTCCAGTGGGTCTACTCGTTTTGCGAATACCACGAATCTGTCGATGGATAAATATTAATTCGACTTCATCTTAACGCATGGAATACAAAATGTGTTATATCAACAATTATAATACGAGATCTAAAATTTGGTTCCAGTTAGCATAATTCTATGAGTTCTAAGACATGAGACGTAAGTGTATAATATTATGTATGTGCTTTGATTGTAACGTCAGATCTATATAAAAGACTTACTCTTCATATCTAAAAATAATACATGCAAATTTATATTGGTTCTGACGCTTTTGAATTTGCGATTATCCAAATGGATGTGCAAGTCAAAATAGCATCACGGAACAAACAGATTTTTTGCAATATTTTATTCACTTTGACGTTTACGTTCTCGTTAACATCAGTTTTTTTTAGTAATAATATTTGTATTGCGAGAAAAGTAGTGTATAAAAAATATGTAAAAAAGACGTACTTAGCCATGAAGGGCACATGTGTGGCATGGGTGTAAAGTTCAGTTGCCATTTTGGTGGCTTCGGATATATTTCGACAATCCATTAACCAGAACCTAGCGGATACAGTTGTTGTGAAGGATACACAATCCTTGACGAAGGTCAGCGGCGTTGAACCTGTGACGTCCTCCCACACTGCCCGAGACTGACCCCCTGAACGACATACATGCCAAGTCCAATAACATTATTAAAATATGTCCGTGCCGCAATCGACCAGTTGAAACAAGTGAGATATGTGTGAATTAGTTTGCGTCGTGACCAATATTAAATACCAGATGTAACACTTTAAATTCCTCAACTAAATAAGCACCATTAACCCCCTAATCCTTGTATCATAAAAAATATCTCAAATTTCGAAACACATCTTCTTCTCTTTCGAATCATCGTAATGCAGGCTACGCGTTGCCTATTTTAATTATAAATTGCAATGATTTTCGAGCAAATCGAGAAAAGAGTTTTACGTTATATTTACTATCAGAGGGTTAAAAGTTGTGAACCACGAAACCGGAAAGGAGTTTATATTGCATCGCTGAAACTATGTGTCAAAGGACAGGAAATAGGTAAGTGATGATAACGTGGTTCATTTTTCAAACGGCGGCTTTTTCAACTATTTGAACTATCTGTACGCCTGCATCACTACTCAGCTTCTTCAGTATTGTATAAGCGCCCCGAGTATGTTATCAAGGGTGGTTCAAAGTGTTACCTGACTACGAATCCATTTTGAAATAATTTTCACTTATAACATTTTCCAAATAATTTGAATTGCAGTGCGGATTACATTTATTAGATCTATATGAATCGTTAGCAACGAATTGCATAGTTGTTTAACTATTGTGCCTGTATTTAATGGTGGTCACTAATAGTGCGTGGTTGTTACGTGCTTTATAGTAATGTGTGAGTAACTCAAAGTAAAAAATATGTTATCCGAATGATAATGCTTGCCAAATGAAGAAAAAGCGTCACTCATAAGAATCGTGTAAAAAGCAATCGCGCGTGTGTATGGGCATGAGGCAATTAAGCGAAAATAACTGAGTAACTGTGACATAATTTTAAATATAGACGATTGTTTTTGTCAGTAGAAAACATATTCGAATGATTATCGTACGAAAATTGAGATCAAGAAGGAATTTAATTATCGTGAAGAAAAACTATCTTTCAAAATTAAAGCAAGATCTTCACTTTGAAAAGAATAATGACAGAAAATTAAATGTTAACTTTCGTAGTTATGATGTTTGTGAAAGACAAAGTACTGTTCAATGTACGAATGAGAAATGTTGTAATTAGTGTAGCTGTAACGAATTAATAACATTATAAATTCCGAACATTACAAGTCTTTCTCATGTCAACGTGTTGTACAATACACATCGTAAGGATCTAGATCTATATATAAATATCTTGTAAATATAGGATTTCATATAAGTCATAAATTATGAGCTGAATATATATCTAAGCGATTACCAGTCAAACGAATGTGCTGAAACAAAAACTTTGAAGTTAACGCTTACAATGAGCTAGGTAGTAAAACTTTTATCTACTTTAATTAATAATCCATACCTAAATGACTCAATCCTAACAATATGCAAGCATTAACAATGAATCACAACAAGATATGTATACAACAATGGTACTCAACGAAATGTTTCTTATGAAACATGCAGCTACCATCTCCCTTTTAAATCTCTATCCGAAGATCTGCTTGACATGTGACATCGATCAAACGAGATACTTAAGTTTTCACCAAAAACACAATTATTACACATACGTGTTCAATACTACTGCAAGAATTACTGTGTCGTAGTGGAGAGAAAAGTGGGTATTATGCAAAATGGGATACCATTTTCAAACTTCAAAATTTATCCTACGATTCTAAAAAGTAGCATAATATCAATACCATGTAAATTGAGTAAATAGTGAAAGTACTTCGAGAGAATAACGATACATGTATACGTGGTTAATCCTTTCATTGCTACATCCGAAATATAACGCATGTTACTCTAAACGAAATGATAAGTGAAACACGATTAGTATCTTCACAAATTTAAGAAAAAAAAATGAAATAAATTCATTGTAACGCACACTTTCAAGCGTATCTCTTTGAGAAATCAATTTTGTCTTTTAAACTTCAAGTAAACCGTGATTAACAGACTTAAATTCGAACAACAATGAAAGGATTAATATGTAATTGAACAAGAAGAAAAGTTACTTGAAGATTCTATTGTCGGTGCAACAAGTCACAGGTGTAAATGACGCGTTGTGCGCTCCGACAATGCGAGAACATTTAAAAAAAAAAAAAAAAAAAATAGAAGACTCCTACTGTCCGTATCATGCCTACTAAAACTACTGAGAGTCAACCTTCGAATACGAGAGAAATTTGTCAAAGAGCATATAATATAGTATATACACCAAAAACTTTTTATGACGTAAACAGTTTCAACAATTATATCGGTAAGAGATTTTCCAGTAAGACGGTAGTCTGCTCTACAATGTTACGTGCAAGTATATATTACCAGTTATGCTGCAGAGAAGTCTCAGCGTCGGTGCATCTCCGGAATATTGGTTGATCATGCCTTTGTTGGCAGCTTGGGGTACCGGTATCGTCAAAGTTATTGGCTTGTGGAACTTTCTTCGCCTTGGTTCAACCGTCACAATTGGTGACACAGCTACTCTATTGCCAAGTAATTTCGCCACTAGATCCGCAGGTATCGGATGTGCCTGCACAAAAGACATTATAATATTATCTTAAATATTCTCAAATATTCAAAACTGCTCGTTAGTATATTTATCTTATGCAGCAATCACAATTATAGTTAATTAGTTAGTTAGTTTACTACTTCCCGCTTTCGGGGTACAAAGAGATCAATCACAATTGTAATTTGTAAAAAAGATTCATTGGTGAAATTAGGAATATATGTATGTAGTTGTAATCAGTGTCAGGATTTAGAAATATAACTGTGAAAAAGTTTGGAAGGTAATTTGAAAGGAACGGTACCTGTAGACCAACTCTGATCTTCTTGGTAAGGGCTGCGGGAGGGAAGACGGCCTGAACTTGCGGAACGGCTGAAGAGGACACTGTACCACCCTCTGGACCGACTGCATGTACTTCTTGCCTGATGCGAGATACCACCGCGAAGTAGTGAGGAAAGTCTACGGTAAGTATTCTCACGATACGGGAAGTTTGGAGATCCTCCAGCTGGCTTAATTCTAAAGACAAAATTAAAATTGTCATAAAAAAAATCTTTCCTAGCTTTTGAGGCAATCATCAATCCTTTTCAGGAAGTTTTCACAAGGATTATACCTTCTCCTTCAAAGCTCTCGTTAAGCACATCCTGAACAGCTTCCTCGCTAGCTTCCAGGGTGTGCTCGCGCCAAGTTTCTCCGTTGTCCGATCGGAGTATCACTATTTCTCGTTCCTTCCCTCGTAACGAGGCGAAATGTGGTACCTCGATTATTACGGGTCTGCTCGCCAAAAGAAATTACATTAATCCACGTTTTTGCTAATTTACAATATACTCTCTATAAACTGATGCATAACCAGTTTTTATCAGCCAGGGTGTAATATTAAAACTACTTGTTATATCATAGCTTTCACATTGATTCTATCAATTTATATAGAATTACATTTAGGTACGATAAATTTGCAGTAATTATTTTGCTAACCCATTTCGTTTATACATCTTATTGTATTTAGGAAAACCGTTAAAATTTTATTTGACTTGAACATACCCTAAGAATTTGGCACCCACAGGTCCAAGTTCAAGAATGCGGCTAGCCAAAGCCTCCCCTTCCATCAAAGGTGGTGGATTAGCTAGCTTGTCCCTCCTAAGATATCTGCAGGTGACACGCATTGGCATCGCGGCTTTTCTTGGTGGTACGATCACCCGAACACCACTGTGTCTGCAGCCTCGCATCGCTCCACCCCTTGCATCGACCAGGAACGATACCAGGAAGCTAATGTTCAGAGAATTTCTTTCTTAACAACATATCAGGGTGGTGTTTCGTCGGTTCCTGTTCTTTACCGTGCCCCGACACTGCACGTCTACATACTACCAGTTAAAAGTTCAATGACAAAAGCTTGAAGCTCTTCAAAGCTAATAACTAATCGTAAATATGTCTGATTCTCGATGGGTACGTTCCATTTAATCTAGAATGTCTAGATCCACTTGGATTAACTGAAGAAAAAGTATCTTGGATTAAAAACCATTAACTGATAGCACGAGTTAACAGGCTCAATGAGATTTAGTCTGACTGCGTGGGACTAACTGTTACGAAACATGTAATCATAAAAAAAAAAAGAGAAAAAATTACTGTACTATTGGCGAATGGCAATTGTGCGAAGTCGCAATATAGATGTTGCGTTTAGAAAACCGTATCCTTCAGAAAAGAATGTTATCATGCGAGTGGTTTCATCTAGAGGTAATCGAAGGCAAGGAAAAAGAAAAGGTATGCTTCGCTAGATATATAGGATGCTTGCAGTAACCTAATTTTCTGAAGGATTATACAAAGTTCGGTTCTTGAAACACTTATAGAAGTTTACAGAAGGAAAACAAAAAGTTGTTGCTGTACAGAGAAAATGATAGTCCATTATATCTGAAGAGGATGTGTAGATACAGACGTGTAGATACAGATGTGTATGTGTGGACCATTATTCGTCGCCTGGACCAAATCTTTTGTTTAACCTCATCATTATCACAAAATACAAGTCAGCAACATTATGATGATTTTAAGATTATCAGTTCTAATCCTTAAAATATTCAAGCTGTGGAACAACCCCGGAAATTTAGATTGAGAATAAAGGTCCATCACTTGGCATAGTCTCAGGAATAAAGAAAAAAAAAAAAAATAACATCTCCGTGATCCTGTGTTTAAACGGGTGACAGAAGGAAATCTCTTATTCTGCTGAATATAAAATCAGCATCGTTACTTAACGAATAATAGAAGCACGCAAAGCCGAGAAAGCAGATTTCACGGAAGATTTTTTTCATATATATCTAAAAGCGTGTCATCGAGGATTAAAACTGGCTGTACTTAAACGCCGCAAGGTCGTTACAGCTTTAAGTACTCGCCAAATATTTGCCATGAAGCTTGTTTTCGCACATCGTATGCAGACGAGGAGGCTGATTCGATTGCCCGCGTTTACCAGGCAAACTTCCGCAAGAATCGCAAACGGTGCGGACCGTCCATCCGCTGTTGCGGTAACGAGTAGCGAAAGAAGAAAATAATAAGGAAATCACAATGTTGCAACGATGAGTTGACACAATTGATGGAGCAAAATAAAATATAAATGAACTAGCTACTTCGGGTAGGAGAGAGCTATATGAGCTTGACTCAAGCACTTGCCGATATATCGGGTGGTGTATGTATAGCAGTAAGCGCTAATTTAACTAATGACAGTAAGCACTATAATTATATAGGAACAATCGTGAAATTGAAATTGAACGAGGATACGCATCTTCGCTCGATCTATTAAACAATGCTATTACGGTAAGCAGTTGTGCTAACCGAGTGAATCCCGCGAACGAATCCAGAAATTATTCACAAGGATCTTGCGCAAAATGTGTGCACAGTGAATATAAACGACTAACAGAAATCGTATAGAGAACAGAAATAATTCAATTTTCCATTCGTATTTGCCTAATTAATGCACGGAATCGTACAAGTATTTGCAGATGTGATGGTACGGTATCGCCTTCGTGCATAATGAATCATCTAAAAATACCGATCGTCAGCTCTAAGAGAATCCTATAAAAACAGTTTACATAATGGTAGTTTTTCTCTCGCGTTTTTGTCTTGCGTCCATACTACTAATGCTAAAAACAATATCGTATCAGAATTGAATATTATTTACTTCTGCACTGTGCTAAAACAACTAATCTTTACACATACAGCTATATTATACAGTGGCAAATAATAAAACCCTAATTTTTTGAAGATCACATAAGAACATCTACAGTTTTGTTGCTACTGTTTTACTAAAAGTAATTTGGAAGGTTTATACTCACTGTACAGCACAATTGTTCGATAGTGAAGGTGTGTGACTAATATAAGGGTGCTGTGCGACTAGGGGAAGAGTGTGTGTATACACCGAACATAGAGAAATCGAAGAGCGATACGGCATTTGGCAGAAGCTAAGATTCAAGAGAAGATCACTTACTTTCTCCATTGTGGAATTCTGCGAGTAGCGCAAATAAAATAACAGAGAGGATCGGAAACAAATAAAAAACGCGTTAGTATCCATTCGTTCATGTACATGGTGGTGAGAGATGATAATAATTAATGAAGTCGAGGTTCTAATACTAGCGCAAAAGTTTACAGATTTTCGAACCGACTTTCGTGATTCTCAGCACGCACGTAACGCAGTGTCCTGAGGATCTCTAATTTCTTTGCTACAGTGCTTCCGTGCCGTGGTGATAGTCGCCGATCACTTCGAAAACCCGCAATCGTCACACGCAAGCAACTGTTCTATTGTACAGAACTACAAACAGGGAGTAACAATAATAATTATGTATTATAGTAGAGACGCAACGAGGCCACATCACTCACACTCTGCGAAATAAATATATACCTTGGGAGAGCAACGCAAAACTCATCGTCTCGAAATCTGTTACACAGTCTCAGACGGACAGTAATGGTAAGAATTTTTGATTAAGATAGAAAGAGTAAAGTGAGAGAGAGAGAAAGAAAAAAAAGGAAAAAAAAAAATTGTGGCTGAATCTTAAAAGGAGCAGGAAGCCTTTCTTTGATCTCATATGAGCGCACCGGGGAACGTTACGTGCCAGTGGTACGTATTTGGTAGTTGCAGCCTTGTCGTTATTGTACTGGCTTGCTTTACAGATTTCGGAACGTACGCAAAAATAGCTTAAGACCGAGTCAACCGCAAAAGGAACAGTTGTACGAGCAGCAGCCACTATACAAAGAAATATATATATATAGTATATATATCTGGCTCATTGGGTTTCAGGGATATGCAGAACATACAATTCTCGCGTTATGGTTACAGGAGCACTCCACCTATTGCTTGCTAGATCATTCAATGCACTTATAAAACTAAATTAATTTACAGTAGAGCTCGGGGTTGTACAGAATTAATTATCACGTTCTCTTTGTATTTGTTATGCATGGTGAATTCAAGCTGCAAATTATTATGGCATATATTATGGCATCTTAAGACATCAAAACAATTTCAGTCTCATTTTGATCTCTCGATGACGAAATATATGCATACGAAAAATTTCGTGTCTTTTTAATTGAGTAATTTCAGCTCAAGTATTAATTACGATAGCATGGTGATCGAATATTTATCGTGGGACACTGTGCATGCATTTTGTTGCCGATAAGTACCCATTCACTTTTATTGAGAAATTATCGAACTTCTTACAAATTTGGGCTTAATGGAATTTAGCTGAAAGTGTTTGGAATGGTATTTTAATGATTTCCTATTTTAAGTGAATAAGCGCTTATGTTTAATTGTGTTGTTATATACACTTATTATGTATGCATGATGAATATATGCTTGGCTTTAAGTGGGCCAGTAACATAAATGCCAGAATGACAACTATTACCGCTCACTGACATACTGAACCAGGAAAACGAGCCTAACAGAAAGTTTGCACGACGTAAAAAAAAAGTATTAAAAACGATTTGCTCTTTTTACAAGAAAATGGAATCTTCTGCAAATCCTTATTAAATCTTAAACTGAGTCTCTGCAGTCATTGCTGTGACTTAGCATGTATTGCAGTATGTTATTTAAGCACACTGTTAGTCTGATATCGACTAGCTGCTAATAATGATGCTGATATAAAATTTTCAAACTTATTCTTGTTATGCCAATAAATACTTGAGTAAAAGCGTAAAATGAATTTTGCTTAATGATGTTAATACGAAGCGTTTCAAAAGTGAATGCTGATAGATTTTCAAACATAAATGATTGAGAAATGAATTAATGCCGGACGACGATGCCTGAATGCGGATGAAATATTTGCAAGAACAACAGAGACTCAGTTTTGATTTTTTAAAGAGAAAAAAATTCATACACATAGAGAGCAATAAATAAAAAGGACGTGGTGTACCTGTCCCTCCACATTCCTTGTCCTTTTGACACGGGACCAAGGGCTGCCAGCGATGTTTTTAGGGATTGTAGGGGCTCGCTGATCTCAGAACAGAACCGAGTATGATTATCGGCACAACTTTTCTATCATGCTCATGCGTTTTCGACCGTACAATTTGCACCATTCTTCCTTGTCTCTCGTAAGTATCACGCGTTTCAACTTTAATCTAATTCTTTGAAGTGCAGAGAAAAACGTGCAAAAATTGCACCTTGCGTCTTGTCTCAAATTTAAGAAGCCAACTCTATATGTATTTGAATAATATATCTAGCTTGTGCAATTAAATTTTAATAACCTCGTTTTCAATTGATTTTACTCATAAATTTAATTCTACTAGAATAATTATTCCCATTTGTAGATGTTCGAAAGAATATGCTAAATTTATATTTCTCAATATTTTAATATAGAACAGGTTGGGACTCTTTCGTTGCTTGGAATATATTATATTTTAGGTGATTGCTTAAAAATCGAATGAACAAGCAGAGTTAAATTGAGTTATACTTTATGGTAATTTTTCTCACGCTGATTCATAATTCGCTAATTAAATGTGAAGCGAGTAAGTACATGCCAAGTTAGACAGCGCGCATTTATTAGCAAAATCGAAACAACGAAAGAGTGTACTTGTACTACAAATCTCAAAAACTTATAAAACGATGCTAATCAGTTCAAAATACTTTTTTCCCACACGAATTACTTTAACGTTATTGAACAATGACAGTGAAATATGCTCAGAGTAGATTATTTACAAGGAAGTCTATCGTGGCAATAAATATAAATTGTCCCCTTAAAGAAGTTCAATACTCTCGTCAAGGAAGTTTAAATCTGCTTCTCTGAGCGTATTAGAAAAGCAACAATATATTCTTTCACATCAATATATTACATAACAAATTTTCGAGAGATCTGCAAAAAACATTGCGTGTTTCATAGAAACGATTAAACTGTCCATGCAATTTCTAACTTTCTGCCCTAGATACTATTGATGCTACCTTGAATCCGTTGAGATACGTGCATACCTAAAGCAATTTTACCTTTTTAAGCGTTTAACGCTCTTTAACCGGTGCGGTTTCAATTACACCAGATGCGTATTTCCAGTCTACAAAGTATTATACAATCTCACTATTTCCCAATTCTACAGATCTTTCGAAAAATCTTGTATAATTTCAAGAAAGAAAAAGAACAACCGGACGTATTGGTTAGTGAACACAGCACTTGTCATTCACCATTGAAGAATTATTTAGGTTAGCGTTATTCGGGGGATGAACATGCTTGTTACTAGGAGATCGAAGTACGACTACGAGCAAGACAAGCTGCAACGGAGACACGAAGCAATTGGCTCTTGCTTGGCTTGCAAGCTGATTGTACGCAAATCCCAAACTGAATGCTCAAAACGTAATTAAGAAGAAAAGAAGAAAAATCAAATGGAAAAAGTAGCTTATTATGAAAAATGCGAGAATGCATGAAGAGAATTGCTGATCGCGCGGTGGCTTGTCGTTCGTTTCTTCGACTGGCTCCATTTACGTTTAACGCTCCACGGCATCATTATGCCGATGTAATAACAGTGACACCGTGATGCATTCATCACGCGAGGGATTGCATAACTGTAAATCAGTTCAATTACTATGCGTGCGCCACTGATTTCTCTCGCTCCTGAGAAGGAGGACACTTCCTACCCGGTGATGTGATTAAAATCAAAAGGTGAAGAAAAAAAATATTGGGAAAGACGCTGTTAAGTGTATCAATACCGGATGCTCACTATTTCTTTGGAGTCTAATTAGTTCAATTTCATTGACTATTATTACTTCAATCTGCCCAGTGTAAGTGATGTTATGGCATTTTTTTAAATATGCTAAATGTCCGCGATAATAATTAGTATTGACTATTGTGGCTCGAGGACGTTCCGAGTGACTCTACCACTTATGTACAGATGGTATACATTATGTACAACTTTAAAGTATTGTTACTTAACTCGATATTCTTGTTATATTGGAGTTATATATATGTACACGTTCTATGATACTAAGGACACGTAATGCAAAAGTAGAATACAAGGATTTAGTTGAAATTCCTAGTAAAGACAATTATTCCCTGTTACCGTATAAGAATCTTGACACGAATTGCGGTAATAATTATGCACTTAGAATTAGAGCTGCTCTATTCAGCCGGAAAGCTCTTTTCATGCTTTGGTTTAATTATTTTCATAGAAATAAATTAATATAAAATGAATGTGCCAGCCGATCATTCGTGAAATTGATAGTAGCGGGAGATTTTCAAAAACACACATCGTGTCACACTATAATACACAACATTATTGTCACGTGATATTAGTATTATCTTTATCGGAAAATAGATGACAATTTAAGTTGCAACAGCTAGACCAATTATGTAGAATTTTTCAAGGCTGTTCAAACTTACAATAGAGAGAGTACTTGCTGTGTGTGCGACAAGCTATATTTCAGTCTATTTATTTCTTCGTCCTAATTTCGAAGTTTATCGTAATTTATGATTTCGCAGAATTGGTACGTTTACTTTCTTTGAAGTTGCAACAACCGAAGAATACTTCATGTGTGCCAATTGCTTAAGACAATAGACTGTTAGGCATCCTATCAATCGAGGGATTCCGAAGGATTTAATTTTCGATTAGAGAGACACTTGATTTTTTTGGGACTCATCAGTGAAAAACTTTGTAGAGATATTTACATCTCATTCAGAGGTTGAGAACCTCACTAACAAGTAGAATCACTGCAAACCATGCAAAGAGAAATGTAAATCTGTCGAGAATCGAGTTCTCTGACATTCTTGTCATCGTCCATTCAAAACATACACGATTTTTCAGTATTACGTGCATCGTATTATCTATCACTACCCTTGTCAAATTTATACATGTAGCACTTTCTAATTTGAGAAAATGCATATGGCGAAACTATTCGACCCAAGATTTAGAAAATGTGCAGAAAAACATTGATAACACAGTAGGAATTAGTTAGAGGACAAGTTGTGCCTCCGTAAACTCCGCACGCATTAGAACCTGTTGAAAATCACACTAATGCGTTGGAAAGTTAGTTCATCTCGACAATATATATTGGATCAGATGAATTCCAATATTGAATAATTCAATCGTTCGTGTTTCATTTTCTAAATTTAGAATTTGGAGAACAACCGCAGGGTACGTTCGATGATTTATGAATATGTAGGGATAAAATTTAGCAATAAATCCATCTTATCAAGTAGCTAATAATATTCCAAGTTAAAATATAATTTTAACAATAGAACTTTGCATTTAATAGATCTTCTATATATTCAAAAAAATTACTCAAATTGCCACTTAAAATCATTGTCACATTAGATCAAACTTTACGAACAGTTATAATAGAATAATTTTTTAATTGATATGTAATTATAAAAGATTCTTATTATAATTCTCTACTTCTAGCTTACACATACAATTAAATGTTGAGCGAATTATTTTATTATTGCAATATTATCAAGTCTTTGCTGTAATCAATTCGATCTTATATCACTGGAATCTTATAAAATATCATAAAATGTCTATCAATTTGAAGATAACAGCGATACCGTACCCTACGTTGCGGTTTTGGAAGATTCTCCAAAGAATGACCGTGAGAAGTATAATAAAAAGAAATGAATCGGTACATACCCGACGTGTACTGGATGCCTGTTTATATCTACGTTATCTGGCTTGAGATTGGCGGCATTAACCCGTTGGTAATTTTCCTTTGTAATCATCTCCGTTATGGTTGGTGCTGCAAATGATATTTTTCCTTGTTTCACACAAGATTCATGCACTCTAATCACAAGGTGAGTTTTAATACAATAATCCACACGATCACAAAATTGACTACAATCTATTGTGTATTTCTTATCGAACATAACCAGTAATCGAATTTTATCACTTTGTTACATAACAGTGTCATAATAAATACAGGTTGGCAATATTGAAGAGTCAAGTACGAATTATAAGTGAAATGTGAATAAGAGGAAATGTAGTATATTTTATAATAATATTTACCTCCGGAATGTCGATTGTCTCTTTCGTCGTCAGTTACGTTGAGCCGCATTGAATCATCCCCCATGGACTTCATGTCATCAACAGTCATGTATCGATATTGCTGTTGGTCGCTAAGCATCGGATCTTCACCTATGACCAACACAAGCACAAGTTTCAGGAAAGCACGAAAAATTGCTGATACCACGTCAGAAAATGGCTAATAAGGAAAATTGAACAAGAGGGGGATTTTTTGTAGAATTATATATGCTACAACTTGCATAGGTTGAACTTTATGGAATTTACTCTAATGAGAACAGTGAAGAAAATTTATACAGGAACATGAGTATAAATGGATGGATATGAGCCTGCAAAATAAAACTGGAATCATCGCCAAATAAATTATGTCGACTAATTGTAAGCCGAAAAAAGCAAGATTAATCGTGGGACTATATTGTAAGTAGTTGAGGATGACCACTGTCGGCCTTACTTGGAGCTTTTGCGCTATTATTAAATTCGTAAACCAAATGTTAATTCTATCTCTACGTAAATCTTTTTCATTTATCATTGATAATGATTTTAGACGTTTCTCAGGAGAATCCAAAGAGTTTGGTGAGTTCCCGTGTGTTCTCACTGTGCGGAGATTGTAGATATATAAATATCTTGCGTGCAGAACATTCAGATGCTTTCAAGAGAATTCAAGTGCTTCAATCAACCGATAGCGTTGGTTATTATCAGTCCAACACGTAAACGTGAGTTTACTGTTTATAGCATATTTGTGAAATACTGAAGTATCAAACTCGTTATTGGCAATTTTACAAACAGCTTGTTCTTTTTGTTATATTTCAACACTGTAAAATATTTGACATTATTTTTAAAATTGATTACAGATACTCCAGATTCCAAGAAATTTGCAGGATAAAAAAAAGCTTTTAAGAAGTTTAATTTGGAAGAAGTAAATAACGTATGAATAATAAAATCCTTATGTATAAGATTCGCATTCGCTAATTTATGACAATTGAATTAAATCCTTACGAACACGTTGAATTTTCGAAACTATAATCTATCAGATCGGTAAGAGATCGTACGAATGACTCGTATCGCATTTTTCATGCGACCGAAATCAACTCGCAGCGATTGCACATTATCAGATATTCGAAGAATGTAGGCCACAATTATTAGATAATTGGTCAACCTACAAATTTGCTGCCCACGTCTGAAGGCGTTGCCATAAAACCGCAACAAGCCAGTGACAAAAGAAGAACTCATCCCCCTAACAATTATTGCATTATTTCTTTGATTCGAATATTATCTTTTCATAGGTCTATAAACATAAATTCTGGCAATTGTTACAAGCGTAAAGTTCGCCCATAAACACACGTTTATATATAGCGCTTCGGCAACGTTTATCGAGCAAAAATACACCTTTCCACTGGTTATTTTTTGCCGGGAGATATTAAAAATCTCTCGGATACATACGAATGATGTCATGCGTTATCCCGAGAGTACGAGCGTTCCCGATCAATAATATCCGAAATTAATATAAACACGGTAGACTATGATGGTGGGAAGGGTTGCGTCCGAGATACCACATGGAGAAACTGTAACGCGAAAGCTCTAATTTTAACGGCATTCAAGGACAGGTTTCCCAAAGCAATTCTGAAGCACATTCTAAGCCACTTCTATCTGCGAACGGTTGACCTCATAGCCAGTGACCTATATCTCCCTGACTGTGAGCGCCTCTGAAAACTGGCGGTGTAAGTAATCACATCGAATCTCGTTGAATGCAGTTAACTTCCAACGTCATAGACAAGAATAGTCCAAACGGTAATCAGGAAAATACAGCGTGTCTTTTAATACCGGCTCTAATCGAATTCGCAGATCCGTCTGCCGCGCCCAATCCTTTCCCACCCTCTACTCTCTACTCTGGATACAAAGCAAATGCCACGTGCTCGGAATAGACAGTCTATTAGCACTTACAATACCGGCGCCGAGTGTATTTCGATGTTCGCTAGACTGCCGGCTACAATTCCCTGCTTACCAATAACAGTAGAGCGAAGCGAAAACTGACAAGTGGAGTAAAACCAACACCACTGGGAATTAGCAACCGATTACTCCTACCTCGTTGAAACGTGACTTTTTGCCAATGGTTTAATCACTCTGGTGAAGTCTCTGAGGTTCGCGCTTGATAAAAGAGGGAATTCGCGAAAAAATCCATTCGCTCTTGCGACAACTTAACATAAACCACTGCACGTATTTGATAAATATAATACTCACTGTCACAGTAAACGAATAATCAGCAGAGTTAACGAGAAAGCAATTCGTTAGTGTTCACGTGAATATTAAACTGGATCGTGTAAGGATGTCAAAAAATTTGCATCTCTTCTCGAATCATCCGACGCATGAACTTTCTATCACACAACTGACGTTACACTTGGAAAAACTGTCTAAAGTTTCAAATCGCACCTTCGTGTGACACTCGAGTCGGTTAATTAAAATTCTCCTAGGAGAGACTGTTGCTTTCGGGGACAGAAACGATCTCTCAGAAATAACACATCGCGTTTTCGCATGCCAGCACGTAGCAAAAGTTGAACCGATAGAAATCGCGGAAGAAAGGGAACGCGAATCGCGAGAGAGACGAGTCAAGAGACGTCGTGAAAATCCGACTGATGTCAGCGTACTGTCTGTCTGTCAGTAGGATTGCTGTGCGTATTGTTCGCGCGACGAATCGTTACTCATACTTCTTGCCACTACCAATCAGTAGAATATTACAAAGAAATGTTATCGGTTTGGATTACCCGGCGGTAGTGAGCAGTGCGGAGCGGCCGAGAGGACTGTCACGAGTACACGAGGAAACTGAGGAATCAGTGAAACCATTCGAAACGCACGGATCGTTTCTTCCCTATTCTCTCAATGCGAGGGGAGTGAAGGACGAAGAGAACTCTGACGTCCGCAGAACGATTATTTTAACGCGACCCATAGAAGCTGCATGAATAATGAACAGTTCCTCCGATTACGAAAAATCTGATCCAATCCTGCGGTCCTACATTATCACCTACAAAATAGATTTGACTTTGGCAAGTTGTTGATACGATTAGAAGACTAATATTGACAGTCATTAAATATTGGTGCTATCACTCATGCACACCCTATTGGGAAATAAATTACTTAAAAATATTCTAATAATGCAATGTATATCAATAGTTTGAAAAGTATCAGTTTATTGAGATTATAAGTAACCTAATAAAAAAGTATAACGATTTATGTCACTCACTAGTGACAAGAATGACAGGCTGTCTTATAGGAAGAAAATAAAACTGGAATATTGATTTTGGAATTTTCTAAGCTTTTAGAGTCTTTACGAAAGTCATCTT
Organism: Trypoxylon attenuatum; assembly: GCA_963989405.1. Taxonomy (NCBI): domain Eukaryota; kingdom Metazoa; phylum Arthropoda; class Insecta; order Hymenoptera; family Crabronidae; genus Trypoxylon; species Trypoxylon attenuatum. The sequence goes on from OZ022491.1 coordinate 15,847,308, forward strand.
GAAAGAGACTTTCATTCTATGAGACTCGTCAGTCAGTTCATTAATTTTTACACTCTTTGGCCATTGGTCAACGACTAGCGGATCGACCTTGGTTGAATCCCCTCCAGGTCTACTCACGATACGATCATTCAGTGCTTATGTCATTGATGCGTCCGCTTCATTGTTATGTCATACGGCGCGTATCATAGTCACGTTCTTGAAGCCGCTCAATTAAACGTGCTGACGACTAGATGCTCCGCTTCCTTGCTCGCTTATGGCCTCGCGCTTTCGACACGTTCTCAGAGTGAACCCTATTCGAACTCCTTTTGTGGTGATCGGCGGCCTCACCCTGACCGAAGCGATATGCTATTCCGATACCAATGCAAATTTATCCTCCGTTTTACACCCCAGCACGTTTATACATATACTCTCGTAAAACGTTTCTATCCTAACTTCTGAATTGATGCCTGTACGGTGCAGAGCTATGAAAAATCTCAGTCATTAACGTTTCAAGGACTGCGAAACGACCACAGAATTGATTGCATGCCCACGTCGTTAACCCCTCATCATAGATCATTAATCTTTACCCTACGCGGTCGCAAGAAATATGTATAATTGCAAATTACTTCTGGTTTTAATTCGTATGTGAAAATTGTAAACATCTATTAGAAAGTAACATATGTTCATAAGTATAGACTACGTGTATTTTTATGTAAATGTGAATTCTATTTACTTTACAAGATTCATCAGATTTGATTTAAAAACATCAAGTGTAGCTTTGTGCATTTTATATATTGCATAAGTAATTTTGGGGTGCCTTTTTTTAAGTTTTTGTATAATTGCCAGAATTATGATATTCAGATATTTTATATAATAATTCGGAATTTGCTTATAACAAAATGTTAGCTGCGCTAAACGATAACTTCCAGAATCAACCATGTTAATTCTATGAATCTCGTGTTCGGAAAACCACAATACCGAAAATTACCGGAAAGCTTTAGAAAGCACTTAAGTTGAAAGAGGTGATAGAATGAAAAGAATGTGGTAAATTGCACGAGTGCAACGTGACAGGCAAGTGAAAGAATAAACAATGAGAATTCATATCGGTAGTGGCCGGTGTTTCTTATTATAAAGCAAATAGTTTGCCGGTCTTTCGAAGTTCCGGAGTGTGCCCGTCCGTGCATCGTGCTGTGGATGCACTCGCGCGCAAATATGCATCTAATTTTGCTCTGGTATTTAGGTTTATGCGTCGACAAGGACGACGAAATTTGTCGCGCATCTAGTCCACCTCGGTTGTCGACAATGGGGCGTTATAGAGCGTACGAGCACACGTTACGCTCATTGATGCCTTCTAAGCGTGCAATTAACCAACGCAATTGAGTAATGGGGACCGAATGCATTTTGCAAAAATTATTCGTTACGTTGAACCATTGTGTTCTACATACTTGAAACTAAACTCGTTCGTCATACTCCATATTTTTTTTTTTTAACAATCTTGTATGAAAGGAATTACAATTTTACAGGAATTTATCCTATTCGTATTATTATTAAAATCTCAACCAACAATTCGAAATTGCTATCGAATGACAGATTGAATCTCATTATAAAATCATATGCATGGTAATATTTACAGGGTTTGCTATTGTAATATGGAATTCATGAAAGATAATTTATAAGGTGCAGTGTTTGTATGAGTGAGTGATATATACACTGTATGTACCTTGTTTCAGTGGAAAGAATTATTTCATGGAAACCGTAAAATGGAACATTCGCTCACAAGGGAGTAGTTGTTCTCACAGTACTGAAATTATTAACCGCATTTAACGAGTTGGGTGAACATTTGGAATGAGAACAAAAGAGATACTGAGAGTTCATTAACACATTGCGTGTAGAAACAAAGGCGCGTGGCAAGTTTTATGTTTTCGTGTTGCAAGCATAGATTATCATTTTATCAAAGGGCTTTGTTGCTATGTGCACTATCGTACTTTTTTCCTCGAAGAGACTCGAAAATTAAGTCAATGTATCCTACAATCGAAATTTTGCGAAAAAATATTTTATTATGTTAGTCACCACGCCTCTGGTCTAACTATCTAATAACCTGTAATTACGAATACGAATGAAACGATTATCTGCAAGTCTACGTAATTGCTGAAATTTACTTTCGAAAGAAAAGAGCCGATAAAGATAAAATAGTATCGCTCAATTTACATTCAGCGAGCGATTAATAAACTGTGCATCACTGGATTACGAAATAGATTACGGTGCATAGATTGTACCGGTACTCATGACCTTCATTTAATGAAATTAAAATACATTATAGGCTACATGTTACTCCCTCCAAAAAAACATTCATTTATCTTTGCCTGTCGTGTCTTATTTGCAAAAAAACATTGCATATTTATTGCACCCCAAGTTAACTGTGTCAAACAAGAAATTTATGCAGAGTAAGACACACCCAAGCGACCAGAGATGAAAAATAAAGAACAAAGGAAAAAATAATGGATGAGTATATTTACATAATGTGTCGCTGTTCCTGCTCCGTGCACACCCGCAGCATGCGATCCCCTTTGATTCTTTCCCCTTGGTTTTTCCCTTGGTCATTTTGCTCGGCGTTCTCGTCGAAGTCTCGTGAAAGAGCACGTGCAAAAAATCGCGCCCCTCGAGAGTGATCCACAGACAGTTCGAAAAAGGAAATGTCGCGTAGAAAATCTCGGTTCGAGACAGGACACTTCCGCGATAAAGAGAGACCCTGGTACACCGGTGCACGTTTGTTCTCGTGCTGGGTCTAGCGTAGACGATGTACTGACGGTATGCGCTGCTTACACCACTAATTACATCACCAAACCGGCCAACCAGCTAACAGCGTGTGTGTTACCGTCAGTCTCCAGTTGCACGAATTACAATTAGAGGATTCTATCGTTTCCAGCCGCGGTCGCCGCTAATCGAGTTACCCGTCCCACTGATTCTGTCGTCGACTCTTCTCTGACTCTGTTTATTGACTGCACAACGTTTAAGATATAAGCATTGCCATACAGGTGTCTGTCATTTAACACTGTCAAAGCATTCCGAAAAAACTAGTTTATTGAGAAGTACCAATTGTAAAGTGTTTCATTTTAAAAATTATTCCTTGAACAACTATATGAGCTACTATGGGTCAATCGATATTATTGATATTTTAAAATCTATGATTTCAAAATAAAAACTTGAAAATTAGGAGTTTTGAAGTCAGTAAAATAAACAAAGGTAAGTTGGTTCAATTCAAGAACAAGTTCTGTTCGTTATGAATGACATAGAGAGAATTTTGTGTTAAATAAAAGACATCTGTTTGCTTGATCCGAGTATTTTCAAGAACACAATGCTACATTATAATTAATGTTATTTTTTGGTGGAGGCCAAACTCTCTATTTACTCGATTGAAGTAACCCTTCTGTCACGGCGTTTCGCGCGGCGTGGCCGTACCGGAGGGGCCAGGAACAGCGACTGCTTCGAAATTAATACAAGTTCGACGCAAGACTACCTAACAGAAACGTGACCTCATTCCGTGAATCACCAATTTTATAATAGTATCTGCCTTCGAGCTTTTCCGCTACTTTATTTACATCTCGACTGCTCGTCACTCTTTTACTATACGCTTCGTTGAGACGATCGAGATCGGCAGCGGCACTCGAATAGCAACCATACAACGAAGTCTCTCCTGAAAACTCTGTCAGTTTATTGCTGCTGCTTAATCTCGCGTTTACTGCCGATCAGAGATTAAAATAGGAACGAGACTAAAAGAACCCTGACACTCAATTCACAAATCTCAAATCATTCTTTTAGTAAAACAATACGCAAACAATGGTAAATAAAAATAAAGATCTTACGTTATATCGGTAAATGACTTTTAAGTAGTAAATATCTTGTATTTCTTAAAGCGAGAAAACTCGCTACGTGTTAGATTGAATAGTTTCAGAACACTGAGAAACAGGTGTTACGATCGACACATCTAACTAAGTAAGTCAAGTTCGCAATCGACGCAGTTTAATTACTTGAGAAACTCAATACAAACGTAAGACAGGTCAATTTTTGTTACACGCTGCAATTCTCGTCGTTATATCGGCGTAGTTGCGCAACCAAGATCACACAGGAATATCGTAAAGAAAGCCGACTGTAAACTCACGATCAGTGAACGAGCAACCAGGCGCAAGTTGGCTCAAAATATTTCTCTGCAAACACACGAATCCAGATGCGAAGATTTAGAGAAAAAAAAGAGTGCTAGTTTTTTAACTAAAATATCTGAAAGTCATTGGATGGTATAGCGAAAACGTGAGCACGTGTCACTTTTGAAAAGAACCGTATTTGAAAAAGTATTCACTAACAATGAGTGTACTTGCACTTTTGAACAACCGTGCCTGTTATTTCTGCGGCGTTTAGCGATTAGCATCATCAGTAATCGCGCGCCCCTTATAAATCACCTTCTCGCGTGTCAAAGCGGTTTGGACCTGCTAGCGCCAATTAAAAGAGAATCTACGGCCAACGCGAATTTCGCGGGAAACGGTTGCGCAGCTGGTGGCGCGTCGTTTAAAAAGCAAGCGCGTTATATAAATTCGCGTATTTTGGTCTTACATCGCGTTTGGCGGTGCGCCAACGGCCGCCGGCAGGGGTTGGACTAACTGCACGAATAATATTGTAGACCGGAGGTGCGGGCACACACACTTCTACCCGGTTGCATAACAGGTAGCTCGAGAACGTTGTGCGTGAAGGCGCGACGGTGATACGTCAAAGCAGGCCACACTCGACCGTTCCTACCGACTGGCATAATGATCGCACTACTCGTTATTATGCAAATTACATTACACAGTGGTAGCGCGCCCTATTTTGTTCTCGATATCGCTCGACAAACTTCTACTTCAAAAGAAAAGAGGGAAAACTGATGGAAAAAGTGTTCTCCAACACTGACGATTTCGAAGATTTCTCGCTGAATATTTTCTAATTCATGGAATGCTAGTTCATAATAAGTGTGTTCGATTTGACATCATTGAATTGTGAGGTGGTAAGTATGCAAAGTTGGATTAAATACGAACAAAGGCCACTTGTTCATGGTTTTAGTGATCTTGACAGAGAATTAGTATTCGTACGTCTTTATGAGTGCTAGCGTAAAAATACGTGTTCGAACTACGTAAAAACAGCGATACGTTAATAATGCTGTGCATTCATTGCCAACTTCTGCAATTGTGATAATGATCGCAATGCCGAAGCCACGACGTAAACGTAATAAATAGTACTCATTAACTTGTAGTACTTTTAGTGCTATATGAACTGGACGTGATCCCATAAAGAATCCGTTTAATGTTGACCGGCACGTGTCGAGTATTCGGAGCAAGACACTAATTAGTACATTATGATCTATGAAATTTATTGGTTTCATTCCAGCGTTGGTCTTAAATAATATCGTTTAAAAAATATCTTAATTTCTTTCTAACAGTGTAATAGCTTTCTCTCTAAATGTGTTATTTTCATATATAAATAGTGTACAAAAAACAATTATTAATTAATATAATTTTTCTCTTTAATAATTTGGTGCCACCAAAATAGGATCATACATCTATTGCATTCTTAATTTTTTAGCGAAACCTGCATAAATCTTAATGTGAGAAAGTTGGTAATTTGGGTTTAATTTCCCACAAATAATTCATTGTCAAAAGAGAGGGCTTAAGTACGGGAAAGCTATGCTTACGGGACTAAAAACAAGTGGGCATTATGTACAGCGTGAGACCTTGCCATCTCGCAAAAAACTACGGAGAGACGCCTCGCGGAGCGTAACTCTCGCGAGTTTCGTTACTATTAAAATCTACCTCGGAATATTGACTTCCAAATACCTCGCGAGTCTACGAAATAAAATTGGAAGTTCCTCTGGTTGGGTTCTGGGTTGGCCCAAGTTCTATCGGCGTTGGGATCATATGTAAAGAACCTCAATTTTACATAAGAGGAATGGACCGACGAGGAAGGCGAACGAAATAGAGTGTGAAACAAAGAGCAGTTTAAGGAAGGGTATGTCTGTGCATGTCTCTGTATACATATACATATATAGTATATATGTGTCTCTACGTATGAAAGCTACCGAAGGAACCGTGTCATTTCAAGTTCACTTAATACTATATATACAAAATAAAAAATGCTTCCCAAAAAATTCTTGTAAAGTGTTTTATACTATTGAATCGTTACAAGTGTGTCCGAGAAGCTTTCTATAAATTGACAATGCAATTTATTGCACAAAATTTCCCGGTGGTTTAATTCGCAATAGGAAAAATGTTCGATGGCAACACGTCAAAAATAACCCTCTAAAGGTACATTATTCTTTACTGAGCATCAGTGGCCAGACGGCACTATCGCCAGTAATAAATCACTACACGGGAACCGATAAGGAAATCATTCGATCCAGTCAACGCACCGTTGACTGCGATGATTGACAGTGAGGATCGAGCGATCGGGGTATGAATCTTTCATAGGATCCAGATACGGATCGATCGGCGAGCGAGCACGTTAAAGAATGATCGGCGCGTATGTGCGGATGTAATGTAACATGTATGTAGAATGTTGCGCGCACGTGTGACATGTGATAGAGTGACAGAAACAGAGTACAGACAACTTACGGGTATAGGTCATTTGGCCCTGGTAGTAAGAAGGAAGGTACACGTGTTGGGCGTGTGGAGGCTGCCCGTACACATTCATGGCTGCCATGCCGATTTCATCACCACCTACATCGTACGCCGTCGAGTGAGGTCACTTTTTTTTTATCAGAGAACTAATTTTCCACCATAAACACTGTTTCTAAAATTCGCTATCACTGGGTTGTTAATGCTCCTCGTTACATGGGTGACGGTAAGGTTTGAAGTGAATGCTGTTTGCTCGTTTGCATCGTCTTTGCTCTACTCGCGTATTCTCGTTCACGGTGCAATTCTTAATTATCTATTCGATGTTCGCAGTTCTTTAAATTGTCTCTATTTATAATCGGTTTCGAGATTTCGTTGGTGATGTTTTTGTACAGTGTTACAGTAAATGGATAAATGACTTAGGTTTGTTGCAAGCAATATGAACAATGATATTATGAAGCTACAATGGCAAAACTTTGTACCTTTTACAAGTCAAAATTGAAATGTTCACTGTAAAAAAACTATAATTGTAAATACTGTTCCAACAATATACTTTGCTACTGCAACGTGTGTCTTAGATATCAATGTGCTGATCTTTCGAGCAAACAAGCAAACTTGTAGAATGTCATTCCAGTAATGTCAGTTATGCTTGCCTCTTCTAATTCAGGGGAAGATAAACTTTCGCTAATCTTCACTTAATGATCACTACTTAACTTTTGCACAGATAACTGCGGCACAGCTTCGTCAAATCATAATTGAAAAATTATTTTATAAAATCAGTCAATTTTATGACCGTTGTATATATATAGTTCGGTGCAAAACATATAAAAATAATTTTTTTTAGATCATCCGATTACCTGTGTAAAAGTGTTTTGAAATTTCTTTTTAAAGGAATCTATAGTACGACGATCTATATCGATAATTTGATTTGTTAATTGTGATACGCTGTTGGACTAGCATTAGCACTAATTTGCTTCGACTAAGAGCTAAACTATCTCTAATTGAACGGATTGCATGACCGAAAAATAATTAATAACAACCCAGTGAATATTTGCTAAACACATGCTCTGGCGAAACGAACGTAACATAAACGCAACAAGACAAGCAAATGAAAATGCCATTTAGCGTTTTCAGTTCCCTTTAGCTCCGATGGAAAATTTAAGTAACTCTTGATGTATATATATTCTTTAACGATATACATATAACAGAGACACACATCGAGCGATTATTTTATTCTTAGTGCATTTATTCTAGTAAGTGCACTATTATATCAATGCACTTTGGTATCTTCGATATATCCTAAGGCGTCGAGTGCTTTTGCAAAAAAGAATCCTATTTACATATTCCTAAACTGACAGTTGATTTATGCATGCGATGTGCGTAAATAATTTATCGATTTGCAGAATCTATAATTCAACGGTGTGCATCGCGAACGACCGTGATAATTTGATCTAATTTTTTTATTTTAAAATTAATTTTTTAAATGCGCGGTTACTTATTATAAATGCAATTGATTTTTTGATAATTTGAAGATTACTATACAGGGGACGTTTAATATTATTCGCCAATATACAGATTTTCATATTATTCACTTCGAAAGAAGCGTGAAATGTCTTTTGTTAAAAATAGTTTCATTAATTCACTTAATTATTTTCCAAATTAGTTAGTAATTCGAGAGTAGCTGCTGTTGGTTAGAATATTCTCCTACAGTATGAAAATTATAACAAAAATGATCAAATTTGTTAAATTTAGTAGCGCATATTAATACAGTTTGCGTTAGATCAACAGTTTTAAGATCGCCCTTCACAAAACCTGATTCTAAAGTGTTGGATTTCTCGCGATCTTCATTACGCAAGGTTTATCGAAATTATTGGTGCATGCAGTATCGGTATTGCAAACTGACTAGGTGTTCTAAATCTCTAAGCTATTCTATATGCGCAAGCTGAAATCTATTACAGACTCCTTTCAAACCTTTATAAATGAAATAATCGTGTTTCGTATTCTAACGTGATAAATTTTTCAAATTCTGTGTTAGATTGAATAAAAGTGCTGACCAAGCGTGATAATATAAGCAATACCGAAAGCATCACGTCTAATTTTGCAGCTAATAAATATATGTATTGTATATACATATATTCTGCGTGATATTAAAACAAACACCTCCGCAGTAAAAGACAATCGCCTAATCTTCAGTTCACAACCGGTTTCTCAAATCGTTCCAGCATAAATATAATTTAATTTAATCACTCCAACATCAATTTTCACTCTGGTATCACGCAGGTGTTTGCATTTCGAAAAAAACGATGAAAAAGGCAAGAATCTTGAAAACTCTGACAATACTTGGCACATCCATAACTATTATGAGCGATAAGAACTTACCTCCTTCGTCTTCGCTGTCGCTCATAAACGTCTCCTGCATAGATTCGGGAGCCTGAACTCTGTACCTCTCTTCGGTTGTGATAGTAAGTTTGTTTGTATGAACAACTTCCGTAACCACCTTCAAGGTCTCGTTGACACTGATGTAGCCGAGCTTTTGTGCGATGTCTAGCGCAGTCTGTCCGTTCTGCAAAGAAGCAATTACAAAGTTACACTAGCTGCTTACCTACCAGAAGCGTGCAGTTAGAGTGTTTATGGGAGTTAGCTTACATTAGTCACGGCATTCGGCTTCGCTTTTCCCTCAAGCAGTAAATTAATTACGAGTGCGTGGCCCTGTTGTGCAGCTTGATGCAACGGAGTGTATCCAGCATTGGTGCTACTATCGACGGCAGCACCCGACCGCAAAAGGAAACGTACCATAGCCGCTTGCCCGAAGTGAGCTGCTACGTGTAGTGGTCTATAACCAGCCTGTAAGTAAATAAACACGGTCGTCCAAGTTTTTGTTTTCATTGGTTCATGAAAAGTTTGCCCTCGAAAGAGATCAGGTTTAAAACCGAATAGGCAGATTATCGCGCTTAGTTTACTATAGTAATGAATCCATTGTATTGATTATAAATAACGATGAAAAACAATTACTCAGTAATAATTAAATTTTCATATACACGTGTTGCGATAAATGCTTTACCTTTGTCTTAGCATCAATGAAAGCATCATTCTTGAGAAGAATAGAAGCGACATTAACTTTATCTTCTTGTGCGCACAAATGAAGCGGCGTGAGTCCATTCTGGAAACAACAACAATAAACATTTCTAAATGAAGTACTTAATGATATGAATTTTTTGGGGGAATAGTTGTATTTTATTTGCATCGCACCTTTGCTTTGTGATTCGTATCGGCTTTGTGCTCAATAAGCAATGTTGACATATCTGTGTGGCCTTCTTCTGCACTTAAATGTAGCGGCGTAAAGCCAGCTCTCGATTCAGCGTTTGCTTTTGCTCCATATTCCAACAGCGTGGTCGCTATGTCCATCTGTGCGAAAATCACAATGTTCATATTCACTATGATATGAAATCATATGCAATCATACACGCAGTCACTATATCTTGCAATTTTTTGATCGTACCTGATTTTTGCGTGCAGCAATGTGCAATGGGGTATGACCGTTCTTAGCCATGGCATGAGGGGACGCACCCTTATCAAGTAAAAGTAGTGCCACGTTTTGGTGGTCGTAATGCGATGCTACGTGCAGTGGCGTCACTCCGTTCTGTACACAGTAATAGTACAATAAAGTATCGATTGATTCAAGGGAAAGGTTGATAACACGGATAAGAAAATAAATAGGTCAACTGAACCTGACGTACTAGACTAATCAAGGATATTATGATAATGGGGCTTTCTGATGCTAGTCTAGGTATCGTTTTTCTCACCTACCACACGGATAACTGGTGGGAATGCCGAAACCATGAGTAACCAAATAAACAGCCTAACTTCACAGCTATATAATCATTTCTTATACAATCGCATTACGCGAAAAAAAAGGAATGGTTGACAAAATCGTAGTTTCGCTACGATACGACGTCAATTAATTGTAGTTACTTGTAGCTTACCTTTCCTTGAGCATCAACTGGTGCATTCTTCTGCAGCAACAATCTCGCTACATTCATGTTACCGTACTTGGCTGCTAAATGCAAAGGAGTGAAACCTTTCTTTGTCGTTGCTGTAAGCGACGCACTATTTTCTAATAATACAGATGCGACCTATAAAATAATTCAAATGAGATATTTGTATCATTAATCGAAACACGGAATAATATTTCGTTGAAAAGAACACTTACTTCCTCCTGTCCTTCTTTCGCCGCAATATGAAGTGGGGTGTATAAGTCTTTCGTTGTGGCATCTACGTCCGCACCATGTTGCAGCAGTAACATTACGATGTCTACATTGCCGAGACGAGAGGCAACGTGAAGTGGAGTCTGTTCCTCCTACAATAGAATTATATAATTTAGAATTAGAGAATTCAATTACCAATTTAATATATTTAAACTCAATCGAAAGAATCTTACCCTTGCTTTAGCATCGACTTGCGCACCATTCCTAAGAAGTATTCTGATAATGTCAGTCTGATTTGCTCTCGCGGCTAAATGCAACGGTGTCTCGCCTCTGACGGTTGGTATATCGGGGATTGCAGAATGTTGCAGTAGATAAATGACTATATTCATGCATCCCATGAAACTGGCTACATGAAGAGGCGTTAATCCAGACTGGCAAAGAAAACAAAATATACGATTTATTTAATCATCCAAAATTAAAGTCTACTTATAACTGCACCAATTAGGATCACCACAGGATCATAATAAAGTTCATAACGATTCGTGGAAAATATACCTCAGTGGTAGCTTCGATGCTAGCTTTGTGCTTCAAAAGGAGTTCAACGACTTTCAGTCTATTTTTTTTGCAAGCAATATGTAGAGGAGTAAAACCATTGAGTGCCCGTGCATTGGGATCGGCATTTCTATCGAGCAACAGCTTAGCTACTCGTACGTGTCCACAATGCGCAGCCACGTGAAGCGCCGTCAAATAATCCACCGTCACCTCGTCAACCGGTGCGCGATGATACAATAATATTCTCGCAGCGTCAACGTGATCCCCTTGAGAAGCCATGTGTAACGGTGCAAGACCATTCTGTCAACGGGAAACCAAGAGGCAAGAAATTTAGTTACTAGCACCATTTCACCTGTGACTCAATGAAGAATTTATGTAATGTGACACGCACCTTCGTTTTCGCTCCGATCGGTGCTCCTTTTTCGATAAGGATGTCTACGACTTCGTGATGGCCAGATCGAGCGGCACAATGAAGCGGGGTAAGACCATCCCTCGTTTTCGCTTCGATATTCGCTCCCTTACTTATCAGAAGATTTACCATTTTGATTTTACCCCATTTTGCTGCTACGTGCATTGGCGTGATATTGTGCTGTAAACAGACGTTTAATCATAGTAATGGGCTCAATCAATTTGGAGATTAATCTAACATTGTACAGTATAGTAGGAAATAAATGAATACGAAGAATATTGGAGAGTCTGTTTAATTACCTTTGCGGCAAAGTTAACATCAGCCCCTCTATCGTAGAGCAAGGAAGCGATTCGGTCGTTGCCATAATGTGCGGCTATATGAAGTGGCGTAAAGCCACTCTTCGATGTGACATCGGGATTGTAATCGTTCTGAAAGCATAATAATACAGAAATCCATTAGAGCTAGACTCACGATGCCGAAATATGAACTGATATAACAGAGCTAATGCATGACTCCGGTGACAAAGTTATTACAACATACTTGTAGAAGTAGGGCAGCCGCCTTACAGTCGTCCTTCTTGGCAGCAATGTGGAGAGCGGGTAGTCGAACTTTACCACGAGTGTCATTTTCCAGCAAGACTGCAACTACCTTGTCATGACCCTGTTGCATCGCCACTGCTAAGGGAGTGAAGCCATCCTGCACGTATACGAGAGTAATTTATATTCAAAATACGTTATTTCTTCATTTATTCAAATATTTCATAGAGAAAACGCCAAAGCAAACGCTTTGAAATCTTATAAAATAGCAGCTTTTACCCTAAATTAATAAAAGCTAGCACACCGGTTCTCGAGCACACTCCAAATCGCAGAATTTCCCTGCACCCTATTTCTATTCTACCTACTAGGCATTGATTGCATTCCAAAGAGAATTGGCACTAATTAAAACTCTGGCTGAATTAATTAATCAATAATCAAGTAAAATGACTTTGTAGCCAAGAGTATTTTAATGGTGCTTTTATTTCTATCAAGCTGCTTGCAATAAAGTAGCCGAGTTTGATTTCGCGAAAAAAGGGTTGTTTGAGACCTCTATGAGCTCTGGAATTAAATAGATTAATTCACAGGCTTCCTTAATTTCTGTACCAAAGACAAGATTACGGAAAGCTTGGTATTACATCTGTTTTTGCGGGGAGTTACGTAAACAAGACGGGATCGATGGAGGCAACGTAACAACGTTATTATACAATCTCGCGTACGATGCAAATACCGTATCTCATTACAAGCATTGTATCATATGTTTCAGTATGCATATAGAGTACTGTGAACTGAGGAACGATGATTTTGTATACGAACCTCAGTAGCCAAAGTTTGATTAGCGCCTTTGCTGAGAAGATATTTGACCACGGAATCATGATTTTCTTGTGCAGCCATATAGAGTGGTGTGAACCCATTTTGTGACTGTGCATTCACAGAAGCGCCCCGTTGCACGAGCAATTGTACCACGTCCTCTTGTCCAGCTGCAACGAGATATTAATTTCATCCTAGACAACATTTATCCCACGTATGTGCGTGACAGAACGTATATTACACTCCGCAGGAAACGCGACAACTTTTTATCTCAACACTGTACAATTGATTACTATAATTCAATGGGTGAACAATTTATTTCGACCTGTCCAATTGATCATAGTCGATACCTTTCGTAACAGGTTTTTTCATCGTAATAATATTGCCACGAAAAAAAGAGATGTGCGAAATAACATGATATTTAAAACGCGAGTAAAAATAGCTGCGCGATAATATCCTTGCCCTATATAAGAATAGCATAATATGCTCCAGCCGCAGGTACAGCGGACGAAAATAGCAATATTCACTCACCAAGAGAAGCTATATGTAATGCTGTATTCCCTTTTTTGGTAGCAGCATCGACAACTGCTCCACGATTAAGAAGCTCTCTTACAATTTCCAAGTGGCCGTCTTTAGCCGCCAGGTGCAAAGCGTTTAAGCCATTCTGCAATTAAATTCATTACGCTATATACTCAGGACATCATACTGAACATACCACATTTCAACTAGCTAAATAAGCTTTTATTAAAAACTTGACGCAATAAGACGTACTGTACTATGTACTGATCGATGTCAGAAATAAAACTATTATCAGAGAAGAGATTTGTCAGAAATTAATATCTCAACTGTATATAGACAACACGATATCGACTTACAGCGTTTGAAGCATTAATGTCCACTCCAGATTCAAGATACTCCAATACCTTCTCCAGCTGCCCAGCACGAGCTGCTCGTAGAAATGCTGTGCTAGGATCACTCTGAAAGAAGTAGAAACAAAATTTGTTAAATTTATTGGAAAAGAATTCAATGTTCATTTGAACTTATTTTCCATAGTATTATGTAATATAAATCTATGGCGAAAGACTAACGAAATAAAAAGGTCATGGAAGCTAGTTTGAATACTCTTAAACCAGAGACGGTCCAAATCCCCAGAGACAATCCTATTAAGTTTGCCCCAATAAGATTAACAAACGCGTAATCGCATCAAATCCAACCAATTAGATCCCAGAGAAACAGAAACACACGAAGAAAGGCGGTGATACAAAGTAGCTTTCATTGTATCGATACTCTTCTATGATCGGCATTGCGTGATCAAGATTTGTTTCTATATTGTACGTATTCTATCATCCATAAACAATTTCCACTATTGGTTTTTGGCAGTGATTCAGCCGAATAACAGTAAGTTTCAGCGTACGCTTAATTAAGTATGTAGGTCGGTGCATCAGCATTAACCGAAGTATTTTCCTTGACTACGTATAACATCGACTAAAACTATTTAAATAGAATGTAGAAATTTTGCGGAATATCGCAAACCGATAAACTTTCAACTGCATATTGCATACCGTCTAATACCACAAATTCAATACAGATATTATTACAAATTATAATGGATAAATTAATCAAATATCGAATAATATGGGCAATTAATAAACATGGCAAATAGTGATAATAATTGCATCGTAATGTCAACGGAGTTATACAATATTCCATCTCATTATGAAATGAAAGCGTGCCTAATGAATTGCGTTCTAAATACTCATGTTAGTACAATCGATACTACAGTAGAGTATCAAAACTGCAGGTTTATCAAAGATCATACTTTGTGCGAATAATGTGGTCCCCAAGTCCCTCAACGTGTTATACAGTCAACAGTAACAAGTTCTATCAAAAGTTCTATCATTTCATCTGTATAGTTTTATCCTACATCTTGCGAGGTATCCAGCTCCCAAAGGGGTCCAAACTGAAGACAGAACTCAGAAGTCACCCTGTCTATAACTTACACTGGTTCTGTGGGTAATTCTATAATGCTTGCAGCACGCGACCTGTTTGTACTTGGCAAGCATTGTGTGGACAGCCACTGGGGCAGTAACTGGTCTCATACATGAAACTGACCCGAGCACATAAGGTGTGTACTTGACAAAGTGGTCTCCTGGTCACTGACTGAACATATTAGTAACCAATGATCGAATGACTAATACGAGCTATACCTGTTTATTGCAAACATCACCAATAAAGAAGATAGTTTAATCCGATTACTTATTTTCATTGTGTTCATGTCTACCGAAACACTGGGAATGTTCTTTAATTCCATCAGATGGATCGTCCAATTTGGAGAAAAAATTAATTAATCCCATAGTGACCCTAAAATTACTGGGCAAGCGAATTAATGAAAATGGAAACCGGTAATGTCTCTCAGGCAAAATGTACCTCTCCCATGATCTATCTTAGTTGCGAGTATATTAGTACTGGCAAACTGGAAAGCAAGACGCAAACGTGTGCGGCTGACCTAACTACATCGCTTTGCACGCGAGTGCGCGAGGCATACGTTGAGGTCTAAGCGGAGTCAATAAACTTTAACCACTGCGAAGGTAATAAGCGTGTATGCGGCTTTGTACAAAGTGCTTCCCGGAAATCAGCTTGGCTTAAAAATGCTCAAGCTTTACTCCCGTACACTCCCATCCGCTGATGTCACTTATGAGACATATATGTACATTTAATCTACTACTCGCAACACTCGTGTGAAATTTACATTTTGAGTAACATTCAGCATTGTTCCTGTTACCCAATTTCATTTGCTTTAATTCAACTGTGTTAAGCAATCCGGACATTTGCGATAATTCGGTGAACGTGTTTGAGAAATTTAATGCGAACCGGTGGTGACCTGCATTTGCTTTTCCGCAGTGTACTTGGAGGAGTGAGAATCTAGGAATAAGCGACAAACACACCGCACGAACGCAAAAGTGCTCGGCAAACGAGCGCACGACGCCGATGCGGAGGGGTTGGGCTTTGCAGAAGGGTGTAACGCTTTATCGACATCCGTTGCGGGTGGAAGCTTCGCGATAAATCGATATCAGGCTACGCTTACTCTCCTCGATAGTGAATGTAGATGCTTCGCATAATTAAGTAACCACTGCATCGATCATTGTACTAAAAAATTTATATAACTCTGAGAGTCTGGAGAAATAGGATTTAGGCTTCTGCACCATTGGCAGAAACTTTTTTCATAATAAAAAAACCACTGCAATCCTCATCGGAAAAATTCATGATCCCAGGGGTTTGAATTCGTAATACGAGAATCTCGCGAGAGCCCTAAAGCTACATGAAGAAAAATGGCGAAACAAACAAGTAGAATATGATCCAGAAGTTAATGTTAAAGAAAGTATCATTTAAAGCTGCTTCAACGAATTAAATAACAAGTGGAGTACCTGTTGTAAAAATCAATAGGACAGAACAAGCCAGACAGACAGAGAGAGAGAGTGGAATCTGAATTGAGACGCTTCGAAGGTCGACGAACCCAAAAAAATGCAGTCAATATCTTTATAGAAGTAAGATGTTCGGGGCAACAAGTCGACACCTATCCCTTAATACATTTTCAGTAGAGTTTAACGCGAAGCAGAACATCGTGTACACGAGCTACGCGCAAAGAGCCTCCCGTGTTGCAGTCCTCCGACTTCTCTTAAATAATTCAACGAACCGTTACGGCGACACGTGCATAATCCCTTCTATGTCTACCAGTCCCTTCTTTCTCCAGTGCCTCGCCCTAGCACGGTCCACCTCGGCTTTCTTCAAGACGCGCTACACCTTTCTCGAAGCGACTGCCCCCGCAGTTACCGGTTCAGGGATTTCGTGAGGAAACGCTCGCACCAGCGTACCCATTACATTCTGTTACTTATCGGCTGTCTACTCGAAAAAATCATCCTATGCAAATGTATGTACAGTACAACGTTCCTTATCTGATTCGGAACAAAAGGGTTTCGCATAAAAGAGTTTCGCAATGGAAGTACTGGTCTTTAAAATACAGCACTTGGTAGAAAATTAAATTAAACTATGCATTTATATATAACTTTTGATACCGAGGATAAAATAAATGAAATCGGTAGTTTGAATTTCTTCATATTCTATAGAGGATCATGTTTTTTAGTGAATTTGGTATAAAATTCTAGGACTAATGATTCACTGTTAACCACTCGATTACAGTGACCTTCCTCTACACAGACATATGTCCTTTCGCACCGAATTCCGGTTTTTAAATGACAGGAAACGTAATGGAAATAGGTAGATCCTGAGGAAGCCGTACTATTATGCTCATTGCAGTAACATGTATGTACTCTGGGAATGATTCTGTAATACAGGATAGTAGCTTACGAAGTAAGATGCATATCAACCGAGAATGAGAGTGCTGATAAAAATACACTTTAGCCTCGCCAAATCCGAAGAACCGGTCGCCACGATGTACTTTCTTCGTCTTATTCTACTTGCGCGAAAAAGGAGAAGCTTGATTTCCGTTTACGGTTTTACTTGAATCGAAGCGACATAGTTTTCCGTAAATGGCCCACGTTCGTAGGATGCCTTTTTCTTTTCACGAAACCAAGTGTACTGTCCATCTCAATAGTTTGGCTTAAAATGAAAGGGAAAAAATTCGCTAGGAATAAGCTATACGTTCAGTCTACTGTAATATCGACCAAAATAGGGCTATTGTGAGATAAAAAATCTGGGAACAAAGGTTTACTCTGGTGAAGTACGACCCTTCTATCTGAGGATGAACAGTCTCTATCTCTTAGGGATCAAAAATAGATAAAGAATCCGTAAGATCAACGTGAAAGATTACTAGCTCCAAACAGTCGCGTGCGATCAGTATGTTACCCTGTTAGCAGGTCAATGCTTGAAGGTGCTACTGTCACGATTTGACCTGATTATACAATAACTAGCGATAAACTCTTGGAATTCCAATGTATATGTATAGTTGAAGCTATATGACACCAATAATTACAATTGTATTTTATATTCCCACAACGTTGCTTCGAAAAAATGGTAACTCTTTAAATTCTGTACAAAGAACAATTTATCTTACAAAACTGTTAGTTTTTAGAATCCAAGGAGAGCACTCAGAAAACACATAAACTGTTGAAATCTCTCTGAGGAATCTTTAAATGTACTTTCGAGATCCTTTACACAAGTCATTAAATTCATAGTATATCTTTTATTCGAACGATGCTTTCCCTGGAGTAAGCTGTAAGAGTTAGTTCATGGTGCGTGCAGATAAAGGTTCTTCAAGAGGCGGAAGAGAATACTTGCATTGGCCTCTTTATTTAATTAATGCAGCGGAGCATTCGCGTTTCTAGGTGGTGTGTCTTGAAAGTAAGGGTTAAGGGCTACGACATTGGATACGACCGTCTTCGTTCGTTCTAGTCTGAAGCAACCATTGCGGCTAATGACTTGCATGCAGGTGAGTATCTTGGTTCACTGTCTAGCTGGAGACGCTTTAAGGGTTTCCCGAGACTCTTGGGGAACATGAAAGAAGTCTAAACATAGAACGTCACCGTCCTGGAACTGCACTATCGAGTCGAGTCCCGATTTATGCTCCCCTTCTATATTAATACCAGGGATTAAAGATAATCCGTGGGCTTCAGACTCAGACGAGTCTAATATCGATTAGTTGGTTTAATAAATCGTCTGGTAAGGTCTCTTCACTTACTTTCATATTAAACAGATCAGAAGCATTTGTTCCAAGAAGCCTTTTGACACTAAAACTTTAAACTGTTCGCTGATGATGACAGCACGGAAAATAGAAAATCAAATTAGATCCGTTACACAGGCATTATTTTCGACTGATTTCTCAATCTCGAGGATGATGAATCAATTCTATCAATAAGCAAAGTCATACCTCCTGCTGTACGGTCGCACCACGAGCAATAAGAGGAATTCAACGGTGCATAATCGGCTTATGTCCTAGATAAGATAGAAGAAAATATCGAATGTTACTTGTGAGTGCATAATTTTAGCTTCCAATGCGCAATTTCCGGTTCCAAAGTTACTGTAAAGGTAGATTGTTTACAGTACGTGTTACATTCGTACTTAGAATTATTAGTATTTGAAGAGAAAGAGAGACAGGATATTATCACCTCGTGGATCAAGCAATGTAATCCAATTAAGCAGTTTAGCAGGAACTGCAATTTCTTTCGTATTGGCAATTTCGAGGTAAAAGAGCGTGAAAGATTAATTTTGATTATCGTGCAACACCACCGTATTTCACGGTTTATCGCTTCTCCCATATGACGAACTTCAACGCCGAGAGGAGGAGTGTTATGGCGATAAGGGTAATAGCTATGCGTCTTCCTGCAATTTCTGGCCGTGTACCAAGCTAACTATAGCTGCGCGATGCACCAAACCGGCTGCTATAGCTGCACAATGCGTACGAATGACCGCGCTTGGGTTCACGTTGCAAAATGAGAATAAGGACTACTGCCGAGACTACGGTAAATATCCGACTACATCATCTTTCGAATTATTCTTAACCCTGACCTTAAAGAATATTGCTGAATACTGATTTACTGAGAACGCGAAGTATTGCAAGGTCAAAATGCAATGCTTAGCCTTAGAATATATTATCAGATTGGATTGTGAAAATTATGCATGCACTTGATCACTATCAATTTGGATCATGAAACTTGCAGTAGTAGTATAGTATAAGTTAATAGTTGCGAAATTTGGCTTGGAATAAGGATTTTTAAATCTGCATGATTCTATGATACTAATCAAAAAATGTTACTGTTGAAATTTAAATACATTTATGAGTATACAATTATTGTTTTTGCGTTATTAAATTGAACAAAATTCAGTTCATAATAGTACTGCAATATAGGTTTTCCAATTGATTCTATATAGGATTATAGGCCATGATAGAATCGAGTTCGTTGACCTCCCCCTAAAGAGGGTCAGTGGATCCTCCTAGTATCGCTAGTCTCTTTTTCTTTTCTTTCAACACAAAACCTTCGAGCACCAGTTGAACTAGAAATCCAACGACATAAAGTTAGAGAAGTAGGATAAGCGTAGACTTTCGACTAGTCACAGAGAGTGTACTCGACAAAAAAAATCACATTTCTAGCGGTGCAATGATCAAAAGATTTGATCCTTAACAATCAAGAGATTCATAATATTCTTATGCTCCGTGATTTATCTACATCTGTGATGTCCTTCTACTCACATCGCGTGAGAAGTGGGGTAAATTGCTGACGAAGAAAAAGTTTGAACTTGGCACGTAATTAACGCTACAAGTTCACTGTAGTGTGAAATAGCAAGTACAAAAGACACTTATTATTTCTGTTTATAGTTCTCGTCATTTCCGACGCCAAGTAGCATGGAAAACTACTAACCTAAGCTGTACGTAGGTAACTGCAGTGGATAAAAGAAACTTTACAAAAAAAAAATTGTATGTACCACGAAAACGGTAAAACTGTTACCTCTAATGATCCCGGCAAAGACAGAAAAATGTGTGGAAGTCGACAACAAGAACCATGATTACTGCTACTATATCGACAAAACAGGGACAAGTTCGTTGACTGAATAAATACGTAATGAATCATAGAGCAAGAATAATAAGTAAAAGAAATGGAGCATGTAAGGATAGCAATGACTAACAGTTTTACACTTCGATCATTGGAATTCCATGAAGAAAGTAAAAAACAGAAATATTTATTAGAAACAAATGCTATTTCAGGCAATGTTCAAATGGCGTTTAAAGTCTATGAAAAAACTGAAATTCAAAGTAAAGAAGAATTTAAGTTGAGAAGTTTCTCAACTACTCATGTTCCAACTATGCGTATACACATTCCAGACATGTGGGATGAACTTGAATAGAGTGGCTAAAGAGAACTGGCTCCAAGGCACAATAGAAGAGAAAAGAAAAAATATCAAATGCTTCGAAGCGTAACAGAGGTCAATCGAGCAAACGGCATACTCCTGCATCAATCAGTAGATTAATGCAGCAGGGAAACGCCAGTTTCCATTATTAGATCATATCGAGATGTAGCTCAATATGTGATATGATAGTATTCAAAGTACGGTTCAACCGGAAACATTAAATCGCTTTTATGTGGTAAACAGCGAACGTTGGTAATTTTACGCGTGACGCTTTCCTCTGTTCAGAATTCCACCCACGCAATTAAAGCTCTTGGATCCTACGATTAATTAATGCATTCGCGTTTTAGACTGTAGAATTAAGCATCGTTTGATCAGTTTGGTCAAAGTTAAATATTGCAGCAAAATAGTGGTTCAATCACATGACTAATTCTATATGCTTGAAAACGTTCAAATATCCGAGATTTAGGCCACGGACTGTAGAACGACCTTTATAGTCGATTATAAAGTTTTTACTAGTCATTGGACATAGGTCATCATTTAAATTACGAAAATAGAGATTTGGGTTATTTCTACAACACCAGAGAAACTTCACTGATTTTTAATCTCTTATTCAATATTAACTCCATAAAAAGTAATTGAAACTTTTGGAGAAATCTTAACATAATTTTAAATTAATAAATCAATTATTTATAAATGCATCCATCGAATGCTCATGAAATCTGTGAGAAACATCGGATACTAAAAGAGTCACTGTATTTGGCAAGCTCAATATTGTTATGCGGTAATCATTGGACACAATTTGCTGGCTAATGTCTTGCATTGCATAATTAGAATTTCGAGGCAGAAGAGCGGCTTTATAATGACAACGATGTAAGTAGTGTCAGTGGTCGCGGTACTGGCATAAGAAACGACTGATACAAGCGTAGGCTGACGTGTAGCATATTGACGCAGTATTTCACTGAATCAGTATGCGCATGCTGAGTCCACTATGTCACCGAGTACAACGACACGTGTTATAGAATTCAAATCCACACGTTGTTAATTGCATCTACCGTTGCATGTCTCAATCAAATTATTATATAGTCACTTGCCAGAAAGCCTTATTCGTTATTATCACGTGCTACACTACAGAAGTCAATTCAAGTTTAAATAAAATGTAATATTCAGTACTAAGCTTGTAATTTTATTCCTATAAAATTTACAAACTTCTACTATGCAATGTCCTAGTTTCATTTGACAGATTATAATAGCCATAAATATGTTTGCAGGTAAGTTTCGACTTTAAAATTAAAAGTAAGTAGAACAAAATGAAGTTTATTCGAAATTAATCATCAACTAATAATACGAAATTTCCTTTGGAATGAATATTCATTTAAGAAAACCTTCGTGAATATTTTGACAAGACACAGAAGCAGCAGATTACGTCCGAGGAAAGCGAGATACCCCAGTGAATCGCTGGACAGATCAGTTAAAAATAACGTCAAGGTGCGAAACGCGGCAGAAACGCTAGACAGTCGTATAGCACAACCCAATAGCATCGTTTTGCTTTTCTCCTTTCGGAAGCCAATTCAAGAGGGTTCCCTCCGTACGTTACGCTACTAATTAAATTTATCTGTCTTGCTGGGAATTCTTCCTATACGAGGTTCCCGCGAGTCCTGTCGGGAAGAGCTTCCCACGGATAAGAACAACCCTCCTGCAAAGTGATATCTTTGTCGATCATCTTTCGAGAACGGACAGCGTTTATCAGTCACGATGACATGCAACCTCTGCAGCACAACGGTTACGCGTTTGCAGTGGAACAATGATAAAAGCGATGTTCGCGATAGATAATCATAAAAACGATCACCCTTAAGCCAGCAAAAAAACTAAACTGATATCAAACATTCTTAAAGTGATTTTTTATTCTCATTATACATATAAAGTTATAGAGTGTATTGATATATTCATATTGTATAACATATGTTGTATATTTTGATCCAAATTTTAAAATAAAAATTAATTTTCTCCAAAAAATAGTTTTCTCAGAAAGTCTGTATTGCTACGCGTTTATAATTATAACTGATTATTAATTAGTCCTTTATAGAGTGAAACCTATTGGCATCCGAAAGAAACTGGCATTAAATGAAGAATACATGACAGTGCACTTTGCAAGGTGCCTTTACGAGACGCAGAAGAATCTCAAGTTATTGCTTCGAGTTGCCTTAGATATCCGATGAAAAGGCACATCAACCGCGGTTAATTGACAGTAATTAAGCACGACTCAAGGCAGTTAAGCAGACTGAATCAAATTGTGTGACGTACCACGCCAATTTCTCCTCGAGTACTGTGAAATGCTCAACCACCTCTTGCATAACCGTGACACATTACAGAGGACACATGACATCACGTCCAGTTGTAACGTTGAGGTCATCAGGTGATGACTGGTTGGATACTACAGGTTTTTACGGCATCTCGCTGTATGACCTCGTCTAACCAGTATCATGGCATTCACGTAGCCAGAATACGCGTGATTGAAGATTTATAGAGACATCAGAAACCCCGTGTTTTCTATTTCAGAACGCATTTTTTAGTCTCGACTAGACATCTAAACATGAGTAATACGATCGTAGGATACTGTGGTGTGAAACAGTAAAAGGTAAGTAACAAAAGTCATCCATAAGACCTGGTCCAATATTGCAAACTTTAGAATCTCTTTGTCTACGTAATAGCTACATTTTACTGACACTTTGTTTTATGTACTTGGGAACCTTGAAGCTAAACGTGAAATATATGCTTGGTATAAAATAGTAGGAAACTTTGGATAGCGATATCTGTCTTAGCTCGTAATGGGAATAGTGCTGAACTACTGTGAGACCGTGTTGAAATTGGTAAAATATAAAATTCTAAGCTTCATAAGTCTCGTAATGTTATTGCCAGTCGAAAATGTAAACGTAAACTTTGATCCTTTCACTCTTCAAAATGGCCAGCAGTTCTCTAAAGTATGCACTCCTCTTCAGAACTGTACAGTGCGATGTATAATCGTGAAAATTTTATACGCTTCATACATTTGGAAGCCTGCCAACTGGAACTGTTATATGTACAGAGAAATCTGTAAAAAGTGGCCTCTGTGGATCTCCCTCACAAAACCAGGCTCTTGACAAATTGCTCTGTGTCTCCGGAACAGAAAAAATTTGGGAACCGAATCAAACTTTAAAGATTCAATTGATTTAAAAAGAAAAACCTGTATTAACACCAACAGTTTAAGTAAGGAAATTTAATTAAGAAAAATGAGTGTACTAACGAGAATTATTTTCTGGCAAAGAAAGTGAATTTTAATTTGAAAGACACAATGAAAAATTGAATTATTGCATATATGCATGTGATACTACTCTATAGATCACAAGACTGCAACATAACTACATTGGGATGCAAGCTGGGTGCGGTTAATAGTATCGTGTCAATTTTGGACAGTCACTTAAGCGGAAGTACTCAGGTTAAATCAGTTAAATGTTTCCTCCTACAGCAAAGCCAGACCGGCACTTCAAAAGTTAAGTCAATTTTCACGCCTGCCATGGGGTACGTATTACTAAATGTTGTACGGTTCCGACCTCAATTACCCCTGGAACCATTCCGAATCCCAGCCAGAAGAGTAGCATCAAAATGTATGTCTCAATTATTACCACGCTAAATTACTATTGATTGTAATTTTAAATATTCAATTCGATAAAGGTCACTCGAAATTAACTAAAGTTCCAAATTCTTTAAATATGCAACTGTATACTTTTAAATATGCAATATTACAAAAGTAAAAGCACAGTTACAATGAGAATAACAACATTGACCTCGCTTGTATTCCACGGGTCATTCACTCTTGTTTGTACTTATTTCTACTGACATATTAGCCAAGATCACATTGATTGCAATGTATTGTTGCAAAGACTTGGAGAAGATGTTTCACATACAATATGTGATGATACAGTACGTTAGTGATAATATCAAAAATTGGGACACGAACCGGCAAATTGTTGTTTGCTCAACGGTGCGTGGCCCAATTTTCAGACACGTCCGTATGTACCGCGAATGCAGTCCTGAGTCATCTGTATTATCGTACCGAACAACTCGAGACTGGAGAGAGCTCGAAAAAATCGATTGAACTTTCAGAGACAAAAGCGCTTAGTTATTTTCTGAAACCCTCCTCTTGTGCTCGCCTTTGAGTCCTGCCCTCCCTTTGACTTCTATGAGAATTGTTCGCTAGTGGTATTTAGAAGCTCCTGACATTTCGCTGGAAGAACTTTGGTTTCACGACATTCCAGAAAAATGCAACCATGTTTGCAGCTGTTTTACACGTTTTCCGTTTGCGATGGTGTTTCCAGTGTTTAGTATAATATGTAGAATAATATATTTAATATTTCTATGTTTAATATAGAAACATAAATAAAAAGGGGACTGTTATAATTATTCCTTCTTCTGAAACATGTAAAAAATAAAACAAGATTCTTATTTTTCTCTCAAACTTGTCAACGTCTAATGCATCTAGATCTTATAGTGTCAAACGTTTCAGCCGTGAACCTGTTACATCATTATTGCTCGGTTAAACGCTAATTCTACGAATTGGAGTATCTAGATTTAGACTCGAAATGCATCATGTCGTCAAAAACACCGTCTAACTTGGACTATTAATATATTTTAACTAATCCAATGCCACAGCAGTGCATCGTCTTCTTCTAAAGTAACCATTAACGTTGAACACACCAACGCGTCATATAACTAATCAGGTCACAAATGCCAGGTTAATGTAGCTTAAAGATGTCAACGACAGTAAATAAATTGACTTTAGTTTCATCTTGAAGAATTCGAAGAATTTCTGCTAGAGACAAACGTGGGTGAAGAAAGGAGAGAAATCTGGAACGTTGCAGTTTTCGGAGGTGACCCGTAAATAAGTATTTGTAATCGAAATTCAAAATGTATGTCAGATCGTTTTATTCACCGGCGTAATCTCTTCATCGTCGCCAACGCGTCCTTTTCATTGGGGCTTAATTAAATGTACGCTCGACACGCCGGAGGAAACGGGAACAGGAGGGCTACAGCCACGAGCGCGAGAGGGGCCAATGAAGAGAATGGTTGAAAGGGTCGAGGTCGTGTTCGTCGCGCATGCACCACCACATCGGAACACGCAGATATTTCTGAATTTACCCGTTCGAGCTTCCTACCATCGTGATCACCGTCCTAAAGGCGTTTCGTCACGAAAGCTTCTGATTGTGAAAAGAATCCCACTCGCCCAGACGCGAATTAAGAAGCAAATAACACACTCTCAGTGTCACGGTCTTTAATAATAGATTACTGGCTAAGGAGATTTATGAGATACCACGTATCGTCTAATAACAGTTTACGGATATACAATTTTTCTCTAGTGGATTATATAAGAAACTATGTAAAATTACGTGTATTGATTACGTGGTATTCTAAAATAGATAAGAATTAGTTAGAATGAATATGTAGATTAAATTTTTATAATTGTACTTGTAGCTGTGTGAAAAATGATGTTATTCATGAAAGAAAAAATTCAATTTTATATATTAACAAATTAATGAGTCTTATTTATTTGATTATGATTAAAACCCCCATCTATATTCTTCGAGACGAAGAGTAAATTATTCTTTAGAATAAGTCGCTTTGTACACGTTGTTTTAAAAGATTCAAAAAAACTTTTCCCTGGCGAATACATAATTTAGGAAAGCCATTCATTCATAATTACACGAAAGCACGGTACACATACTGCCAGTGCGTGGCGGAAAGTGTTTAACCAGTTTTGCCTAATACACGAGGTGAATTAAGATGTGGGTTTAATTAAATATTCGCTAAAGTAGTTACAACTGTGTTTGAATGTGGCGGTCAACGAATTTGACTGGAGTGATATATGCAGTGGTTACCCGCCCGCCCCCTCGTTGCATTTACATATGTAGT
Organism: Trypoxylon attenuatum; assembly: GCA_963989405.1. NCBI lineage: Eukaryota > Metazoa > Arthropoda > Insecta > Hymenoptera > Crabronidae > Trypoxylon > Trypoxylon attenuatum. Next base: position 15,874,231 of record OZ022491.1, read on the forward strand.
TCTCCACGATTCTTTGTGAATGTTACCGCGCACGTTCGCGTTCGTGAAATTACAGCCTATTTTGTTGAAATTTGGGTATGTATACAGTCGCGAGTGTGATTTAGACAAAGTTAAGTGTATCGTAAGTCCCGCAATGAGTTGCAATGTTGATTGTCTACCTATTTATCGCCTGTCGTCGACTCACGATGCGCATCATGTGGTAAGTGTCACATAGGCATTACTACATCTCTTTGTTATTATATGAACATAGAATAAGTAAGAATTCGATCTCAGACCTGAGATTCGTGCGTTGTAGCAATATACAGTATGCTTCCGAGGAATGCACCTAAAATTTGAGATTACAATGCAATTTTGATTGTTAAAACAAAATTGAGAACATTTGTATGCATTACGATTGTATAGTCCACGAATAATTCTGTGGCAACAACAACATGTAACTCGATAAAGTGGAATATCATTAACCAAAGGATTAATGTATACATCTATGATTGGAAGACCAGATGGTTCACCTTCGCGTAATCTATGTTCTACGATATCTGAAAGAATTGTTGCTCGAGAAGCTTGGCCTTGATACTATTAGAGAATTTATTCGATTCTATTACTTACGTTACGGTTATGTTTAATACTTCGTATCGGATTGTTATTGATAGTGGTGTTACGGGTTTAATTACGACGGCCGTTGGCCATTGGAATTATTTCTACGCGGTCAGTATAATCTTTAAATCATTATGACTCTTGTCATCTTCCTCTTTTTAATAGAACACTCTTCGCGACTGTGCTAAAAAGCGCTTTCTATTATCTTTTGCCAATATATACAATACTTTGCAATAAGACAGGTCTAATTAGAACTCCAGTTCTCTAAAAATATAATTGATTGCATAGTTTTTGAAAAACAGTCTGTATCAGCAACACTTAATTGAATATGAGTACCTAAAACTGCAAATTATAAATTTCTAATAATTCACGTTCATCGTGAGAACAAAGATAAATAAATAGATGATGTTGAGTTCAGTAATTGGAGTACAAGTTGCGTGGTTCGCATGACTATTATTTAGATCCAACCAAAAGGTCCGTCCCGATTAGAATTAAGCGAGGTCTAACTCGAAAGTAGATCAATTTAACTACATTGTCACGACCTTTACCACCACGTCAAATTGATATTTAGGCAGAGAGGAAACACGACATGTCGTGTCTTTTGAAAGTAGTCATATGTCAAATTCTGAAAGGTACCACTCTGCGCATCGTGGCTTTGTAACGATCAACGTAAGAGGTTTGCCTTTGTATGCAAAACCACACAGGAGGAGCATGTATAATTTCATTGTTAGTGGCAAACTCACTGTTTCCATATTGTATAATGTAAATGAATATGAAACAAAATATGTGATTAATTTCGTTTGTGCCATTTTCGCATAATTAGCTCTGTTTAAAATTACAAAGCTCATTAGTCAAGTTATAGTGTCACAAAATATACTATGTATTACAGTATATCATTATAGTATTGATAGTTCAATATTAATAAGAGCGTTATTTATAACATTGGTTCAAATGATTCCCAATTTTATTGCACGATTTTTCCTCATATCCAATTTAGTATTTCCACGAATTCTCTCCGAAGTATCTACAATATTAAATTTATCTGCTTTGTGAAGTTATCCTACTGAACATAATATCTACTCTCGTGGAAGTAATTCCACAATTCCACGTGCGATCCTTCCTGATACTGAGCGTATTTTCATTTTCCATCTACCTATGTGCATACGTATGTACGTACTCTCGGTCGTTTGATACCTGTCTGGACCAGCGAAGCCTATCTCCGCGCTGATTAATATCACAACAGAAAAATCGCGGAGCTTTTGAACCTAGGCTTTCTCGCGCGACCACAACAGGTACGTAGAAAGCCGGACGTGTAATATATTCCAGGGCGCGTACGTATCAGGTCGAAATAGAGATTATGAGTCTATGTATGTATATGGTATGTCCACTGCAACTGACTGTAACAAGAGACTATTTACGCACGTATATCGAGCCACAATCGCGTAGCCAATAAGAGAAATATCAAAAAGAAGATAGAACAATAAGGAAAAACATTGTTCAAGAATGAGAGAACAAATCGAGGAATTAACTGGTGAAGAAACAAAACCGCGAAATCGGAAACCTAGTGAAAAGGTAGGCAGGAAAAGAGGTGTTATCTTGTTGAAGACGGTCCAAAGAAAGGCGAAGGAAGAAAGAGTAGCAAGAAACGTAAGCCTGCAGGAAGGGTGAGAAAGGAAGAAGCACGAACTAAAAGGACGAGGAAACACGCGACAGAGCAGAACAGGGCTAGGCTGCGGTGTGTATGGACTTCCAGGTAATGGGTATCCGTACACTTTGAATCAAAAGTTTAGAAACATTCATATTCGCCTGCTTTTGTTTAACTCTGAAACTACTACCAATCAACGTTGGATGTCTATTTTCACTAACGAGTAACACGACTAATGTTTCTGTCTTTAGTTTGTTGCATTTGGTTAGAATTTCGAACAAAAGTTATTTCTTTAATAGCTTCTAGAAATAAAAGATCTACAAAAAGCATTTCGTAGGTAATAGTTTGTTGAGCATATGATCACAGCACTTAGTCCCAAAACAAGAGCAAAGAAACGTTGATACAATGAACAGATAATTGCGAAAGATAATCAGCCGAAAATCGAATTTGTCAAAAAATGTAGATATACTCTTATTCATAATAAAATACAAATAAAACATTTGTTAAAAATTGCAAAATTCGAAAAAGACTCTAAAAAGCATCAGTATGTATCAAGTAGCATAGAGTTAAAGAGCACTAAGAACGAGTATCGGTCACCAGCGTCCACCAGAGCGTACTGAACCGCATTAACGAAACAGCTGGATGCAATAAATCGTCGAAATCAGTGGCTCTGTACTTCCACATCTCTCACGCAGAGTTATAGAGCTCTACCATTTATCAGTATCAAGAGGATTAAGCCTGAAGGTATTCCAACGAAACTGAACCTACAACAGTCAAGTACAAGAGCGGAATGAAGCAGAGCCTAATTGTTCACTCGATTTAGCAGAGCACGGTCCGTACAGTTTTGATCGCAAATGTACATAGGTATATGTGGGGCAAGCAAGATGGAGTCTGGGGGTGCGGGTCGATATGAACGCGGCAGCGCTATTGCAGCAAACCGCCCCCTATTTCGTTCCTCCAGAGGCCGTGGTCTCTCGCTTTCCTCACCTTCTTCTTCTCTCCCAGTAACAACCCACTCTATCTCACCCCTAATTCCGTACCACCCACGCGAGCAGTATCCACACCCTCGCAACACTCCGAGTGTCTTCGAGCTATCATACGATCGCCATCGACACCCACCCTTAATTAAACTTGTCGGATAAAATGATCCAGATGAAAGCTGAGGACTGAGGGTGGAGGTCTTACTGGGAACCGAGACCCTGAGACAGTGTCGTCCTTGGCTCTTGCGATGGTCAATTATCGATAGTAACTTCGTTCGAGTCCCAGGTGCTGGAACCTATCCATGCCAACATGCTCGGATAATTACTCTTAAACATCTTCTTTCGATTACCACAAGAATTTCTCTACATTTCATATTAGTATCTAATTTTGAAGTTTTTCCAAATGTTAGTTTCATAAATTGCTTAGATCGCTGATCGATTGAATCATACAGAAACTTGTGCTATTGGTTAAATTGAGTAATTGATATTTATTCTACATACGTATAATACAAATGTTTATTTTTGCGCTGCATAATGGCTTAATATCTGAAATAGCACGAGTCAATCCGCAGTAGTAATGTGATATGTCCAACAATTCATATGCAGCATTGCGACATTTCACGGAGAAACGCGAAAGGTCAAGACATGGAGAATGTCCTGCGAAAGTCCAAGTGTATTCACAATTTATTCAGCACCTTAACTTTTTTCGTAATCAAGCTATCCACTGGAAAAAATTCATACGGAACCTCAAAATGCGAAGTGTCGTATTATTCGTATAATGTCATGCGCTCATTGCCGATAGCCTGACAAAAAATCCTGCATGTATATTAGACATTGGATGGAAAGTGACACGTCCTATTCGCGAATACAATTTTGCAATTTATTTCTAACAAGTTAAGGGAACTAATTGCTCGACTTAAATGAACTTTGAAATCCCTAATTGTAGTAAAAATAAATCTGGCCAGTTACATGTATCATGTACATTTATATCTAACATATTTTCAGTATACACATCATACATATAGTAAATGCCAGTCAGACTATCTTTATAAGTGACAGGAATAAAAAATGCTGCCGTAAGCGAACTATAACTCACTAAGGATCTCTACCATATATCATACTACATCTGTGTCACGTGTACATACGTCATATAGTATGCAGTAGTTAAACTGCTTCTATGACAAGTGGCTGAGAAGACGAATTAAAAAGCGCTCGACGTGTGCTAGAATACAAAGATATTTCCTTAATAACATGAGCTGCATAGAAACTAAGGAAGACATCGCGAGCCATACACTTTAATCATACTGCAGCCGTTTCAAGAGATTGTTCCGCCACGTTCCATCTTCAGACACGAATCAAGAAAAAATTCATTAAAAACTGCTTTAATAACTCGCCGCGACAACCTCAACTCCCGTGCAACGTTCCAACGCGCGATTATGGAAAAGAGTTAATATTATCCGGCTGATAATCCCGTCGGACTATATTACACACCCGTGGGGGGAAAAATAACCAACCTAACTATCCAAACGATAATCGATACGGGTTGTTGCTCCAGCTAGCATCGGATCTCGCCACCCACATTAATCAATACAGGTTCTTCCACCGATTGATAAGAAATCAAAAATATGTTGTTGAACTGCCAATACCTGTCCACCCTGTTTCCATTTGTATCGAGAGCTACTTGACACAGAACTGATCCAAATGATTCTATTTGCAAATTGCTTAAGATCGACAGAAAATAAAATGAAACTTATTTTTCGTATTTATGCTTAGGAAACTATTTTCGCGAGATGCACGAGAGCGTACAGACTAATACGTGTTTATTTTGAAAGCTATTCGGTATTGGCAGAGTATAGATTGTACGAAGAAAATTAGAACGTCTTTGATAAGTTCTTTAAAAGCATCTCTGCCCTTTATATTATTTGTTCCCTTTTATATCTTTGACCTCGCGTGCAGTTGTACAGTATCCACGGTGGACAAATTAATGACAAGTATCCATTGAACGATTCACAATCAGTATCGGTGAGCACAATACAGTTTTACTATACCATTTAATGGAATACTTCGTCCGTGATATCTTTGTGTCGTCAGGTATTTAATACCATCGTTCCCTGGAATTTCCGATCATTGCTTCTAGCTATTTCTCGATATCTCCAAAGGTACCAAGGGTCTTTGTAAATAGCATACAATAGCTGTATTATAACACGCCACATTTGAAGCGCGCGGCCTCTCAAGCAAGAATTGCAATAATAACGCTTTGCGCTATGCCCAAAAGTAGCTTGCTCCAAAACGAGCTTAAGTTGGCTCACGGTCACGTTCCAGTCGTGCCAAACAAGGAATCCCGACATAACAGAGTTTTTCAACCTCTCAGACCTCCAGGCACAAGGGCCTTTTTTTTATTTTTATTTTCTGGAAGCCAGAGGAGGCGAATTGGTGCCTGCCGTTGCTCATAATTGGAACCGTGGTATACCATACATCATTCTCCGCTTCGTTTCCCGGACGATGAGAATCAACTCGAGCCACGCGATTACGGTGCGAAGTGGCGGCGAATAATAATTCAAAAATCGTTTAAGGGCACCAGCTTCGAGGAGAAGGGTGGCGTTTCAGTTGCTCCTCTGGCGAAACTAAATGACGCTGGGGTTTCATGGACCCCAGTTTCATCAGGAGAGGGCGAGAAAGAGAAGCACTTGGGGGTTACCGGGTCGAACTAACGGGGGAAAACGGAGGAAGGGAAGTATTGACTGGGCGAGGAGTGGCTGACGCAAGGGTGCCAAGCTTCCTGACAACCCACCACTTTTTCCAGTATTCGTTTTAAGGAAGTATGCGCAAGCCAAAGTGAACGGTCCACTGACACGCTTCATTGGATCACGCTCGCTCCCACCCTTGCGTCACATAACGGACATCCAGGAAATTCACCGAAATTCCGAATTCCGATCGTCAGATAAAACTGCTCGCACGTGGCTCGTTTGTTTATAAACTAGACTCCGAATAGAGAGACCCCCAATAGTGACCCTGACTCTAGGAACGTGGTTGTGATACATGCTTGAGAAATGCTGATGTGGGGTTTCTGGAGGATACTCCGAGTTCTTGCGAGTGCGAAATCAATAGTAACTGATCGTGCGAAAGGGGCCAATGCGAAAGGGTGAAATTTACAGTAGAGAAAAGAAGAGAGTCTTCCCAGTTACTGTGAAATTGTGGCAATCCAATTCATTAATTTTGAAAACTATTTTGTTTTACATTTTACATTTTCAAAAACCTTTTACCGTTTTAACCCCTAAAGAAGTGAACCTCCATTCCAATACATGTATGAACTTCTTATCAATGTTTCCTTGTTTAGGTAGTAATTTTTCAGTAGTAATACTTTCAGTAGTAATTTCAGTAGTAATTTTTCAGTAGTAATTTTTCAGTAGTAATTTTTCAGTAGTAATTTTCACCTGAATTTAATAGTGTTGTATCATAAAAAATTGTTGCTGGCTCGAAAGTTGGTACAAGTGAATTCTAAGGAATAGGTAAGCAATTAACCAATAGTTTAGAGTGTAACTACATTCACCTTACAATACTAAGTAAATTCATTCTCCAGAAATCGTATTGGCACTTTTAGACCGCTATGATTTCATAATTCAATTAAACCCCTTGTAGTGACCCGACGCAGTTGATTGTTGTGCCGGATGAATAACCCGAACCACCTACCGAGCACTCGACGACGCGAGCAATTTATGAGACGTTATTAAACTGGGTCAATCACTGACGCTTTCAACATTACACGTCATCCTTAAGTACGCATCAAGGGCACAATGCCAAATTTCATCCTGGACAGCTCACGCCAATCTTGTGTCTTTTTCTCATTCTCTCGTGGCATTCTCGTTCTCTCTCACAGGAGAAACTGCAATTCTGCATAACGTTCGCGTGTTGGAGTTTATTTATCAGACTTATTCATTTCGTATTCAGTTGCCGCGAGAGCTTCCCTTCATTATGCAATTTTCTTAACGGATTATACACTGGCTCTTCTGCAAGAAATTCTGTATCTACATAAAACGAACTTGCCAATAAGAGCTATTGACGTCAGAGCAAGCTCAATAGAAATGAAATCTTATAGGAACAATTAATTGACGCACGAACGAATTCGATTAGAATCCGTAGGCATGATTGCTTTGAAATGATAATAGACGGTTTAATTAACGCGGAATTTCAGTAAAGAAGTACTACTCAAACGAAACCCAAGGTATACGTACACATCATCTCGCAAATGACCTAGGCAGAGAACGGAAATGCTAAGCACAACATCCTATGCAGATGATTGCATCTACTGCATCAGACTTTTTTCTACGCAACCAGCTGCATTTCTCACAGACCACATTTACGTGCACACACGCTCGACATATACATTAAGGGATATACGTATATACGCGCACCCCTCGAGCCACATTTCTGAAACTGCAGGAGACTGCTACCCTCTTCGGTGTAACTGACCTATCCCACTCGTAGACATCGAAGGCAATTTGCTTTTTGGCTCAGAATTTAAGGTCTTTTATGCTGACTAGACCTAGGCCCTGAACTCAACGTTCTTATGAACTTTCGTCTAATATTTACCTTGAGTCCTGTATCCAATATAAAGGATACAAGATCCTGAGACGAGATATTTGCTTCGTGATGTAGATACTTTGCCACTGTGGCAACGCGAACGCATGAAAACTTTATTTCCAGTTCATCTTTACAACTCCAGGAAGCGACCTAACACGTCTGTATGATGCAGAATCATACGTGCGCGAGCTTTCACACTTCTCTCACTTGATCTCTCTGTCTCACAACAGCAGTTCGCGGTTTCGCAACCTAGTTCCATTCGGTTGAAGATCGAGAAAATAGAAAATTGTATCCTATGCGTACCCCTGCAGTATTTCACGTTACCTCACGCGTCTGGTAGAAACGCGATCCATTTCGCGAATGTATTCGTCCCTGTGGATTTGCCGCAACTACTCCCGATCGGCTCGTTCTGGCCGATAATTGACATTCGAGAATCCAATCAATACAATATTATTTTCGTGGTGGAATTATTTCCAAACGGATTGAACTTCGTAATTAAAAACCACGGAAATCTAATAACTAAAATATATACATATATACTACTATTCTGTTTGTTTTCGTAATGATCTTTTCATCAGTGAATCATAAATTTGATCATAAATTGATAATAAACTGTTCATAAAAACTTGAAGATTATTTTGCATTTTACTTATATGAATCCAGTATTGATGGATATATTGCAAATTTCTATAGGATAATGAAGTATCGTGTTGAATTGAATTCCAAAAAGGAGCAATTCGCTTATATCACTAATTACGCTAAAAGGAATAATTTATTTAGCATCATTCGCGTCGGACATTATTTCCTACGTATAGCTTCATTGCCAATCCTCGTTAGAGAAACTGGTTTTTTGCAATTAGCAAACTTGTTACAAACTCTGCCCAATTAATCTCCTTCGAATGAAACCCAGCTTACTATAAAATGAAGAAAAAAGCTTCTTCCTATCGGATTTTTCATCGCATCGGCACAGTCAACATTTAGAAATTTCTTGATGGCGCAGAGTATATCATTAATTGACTTGGGCATGGAAATCTGAAGTGATACGAACCAATCAGCCGTAGAGGACCTATCGACGATGCAAATGGGCTTAATGAGTACGCACATGTGCGTGGACGGTGCACACGTGCGCACTCGAGGGCTCGACTAGCTTTTTAGAGCCGGTTTAATCGCTCCATTATTAAGCGGAAGCTTTGTTCGCCCGACAAGAATGTGGACACGCGTGACAAAAGGGTGAAGACACGCTACAGAAAATTGAGTGCACTACTGTTTCCACAAATTGGTCATTTGCCATTGAAAATCTTGTACAAGTATATCCTACTTCATCAGTGAACATTCATTTGAATTTCAATGTTCATTAGTATATAAATCTTCTTTTCATTCTTATTATTGTCCTTTAAACGTAAACTGTTTCTTATTCGCAACTTTTGAAAGTCAAGCTCTACTTGTATCTCAGTAGTCGAGAGTAATACTTTGCAGGTAGCGATTGATAGTAAAAGTAGGTGAATCCAAATAGAACCGTGTTGAATTAAATATAAGTCTCGGAATGACTTACCGCATGCATACTAATGTTTCCACTATGTCAGAATCTAAATATATACCTGCCAAGTATAAGGTTGATAGGTATTGTGTTTTCGTTATAGAACTAATCGTAATGACTGACATTAACACTAGCTGATCATGCCAATAGCAGCATACTAGAATATCCATAATTCTACGATAATCATTCAGTCATCGGTCACTTCTATTCTTAACTCTTAACGCGTTACATTTGTATCGCAAACAATTGGAATCCACAAATTCATCAATGTGCAAAAGATACAATTGATTTAAAAACTGTACAAAAAACTTGGTCATTCTTATCATTCTTTTTCTTTTTCAACTTCATTTATAATATGTAAGGATTAACATTATTACATTTTAATTTGCATTTAACATATGGAATTATATCAGAATCTATACGAATTTCGATATTTATATTTTCGATTTTAATTTCTAATTTAATTAGATGAATACTTAAAGGCAAGAGACATTTTTAATTCCACTTTGCTATACAGAAACCAACAGCATATCCTGAAAGCTTATTCGTTCATTGTTACTCTGTACAATCAGAGCTCTACTATATCCGGTCCACAAGAGATTAGCTCTCAAATGTCTTAACTGATTATAGTAAACAGTACAATCATCGCCCGGAAAAGCACAACAATGCTTTAATAAAGTGTGGGCGGCATTTTCCCAGACGGATACGATAAATCCTGTTAGCTGTTACGAGCGTATGACGTGCCAATGTTAAGATAACCGCTCAAGTACAGCTCGCTCTCCCCTTGGAGCGGCTTCAACAATTGAGCCAGCCTCCCCTGACCATTTCAAAGAAGAGGATGACACGCGCCGTAAAAAACGTGTGCGTTTCTGGCTAACGTGGGTGTATGTTACATACCAGAGTATTGTAAGCAATGAGACGTAACTCGGACTCATCACTTCTGTTCGCGGGTTGAGTCTCTTATGAGACTTCCGATGGGAACACGTCATATTGTGAACAATACTTAGGGATGACACATTCCGAATAAGATTTTGTATAATGCGGGGTACCGAAAAATTACTTTGTTTATCATAATAATTCTATGACTATGATTGGACTGTGTGATCCAGTAAGGTTTCATTCAGTTCTCACACTACGTGGAATGTCCTTCAGACAGGCCTGTTGCAAACCACGAAATGATGTCGGAGTAGAGATTCAATGTTAACAATTGCCGGACGTACAGTCAGCGTATAATGCGTTGCGGCTGACCTACATTCGAGACGGTGACTGCTGCAATGCTTTTCTGCCCTTTACCCTTTAGACAGTTAGATTCAACCATAAGTGAGTTGCAAAATTTCACCCGGAACTACGAGGTGCATACGATTCGACCAAAGGACAATTATACTGACTATAACGATACCATCCAAAGTTCCTAAATCAACAATTAGTGATACAAAATATTGTGGGACAGTGTAGTATAAAGTATGGTAAGCGTTCCTTCGCTGTAAGGATGCGTCAGCCGAATCGGCCGCCAAAGGCAGAAAACAGCCAAGACTATAAATGAAAGTAAAAAGGAATAAAAGAAATAAGGAGATGAGCAACGAGAAGAAGCGAGTCAACTACGAATAGCCAATGTACGATGTTTGGAATGTATTACGTTTAAGATTTTGTATAAATAAAGTTTATTGTCAGTGATTGAAACGTACAATATAAATATTAATTATTCTGAGAATAATATTGCATAGGAATTCCAAAAGATTCAAGACACAGTATTAAATACGGATCGTTAATAAATAATCAATAGATCATGCAATACTTAATTTTTGCTGTAACTGAATATAACTAAATATTCAATTTTGACTATAGAATTTTGCAAAGCGCGTTCAGAAATATATTAACCCCAATAAACTTTGGCTATATAACGTCACAAAATATACAATATATACCACACCCCTCTACCAAGAACAGAAAGTCACATATGAAGCATTGCCAAAGTTTGTTATTACAGCCCCTGCTTATCGCAGACATATCACGATCATAGCCCCAGCGAACTTTCTCAGTGAACAGTAAATACACCGTCAGCATACTTTAGATCGTGCAAGCTGAAAATAATTTTATAGTAACCCAGTTATTATCCCACATATCGCGACCTCCTCTATCAAGTTTGCTTCAAGTGCATCCTACGACGATCACTACTATGTATTTCAAGTCTTGTTAAAAACTTTCCTCTTCTAACGATTTTTCCGACATTTCCAAAATGTTAATTACCGATTCTCTTGCGCAGTGTCGACAGCAAAAAGTAAAAGTTTCCATGTCTGTAAGTTGGACCAGTGTATCAAGTGATGAATTTCAGCAAATGACATACAATTCATTAAAATTTGCGACTTTATTGGAGATATAAAGTTACCTATAGATAAAAGGCTGTTTGTCAGAATAACAGTTCCGGTACTGACATACTTGATTCGATATAATGCTACCAAAATTGCTTAAAATCATGAAAATCATTAATCCCTAAAACTCACGTTTTTCTCTTTTAGTCGCCTTTTACGACAGGCAGAGAATACCTTGGGCCTATTCTTAATCCCCGGGGCCCACACGGGGCCTAAACTCTTTTCACAACTGTACCATAAAATCACGTTAACTATTAACATAGCTAGTAGTCTTTTTATCCAAAATATTATAATTCAACTAAATCTCCTAATGATTAGAACTACAAAATACCTATATGATTAACGTAACATACGTTTGTTACCATACAAGGTGGATCTGTCGTAGGTTTCCCAATATTTGCCAGGCTAATGGCAAACATAGCAATGTCCTCCTTCATGTCTAAGCTACTAGCAAATCTAGAAAGTTTCTAGGTAGTAGCCATGGCCTCGAAATGCGCCTGAAGGTCCATTTACCGGGCCCCACGGTGAGACTGTGATGTAATCTTACGCGAGAGTACGCGTAGCATACATTCCAACTGGATAAATAGTGAGTGAGAGAAACAGCAGTTCAAGCACTGCAATGTTCAATCAGTGCCTTGCACCTTGCGAAACACGACAGTCTATTTTAAGCTTATGGGATCGTAGTGATCATAGTGAGAGATTATAAACTAAAAACTGGTTTACTTATTCCTTTAATAAAACGAAATTAATAGAATTTTCTTTGCTGAGAATTTCTTTGGCAGATATCATGATACACTTGATAATGAAAAAGTAAGGTAGAGATGAGGCTTATCCACGTCGTTTCAGCTTAGAAACATGCGGCAAAGGATCAGCTCTATGACACAGGATGTACTCCCGTTATCATTCGAAGAAGTTAAATAAAATAATCAATATAGTAACCCGTACCACGTTAATGAAATACGACTCTAGTACGGCTGTTGTACGAGGTAATTATACTGTATCATAAATAACTGGTTCACTATGATTCGTACAGATATAAAAAGTTGTAAAATCCCTACTTTAAACGATATTTTCTGAAGCAATCTGATTGATTCATACATCTGATAATTAAAATACAAGCAGAAAGTATTTTCAGTGAAGTACCAGAGTATTTTTCTTCATGTCTTCAAAAATCATACGAAACATATGAATACCGATTTAGAGCAGATGGCGATAAAGAAAAAAAATGACAGGAGATGAAAATTTATCGCGACGCAGTTTCTCGTTCCCAAAGGATTTATATTCGCGGTGCTTAAGATATAGTTTTAAACAGTTTATTCTGGCTCTCGAGTAAAGTGCGGGAGAATAATAAAAACAGTTGGCGTGAATCCACATGGACTTCTTTGCGAATTTACACGACGTTCCTTTCTTCGAACGAGTTTTAGTGTTTATTCGAGCCGGAGAACGACTTGATAGATTTTAAGTGTTTCGTTCGTACCATCAAGTCAAACGATACTGAATAGTACAGTGTTACGAATAAATATGGACATCGTACACATGTGTGTGCTTATACTACCCTCCGGTAGTGCTAAGAGACGTCGTTTCATTACGCACTTTAAATATTAAGTATACTGTTAACACTAAACAAAGATTATAAGCAAAGCAACTATGAAAACATTACCACATTGTTTTTGCTACGATCATTTCTTTAATTATACTGTGATTATGTGTAATAAGTGTAAATTAAATTGAAAATGTGTGTACTATGTATAAATAAAATCGATTTTCCTACTATCGAAAAATGAAACCTCATTTTTCAAAAGTCTTTGATATGCATAATTCCCTGGAGTTTATTCAAATCCTTCGACAGAAATGCATGAGCTTGTGGCATATACCACATGCAATAACTTTCCATGCCATGTTTGCTCTAAAAAAGCTGAAGCCAATACATGCAACCATTGAGGATTTAACGTCTTATTTACCACGAGACTCGCGTGGGTAGCTTTTCTTTTTTAAGCACAGTATTTTTCCGCACGCTTTAGCCTATATCACACGTGGTTTCGATTTTCTCGAAATAAATATTCCCGTAAAAATATGAAATAAGGAAAGAGAGCCTTCCATCTCTTGCGGTATGATTGATATAAATAATGATTCATAATTATAATAAATAAACGATCCAATCTTCATGGTTTTACTAAAACCGTGAGAATCTAGTGTACCATGCCCGTATGTAGCATCAACTATTCTGATAGTAACACACTTCCTACGTAACCGTGACCTTTGAGCTGTAACAATCGGTCACTAGACGTAACGACTAGACGCGCGTTGCATGCAATATGCAAAGTAACCCATGACACCGAAAAAACCATAGTCTTCGAGCACTTATATAACAGTTACGAAAAAATCTTATATATTCATATGATTCATTACGAAACTATAATAAATAATGAATCAGTGTTCTTCATAGTGAACTAATTGAAAGTGCTTTATATTATTGATCGAATTAAATTACCCACTATAAAAATGATGTCTAATGCTTCAGGCATGAATCCAATTCGACAGAGATGTATTTGCTAAATCGCGTTAATCTCATTGACCCAAATCGTAGGAGGTAATAAATCGAATGGCCAACCCTTATCAGCTACATCTAAGAGAGTCTAGAATCATATAGCAGTTATAGTGTGTCAAAAGGATCAGCCAAAGTAATATTCTACGATAACTAATATCGATCTAAAAGAGGGATCTAATGCAAACCGAAATAAACCCCCGTCTGCAGGCGTGTCACACACGGTCAATTCGGTGTAGACCGGGCCTTGTGTGCGAGTGCAGCTGCACCGAACCCTCCAGTCGTTCTTCCCTCACCGTCTAAATTGTGAATCGTCGCGGCAAACCGTACCTACTCAACCCACCAATGTTCTATTAACGATTCTGCAACGAATCCAGCCCGAACCATTTCACATATCCAACAATACGAAATATTTTTTTCCATTTCTTACATTTCACGTGTTTCCATTTCAAATCGTTATTTTTTAAAAGGTAAAATATTGAAGTATCGATTGCTGTTAAAAATTCAGAAATCGATTTGAATTTCTGGAATGATGGAAGGGAATTGAATTATTAATTACGTTATCTACAGTTCCTGGAGCGCCAGGATAGCAAAGTTACAATAACCGCTCGCGATATTGCAAGCAAGAGAAACTGGATACACAAGTTTTAGTCTCATCTCTTTCTCTTTTGAATATAATATCAGGTTGCACCATTTCAGCGAGATTATCTGCATACGCTTACTACTATTCGTGATCTTACGTGAAACTTACAGAAGGTATGTAACGATGCATACCATTCATTCTTTGAAACCAAATAAACTTACGGAAAAAAAACTAGGACTGATACTTGAAGCGGTATAAGACAAAAATTCCATTTTACGGTTAATATAGGTTTAATATTTTTAAAAAAGAAAATAGAACGCGGCTATTATTTAATGTTATTGCACTGAACGAAGAAAATGAGAAACATAACGGGGGCATGTAACTAATACTATCCGAGCTAAAATCCCGCGGGCAACTTTACTGCTTTATTAAAAATCCTACGTCAGAATATATTTCACCGTATTCGCGCGAAATGTGTAAAATTAAAACAGTTTCAAGAGCACCACTCTTTTCCAATCGCGGCATTTAACTGACGTGAATATAACTGTACTACTAGTACGATGGATACTCGTTTTAATACCCATCATAATACATTCAATTCGTGATCCATTTCTCGCATTGACATTCCCAAGGTTTTCGATAACTGACAATGAGTTAAAAGCATCTTCGTACCGAGCAAACAAATCCATCCACTGCTCACTTCAATCTCGTTCTAACAAGGACGAAAAAGTTCCTTGGTCCACGTTGAAGTTACTTTCTTCGAAATGGTACAATGTACTATTACCAGAGCACTATTGAAATGGGAAGAAGCTTCTCGCTTTCAGCGACGAAATGAATCTGTGCGCAAAGCACTGAATATGTATGTACATACATATAACTATGCAAAGAGAGGTTTACAGGTCGCGTAATCCGCGAGAACCGACCATCTTCACTCGTGACCCATGAACGCAACCCTAACTGGATATCGAACTTCCTTACTCGCTATAAGCTCCGGAGCATCTTTCAAAATGTAAACTCCAGTTTAATGTCATCCTGAGGCAAAGTATGTAGTTGCCATCTCAACAATACCGCGGCATAGAATTTCTTGGAAAACATATAGAGCTCAGAGTACAGTTGACACTCCGGCAGCCGGACAGTTTGTTGAACCTGGGATTCATACAAAACCTCAATAACCAGTTGCGCTAAACGTACAACTATTCACGTATACAGGGTGAGTCAGTGACTCTTCAGTTACGAGCGTTTGAAATTTCAACTTTTAAAAAATCATATCTCGGGCCTGGATAATGCGAGAGTTACGAGTTTTTTTCTAAAATGTGGGAGAGAGCCGGATCAATGTGGAAAAATAAAGAAACGGTAGAGAAATTATTGTTAAGTCACATTATTATTCATTTTTCTTGGTCGAGCATGCAGTTTCAGTCCGAAGAAGGGTAAGTACGTTCCTGAAAATTAATTAGAGACATTCTCTGATGTACCCTCATAAACATCTAATCATAAAAAGTTTAGCTTTTATCAAGAGACAAGGTCTTGTCTCGGGCCAAGTAGAAGAAGAGAGACCTTGTATCTATTTCGGAGACAAAAGTTACTCTTGTCTTTGCAATGTTAACACTCCATAAACAAATTGATACTACTATAAGCCTTATTTTGTAATACCATCGTAGAGGTTCTAATAATATTATCAAACTATGGATTTCTATGTAAAATACGTCAATTCTACTACAATAAGCGCATAAATAGTATAAAGAATTTTACAAAAAGAATGTAAAAATGATTTAATTGATACATCAACTTTAGAGAAACAAATAATAGATATCGATATTCACATAAAAGTCCACAATTAAATTATTCTGTCGGAATTACAAGAGCTGGTCTCCAGTGACCATGGTAGCAGCGAAAGTATTAATTTTTCACAACCTCTTGAATATGACATTCGTAGACGTACCTGTTTTCCAGCTCGTGGTAGAGTCTCGACATTGGTACCACCAACGACCGGTGCTTTTTCCGGTCCCCCGTTTTGCTGGCTGACATTTATGTTGGCATTAACGTTGCCGTGCAAATTCGCGTTAACGTTGTTCGCATTGTCAGTAATGTTCGTATTCCCTACACCTCCACCGCCGCTCCCGACCCCCGTCTTCCCCTCCTCGCCCGTCATCACTTCGCCGTCGCCGCACCCTCACTAACCTTAACCGCACACTGAGCTTATTCCTTCCTTGCCTCCTTCCCTCACTGTCTCTTCTTCGCTCTCACCCTTTCCGCTTCCGCGCGACCAACCTCCCTTCCGTTAATTCTCGCTGTCGCTTCGCTGCCCAGAATCCGGATATCTGCTTGGGAACCAGACGATGAGTCGCCCTACTCGATCAGACGACCGGGGCAACACGATACCCAGACGGCTGATTGGGGAATTTGGGAATGCACAACTACCTCTCACTCGGTCTCTCGAGACACTCTTTATGATACATAATACTTGTTCCTTGGATAAGGTCATTGGAACAATAAAATCTCTATTATGCGAAATAATAGAGGGCGAAACTATTTCAATAACCAGATTTATAGTTAGTTTCGTGTCATTTTATACGTAGATGTTGAGAAGAGAATAGAGAGATCAATAGTGTAGGAAGATCAATAGTAAAATTTAATAATGGATGTTTTTTGTATGATAGAGCTTACTATTTATAGATTGGAAGGTAAGAAGATATTTGGGAATGATTAAAGTACCATTTAATTGATATCTGATTGGATAATACTTGAATGCGTTTGAATAGGAGTCTATAATACTTGCTCATCAATCAATTGGAAAAGTAAGTTAACGGTCGAGAGACTTGAAGTATTCACTTCTTACTGTATTTAATCACTGTTGATAAGTGAACACTTCAGACCAATACAATGATAAGCAGCTCTTACTTTTTAAGACTCTTGTGATTGGTACTCAATAACATTCAATTGTTATTCATATCTATTTTGGAGTTAGTTTTATTGTCATTGTATAGCTGAGGGCGAGCGTCTCGAAAAACCGACGCAAGTATGAGAGTAAAGTCAATTTTGAAAAGATTCGATATTGAGGGAGCATTTCGCCTCAGGTCGTTTTCTCGCGAGATAACGTTACGAGAATATACCCCACGTATTAACGATATCTGCCAGAGGGCTATCGATTATAAGATACAAATACTCAAATAATTTTGTGCATCCCCGCCAGCAATCTGATCGGTTAACCCCTACGAACTGATAATTGCCCTCCTGATCTAGCGGTAATATCTCCGGTCGCGAGAGGAATCAGAATCAAGCGCAGTGGAGTTCACTCAAGGCTGAATTGCTCGATCGTGCGGTGCATCGTAGGTGGACAGGCTCTAACCGGTAACTGGTTTTGGAAAAGGCACTATAATCGTAAATTCGAGATTGTCGGGTTCAGGGAGAAATCTCTACCCACGTCGAGATTCACTCGTGTCACACTTGAAATTATTGAACACTAACTTTAACTTTCTTCGGTATCCGTATGTATAGCCATATTACCAACGATGGCCATACAAACTTACACCCTTTATCATCTATATTCAATGTGTTTCACTGCGACTTATTCGATAAAAAAAAACTGTTATCCATAACTAGAGCAATTTAAACATCCGATTCAACATATGCTAATCGACCGATATCATGGACAGGTTGAAGCCCAGATACTGATAACTTTGTGAGATAGGATATAATGCGAAAATGTAGATTCTGCTCCGCGTTATTCGAGAAACGAAGTTCTCTGACTAAACTGGGAAACCGGAATAGAGCCGGATTCTTCGATAAATCTTCTATGAAAAGATTCTGAAATAACAGTCTGGTCGTTCTGTTAAGATTGGAGAACGCGTGTGGTCACGCTGCTCCGTTCAATTTTGTACTCGTCAATCCTACTTCCTTATGGTTCTCATGAGATAGTTCATTAAGAATAGCTAGAAAAATGGTCTTCGTTGTTCTTCCAGTCCGGCTATTTTTAGGAGCTTCAATACGCTGTACGGGTGGTATAACGGTATAGCGCGAGCAGAGTGAAGCACTCTGAAAAGGTTGCTTCACGAGCTACATACCGATCACTGAGTAATCGATTTATGCCGGCAGCATCCATCGGAAGCCGGGTAACCGGAAAGAAACTGGCATTGGATTAAGCTGCTACACTTCGACAGACAGAATCTCCCATCGACGGATAGATATCTATAGTATATTCATCTAAAGAGAAAACCAAACCGTGATGCGACGACTACTGACTTCAGCTTTCACCGATCAAATATTTACTGGCAATTGCATACAATAGAATTGTACATAAAAATCCATGTATTGACCAGCTGCCAGGCGACAGAACATTTCGAATGGAGAGTGTACTAGCGATAAGCCAGGATCGTGCCTGACAAAAGGGCCTTTTCTCCTGGCGATTGAAGCATTCAAAGCGTCAGTGGTATTGACGATAGATATTGATCGTCGTTGGTAGGCCGGCTGAGCAGCACAACCCCTATTACTAACAAGCGTATTGCAGCGAACAAGTAGAAATCACTCCCGCGAGCAGAACGCTTTCGATCATCGTTTAATTTTAGACGTTCTTCAAGTGGCTCGCTATCGTGCCGCTTCCCAACAATGTTCACCGTCGCGACGATGAGAACCTGGCGCCGAATAGCTCGCGTCTCTCGTTTCGCACTTCTCCGCACACGGAAGAGCACACAACCGCGGGGCGCATTCGCGCGACACCGCGAGGAATTCGCTGGAGAAGAGTTATCAAAGAAGGAGAGAACGGTGGATATACCCGTGGTGGATTCCGTACCGTGTGACTGTCGTGTAGAGTCGACAGTGGAACCACGGAAAATCGATTGGACCGTGCCCGTTTGAGCACTGCGCGCCTCTCGACCGTACGAACTGCCACGATAAAAGCAGACCACCGTGGCGCGGGACGATCCTTTCGGCTTTCGTGACATACGAAAGGTAAGCGCGGCTGAAAGCCACCGACGAGCGCTGCTTAAAAAAGGGGGACCGTGCGTTTTGATCCAGTTCCCCGTACGTCTCACCACTTAATGTCGAAATGGGTGTCGTAATGCCTCGACGCTCTCAGATGCGGGGAATA
Source organism: Trypoxylon attenuatum (assembly GCA_963989405.1). Classification (NCBI taxonomy): domain Eukaryota; kingdom Metazoa; phylum Arthropoda; class Insecta; order Hymenoptera; family Crabronidae; genus Trypoxylon; species Trypoxylon attenuatum. The sequence goes on from OZ022491.1 coordinate 15,894,148, forward strand.
TCGTAGTGGAATGTGTGAGGATAACGACAATTCTAGCTTTTGCTCGTTGTTTTATTTCCCCCTTTTTTTCTTTGCGTTTTGGTCCCACGCTTAGAGATGAGCTGTATTGTGTGCTACGGTACTTGAATGTTACCAACTCGTCTATCTTGCCCACGGACTTGTGCATGAATTAAAAATTCAGTCCGTGGAAACGTTTGAATTGGTCCCTGGTCGTATTTATGCACTCTACAAAATGAGCTTGCAGAAGAAGAGATTTCCCAAGATCAGCTCACAATCGAATCCCAGTCTGCTACGAGTCAATCTGAATTTCTCAGATAGAGGACAATCTGGTTTGGAAGATTTTGCGAAATGCAAGGAAAATGTCGGCAAATGCTTCGGATCAAGCAAATCTGATCCTGTCCATGGCGAAAGGCGTAAAGGTAGAATGATCGATTGATAGGAGCACATTTGCCACTATTGTAAATTGTACTTCAAGTGCGGCACTCCAAGTTTCCCGTGAAGCTTGAATTTTCCTGCCCCAGGCTATTGCCCGAGTCGCTCGCGTTATATATACACTTATCGACTTCACCGGGCCTAGTTCCGCGCCCGCTATAAAATCCCACATTACGTTTGCCGATCAATGTTTTGAAGCCTTTTCTCGCGGTCCGGCCTCCTGCGCTCGGTTGACCCGATTCCAGGAGACGAATCTGCAAGAGAACGGTGGTCCAAGGCTCGACCGAGCAATCGCCTGTGAATCCAGAGATCCTGATGCGCCGATGAGACGCGAGTAACTAAACTACTATGCAGCAGAGTATACTCTGAATGCCCATATACGAAACACGGGATACCGAGGCACTATTTCCATAGAAATGTTTCTTCACTGTCAAATCACAAGACGCTTCGTCATGTTCCGCAGGCTTCCCGGCGCACGAACCGAACCATATATATTATTACGTGTGGAGGATCCTGCCCGACTGAGAACGTTCCGAGCGTAACGCGACCGCCCTCCGAGAAACTCCGTACGGCTTTGATCGGCTCTACAGTCCCGATGGCGACCACCGCGCTACCAGCGACGCCTCACTCCTCACGAGTACGCTGCTCGTAGTCTCCCCGAGTCTCCCCGAGTCTCCCCACTATCGAAACATCGCGCCTCAACCCACCTCGACGCTATGTGCTGGGCTGGCTGGTGCTGGTTTCGTTACTGCTGGTTACTGCTCTGCCGCCATCCTGTCTGCCTTCGCAGGACGAGCCAGAAACTCGATCTTTTATCGATAAATGCACTACCACCCCGGAAGTACACTCTTGCAACCCTCGTGTCTCTTTCGTCTTGCTCAGGTTGCTAGAGTTCGATGTTAAAACCAAGTACCGCATATGCTGATTGAAATCCGTTCTCGAGCCCTTACACGTTATCTTGTGTACATGAGTTTCTCTTCTGCATCTTCTGCTTTCGGAAGGTTTTTATATTTTCTTGAAATATTGCATATTATAAACATTGCAAAAACCCGTACTTTCTGTCTCCGGAATAGATACAAGGTCTGTCTTTTGTACTTGGCCTGAGACATGGTCTTGTCTCTTGATCCATAATTTGAAACAAGTTGTTGATGTCAAATGTGCAAGAGCAGGACAGCCCTAATGTCGTACGGTTGTATACATATTGTTTGTTACTAAAACGCTCGTCGGTCGGCGTTGGCCAACAGTCATAACTGAGCCCCGTCAAGACGCATTGCAAATACTAATGTCGCTCATGTACCCTTTTGTCAAAACACGTGGTATTTGTTTTCCCTGGTTCAACACGATAGCCACAATCATACTGATCATTAATAATTGTGATTTTTTAGTGTCCGATGAATTTACTGGAAGATATCGTGCACACCATGCGGCACGAGCCCAAAAATTCCGTCCTCCGTCACTCCATAGTTGCAACATGAAATAGCCTTAAAAAAATCAAAAACGTTGCGTATGAATATACAAATATACCTATCTTATTTTTAACCAAACAGGCGTTCCTGAATTATTGTTCGTAAATCCAAAAAACCTCAATTAAAACAGGTGAAGAAAGGGTAATACTCCTTTCAGACAAATACACGTTAATGGGAGTGAACATTTCGTAAATTGATCTAGTACAAAATCATTTATTTTATAAAAATGGACTTTACAAAGGCACGTTAATAAACAAGAATGTGGGAACTATACAAGTAGGATAATGAGGGTAACAGTTGGGAAATGGCTTAATTACACATATTCACTGCGCATAAATATTGAAGGAATTAAATTAATGTCACAGAACCTGTGCACCAAGAGAAGAGGGCAGAAGTTGGTTTTTAGACGCTTCGATTTTCAATGCCATGTAACTTTCTACATTGATACAATGCATTCGTTACCATTTTGGGAAAGAGGAATTTCACTTATACCTCAGTTCAGTGCGTGCAGATGAAATGTTGGAATACCTCAGTTAAACTTTCTAGCTAACAATCAATTTGTCGCTCCCAGCAATGAGCAGTAGATCAGTTTTATTGATGTTCAGGTCTTATAACGATTGATTGCTACGTTTGTCATTGTTTAGCTTTAACCCAATTTTACGATAGGAAATCTTAGTTAATCTCGCCAAATCGAAAACTTGGAAAATGGATGATAATCGATACAATAGAGTATAGATAACAGGATACATTTAATAACTGTACAATAAAACCGGAAATAAACATTACACCCCGCATTTACTTCATACTCGAACTGCGTACACACAGAAAATCGAACGCTAGTACTTATTCTAAGATACAAAAGCGAGATGTACTGACCCAGTAGAGAAATATATTATTTTGCGTGAAGGTGTCAGTCATATTATATAAACCTTGTATTATTGGATCTTACTCACTCAACATATATTTATCTCCTAATACTAGAATGTGAACTGTCATTTCGATTCTGTAGCAAAGGATTTTTATATTTAAAAAAATAAACAGTTCTGTACGATGAAATATAAATATGAAAAAGAAAATGATTTGATGCCAGTAATGCGTCAATGTTCTGTTTGTATGAAGTTCGCTGCTTTACTTAAAATTATAATTTCTTTAATGTGTTTAAAACGAGAACAAGTTTCGTGTAGCACGGAAAGAAACATCCGTCTTACATACGCAATATCATAATTCGAGGGGTCGAGAAAATGTACACTGCATTAGTACACTATGATTGTAGTAGTCAAAGGTGATCTACTCAATCCACGGTGTCTGTTTGAGTTTAGTATAATAAGTATAACTTTTGTAGAGATTTATTTGGCAATTTATATACATTTTCTGGTCCCGTCTGCAAAACAGATTTGTCTTACTTATAATTAATGTTAACATACTATTAGTACTGATTCGTGCCGTAAACCACGATGAAAGTATAAAGACGCGAGTTAACTAGGTTTTCGCAACAAAAAAGAAGCACAGAGAATAAATACATGTATCAATGGAAATATGAAAAAGCCTCAATCGTTGGCTTTACCGTAGGAAAAGCAAAACACTTCAACGCAGTGTATAGATTTTGCATATTATCTTCCATGTTTCTATGTTTTAAATTTGTCCTTCGTTAAGGAGCCCGTTCCACTTGTACACACTTCCACAGAGATGGTAGAATTACGCTACTCGTGGAAAGTGCGCAAAATAATTTATAGAAATCAGTTTGATAAGTATGGTCATTCGTGAAGTTACTGCAATGGGATACCCTGAGTCACTGCGTATAAAGACATAGCGGCAATGTTTTTCGAGACATTCAAACTTTTTTCACTATTATTTGCTAGATTTTCGGTCGATGCTGGTTTAATGTACACATTTCGAATGAGTTTTAAATTGCATGTTTGTGTCGAAAGACAGTTTGCATAGATGACAAGGAAAACCGAGACCAAAATGGTACGATTCGTGCCTTATTTTGCGGCGTACAGGAAGCTTTTTGTAGCAAATCGAACAGCATTTGAAACTAGTGTGCTCTTTTTCGATATGCATACTTCGCTGCTTACTCGTGAGAAATGTTTCGGAACATAAGTAACAAGGAATGCGCGATGAATTTTTCTGACCATGTTCCGACCGTATGTGTTTCTCGATTAACTTGCGGTCGAATATCATATTGCAGTAAAAGCACGGTATATTCAGAGAACTAACATACGGCTCACCTTTTGTAATTGAGCATATGTGATCATTAATTTCAGTGATGTTATCAAACGCTTTTTTACAGTATCCGCATCTTAATAGAAGTGGATGAACATCCAACATGTGATCCTTCAATGCTGACTCCGTTCGATATGTAGTACCACAAATACAATAATGTTTCGTCCTTCGTTTCTCAGGTAGACGTTCTACATCAGTATCTTTGTTTCCTTTATACTGTGTACCGTTTGTACTGTTCAATGATACATTCGTCATGTCCGTTTCGTTGGACTTACTATCCTCGTCATCTGCCAATTCATCTTCAATGTCAACGACAACGTCTTCATCTACAACTTGTAGTTTGAGAATACTGTGATCTTTGCTATACGGTGACGTATCACATACTAATACGCTATTGCACGTGGGCGTTCTACGGCCCTCCGTAGTACAATCAGAGTTAACATCGGATAACTCAAGAGGATCTTTCTGTGACGCCTCATCGCCACTACCCCTTCCTACTATTTCATAGGAATCATTTTTTTTCTTAATGGTTATATGTATCCCGATTCCTGAGTCTCCATCCGAGCTGCTTCGTCCTGTTCGATTTTCCTCGGTTTCGTCTCGGCTCTTACAATTCATTTTGTGTATCAGTAACATAGTTACAGTACGAAAGCTGCGGCCACAGTTACAAATATTTTCCAAATTCTCCTGTTTGTTATCATTTTGAGGTTTGTCATTTGTATCGTTCAAATTGTTAGGTGTTTGTTCTTCCACGTTCATCGTTTTAGTCGTCGTATCGGAAGGTACATCAGACTCTTGTGTCATATCAGATGGTTTTCTACCGTGTTGTTCGCCCGAAACAGAATGGCGTTTTGTCACCTGTCTAAGTGAACATCGGTGGGTACATAATTGTGATTCAGTCGAAAATGCCAAGGAACATTTATTGCAAGTATATTGCGGTTTATCCGATGACACTGAAAGACTTGCGGTTCTTAGCCGTTGAGCTGGATGCGTGACGTTGTCATGAGTACGTCGCCTTCTTTGATCGAAATGATCCGATGTAGACTTTCTTTTTTTCGACGTTGAGCCTTTATCTTCTCGCACGGTCGTTGAAAATGATTTTTCAACTAACGCGTTAGCTAGATTCTCGGCACTTTTTTTATCCCCCTTGTTTGATGCAATAGAATTCTTGTTTAAGTCTGTTTCCAATACTGTCGGTTCAAGTGGTGTGACCAAATTGTTTATCATACTTCCATCATCGACAACAATTTTGTGATAGTATTTCATGTGTTTCGTTATTCTTTGAACAACAGTACCGCACAACATACACTTGTAGCATCCAGTTTTGACAATGGTATTTGGATGTTGTTTTCCATTTTCTCTTACTACATTTTCTATAATCTGTTCGCTATAGGCTTTTCTGGCAGCATTCTGTTCCGATTTATTAGATTGTCCCAATCTTTTTTCTTTAGACTGAACAATAGTATTATTATTTTGCTTCTGATGCGTTTGTTTCGGATGATCTGCTGGTCTTGATTCTTTGTTTAACTCCTGCGAAATATTTCCTTCGTGTACTCTACAATAATGATGTTTCAAACTGGATAATTGTGTATACTGTCGTCCACACACATCGCAGTGATACAACTTTTTCTTTGTTTTCACAAAGAACTTAAAATTTGGTAAGTTTTCATTATCGTTTCCTAGTACCGGTTCATACTGTACGTAAGATAATGAGCTTTGCTTCTGAGGAGATCTATCTCTTTCTAATGCACTAGGTTCTATTGTTTCATTGTTATTGTTATTGTTATAACCAACTGTCTGTGCATTTTTTATTAACTTCAGGGTATTCCAAATTTTGTCGCATCTTTCGAGTACCACTATTGGATCTTTCAATTTGTATGGTGTAACGAATGGTATAAGTGGTTCTTCTTCATTCTGAAAAGTTTGAAGAGACAAATTATGTATAAATAGAATTACTTAGAATTACAATTCTTCTACAATCTAAAGTTAACTTATATCACTAGAAACTAAAATATTTAGATTCAAGAGAAATATTACTTATATAATTATGTCATGCTTATGCTATTTGATGTCATGTTCTTTAAACAAATTGTTACTGCTTGAGAAAAGACTGAAAATTCGATAGGAAATATCTAAGGAATACACGCGAATTTTCCCGCCAATCAAATTTAACCAAAGTAGGATGCACAAAGTATCAGATATCCTAACATTAAGCATTTTCTAGAGTCAATGCACGTATATAGTTTATACAAATAGTATTCCACTTTATTTCAATATGACACGACAAATTTATAACTTATACACGCAAGTTGCTATAACAGCGGACAAACAAGTGGTCGACGTAATCATACTCATACGTTGTTTCCCAATTAGTCCTAAGCATATAACGGTAAGAACTTACATCGTTCAAAAAGTCATCCTTTGCATTGAAACTGTCATACGCAGGTTCTATTTTGGGTATGCATATACCCGGACCGATGATCTTCGCTGACTCTTCTTCCGCTTGCTCCTCGCAGTGCACTTCATTGTTGTAAGAAACTGCACTGGACAACATCTCACCACGGTCCGACGTTAAACACGCTCTAAATTCAAGTTCAGAATTAGTATATACAACATAGCCGGTCCGAATCGCGTCAACATATTATTTCCTTTCGCACCATTCAAACGAACATCCCCTCCTCCTTAAACTGTAATGCTGACTTTGACATCTTTCCTCCGAAAGATCAGGCAAAAGACACCAACAAACTTAGGGGGTCGCGCCTACCGTTGATATACTGATTCTTATATAAACGCGTTAGGTCGATTCGACCTAGACCGGCCCAACTCGGCAATTTTCGGGTCATTTCCAGGGCCGCACATTGAACTGACCCGAAAGGGTGTCTAGCAATGACATCATTGACACAAGCACTACGTGTACATTGCCAAACAAACAAAATCATTACAGGACCAACGACCAAGTTTGTTTTTAGACTTGACAAGGATTGTATTTAATATATCAATACGATGGATCGTTTGTTAAAACTGTCTCAGCGTGAATAATACTCGATCCCAGATTAATGTCGCCTAAAAAATTTTGACTGATCAAGTAATCACTTTCTTGAAATAAGTAATGCCAGATCAAATTACGTTTAGCTTACGTTCTGTTTGTACCAGATACACTAACAACTGATAACTTATGATCCATTTAATATATTTCATTAACCATTATCCAAGAGTACATAAGGAAAAATTGGAGATCCTTGGAATACTTATTTACAAATCATAATAGACAATAAATTAATTAATACTATTCTCTTGCTATAGAAACAGTGGGTGAGGATAGCCAACAAATTAATCCCATGCCAAAATATTCAATAAGTATTAAGGAATTCTATCTGGGTAGCTCAGCTTTTCCTACAGCTCGGATGATTTTCTAGCATTGTTAAAAAAACGTGAACTATTCTACAAGAGAAATCTATGCCGTTACTGTCTTAATTCTAATCTTAAAAACGAACTACAAACCGAAACAGTTATATTAATGGCAAATATTAATCACAAATTCAAGTAAGCCACATGGACGGGCCAAACCAGCCTATGAGGAGGTGTTTTGCAATCCATTCGAATCGTACCGAAATCATTGCATTAGGCGAAAATTTCCCCTTGGATTTTTTATATAATGCCTTGGCACAGTCTCATTAAGCAATATTTCACCGAAAAAGATTCTGATTATGAAAAAAATACCGAAATACGTGGAGGTAGCATCATTGGGTACGCGCTACCTCTGTCAGACCATCCCATAAACGTTAATACGCCTAGTATCGAATTGATAGACTTGGTATTACACAATATCATATTAGATGTTGCATTATGTAAGCATTCAACAAATACTAATATCCAAATTAGAGTGAACATATTAGAAAACAATCATCTCCCAAGAGGGCCCTTAGTTGAATGAGCCGCTACTGCTTAGCGACATAACCAGCCGTAGAAGGCAAAGATGGATGCCTCTACGTTGGTAAATTTGGAAAACTTGAATACATATATAGTTAATATTCAATATTATACAGTTTTAACAAACTTCCTAACAGGGCACAACCCGTATTCGCGAAATGCGTTTCTTAGAAATCTAACTTCGATTCGCAAGCTAACCTTTCACTCCACACTCAAGTAGGAGAAACCTCCCGACGCAGTAATTCGTAGTAACGAGAATAGGTCAGAAATATCGAAAACTAATCGTAATGCTAGCACCAGAACACATAGAACCTCTTTCCAGTTCAAGGGAAGCATTTATGCGTCAAGAAAATAACTGCAAAATGTATACTTTATACGAAATGCTTTCACTTACCTATCACGTTAGATGAACTCACGCCAACCTCCCAAGCACATTCCAGCAGACTGACTAGCATATGTTCTTGGGACGCGTCGAAATCGTTAAACCATCCGCATTATACGAAGTCCTTTTAGGCTTATATTATGCGGATTCCAATAAGAATGACTTGGAGACTTGCTCTCGACCGCAACAGGCTTGCAATCGCTTTTAGATTAGAATCGCGAGGCGAATATATTTCTGTGCGTGCCACCTTGGACGAGTCCACCGTTACATGTGGCTACAGTGAGCTGAGCTCGGCTAGCCCCGAACCGCCTCGGCATCCCATCTGATTGTGAGCGGCCTGCTGCCTGGGAACCTGCTAGGCTAGGAGCCTGCTCAATCGCAGTTGAGCTACGAAGCCTCCAAACATTTTCTGTCGTATTTGTTGCAAGACTTTTGCTTCGTACCTTCTTTAGGCTAAGCAATCGATATTCTTCCAATCAATCCATGTTCGATCCGGAGAAGAACCGGAGGGGGCACATACGCGTATAGGCCTACTAGGTGTAGTGCGGGTTCTTACTACAATAATCCCTTTGATCGAGGGACAACGCAAAGCTGAGCGTCCAGAGCTCTAAAGATCATTACGTGAACTTTGGGTTCGGGGTTTTAAGGTCCACAGGAACAGATCGTAACGTCATACTGCCAATTTATCCACATGGTTTTAATAATAGAGGTACCGAGCGGGAGGTCAAGTCGCTGCTACGTAAATATCTAATTAATCAGAATTGTATCGTTTCTTTTGCAATGTGATGAATTGGGCAAAGTGTGTCTTAGACTATGACCCCGAATAAACACACGGATGATATTAGTAAGAAATACTAAATACGCCTGTTCTATGAACCGTTCGATAGCCTACTACGAGACCTAACATCAGTAAACTACAAACTCCTATTTGTTGATACCGAGAGACTGTTTAAACAACTGTAAAAATGGTTTTAAGCCGCTACGCCGTAGGAAGCAAGTTGCTGTTCGGTAGGCCCGTCACTTTGAGGCTTTTGGTAGGATCAATATAAGCGGGTGGTTTCGGGCACGTTCCTCGAACAGGCACGCCCTAACTTTCAAAGATCGTTAGATCGTGTTATTCACGTTCGATTTTTACCGAATTCAATGTAAACGAAAAATTTGGAACATGGTCATGATTTTGGTCTTTACTATGATGCAATCCAAAACGAAACTCCCCTTCAAGTTGCGCTCGTAAGAATGATGATAGCTAAGAGTAGCTGTCTGGTTTGCAAAATAGAATAATGTACGTTACCTAGAAACCGTTTTAATATTATTGTGACTACCGTGACATTACTTAACTGTAACATTGCGCAACTTTATACTTTCTAAATATATACGTGTGCTCGTCATCCAGCTTTGAGTCCTATTGCACTGATGACCACCAAGGAACGCCACGTACTGTTGGCCATAGGTGATTCGGGTTCCACTTCAAACTGTAGGTCCTAGATCCTAGAGCATATTACCAAAGTAGTTGGTCCCAAAACGTTAAAAAAACCAGTCCTATTGGTAAATGTAGGTCCAACCTGATAAGTCCTATCGCGAAATATAGGTGCAACCTGATAAGACCTATCGCTCTCTAATACTGGCTTTTGACTGCCCATGTACAGACTCTCGATATCTTGTATAGTTAAAACATTGCACAAATGCATGTGTGGATAATTACTATTTATGATCAAACACAACAATATACGTCCCAGTACTTTTCATTTACCTCGTCGAACAACGGACTCGAACGCCGACGTTCTGCATCTGGGCCTCAAATTGCGTCATTGGATTTTAACACTAAACACAACGATTTAAACCAATATACCATAAAAACGAAAAAACTTTCCAGTGATTATTACCAAGCATGCTTATGTCACGGTCCTACCATGATCTAAAGATGTGATCATGCCAAGCTCCAGCTCAATAGAAGTATTATGCAGCTCCAACCCGATTCTAGATAAAATTATGGCACTAACGAGATTGTATACATTTCCGGTAGCGAATGTATAAAAGCAGGTACGAATTTTTCTGCACGCAGAGTCTGCACTTGGAAAGATGCGACTAGCGATCATAGTTGGCCTACTGGTTGTTAGCTGTAGGACTTCCACATCGCTTGGAATTTCTAATAGAGGTGTTATACAACTACAATAATTTAGAACAGATTAACAAAATGTAATAGCAGCTGCTCCATATAATATTAATTTACTGGTATAGTTGTTTCAATTCGTACATAGCTTAATGTGGAGTGGGTACTTTAGCTTCACCTCTGGCTCATCTCAAACCTCAGTAGGTATTACAGGCGTGGGCGCAGTGTATTGTATATTCTTAGCACGGTTTACGAAATTGTTTATACAACATTTGTCTAACTAGTGACAGCTTTATACATCAGTGGTTTGCCATTTAGATCAGGAAAAGATAAAAATGTTAATCCGTCTGACTAAATCCGTATCGATATTTGTTCTGTAATCGCTACAGAGCTTACTCCCCGTCACTTCAACCACCAGGAAAATGGTGAATTCTTTCATCGTATTAGTGATTGGTTTCGTCACGCAAAGGAAAGGATATGGAACAGGATGATCGGAATAGACCCCCCAGACGTGCCTCCTTCCACGCTAGAAGAGTTTGATCTGGAGAAGTATTATTTGACGCATCTAAGACATCAGGAAAAAATTCCTTTAGATATTTGTAAGTAATGAATGCAAGATGCATGGTGTGGGCTTCAGAAAGTTTCAAATTAATAAAAAACTTTGCTGATATAATTATATAAATAGAAAAGGCAATCATCTACTTTGTCTAACGATGATAAAATACTTCGATTTGTTCCATCAGTTGACTATCGCGTGTTCCCATAACACAAATTCTGTATGAGTCATAATGTCGGCTATAAGTTTGATCGATACTTATGGCTAATCAGATAGTTAGTTTTATTACGTGGTTGAATGCTATCATCTTTACATGTAAATAGTCTGTCGAAGCACTTGTAAACTAATTTCTACCAAAATCTCTAAATTGTTCGACTAGAATGTTCTTATTCTGAAAAGTCCCTACGCTCCAACGAGCTAATGCGAGTATTTGTGCTATGCAGCTGAAGTAGCACTTAATCCGGACACGGACTGGGGTTTCCGAATGGGAGACTGGTACATAATACAAAAGGGACAGACTGTGTCAAGTCGGTTTGACTTCGGAATTACTCCAAATCAATGGATTGATCAATCGACTGTTCCACGAGTGGATGAAGTTACTCTCGGAAATATTCAAACTCTTGGTCCTGACTATACAATGACATCTACGGAGATGCCTTCATCCGTATCGCCTGTAAGTTCACCACGACCAGAACCAGACACTACACCGCAAACTGCAATGCCAATTAGCACTCAACCGATGCCCGAATTTGCTCCAACTGAAATCAGTACTACTGAAGAATTGTTGGAGGTAACAGATCCGGCAGAACCTAATGAAACAGATAATGAACTAACGCACGCGGGATCTGTTGAAATATTCATGTAACACTGACGCAACTATTTATACCCCGAAAACGAGTTCGCTCGCGTAAATGATACTAGTAGCGTTGACGCCATGAGCAGCGCTCGTTCAGCTATATACATGTATACTTGGCGCGAGATGTCATCGCGTTTCTTGATCAATTCACCAGAAATTACAGTACTTTTCATATTTGTATAACTACTTTCACAATTATGACAATAAAAGTGAAGCTTGATTAAAATATAATCATGTTTAATTTTCTGCAAGAAATTAATGCCATGCATGAAATACTCCTAAGTTCTATCTACTGGGTGATCCTCTCGCTATGTGACTTGAAAGGGGTGTCACAGATTAAAGCGGCCCCTTTATTATGAAATCGGCCTCGCGTCCAGACGCAAGAGTACTGATGGAGAGGAGTAGTCCCGAATCCTGAATTTGTACTACTGTACCCCGTCGCGATAGTTTAGGCCATGCTCAAGAGTCAAATTACCCTTCGTAAGCCTCAGTCCTGATTCTTGAGTTCTGTCTAGAGAAACAGCTCAACCCTAACCCAGCCCATTCGCGGACGTCACCAACGGCGCCAATTTAAAGTGCTACAGTTTGGCTGTGTGTATCGATGAGTAGTGCACTCGAAATTTTCGTGCGTATTGGTTAGTCTCCAGCGCGCCATTTAATTGTATCAAATTCCATTGATGATGAATTTGAATAATGGTGCAATGCACCGGCGTAACTAAAAAACCTTAATCTATTATTTTAGAGGATATCAATCAATAGCGGCAATCGATCGACACTTACTCCAGAATTCCATGAACAATATTTCATAACCTGGACTCGTTGAACGAGAAAGTAATAATCAATATCTCCATCAGGAAGAATTAAGTTTATTCTATAAAATCGATGACAGTGGGCATTATTACGTAACAAATCAGGGGAATTTTCACGCCAATGACGAATAAACCGTAGTCTTCTTGATGTTTTATGGTTTTACTGCAATAAAAAAATAAATTTGTTAGTATACGGTCAACCGTTAGATAGACAAATTTGAAAACATGCAAAGCAATCAAAAGTCCAATTCAGACTTCATACATATTGGTTCTAAACTTGTAGGTTTGCTTGTTGTGGCTAATACAGTAGCCATGGTAAAAAGTTTAGATTATAAGGTGTTCAGCAATTATTTACTATTAATACATATTATTGGTTTTTCAAATATGGGGCATAAATGCCAAAGAGATTATTTCGTGTTCCAAATGACACGAATGATCTTACAGTTAAACAATCATTCTCTTGAATGTGATCAATCATTCGGGCTGGATCCATAGATTTCAGGGGGCAACAAAATAAAATACACACACAACTAAATACTTGAAAACATGAAACGATCTAAATCAGTACTACTAAAACTAGACACGGAAGGTAAGTAAGTCAATACCAGAAATAATAAGACAACAAAAAATTGTCAAATAAAATGGAGGACATAAAGGTGCTACACTAAAACTAAACAGGTGGTCAATCTCATAAAACAAACTAAAACTTAAAAGTTTGCATGCTGACCATGTATGACCATCATAATTAAATTCTTCTGTAAGACTTGTAGTACAAATGAAGACCATTTGTCTACCTCCTTCCCTAGAATATGAATAAATGCGTATACGACCATTGCATGCACAAGAAATATAATAAAAATTAAGTTAATCCATTGATTTCTAAAACCTATCAATTTCAGGCAATTCATTTATACTTCCGATAAGCTAGACAACATAATTTGTTTTAATATTATTTTCTTAAATTATCTTTATAACACCTGGAATATAAATATTGGAAACAATCGATGCCATATTAAAAGCCCATCACCATATTCAATATAGTAAAATTTTGATACGAGACAAATCCTCTGACTTAGATGACGAAATCCATTGCTCGATTACTTAATTTATTAAGCATTCAGTTATTATAATTGAGGCTTCGAAGAGCCTATTATATATAATAAAGAAAACTATATGTTTCTTACCTTCTTAGATGCAGCTCCTACTTTACTCTTCTTTGTACCTCTGACCTTCTTCATTCTGTTCTTGCGTTCCTTACGTTGTTTTCTGGTTTGTTTCTGTTTTTCGAAGAGGCCATGCCTTGCTAACCTGTACTTTGGTTCGAATTTCTTAGCAAAATCCAATGTGTCATAGATGAGCGCAAAGCCTGTGGATTTGCCGCCACCAAAATTGGTTTGGAATCCAAACACGAATACAACGTCGGGCATGACTTTGTACATTTTTGCTAATTTGTCACGAATTTCGGTCTTGCGCACCGAAGAATGACCTGGATGATAGACATCCACTACCTGTAACGAAAGAGTCATACAGAATAATATCAAGCTTGCAACATGATAAAATGTGCATTCCAATAAAAGTGAACGTAATAATATTTCAAAAATACTTACCATTTGTTTCCGACATAGAAGCCGGTTGCTCATGAACTTCCTGGTCCTGATGGTTACAGTACCTTCCGTCTACAATGAGAACAATAACACACTGTTAGGTTGTGTTGCTTTTCACGATTCGTAACTACATTCAGTAAAACCCGTATATAAATTAAGTATTTCCGCACATGATAAATAACATTCCCGGTTTTCACACCATTCATTTGATAAAGTAAAACACGTTTAGTAGCATTTTATATCGGCATGTATCCATGTTTTTATAACCAAGTTGTTCCATTTCGGTATTCGTTATAATCGATATGAAATCGGTTACAAAGTTTCATATTCATGAGAGACGGTTGCGAGTACATTGTTTATTAAGTTTAGAACAAATTGCACGTGTTTTGTTAAGCGATTACGCGGTTGTTTTTGGATACAAAATACATACCATTTTGCCCGTTTAACGTTGCACTTGGGAAAAGACATTCGCGGAAGCGTGCAGCGCTATCTATGCAGTGCTGGCACAAATGTAAAATCACTAGAATCTTTTAGGAACTGTAAAACATTCTTGATTTCACAAATTTGATATTTGAAACATATTTTATACATCAAATTAGGAAGTTTAATATATTTTGATCTATAATATTTCAATTTTAAGGTGGGATGCCTAAGTCTTGGATTACGCTGAGGGTTAGTTAGGGATTTTAAAAATGTCTATTGGGAACACGATATAGGAATGTGTTCTGACGTCATCTTGTATTCAAGATCTATCAAAACATAACCTGTAGAATTTTCTATATAACTGGAAATTAGTGATTGACAGTAGACAAGACAGTAGACTTAACTTAAAATGGCTCTTAAAAGGAAATTATCGCAAGATGATTTGCGCAAAGCTATGAACGAACATAAGAAGAAAATAGTAGCAGTCAAGAAAATTGAATCACCATTAGCAAGATATCCTTTTACTATGTTTCTAATAAACTCTTTATAGGTTACCATAATAATTTGAAATTAAACTTTAATTTTACGTATCATAGAACATATTTTTATGCTCGATATATTTTGCTATATAACGCATTATCACTATATATTTTTTACAAGAAATTATTTGAACTTTCGAAAAAACAGTATAATTCTTAACACTGCTAAACACATATACAGATGCAGGACAGCTTATGTGCATTTTGTGTAAGACAATCGTGAAGAATGAAACAGTTTGGGTTTTACACCTTAATTCTAAGGTACACAAGGAAAATGTAGCATTGGCAAAGAAAACTAAGTTGGAACCAAATAATATTCCCAAGCCAGCACAAAACGTATTTAAGAGGCCTTTATCTCCTCCTCGAGAACCCTCGGGAACTAAGAAAATAAAGGGCATATTAAAGAATGCTCCAGCAAAACCTGCGCAACTACCTCCGAATGTACCATCCGATTTTTTTGATAACAATTCCAAACAGCCAAATTCTAACGCAACATTAGCACATAATAAGGAAAATGGTAAAGAGCTTGCCAGTGATGGCGAAGCGACAACGAAAACTGCTGAGGAAGAGCATGATAAAGAAAAGGAACTAGAAAAGGAAAGAATAAAGGAAGTCAGTCAAGCGGTTTTGCCAGAAGGATTTTTTGACGATCCTATTATGGATGCCAAGGTAAATTGTGTTTACGAATCCTAAGACAAAATCAGTAATTAAGCAAAATATTTCTCTAACAATTCTACATTTATTAGGTTCGTAATGTTGAATATAAAAATCCGATAGAAGAAGAGTGGGAAAAGTTCCAAAAGGAAATTAAAGAAGAAACCGCTCAGTCTGCTCAAATTATCGCGGATGATCAAGAGGAGGCGACGACTGAACGCCAATTAGATGAAATTGAAGAACAAATACGACATTGGTCAAGGTATAAATAAAGAAAGAAGTAAAAAAAGAAATTACAACATTGAACTACTTTATGCTTAAATTATAATGTTTTAGAGTAATGGATCTCGTAAAGCGTAAGGAAGAGGTACAAGCTACAGATAGAAGACAAGAACACATCGATGAAAACTTGTCTAGTGGCGATGAAGCAGATTTCGACGAGTTTCTCGATTGGAGAGCCAAGACATCGTATAAATAAAATTATCCTGTATTCTTCCTCACATTGTACATATTTGTATCTGGTTTTTATTGCGTGGGGCCTTCAATGTCATCTAACACCAGATTGTATTTTACTAGAATTTAGGATTTTATAAAAAAAATCTAAAACAAAGATCTCTCGATTTATTTATATTCCTCCTTATTGTCTATCCTTCGTACGTTGTGGTGAAAGACGAGTCATACTGCAGAAAATAGAGTGTATTAAGATTTTATTACAATGAATTCAAGAAGTCAGAATATAATAAGATTTCAAATATAATTGCAGATAGTTCATTATTGTTTATAAGCTATAATACGAAAAGTATGATATAAAGAGTACGAGGTAGGCTAAGCTGCTAGCAAAATAGTAAAGGTAATACGATAAATATATCAATGATAAAAGTCTGACAATATCCACTCTTATTACATACCGAACATTACAAAATATTGGAGAAATTGAAAAATGAAAGATGCCTATAAACACATTACCTGCACCAGTTCGTACTGTACTCGCAAACACTTATGTCTATTCCGTTCGTCATCAGTATGTTTCCTATTCAATACTTTTGCGGTACTTAGGTAATGGTATGTGCGAAAGTTATCAATCTGGCAATGCTGAGTGATTACTTGCACACGCTTCGCTATATCATTCGACTAGAAACCCAAGACACTACATAGTGTAGTTTAAATCGTGAACAGAATCTACTTGATCAATGTCGTGATAGCAAAGTTCTCAGATATATATGTATATTATTCTATACATATATAGCCTTAAGTGATTTATAAATGTACGCATTTCCAGATCACAGTAGCTCACGAGTGTCTTTGACGGACAGCGTGAACCGGTTGCTTCTGCTGTAGCTAAAGCAATCAGCTCGTTTTATAGAATAAAAGACTCCGCAAGCGCAACACATCCCATGGGACGAAGTGGTCCTACTCCTCATAAATCTCTACTAAAAATCAACTCTTACACATATTAAATATTCTCTTTACACAAGCAGTGAATAATATTCGTTAAAGTGATTATTATATGAGGGAAAATGATTATTTAAGTCATATTCGGAAATATCGATATAACTAGACTAATGAAAGAACGTATTATCGAATCTAGTAGAATAATGTAACTGTGGTGTCAGAACTAAAAGCTGAAGGAAACAAATTTATATGAATCCTTAACAAGTTCTAAAGTATTGTGTTATGATGCGAGGAGAGTCGTATCGGCTAGAATTACTTTCAGTACGATATCTTCGTGAAGCAGTGTAATCGGTGTAATAACACAATTACATACTTCCACTCGCCAAGCGTTCGCGCTCACAAGCAGGAATATCGTTTAATGTCAGCGCTATATTCTTTCGCTTTGATGCGCACAGTTTCGACGGCAAAGGTGGTGCAAGTAAGTAAGCACTTACTTATATGGTTTTTTTTTTCTCTTTCTTTCTTTCTTCAGGCTAACGAGAGTATAAATCGCAATGTATCATCGATACTTGTCGTATAAAGTTATTTAAGTCCTAAAGCTATCCTATCTTTGTGTGCTTCACTCCCACAGCTCCAAGAAGAGCGCAAATCGTTAAAAGTGATCGACGGAACGTTTGTTGCCGATATTATTAAATTCGTTTATGGGTATAAGAACGCAATTCTCTTGGAACGGCCGGTGATCCAAACACTTCCCCACATTTGGATTACCGTGCCGTTCTGCTGAATGGTACAAACGATGAAATGTACCATCAATTTTTGAGCTGCGCCTGTAAGAATGTCTCTGTCAGTATTTAGAAAGATAAAAGATTTCTGCATTGATCTATATGGTAGCGAGTAACTCGCTCGCAATTAGACTTACAATAGGAAAATCCTTAAGTTAGATTATTCATAATATGGCAATTATGCGCTGCACGTAGAAGTTATTAGGCAAAGCATAAGTACCTGCTACTCTATAACAAAATCATATAGTATTTTCGCTTACCTAAAACATTACTTAATCCATTTGTATCTGTGACTAGGATACTTAAGCAGTGAAGAGCTTGCAAAGGACTTATCTAATCATAAATTAAGTATGCTTTAAGAAAGGTGTGTCCTTTCATATAAAAAAGTCTCATTAGAGTCGACGGTATTATATTAGTATAGTATGATTGCATTTTAGATTCGAAGTGCTAGAATCGCGAAAGTCAAATCACAATCAAACGTGTTTTCAAAGTTTTCGAAAATACGACTCATAGCACAATTTTCTTTTTTTCACCGACCGAAACCATGGATGCGGTCGAAGGAAAACCCTTCTGATTCTTGTACATCGTAATCAAATCATTAGTGTGAAAGGACGTTTACGAACGCTGCTTGAATCAGCTTCAACTCAAACTTGTTCACTTATTGTTAGAATAGGGTCCTAAAGTATGGCACCCTGTTCGGTTTATGCTTTTCAAAGACCCTCGAACTGCGTATCAATGATGAAATTCATAAGCATTTTCTTAAATGGCCCGTTCAGTTCCTAATAATTCTTATCCGATAAGAATCGCCACAAGCATTGTTACAATTATCGTAAAGTTGGTAAGTCAAATTCTTTACCGAATACACATTAACCCTGTTGTCTAATCAAGTCATCCGAGAAACTCGATCCGCAACAGTCAAGAAATAATTCAACATCGCGAAAGCATTTAGCTTAACTATAATATTGTTATAGTTACATTTAAATCTCTCGCATGAAGAGAACGTTCTGCCCGAAAAACGAAACCTTCCCCGAATTTCTTTTGCGGCTCAGATCGATCTCTCCGCTTTAGTTCTGCAAAACCTACAATTCAGAATATCTTCATCTTGCGCAATAAGCGCAGCATTTATTTGTATCTCTATCGATTAATCCTTTATCCTTGAACTCTCTTTTCCGTCGAAAAGTAACATCAAAAGATATCCATTGCGCGGCTGCTTTTTTACGCCTCATATACATCCTTTTATTGTTTTTGCATTAAACACTTACGACCTCGAAGTTTGAAATATATTATTTCGAAAGGTGCTATACAGGTGAAAGCTAATGTGCGCGAAGGTTGATTAAATCAGCGGACTAGATCATTCGTCTTCATCCGTTAGCTAATAGCATTGATAATAATTCTAACAACAACAACAATGATAATAATAGTAACAAGAATAATAATAGTAATAATAATAATAATGATAGTAATAATAATAGTAATAATAATAATGATAATAATGATAATAATTATAATAACAATAGTGAGTAATCTTAACGGTTACGTTATATATTGAGTGTTCATATTATTTATGACTGCGGTGTGAATGTCACTAAGCAGAGTTGTTAACTATACGTTGCATAGAGATCACAGAGTGGACACAGTCGCTAGGCATCTTTAGAGTTACACATCTACGAGAATAGTGGCACAGTAGCAAGACCAGTATTCCCCATATGTATGTGGCTACCTATAGGCATATTATATATCTATTGTATAGTATATTTGTATATATGTATAATATATATGTATATAGTATATATATATATATATATATATATTATTTTATGCGTGTATATTTGTGTGTAGTGTGCGCTCAAATATTTCTCTTATGTGCATATATCTCCACTTCTCATAATCGCAGTTCTATAATATCCAGAATGAAGTATAGTTACTCTCCTCATGTGAATGTCATGTATGCGAGAGTGCAGGCACTAAATTACTGACGAATACAACCGGACTATCATTGTTTACACGCGCCGTCCGAATGGTTACCGCGAGTGACATTTGTGTCTGGTTTACGGATTAATTACAAGCGTTCAGTATCGAAATCTTGTGCGATCGATAAATGGAGTTATGCAAATGCGTGTGATACGGTTTGGTCATTCTACTTAACATGAACCGTCGTGCCAAAGCGATCCTTTGTCAGACATGGCACCTCCTTTTAAAGCGCCATTGATCACTCGTTTTCTCGTCTACCACATTCAAGATCGATTGATTTATCTAAATTACTCGATGGATTGTTCAATTGATTGTTAATCCGCCGCTATTGTTCCTGTCACCGATTAATTTATATAAAGGACCGATCGTCCTTCGAGATCAAGAATATTGTGCTCAATGTCGTTCAATGGCGCCTTCCGGTGGCAAGTAACGTGGAATAGACTTTGAATCTTGATAAGTTTTATGATTATGTATACATATATACGTATATCTGTATACTTTTATGTATATTATATTATCATTATTATATTTGTATGTATTGTATATTATAGTATATAGGTCTACGATTGTACAAGTTATAGTGCTTAATTACATCGCGATGTATGTCATATTGCGAAGCGTTGTTTCCGGAATGTCGATTCAAACACTTTCGTCTGGTCCCTTTCGTGTTGGCTTCTCGAAAACCAATTTCGACGTAAAGGATAAACCTACCAACTGGGTTACCGTTCTTTCATACCGCGGGAAACTTTTTCACCTCTTTTTTTTTTTTTTTTGTTTGGTCTCTTCGCTGTTTTCTTTCGATTTTTCAAGCAATTTTTATTGAATAGTAAATGCGGAATTGGTGTGCCTTAGATTATACTGAGGAACCAACTCAACTTTACATGGCTGTTTTTTTGTTGTCGCTGCTTCTCAAATCTTACTCTTCAAAGAGTAGCTCTAACAACTGCGAATAATGTAAGTATTATGGCCAATTTGTATTATCAGACCAGCTGACCAATTTTCTGAAATTTTCACAACAGAATTCTCTGTTTCTCTTCCATCTTTTCCCGAGTGATTGGATCGAATTGTCCGTGAAATGGCACGCACTCTTCAATAGAAAACGCCAATAAAGCGATCTGATTGCTCAAACAGTTTCGAATTAAGCACAATGGCTACATTCCTCAATGGGTATATCGCGATAGTTCTAGAAGAGATAGAGTTATAAAAGACGATCTCGTTATGTTACAAAGTCACTAGAGCGAAGCGACGACTCTTTTGCGAGATGTGATTATTACGGTGAAATGCATAATATCCTTTGGTCCAAAAAACATTATATGTGATAAAAAATTTTTCAATTTCCAGTCCGGCGTTAAAAATAATTTCTGTATCGACGTTCATCGATTAATGCCTTTTTTCTTTTCTTCGTTTAGTCGGCTCGACTATGAGTCTAATGGAACGTGGAAAAGTATTGGAAAATCAAGTCGTCGCTTCTTTGGACGAAGCGACATGGAATTGCTTTATAGTTTAAAAACGGGGGGGGGGGGGCATTATACTCATCATAATGGCCTTTATAGCTATTATATAATATTGTATAATACGAAAGATTCACGCTGATACCTTTTGGACGTCCGTTCGCTTTCTCTTATGCTTATTTAAGTCATTTCATCGTGAAGCTAATTTCGTAGAAAATATTCGAGAAAAATTATATATTTGTTTTATCTTGCTACGTCGGATTGCGTTCGTGTTACAGTTGCAATGATTTAAATTAAGCGAACGAACACGACGTCATGATACTTCAGCTAAGATTATAGTTAGAATCTTGAGATCACAAAGTGCTACGAGCCTTTGATTTCCACAATGGAGTTTTTTTTTGTAAGCAGGATATTAAAACATAGTTCACAGTAACAATGCATGCTAAAGTAATATCATCTCTGCCGATTTCTTTTATATAATAATATTATTGAGCGAGTAAGAAGAAATATAGTCAAATAAGCTCACTCGTATGCTCGGCATTTTTATTCCGCTTTTTTCTTTTTTCTTTTTTTTCTTCAACTAATCAACTATATCCGAAATGAGGCTGGAATCAACAGAGGGAGTCCATTCGAGTATTCAATATTAATTTATGCTTGTCGATGCCTTTAAGAATCTAAATTTATCAATTGCGCTCCGCTAAAGTATGAACGACTATCGCGTAAGTACACACGATCGTGCTGCTCTTGTAAATATGCCAAAATCGCTCGCAGCACGGTATGTATACCGTGTAACGAAAGAGAGATCCGAGTATGAAAATTTGATTGCGAAATACTAAAAATCACAGTTACCTACACGTCTCAATGGACAATGGTGTTACGTGGAGTAATATATCGTGAGACTCACGGATATACACAATAGAATACGTATGTGATTCAGTATAAAGCGGACGAAGATAACTTTGAACGTCGTATTCGATTTTCGAGTCGGCATAAACGCCTCTCTAAAAGTGAATCTCTTATCGAACTGAAATTAGAAGAATATAGAAGAACTGCAGAATTATCGTAAAAGAGTATCATCAATGTCGATGGGTGATCGAGCGAATCTATAGATACTTAATACGTATTGCCAGGTCCACTTGTGACCCCACCAAAAAACATTGGGAGAAAGTGTTTACTGAAGTTATGGCTTCGGTTCGAAAATCTCTACGGTCACGTTTTCGAGAACAGGTTCGGCTGCGTTATTGGTATCCTTGGGTGGTGACTTGTTGGACTTCATGGATGCTGCTGATGCATTGCCACTGCTACCGCGGCTTCCGCGGCGTGATCCTGTTCGCGAACCTGTCGACACATATTTCATTGCTAAAGCATCGCGTGCTTTGATGCGTCAACTCGAGACCACGACACAAAAAGCTAACATCAATTGATTTGGCTCGAATAGTTGCATCGCTTGAAAGATGCATTTATTCAGTGCACGATAATATTATAATATTCTTCCTCGATAGATTGATTCACTTCGACCAAGTCGAATGGAAACGAGCTGATTCGGTCATTTAACTAATTCAATTTTACGCGGTATACTATAGTACTAGTTCGGAGTGCAACCACTGTTCAAGTTTGAAACAATGACTGCGCCAATAATAATTTTCTGTGGCCACGTCTCGACTCATTTCGTTTCCACTTCAATTATTTGTACGAATTTCTATGCACGTAGTGGCTCCATTGAAAAGCAGGTAGCAACAAATGATTCAATGTTCGTCGAAAACTTATGATAATAATAATCAATTTGACACTTGTCCGATAGGAATTGCTACGCACTCCTCGGAGCCACATAATAGAATTGAAAATTTTCTACACAGCGACAGTACCAAATGTGAGTTGATACGTGTTTTCAGAAGAGAAGTCATTATTACTTCGCTGCTTTCGAGTTGCAGCTCTCATTCTGATAAGAAGTGCACTTTACGTAAATTTATGTCGCTGCTGTAACTGCATGCGCATGCCAGTTCCGAAAAGTGCTTGAAAGCTTATGACTTCAACATATCAGAAAACTTCGTGAAACCCATAAATTTCGCGACAGCTTCATTAATAAAGACTCAAGAATTTCGAGATATTACGTAAGGTATGCTTACCAACATATTTATATTGTGAAACGGTAACCACAATGTAATATAACACTCAAGAAGAATGGTATTAGTGAAACAATAATATTAAACGAAATCTTATTGAATTCTATTTTATAAGAAATTCAATTATTCGTGAATTTGATGCAATAATATTTTATTAGTGAAACTGTTCGCCAGACCTTGTATATCTTACCGTTTACCAAGCTCACTTAAAAAGAAGCATGTATCTATCTAAACCTTTTGGTTTGGTACAACTAGAAAACTTGTTTATCTTTAACTCAAACTACTCTAACTAATGTAAGAAGATATAATGAAATGGTAAAAGTACATTGACTACTATTAATTCAAGTGTTAATCGAAATATTTCACGATTAATCTTTCAAGCAGATATAAACGAGGCCTTTTACCATTTCGTTCGTTCTTATCCGTGTATATGTATATCTTTGGTGAAACGTTCTTACTATTTTTCATTGCTTTCCTCCAAGTCAAACGTGACTGAACGTAAGCAACGACTCTTTTACTGTAGCAAGCAACTATTAGAAGGAGATGTTGTAAAATGCCAGTGTGAAGCGAGACACTGATTCTAGTATAATGGAACTCACAGACTTCTAGCTGGAAATTCTGACGTATCCCAAAGAGGGTAAGTACCAAAAAGGATATTTACAAATACGGATACAAAACATACACTAACGGTAAGATACACCTCAATAATTATTCGTAAAATTGCGAAACTTACCCTCTTCGAAGGACGCGTCAATTCGAAAAGTTTTTTTTACAATAGAGCACCTCATAGGTCCACAGTACATGATAATCAAGAACAACGGTCACAGACGGGATCATTAAAGAGACTACTGCTATAGATGATCGACTGCAAAGAGAGTCAAGTCCATTAAAAGAGGAGCACATTTGTCAGCAACATTGATGCATCGTTCTAGCAATTTACCACGGGTCAGTGAATTGGAAAAAGCATTTTAACGTAGCAAAGCACTGAAACGCTTATCATATGAAATCGCGAAACTCTTCATCGACTATTCATTCTCAACAGAAATCACTTATGAAAATTATCTACCAGTAGCTACATGACAATAATCACAAGAATAAATTATTTTTATATTGAAGCTAATTAGGATCGGGGATTATACAAAAACACTTGATTAGCATTTTTTTGGAAGAATAATACTCAGCAAAAATCTAGCATAAATGTTTCGTGGCAATTGTTCAAAAAAATGCAGTGTGATTTAGTTGCATTTTCTTTACTTTGAATATATACTATACAATATGCTGTATATGACGCCATTGCAGAACGATGCATCGGAACACATCAGTCCAGATGTAAAGTTGGAAGGAGATGTGATACCACCGGCACCCATTTACCCTCTTGGCAGGCATAGTGCATGCGAGGATCGCGGTAGGAATTCACAGTTAAGGATTACAATAGGAGGTCTACGTAAAAATAGGATCGCGGGAGTAGGTGAATTGTCGCCCACTATAGTGTAAGTATTCGTCTCTGAGTTGTACATGCCCGTATCAAGTACCCCGCAGAAATCGTTTAAGCGTTTGCAAATATCTGTAGCGTTTCATCCATAATCGTAAAAAGTGATGGACACTTTTCTCTTATGGATGCATATCGATCCTTTACTTTGCACACCGTAAATTGCTTCTGCCAATGTTTTGCTTTTTCCTAACTCTACTGCGAAATGCCGATTTCACTGATATTTTTCCTAGAGTCGTGAAAATTAAATAAAACTTTTTCCTAGGATAGTTAAATTCTGATTAGTACTTCTTTGGTACAAATAAGTACTCTGCGTCTTCGAAAATCTGATTAATGGCATAATGACGCATAGCACAAATAGTATATTGTACAATTAACATTGAATTATTTACGAACAAAAGAATAACGATCCTCGTCAAACATTTTCTGCAGCTGTATTCCTCCACTGTCTAGTCAAAACATGAAATAAAAAGTTGATTAAAATTCAGAATATACATATGTATATAACTTAATTCCATAAAATCTATTCTGTAAAGAATTCAATTTCTCGTTATTCTTAGACTCTATATGCTACTGTGAGACGCTACAGCCTATTGCATCAACTACAATCCTACCTCAGAGAAACTGAATCCTTTATGCACAAACTGAATCTATTTACACTACTTTGAAACCAGAACGTACTGCCTATCTTCATTATTAATCTTGAACTTCAGCGAAGATCTAAGTACTGATCGGACAGATTCGTCTTTATACAGAACGTTTCATCCAGGTCAAAGTAGTCTGAATAACTTGAAAAATAATATCAGAACACAAAAGGAGAGAGAGACAGAGAGAGAAAAAAAGAACAAAAAAAAACAAGGAAATAAATCAATTTGACCCGGTTGATAATGAGAAAACGTTGTGTCAATAGAGGCTTTTATCCGATCAGTGTGCGTCCAGGCTCACTAGGAGAACTAAGCTTTCAATCAGTGATTGCGTGCAGCGGGAGCTATTGTTTTAATCAGGCCAATTGCCGGTAAAGGATTTCCACAGGGCACTCGATACAGCAGGGCGGACGCAGTAGAGTCACTTGCTTCGTTTAAACAGGGCACTGGATAACAAGTTGCTTGCTTAGTAAGTGAATGAATAAAAACCCGTACGGCTCACTCTGTGCTGTGAATGCTGAGAGTGTTTCGCACCTTGCGAGGCGTTCGGCGAGTGGGCGCGCAACGAGGCCATCGAGGGTTGCCTCGAGGGAACCCGCACACTCGCCCTAGAACCACGTCTTTCCTGTGCGTGTAGAAGCTTATTCTCCCTCAGCAAGGATACGTTCATCAGGCGAGCATTCGGCGTATTGAAAATCGTCCGATTCTCCCGCCAGCGTGCCCTGGAAAATGTTCCTTTGTCAGCTAATCAATTTATTTCCCAATTATTTATTTGTCTTTTCGTTACTTTTCGTTACTTTTCGTTACTTTTCGTTACTTTCCCCAATATTCCTTGATTGGTGATTCTTCCCGTATGTAATATGAATCTTTCGAAAATTGTAAAACTAATTTTGGATATAAAAATAACGTTGAGCAAATGCCAGAGGTTCACAAGATTGTGTAAACTTTTTGCTGACACAGCTCGTTGTATAGTAGCTTGTTCTTTACCACCAATCAATGTGTATGTAGTGCGATGAGTGATGTACCTAACGTATATGTTTGAATATTTGCTGTTCCATTTTATCGTTGGGTCAAAAGATACCAACATTAATTCTCGTTTGTCGAAATACAATATTCTATGACGCAGTTACCATGGATCGTAAACCAACCTCACGTTTGCGTGCAACGTTTTAACTCTACCTTTCTCCGTATAATAAATATTTCAAGCTGATTTGTATTTATGAAACTGCGATTTTGCGTGTAGGTTTAGAGCTAACGTGTGGATTAGATAAAATCTTCCGAGTTATTTTATCGGGAGGTATTACGGATAAACGATAAAAGTTCTGTCAGTGTCTCGAAGTTGAACGTGACTCTTACTGCGGAGGAACTCTGCAGATCGTGCAGTGGATACGTGCCTTGGTATCGAAATCGAATTCCGGGATGCTTTACTATAGGTTTATGCAGTAACAAATCCCACGAAGCACTAACAGTAGTCTTGTACGTATAATAAACTCCGTAAATACATATCGATGCATATATGTGTGTCCAATCAAATATTAAGCCCGTTTGTGCATATAATAATCGAATCATTTTACTGGCACAATACAGTCAAACCTGACTAATTTGTTTGTAGGTATCTCAATAGAAATAATTTATATACTACTAGCTACAATGACAAATTACAAAGCTTTTCTGACGTTTAGTGTAAAGACACGGAATTCAGACCCATAGTCGTCAACCGTAAGAGATCAATTTGTAAGCCTCCAAATCTGATACGTCAGTTACAGTTTGAGGAAGGATACGATACAATCAGCTATATTTTTTCACCTCGGTGTTAGTAACCGTCTACTTTACTCTCTACACTTGTTTCACTGTACTGTCCAAGGAATTGAGTCATCACGTATGGTTACCGCGTGTTCATATTGTTATTAATCTTCCCGTCTATGCATCGGTCTTTTATCTCGTTATTTCAGCATGAATTATGGACAGGTGACAATGATACCGTACTGCACGAATTTTCTTCAGTTTCTTATGTTTTCCACTCAGGGTGGTAATGTACTCATGAAATTAGGCCACGTTTAGGATCGCGAACTTACTTGCTGAAAAGTCTGAGAACGACGCAGATGATGATAAACATGAGGGCCATGCCAACAAGTACACCGATCATAGCCGGGTCGATATATCGGATGGGTGGTGTCTCCTTCTGCTCGGCTGAAAAGAAAATTTATTCGTATTCTAAGGACTTCTTCCAGTGGCCGTTGATGTCAGTATCGTGAAAGAGATAGCAGATAGGAAGGACGAGGAATAGCTCGCAGATTAATGAATTCCGTGAAACCGTCTCGTGGAATCTTATTTATCTCGGGTCATCCGATTCTTGATGAAGTTCGCTCCGTCCCTTGCTTTCCGGTCGGACGTCGAGGAATTTCATTAAAAAGCGAGAAGACCTTATCGGTACCTGAAAACACGCGCAACTATTTTTGAGAGTGTTCTTACCAACGCATACTATCGATCCGTCCGATTGTGTCACCGGGACCTTTTCGAAGATGCAGATGCAACGGCCATCCCTGCACTCCGTCTGGCTCACTTTCGCCTCGCATTGCTCGTGGAAGAAGCATGTCTCGTTCACATTTGCAGCTATAACATTGTTCCATTTTATACACCTAGAGATGTGCGATAATCAATCACCAGCGAACTTGTTAATTTCAAAAGGTAATTTTCATCGACGATTTAATGAAAAATTCAATCTCATATACGAAGTTTAAACAACAATATTCTGCCCTATCTAAACTGTCTTTCCCGCAGTAGCTATAAAAAACTACTTCTAGAGTAAGTAAGTAGATAGACCTGACATAAAGTAAGTATACTTGCGACGTATATTCCTCCTCGAAGCGTGATACCCAAGTGTTTTACAAGAAAACTAGGACCGTTTTCACAAGAAACATTACCAGCTATAATGCAAGTGTATCAGTTTTCGGTGAAAAATATTTTCAAAACCGAACCGAGGAGTCTTGTGGGCACAATTTATCGAGGCCGCGAACATCCCCGGTATCTCTTTTCTTCTTGAATCTCTCTATACCGGTAGCAAACAAAAGGCTCCTATTGTCCCTTGGTATTCTCGATATGTCGTTCAATTATCGCACGATGGCTCTATTACAATCTCTCCCTTGTTCGTAATAGGGATGTCCGATCGAGAGATTTTTCGACGGCGACACCCTCGAACTATTGAGCTTCGCGACCGCAATTAAGAAAGCGCGGCCAAGAACACGCTCGCTTTGTTTCCTGCCAACACTGTGAGCCTACGCTACTTTCCGCTTTCCAGGCTGTTCCACACGTTTTCCTTACTTTGGCCGGGCTTAATCAACTATGTGCCATATAGTTACAGCGCGATCTATGTACCTTACAAACACAGCCGACGTACCTGGTCCATGAGTATACTTGTTCTAATTTTACCACATGTTGGCATATATTAGTGCATTACCTGAATTGCTTCTAGCTACCCAGCGTGAGATTGATTAATAGAGAAGCGCGGCCCCGTCTATCTTATGTAACTGTATCAATAAGATTACATCAACTGCAATGAATTTCAATGTTATATGGAACTGGATTCGTTTGTTCCAAGTATAATTTTCTCGCTCGAATCAAGATAATTGTGTCCTTCGAGAATTTTCTTTTCGATTAATTAACGACCCTAATGATTTAATACAAACGAATATTATTTTCGTATGATCGGCACAGCTACGGAGACCGTCGAATGATAGTGCATTGCACACACTCGACCTAGTTCAATAAATCGATTATAAGGTTGGATGAAATCAAAAAACAAGAGAATAGTAAACCCTATCAAAAGTGGAAAGCAATATAGGGAAGTCTATTCTACACGCGATCCTGATATTTCTCAATCAAATTTCTAATGTAGACGTAAACCTTAGTTTTATAAAGCTGGAAGAATCATATCAATAGTAAGTGAATGTAGTTTTCGAAACTTTGCAATAAACTACTGTTATTCTGTCTAGATACTTCTTTGTCTTTGTAGTATTGATCCTTGCGTACCTTAACGTGGCAAAGTTAAATTTTGCATTAGTTCGAATCAACTGAAGCTTCTTATTAGAAGTACCGAATACGTGCAGTAAAGGTACTGGAAAAAACATAGTGTGTATATGTATATCCAAACGTTCGTTCCTCCTTTGACATTTTTTTGCGTTTTTATTTCCCGTTCTACGGGTTCTTGACCTAAGCTTTCAAAAGGCGACCTCTCATTGAAAAACTTGATGTATAAAGAGCTGAAGAAGAACGCATTCAAGTGCTATTCTTACGAGTCATTTCAACTAGGACTCTAGTTATACTATTCTAGATTCCAATTTAGCCTGACATGCATTTTTGTTTTCTCTTTTCTTTTTTTATTGGGAAAGAATCCGTGCTAGCATGTTTACGGCTATTAAAAGTTATCTAGGTTTCAAGGGGATCCTTGGATCAACTAATTTTAAAGTCTGTAGAGCAGTAATTGGGTCACTAAATAGCGATACAAACTATCCTTCTCAATTTACACATTCGCTTGCTCCAATCTAAAATGTGCAAAATTTTCTACTGAACTTACGCTGTCCACACTTGTCAATATGGTTGGTAGCAAGGAATTCCTCTCTACAAGCACATTTTCCCTTTTTCGGCTCGCAGTACGATCCAGCAAAGCCACACTCACGATCTTCAACGCAATTGTCGCCAAACTTCAGCGTACCTCGTCCAGAGAGATCTGGAATCAAAGATATCAATTAAAGTACAAAATAATAGCTCGCATAAAGTAGCATCAATAAACTTTGCTATATTCATTGACAAACAATTTACGTAATGACCTAGTTTGTTTTCAGTACCGAAAGTAATTGTTTCTTGGGTCCTAAATTTCTGGAAAATTGCCACGTGATAAACAAGTAATTGATAGCAAAGAAACAAAGTAGAGGACAGGAAATTTACAACCTTATAGATGCGAATCTAGCATCATCGAATGATCAATATATTTCGTTTCCGACCCGCTGTTACCATGTAGATATAAAAAAAACGCATCCTGCAGAAACCAGACATCGTGTCTTGATCTCAGCTTCATCAATCACAGTCACGCTACTTCTTTATCTCTAATTGCAGGAGATTTCGTAATTATCATTACGGTGAAAATGAAGAAGATAACCGGATATGTTCGTACGCAAGCAAATTACATCCAGGACCGGAAAGATATTCACGCAACGAAACAGAGAGTCATGTCATTCGCGAAGAGGGTAATTACATACTACTAAACCCTCGCCCTATTGTACTTTGTGGCCTCCAAACAAACAGCCACCACATTCGTCAGTCTCTAATTAAATGCGAAGGCTCGGTTCGCGGCCAAAGAAGAAAGTAGAATTCCCAGATGTGAGCAGCGTGAGCCAACGACATAGTTTTCCTAATGGGTTAAATGTTAAATAATTCCTGTAAGCGGACAGCATTCAGTACGTAAAAACTAGCCAGTTATCAGTTGGAGCGATTCGTGCGCGAGGTTACATTGCAGAGTCGTGGTGCGTGGCCATAAAGAAGGGGGGGGGGGGGGGTGGCCGTCATGACACTAGTGTGTACACGTACTGAAACGCGTACATAAAAGGGGTGGTCGCGATTGTAATGATCACGAACCAAGAGCATGAGTAAGCTGCGTGCAAGCTAGACTTTCTCGATGTCGTCGCGACGCCAGGATGGCGGAGCCGACTGCCGCCACTTCGACCGTAAATGCCGCGTCGCGCCGCGGTGAGCTAAGCCGTTCCTATGTACTGCCCGCTTTTTCTGCCATTCGAGAGTTCAATTTGCCGTGTACTCTTCTCGCCATTTTACCTCAAAGACTCTGATACCTAAGGCACGAATGTAACTACCTGCATCATTAGCCAAAAACGTAGTAGCATCGATAATGACATGCTCGATCTTTCCTCTGCACAGAAGTCTACATGTATCAGTTTAAATCGATCATTCTAACGCATCACTCTTGAACCTTCGGGACCAAGTTTTTTAAAGTACAATAAAAATTCTATGGGTAATGGCTTGTCGTTGATATTCGACAGTAGTAAAATCTGTAATTCAGGAGAAATGACTACGTGGAAGTATATGTACTACGATTTGTCCTATAAAACTTTGAAAGGGGAATAAACGGAAAAAGGATGTCGCAAAATTCCTCGGAGAAGACTAGAAATAAGGGTGCAGAAATATATGTATATCCATATATCAACGCGTCATCATAAATCGAAATTGAAATGAGCAACACGTAAATATCAACAGTTTCCGAGTACTGGGTTGGGGGCTGGAATCCGGTTTTGCAGGCTATTAGAGGTGTCCCTCGGGCGCCGGTGTGTCCATGCACCAATAGCCGAGGCAGTATGGCTACAGCTTTTTTTTTTTCCACCCAGTTTCACTCGGTGGTGACCTTATTGCGCCATCGGCGCGAACGTGGCCTGCATCTATCACAGGTATTAATAAAGAAAAAAAAGTGGCATGTCCAATTTTTCGAAAATATTCTTTTCCTCACGGACTCATAACGCGAAGAATAATACAAACAACATATATACAATATATGTATGTTTCGATCCAATTGCAAAGCTTCAAGATACTGCATCTAAAACCATCAAGTATTTTCCTAAGAGTACATTTTACTAAATTAATTTCACAAACCCTGCTAAATTAATTCGATAAACAGTACTGAGAAAATGTTCTATGCAAAAAGCTTCGTTAATCACAGTAATTATTGTACTCTATTCCGAGAACGTTACATCAAATTGAGTAGCACGCATGGAAGTTTTAAACTTCAAAGAGTTTCAACTCGCGCGCAATTGCATGGTTAGTTAACGATCTGTCCCCTTTGCTCCGACCTGGAAAAATCGTGCTACATGATCGGTGGTAAAGCAACACGGACTTAGTCAGTACGTGCAAAAATGGCGACTACCCCCGGTCAATTCATGTGTCAGAACTAGGTCATATTGTTGCGAAGAACTGCCAACGTTCACACGTGCGAAATGTCTCACGCCCGTTGCAGTCAAAAGTTTGCATCCCTCCCTTGCTCTTCCCTAGCGGTTGCGTCTTTCGAATCCACCCTCTCGAGTATATGTACATCGTAATCGAGCGACACGTCATACGTCACACCACGTACCGCAGTATCACGTACTCCCAGTATATTTCAATACTCGTAATTTGCGAATTATTGCTTCGTGGAAGATTCAACGCGAAAACCGGGTCGCGCTCGGTAACTCTGCCAGAGACATTCTTCATGCCTTTCCAATATCTCGATAATCGACTGATATAAATTCGCCTGGAAAATATTGACAGATTATGAGGATGGTATAACCAGAATGGGAAAACCTACAGTGGAGTCTATTGCAGTAATTGAGTAACGTGTGTAATGATTCGACGTAAAGTAGAATGTATCCATAATGAGAGCTGAATGAATCTGTTCATGCGTGGAATGAATCTCTCCTTCCGAAACTACTATAACGAGGTCAGGTATCTACTTCACTCACAAAGTAAGATGAAAAGTTCAACCCAGTGAACCAAGTTCTCCTCGGCATGGCAAATAATACAATACCCAATAATATTGGGACGATTAGCCTGTCGTTGGACGATCGCTTGCCAATGAAAAACTCGAAGATACCCAAATACATACATGTACATATTTATTTAATGCATCTTTTGCTAGCATCTCGCGATGAGTAGTCCTCTACATAAACTCCACTTCGACTGCAATATACACCTACAACTTGAATATATTAACCAGTTGAAACATCCTGCCTCTTCCTTTCTCTCTCTCTCTCTCTCTCTCTCTCTCTCTTTTCCTTCTCTTCTCAAAAGGTTACGAACCCAAGGGTTCCATTCCGCTCTCCATCTTCGCCAATAAATGTTTTAATTCCTCGAATCTTTTTGACCTTTTGAATGTGCGCATCAATTTCCATGATGACGCAGTGGAATAGAAAAGAATGTCGCGGTTAAAAGTAACCCGGGGAACATACTTTTCATGCAAAATGGTCAGCAATTGTTCCTTGAGTATAATTCAGGACGATCGTCGCCGTTTTATAAGGCAGAAACGGTGCTTCCTTTCTGAAAAGGAGGTTTCACATTCACGTACATATGTACCTACATACCGAAAATCGTGCAAACTACTGACTTTTACATTTCGGATGTTCTCCGTAGCGTCCTCGTTTTTAATAGATACTACACCAGTTTTTGATACGCGCAAATACTACGGGGAAAATTACTCGCTCCAAACTTCCAACTCCAAACCTATTATTACTCAGCTTCCTAGTATTATTAACATCGTATTGATTTTTTGAATCGCATATTATATACTTTAAATAAATAGAAATACTAAATAATGCTAGAATCTTGAAATATCACGAATACTAGAAAATGTACATTTTTTATCTTAGAAGCTCCTATGATTAATATTTCAAATACTGTTTTACTATTCATTTTCTACACAGATACTTTTTGCGTTTGTCGATATTGTATTGCGATCTATTAATATTCTACGAGACGAAAAATTGGATTCGAACGCACTCATGAAATCTCTCACGTATGATATACCTTATACATACTATATTTTCTGCAATGTATATCCCAATGAATTGATATTGCATTTTGTATGTCTTAAAATAAGCAATTATGATTCACGTTGATTTCAATTCATTGAGCATAAGTACAACTTTACTAGGTTTCAATTCCCTTTTCAAGATTCCGATCGAAATCTGTCATATGCAGTACATTTCATTGGTTGCTCTAAGTAAGTTTAAATACCGCAGAAATTAGTCAGAAAACCGCAACGCTAATTGTTAGACGGAACTTGAACGAGCATTGATTTATTAATCGGTCGCAACGACGACGTTCATTGCATAGCACCATTATTCCGCAGTCGCCCGAGGATAAAAATATTACATCTGATGACGGCAGTTTGTCGAAAGATCGATTTCCTCGACGGTTTATCCGAATCAACGTAAAACTGGTGCAACTAGCAGTCTGGCCACGCACGTCAAACCCATATAATAACAGTAATGACAAAAAGTGCTGGTGGCACTTATGTGTACATGTATAACACATTGCATGCTGCCTGAAGGTATCAGCCTGCCAAACACGCAACCACTTCGTTTTCCAGAACCAATCCCTTAACATGACTATGAATTAAATATTCTATTTGGAAAAAAATGCACTCATTACGAATTCTCTTTGCCACCATGTTACGTCTCTACGTTGAAGTACTAATTTCAATTTAAAATCATTCCGCAAGAAGGATATCATTGCTCGTTTCAACATCTATGTAACTTTGATGCTGCGATGTATTTTGGTCAAGTCTGCTTGTCTCAACGTTGATTATGCAGAGACTACCATCGATTCATTTTAATCAATATGGGGCCGCTTTGTAAGTGATTCAACATAAAAAAAAATGTCAGCTTGTGGATTATTTGCATCGATGGTTTGTAAACTAATGGAACATTCGTTGCTACGGTGGTGTGAACACCAAACTCATACGGAACCAGCTTTCCAGAAAATGAAAATCCTGCAGAGATAAATCCTCTTGGATATTCTGAGCTCTTATGCGGCAACTTTTAAATCCGCAACGCGCGTGTGAAACCCAAGGCACCTTCTCCATTAGGAGTCTTGTACGCTCGACGTAACAGAGGCTGGATCACAATAGCCGCGAGTACATGTGGTGCCAGATTTTTGGTATTATACTGCACGAAGCCCTCAATATCTTTTATATCTTTTATATAGGTTGCTGCAACCAAGGGATATGTGTGCCACTCAAAATTTCTTCTTTCCACGGATTCCGTGTATGAAAAATCTATGGTAAGCTACCCTTTTTGAAATAAGCAGAAACATGAAATTTCTCTATTGCACCAATTTGACAGCGAAAATTGTACTCTTTCATGCAAAACTAATTCATCGACTATTATGCTATCAAGTAACTAAAAGCACTTCTCATACAGTGAATGAGAATTTTCTGTACTCATTTCAACCATTTTAGATGTAACATAGATTGGAACAAGGACAATGCAAAACAATAGAGAAACAATATCTCCTGGGATTGCATACTATTGTCTGCAACACGATATTGGTAAAAAAATGCCATTTCAAATAGCGTTTTACTCAATGTACAGTTTGAACTAATGGCATTATCCGCTGCTTAATCGACATGCAATAAAACTGAACAACAGTTTCGCGAAGCTTACTAACAGCCTTCTTTATTGCGCGCACTGTCTACTCTAGCAAAAGTCGTCTCTGCAAGGCCAGATTTAACTTTTCATGAATCAATTTTCTTAAAGTATAACGTGTCTATTATTCATCCAACAACACTTGAGACGAAAGGAAGCTAGAATTTTTCCTGTTCACTTTAAAAGCGACTCGCGTCTTGTTCGAATTTCATAACAACTTTTCGCTTGTTGCAACAATCAACCTTGCAATGAAAATTAAACAGCACACGAATTCACTGTTGACTCTATCTAAGGTTGCTCTACTTTAATAAGCACTTGTGACCTCCCCAAAACTTGTTTGTCTGTTATCCTGACAAATTTTAAACTGGTTCAAGTCTAAAGGAAGATATAACAATGCCCACCACGCAATATATGACTTTGAGACGAAGTTAGGTATACGTGAATCCGCAGTGCAGACTGCGGTAACTTTACCTCCGATGTGCTACCGGCGCCGGTCGTTAACCCATGCTCCCCTGCAATCTCTTACTACTTTTGCCAACCGAAATCTAATATTTACCGGCTACTACGTCAAAGGAATATTCTTCTTCTTCTTCATTTGAAAGAAAATAAAATAAAATATAACGTAAGTTTCAAGGAAAAAGTAACTGAATGCTACTGCGACTAGTTGTTGAAATTGATCCAGGATATTCTAACAGAAATTTATAACTCTAAAATAGTTCATTTAAGAATCACGAATGAATATATATTCAAGAATGATAATAAGAAAATAATAATTATAATGTAAGTTTGTTATAGAATCTTGTTATATAAGTTACTTGCAAATATCGATATATTTGAATCTATATGTAATAAACTGATCCTCGTCACGTCACGTGAAAAATTGCTTACGTAATTGCTCGTTACTTTAACGGATAATCTATTTTTGCATGTTTCACATGCATCTACTATCTATAACGTTGACATATATTACTCCTGCTTTTGCTATGCAAAATTTCAAAAGACTTCGTAAGTATTACGTTACACAGAATCGGTTCAAACTACGAGTTTGTTTCCTATCTTAATATTTCAGAATTGTCAAAAATGAATCACTATCCTCTTAACGTCTAGAATACCATACACATTCACTTTCTTCCTTTCCGTTCAAAGATGAATGACTACAGAGAAGATTTTTACTTTGAAAATATCATCTAAGTGCAAGATGCCGAGAACAATAAAAACATTGAGCACAGCGGTTGACCTGTCTTCATGTTCTGAATGGTTCACATATGTAAAAAACTATATGGTATATATATATATTACAACCCTTCCTTTCACGGCTGCCAAATGTCTGCCGTAAGTTCCACACATGCAGCTATGAGAGCCGAATGTCAAGTAAATAAATATGCCAATATACGGCGGATACCAGGAAGTAATGCTTAATCGTTCGCAATACCGATAAATTTCGAACAAGGAAAGGATATACAGTAATACAAGTGATATAGCTTGTTATACATACTCAAACTATAGTGCGACACTAAATTTTTGGCATCACTACTATTTACCCTACACTCAATAGGATACTCTTACAAAACTGAGTGTTACAGATCATAGTATAAGATAAATGCTCTCAGTAGCTTGTATCTTATACCTATCGTTCTCTTACTCCGAAAACAAGCCGGGCCTGCCAGAAAAACGTATTGGAAGTGAACATCGTTAAATCAAATCAGCGCTAACACTTGGAACAAGTCCATAACCGTTTACCTGAATTTGCCCTTCATTTATATAATCTTTTTTTCCGCAAGCAATGTCTGAATGTGCACGAGTATTGCTAAAGTGGTATACGTCCCATTAAACCGAATAAAATTGAATAGTCCGTGAAATCCTGAACAAATTAAAACTTTTTTGTATGATTATCGCGTATACGATTTTTCTACGGGTAACGTAATTCAGTGACAGTACCACTGTTCAAACCGAAATGCGTAAATCTGACTATACACTCAAATTATGGAACACCATAATCTGTGTAATTACTTTGATAACTATGACCTACAAAATCGATACACGTGCTAACTTACACTTTGAAATCTAATTGGAATTTAAATAGCTGCAGCGTAACGTAATTGAGTCGCGTCTAGAGTCTCCTTGAGAGCAAGTTCTCAAGAGGAAACGAATCGCCTTTCCCTTTACATCCTAGAATGTAAAGAGCTCAAAGAATTCACTATTCTTTCGTCGCAAAGAGAGCTGTGGGCACAAATGAGATGGGAACTTTACTGTATCTTAGAATATATGATCAAGGATGAAGTTTTCAAATAATTAATAACCAAAGGGTAGCGACGAGGATAATTGATTCGAGGTCGGGAAATTATCGTGTTCACAGTTTGGAAAATTGCATATCAGTACGATGCATGCTAGGCTAACAAGGACAAACATTCATTGACGAAGAAGTAACAGGGATGAGCCTTAGTGTCGATAAATCCGAAGAGAACACATTCTACTAATGTTTCGATTTCGAGATTGCAACACTCAAGTGAAGCACACTGTTAACTTTCTGCTCATACGGATCAGTTTAATTTGCGGAATCAACAGGAAGCACTCAAAAATTTCGCGAGCTGTTTTTAACTGTTTGCATTTTTCCTGTTCTCTGTGCATTATGAGGAAGACTATTGCCCGTGTGAGGCAGCATTATCACGCAGTTGCCATTTATATACTCGACGACCGAGCGTGCGGCAGAGTTGTAACAGTGATTTTTTAACTGCATACACATTACATTTGGACATTGCTCAGACGATCATGAATAACAGTCTCGTTGCTTTCGCAGTAGAATGCAACTGGGACACACTCTGTATATACACACTCTGTACAGTAGCCCCATTGCCAACGCACACGAAACGGGGCCGACATGCACTCAAGACTTTCTTAACCCTTTGTTTTCTGATGATACTAGAAAATACCATGTTTTTAATATACATTGTTCCCATATAAACGAAACGTTAAAATCGTTAGAGGGAATGTTCCATCTCTGACAGTGAGTGATGCAGTTCAAAGTCAATATTCATCCGGACAATCAAAATATCAGCGGGATTTATAAAGACTTTCGGCAAATAACCGACGTTTGAGTTTGACATTCCACGTATTGTTCGGTCACTGTTGACATTGCAGAGAGGTCGTCCCAATAGGTGTTTGATTCCGGTGATATTTCATAACAGAGTAGATCTGAACTATAAATCCATTTTTTTAACATTAATTCTATCCAGGTATCCACCTTAAAAATATATACTCCATATCGTAACAATATTGAAATCTTTGAATTGAAACGTGATACTTAACAAGCACATCAGTGAGTGTTGGATTTTGATTGACAACACAATTTCATACATGAATAGACTCAAATGTTTTTCAGACTCACCACTGAAAACAATATTGCACATGAAGAAATAAAAGCAGAAACAAATCTCCAGGTATATCTAGACAATATGATGGCTACATTACAAAAATAGCCAACTCACCCTCGATTGTTGTTAGTTCCGGGGGGTCGGGTAATCCAAACACCTGCTGGTCGTGAGTAATCCACCAGGAGACGAAGAAAACGCAGATCAGTCGTGTAGTGCTGGAATTCCATCTTCTCGAACACGAGGACGAAGAAAAGGAAGGGACGAAAATGTTGGACTTGGTAGGCGAACTTAAGGAAAAGCGGGTTTCAGAGGGTGAGGAATCGTTTGGAGATTTAACATTGGGATCGGAGAAAGATGTTGGGGTCGCATCATCATCCGGAGCAGATGGTGACCGGGACCGAGACCGGGTCTGGGACCGGGAGTGCGAAGAGGACCGAGCAGAACGGATGGATGAGAAAGGAGAGCAGGATGACGATGACGATGGCGATGACGACGTCGGGCTTGATGACGGCAAGAATGCCGTCGTCTCGGCAGCGTCGGTGACGTGCATCTTCGTGGCTACCTCTGTCGCGCGGCACTCCTCGCGCACCCTTCTTGCTCTATCGTCACACCTGCACATACGCATACACACAGCCACCCACACACTCACACACACACGCGCGAACCCTCGTAGGCACGACCTCACCTTTACGCAGGTCGTAGGTCGAGCCTGCCGTACCTACTTCCGGTATCACATTTCGACGCGATCCGCGCGCGTGCTATCGATCACGCGCATGTTTCCACGCCTTCCGCAATGTTCCTGATACCGCTCACATAGACCAGTGTCCGTTTCGGGATCACTTTCGGTGGTGGGATCGCTTTTCTCTCTTTCCTCCCTTATCCGCGAGATTCTTTTCCGGCAGGCTGTAGTACCCCAGGGTATATCAGGCCCGACGTCTTCCGGCGAGACCGGCAGGGTGTGGAGCAATCTATAGTCCAGATCCAAATCGAGGGTGATCGCACGATGATGAGAGCACGCCGCAGTCGCGGCCTGTCCACGTTGATGCTCTCGCACGGAATAAATCCCCGATGTTCCGAAGGGAATAAAGGTGCGCGTGTCGAACGACGAGCGGCTCGACGCAACTCGAAACAGTGGTGGGTCGGCAAAGACTCCAGGGCGCCGACGTCCTGCGCAATACAGCCGAACTGGTGCGCTTCACCCAGTTCACCCCCTGTCGGCCGGGCTACATGCTACACTTCCACCCCGGGTTCTGGCTCACTGCCGCCGCTACGCTCCCTGCTGCCAATTCTTACCCCTGCTCCATCATTTGTGCTTCCCTCCTTCTTCCATACCCGCTTTCGATTCACCCTCTCTCTCTTTTTTTCCCTCCTACCCACCCCCTGCTTTCTCTGTTTTTCTACGCTATTTTACCTTGCAGGCACACGAAACCTCTGAGTCACACTACGTGCCACGTAAATACATATGCGGGATCATGGTTGAGTGGTGGCTCATTGATCTTGACGTGATGTGCATATTTAAATGTACAAGGACTGTTAATGTTAACTTGGCACTGTATTTTCTAAAACTATTTTCAGTTTCAAGTTGCTTCATGGTCTTGCCTTCCTCTGCTAGGCAGCGCGTGAGTTACCTCCACGCAAACACGTTTCCATGAATCTTGGGTGTTGAGTTACTGCATGTTCCAACTTGATGAAAGCGTTGAACTTGAAGTAATTGTATTTTTTAGAATAATCCACCTTCAGGAGGTCGTCGTATTGTATCGAACTATACGAATATTATGAACAAAGTATACATTAAACATTGTTTTTGTCAGGTGCTGGCATCGAGCAGGTTTCGTTTTTACTAAAAATAACTAATCAATTTTCCAAACAATTATTTAACTCATGTTGGCAGTGCTAATGGCGTAAAAATAAATCCGGGAGAAAGAGAACAATGATATACATATGTATACTCTTCTGGGAGCACATAAAATTGGAAAAGAATACTCTCCGCACAAGAGAATAGCGTTCGTGGTAGTAATGACGCAGTGCAGGGAATTAGCGATTAAATGCCTTGCAAATACATTTCCCCATCGCGTATCAACTATATACACATTACCGCATAAAGGAAACTCTTACAGCACACATATTTTTGCATTGAGTATTCCAAAGCTCCACATTACTCTAAATACGTAGCGACAACGTTTCATAATTATGCATGTGTGAGACTGTAGTTTTCGAAACCTGACATATGTATGTGGACTCGTCGACAGGCCATCGATTTTCTCCAACTGACGATTATGGGCACAATTACTGTTAAAGCATTTGCTAATGCAAAATTAGTACAATTTTCTTCCTATCAGCGCGTCGAATCAAGCACCATTTCTGATAAATTGAGTCTTCTACAATTACTCAGCAACGTTTTTACGTAAGGCTGCCTTCACTCTATCTATTCAGGTAAAAGCGTATCGGTCTTCATTAATTCTACGTTGCGAGGAAACTACGAAACCCTCTTGGGGAAGACGTTGTAACTGCCCAATCCATATCAGTCTAGTTGCTTTTCAGAGAGAGAAGCAGCATTAAACAGATTCTAGATCGAAGCTATAGCTGACATCCACAAATATTCCTTGTTCGCGTCAATTTCGCGTCCAAGTGCAAAAGGCGAATAACTCGATGTTATTTTATCTTACGTTTCTCTTTATGATTCATATGAAAATTTAAACGGAGAATGGAGTACTGCAACTTGAACAAAAGAAATGTCCAGGAAGAGTACATGTATAAAAAAAATATACATATCCAGGGACATCGACTGGATGCAATTGACAGCTAATAATGCATAAGGAACTTACAATTAGAGGTGCTTTCTAATATAAAGGTTGTATAGCAATGCACAGTTGTATCAAGTATCAAAAAATGGCTGTAAGCTAACACACGCTTCTACGAATACTTTAGCTCCACAAACTGCATCCCCTTGAACTGCGCGTGCATAAAACTATGTCAAGCCTCATAATTGTTCCGTAGTAATAAAAAAAAATACAGAGAAAATTCGTCTATACAAAAACAATTTAAGGGTACCTGAGCGCAATGTCTTTTCAAAAATCCCAGATTCCAAACATTTTCGATCCAATAACTATAATTCGCGTTCTTATACTCGTTTTAGTAGCTCACTCTATAAGGAACGATAACGATTCCATTTATACTACAAGATTTACGAAACAGGTGACTGAGCGCGTAGTTCGGACTTACTTTAAAGGAAATGCTGTTTTGATCCAACGAATAAGGCTCACTATTCTTTCGCAAGAGCGATCGCTGAGCGATCAGTTCGGAATCTAGTTGACCTGTTCTTTTTAACTCGAAAGGCAACGCAGAAGTAGCACCAAAGAGCAAGCCTTTGAAGGGTTCGCGCTGGCAACAAAGAAGTCATACTGCAAATACGATATAAGAGTTAATTAAAGAAGCTAGAAGCAGGTAAACTCTACAGGAATTGGGAACGAGAAAAGGTCATATAATACGTATAATACATATACATTAAAATATTTATTATATCCTTGCTGAGCATGATTTGTTTCGTGCTTGACGAGCATTACGAAACAGCTAATATTGTAACGAAAGGACTGATCCTTAATTTCATTATCACTGAAACATCCGATACTCTTCGATCAGCAGCAGATACAAATAATATCAAAAGAGACTGGTAGAAAATTGTGTGACCTGTTGGATACATTTTTCTTAATATATTAACA
This sequence comes from Trypoxylon attenuatum, assembly GCA_963989405.1. Lineage (NCBI taxonomy): Eukaryota > Metazoa > Arthropoda > Insecta > Hymenoptera > Crabronidae > Trypoxylon > Trypoxylon attenuatum. The sequence goes on from OZ022491.1 coordinate 15,937,252, forward strand.
TCCATTAGCATTATCTTCAGAATAATTGTGTACTTACAATTAGTACGATATACATATATATATTGCTATTTGGTAGATAGAACACAATTTCGAGGGTTTCAGTGACCACTCCGGGCGACCAAACCTGACCAGAAGGTAGCATACTCTTTCAGTATAGTTCCGCTATAAAGAGAACATGAAGTTGTCCGTTAAATTAGAAAAAAAACTATAAGGAAACTTCTTATCGCGATGAATTTCGTCGGCTGACACGAATAATAACTATTTCATTCCGAATACAATTTCATTTCGTTTAGATTGATATCTTACGTGAAGTAAACGTGTCCATGCGCATTCGGTGGTGCATTCCAAATTAAAGTAGCTTGCTGCTTTTCTCGTGGGTCTGCGTGTGTTACTGCACTACATTCGGCGTGTGTCTTCGTATTTGGCGTTTGCGCCCACGAACCTATCCACTTATCGCTATTAGCATCGCGAGCTTGCAGGAAGAACCCCTTAAAAGGAGACCCACTTATTGTCACTGAAACCCAAATAAAATAGAACACTTCCGCATTGTTCTGCAATCAACTTGTTAAGGAGCATTTTTATTGAAACTAGATCACCTTGAGTGAACCGTTAACTAAGCTATAAAATTCTACCTACTAATTCTAAGAATATCTCTTTTATTCTATATCTATAATAGTTCGCTCGTATATAGGGTACACACTATTACTATATTATAGAATAAGTTCTGAATAACTTCTAGCGTATAGTATATTTCATAAACTCTTAAGAAACTGTATTTTGAAATATAATGAAATAAAGAGAGCTTGCAATCGTCAAACAATCGAAGAGCTTTTTTAATCTTCTAGATCAATGATTAGGGACGGAATAATAATTATCTACGAACTCGAGTCCTAGTCTTATAGTAGCTTACTCAAAAACTTCCCAAAATCCAATTTATAATATTCTGTATTTTTAGGGTAGTTCTAGACCTAAACTATCATATTTTCATTATATTATAAAATGATATTTCACCCGCAAAATAAATATGCAGGATCTAACTTATCACTCACTGTATTTAAAGAGCATTGAAAAATGGCTGATAATCTGACTATTAAAAACAAAATGAAACATTAAAATTTTCTCTTACTTTGTTTAGTTCTATTCAGTCATTTTACAGTGTGTGGATTAATAAAATATATGTGTAAAATGCGCTTACATACCAGTAATCTGCGAACCGGGTCCATACTGAGAAGTCGAAGCTACAAGCGCGTATGGACTGGTTTCAGGGGGTTGCGATCTAGCTTGGCCATGATAGGGTTCGTTTGCCCTCGGTTTTACACACGCATCAACCGGTGCACCATCAGGGAAACATTGTACAAAAGCCGAAAGCGATACCAGTAAAACTGTACTCACAATGGCATTCTTTTCAAAAGCCATTTTTACCCTCTAAGATAGTAAGTTACGCGAGAGGACTCTACTCTTTCGGTGAGCGGATCAAATCAAACTGGAGATCCTGAAGTTCAGTGAGTAAGTCAAATCCCCTCAGATCCCACCATTGAATTATGAACAGCGAACTTGACTTGCTTTTGCGAATTGTCACTTTCACTTTGAACTCCGCTGTGCTGCGTGTGCTGCTGCTACATCCTACATACCTGTACTATGTATGGACATTTTTTAATGAGGATGCCACGACTAAGACTCTATCTCATCCAATAAGCATCTTTCGCGTCTTCATTCTTTTAATATTAGTATATTTGCATATTTTGTCCAAAAAAATGCAGAAACTCATACAAATGAATTTATAATGATATCACTTTAAACAAATATACAATTTTGTTAGATACTTGTAATTATGTGAATTTATACACAAACAATATTAGGTGATTATAGGTGAAACTGAAAGTTCATTGTACTTTTGTTATTTTTCCAAATAAGATATTCACATATTTTTTGGCACAGTTAATAGCTTAATGTTATATTTGCTATAAACAATCAATAATATAAGACACTAGTTTGCAAATAAAGAGGAAATTGTGTCCTTTCACCTACTTGAATAGCACTGAGAAATGAACTGGCTTCGGCGGAACGTAGCCCATTTTACGTAACATTGCACATCTTGCGCAATAGATAACTGTCGAACCGAAGTGAGAACGCTGAAATTTTTACTTTTTAAGACACACCTTGTAAATGTTATGTTTTCTTTTTGCCCCGTATCTTTTACCAGCTTTTAAATATCACAAGGATTCCCTACAACAATTATTTGTTACGATACTGGTCAAATACAATTGCACGACAAATAATAGATCACTAAAATGAGATTCTCTTGAGATTCTACAACCAAAACCAATTGTATTTATTAGCTCTACTTACAATATCTATCTGAAATTTGATCATCAAGATTATATCAACAAATTAAAATACTATAAATATTTTCAAGTAATAATTATTGAACTTGCTAAAAATTAATGTATATCGACTTATCTTGTCTCACAAAATATGTGTATGTATACAATTATGTATCTATAAATTACGATTTGATGGAATTCAAAAGCAATTCTAGGATTGACCTTTAGCCAATTTTTTGCACTCGTATTCAAGAATATTTCATTCGATATGCTGTTGATTATAGAAAGATATTCGCGGAAAAAAGCTAATAAACGATAAAGTTGAAAGGTAGAAAGTAAAAGTTTGTAAATTATCATCAATTACTCATAAATAATGCATTCTACTAGTACCACAAATTAGGCATCGTTCTGACAAAATGATATTTATTGCTGAAAATAAAAATTGTACCATTTACTCTCTTTTTCTTAATATGTTCGCGCGTAAGTAACAATTATAAAAAATGTCTCACGCACATCTTTCCCAAATACACAATTAACACACGGGTACTATTACTGCATTTGAGGGTTTCGACAGTTTTCGAAAACTATTTTTTGAGTCACAGACTGGATTTTACCGCTTGCTACTTGATGCTGTGCGTATTCTATTGATCCACAAAGTAGAATCGACTATTTTGGCATGTCTATCTTAAATACATTTTTATAAAAGCAATCGTAAACACTATCGACAGCTCTGAAATTGTTCTAAAGGATCCTGCTAAAGACTGTAAACAAATTCTCGGGAAACATAAAAATGGGTATAAAAATAAATTACGGTGTTCAATACAATAAATACACGTAGGTATATATAAATACATTTTTCTCCTTGCGCTTCCCGAACATCGAAGCATCTGTTATCATGAAATCACACAGCTCTTTGTACGATTTATTAAAAATGTGTTTGCCAACAATTATATAATTTCTTGCATTATACATATATGTATAACTTGTAAATTATTTCAAACGAGTCAGGCATATTTCAATTGTTGGCGGGTAGACATTAGAAAACGTTACGCTATATAAAAGACATGTATTAAAAAAAATATCGCTTCCCATTCGGATTATACATCGTTTCTTCAGGTCCATCTAGTATACATATGGATATTGAACACCCATTAAGTTAGCTAAATCATTAGGTCAGTCGTTAGTAGAGAGATTTCTGTCTTCTATATTTATATCCATGGATGTAAGCGCGTGTTAGTCTGTTTTGGGAGATACAGACGCATATTCCTTATCGTCAATCACCTCAATAGCGGAAGGTCGTGGAAACCAGCCACGCATTCGTACTTTTGGCCCATCCCCAGCTTCTCTGTTTTGCTTTTCGCCAAATAACCAAAACCTGTCGAAATAAATAGTCCCATTTTTTAATAAACTTTTTTTATAAAACAGACACAAATTGTAAACTATAGAAGCGTACTTTCGCCAACGAGTAACAAGAACAGTATCCCCAATCTTAAGTTTAATACGTGGTTCGTCCGTACGTGGTATATGGCATAACACGTTCAAACCATATTTAAGAGGAAACCAAGAGCCCGATACATCTTCAATAATACGATACGTCTTTGCCGCTTTCCGCTTCTCTATCTTTTGTGCTAATTGCTCCCGCTGAAAGTGTGATAATAGAATATCAATGTAAATTAATTATGTTCCTATTCGTCTTTTGTTTCGACATGTGTTTGAAAGATTAGAAATTCGAAAATATTCTGATACCGTTAATGTGTATTGGTCACAACCATCTATTACAGGCCAAGTGATACCATCGCCCACGGGAGTGCAGTCCCAAGTTAGAACTTGTCTAACGTTAAATTTCCATCCCATTGAGTAAGGATAAATGAACTTATCTCTGGTGCCTAGTCGCCGACACTGCGCTTTCTCCAGTATCCAATATTCAATTTCTGTTCTGTTATTTATTATAGCCATCAACTGAGAAAATAAGGTATAATCGTGATAAGTAAAATTAAACCCATTTCTATTATTATTGAATTTAACCAAGTTATTAAAATTAAAAAGGAAAAAAGGAAATTCCTTAATGATAAAAGAAATTTGTTAATTCGTTACCTGGTAGCTTAGCAGCATTCCAACTGCTAGGACAACACCAATAGACAAGCCAATAGCAAAAATGACTAGAATTAACATGAACAATGATGGTGGCGGAAAAGATAATGGTTTCAAAGATAGTACATTGGTAACCCAACAGATTAGTGTAACAGTGGAAACACAGCATCCGGCGACTGCGCTTGCCAAGAATGTAGTAAAGTGTCCGTGATTATTGTGTCCTACGCAGTTGTTTATCCATGGACAATGATGATCCATTTTCATAACGCAGCGATCACCTAAAAAACAATAGGTTCAATATAATATATCATATTACGTATTAACAAAGTTGTATACACACATAGTTCCACAGAGTTAACTGACATTTTCTGCAATGATGAGATCTTGGTGCTTTATATCCTTCGCACATAGTGCAGTATTGTAAAAATTGTGTGTCTGCCATATTTTCCTAAAACCATAGAAGAAATATTAGTTTAGTTTGATATAAACTTTGAACAAATAACGCATACAAAATGTTCATCTTAAATACTATACAAATGCAATTTAACTTTCACACATACCGGCATCCATTTGTATGGTAGATAACCAGGCCCTTCGCAAATAGCACTGATAAAATGGTAAAGAGTAGACGCGCTTAGGAAGAAGAAAAGTAGGAAATTCACCGCTCCAAAAAAACTTTCGTACGGCGGCAACCATTGCCGATTACAATGAATCGTTGTAAGAGTAATGATTTTTATGATGCCTAAAGACAACAAAATAAATATCGATCTGTTGAATCAACCTTCCTCTGAAATTTAATTTCTTACTCCGATATTTTAGAAATGTCCTCGCACGGAACGAAGTTTTACATAATAACAGAAATATACGTTTGTCAGATTATATTCAAGATCCGGATGAGAAAGACCCAGATCAAATACGCGATAAGAAAGTTAATATTGTTCATCGACGATAGTTTTAAACAGAATCTGTGGAAAACAAGCGCAATTATTTAAATTTCCCGGTATTGATGAAAAACACATGTGCAACAAAATGGTTCCGATAGACATCAAAACAATGACAATCGGCTGCTGTGTTTTCGAGTTAAAGTTGAAAATAGAAATGTTCCACTGGTCTATTAAAATTGTATAATATCGACATTGCAAATAAATTTATTATTGAGAGTATTTAGTGTTATTAATTATGTTTAATCAATCGGTATACGCAGATTCGTGTTTGCTTAGGAGTCACTTACCCAAGGCTGTGAGTGGACCCCAATGACATATCCTTTTCAACAGATTAATACGCATCCTGTCACCGTAGAAATCTTAGACAATCGTCCTTATATTGCTGACAATGTCCTTGCAGTATTTGTGGAAAATACAACAGGAACCACGAACCTTTCGTCTCGAGTATTAAATCTTTGCAAGAGCATTTCCTTTGACAGCGCATCCCGTTCTAATAGTTATGCTTCTACTGTTGGTAGACTTGCTACCTGATTACGTGTTCTCCGCGGCACAGTTGATTTGCAACTATGCATGTATAGTTCGCAACAGTTTGCAATTCTTTGGTTTGTTTTAAATTTTCATTATTCAGTCAAAATTTAATGTTATAAAATTCAGTTACCAGTAAGTTAACGATTAAAATATACTCAATCCATATATTTATATTAATTGTAGTGTAATAGTAATCTGATTCAACTTCCCAACAAACAATTTTCATTTCTGAATTCTTGTTGTTGCTCTTAAAAATCAAAAATTATTCCATCTTTGCCAATAAGAAATTTCTCATTAGTAGACGGTATTTTTCGAGATATTTTCAAGAGTTTACTAATCAAGAATTTTAACAGTAGATATTCGCGCCTAATACACTATGTTACTTGACAGCGATTTGTAATTATAATTCTGCGAAACTATAGTACACAGTTAATTAAATTATATTCAAAACAGAACACGGAAAAACATGAAACTAGTCATTGAAACTGATTAAATTTCAGAAAATTTATATCTCAATTTTAGTAAATTTCAGCGCGATGAATTCTTCAAAAATTATTTAACTTCTGCTACGTGCAGAACATTATGACCGATTTTGTGCATAGATTGCTGGAATTTACTATCGGAAATTTACTTGGGAAGGATATTACTTGTAGAGAACCTGTACATCGCTGCGATACGTATCAACCTGGTATTTTAGTTGAATTTGGACGAACTGGCATAAAGGTAGAAATAATGCATTTACGATTATCGCTCGTAATAGCTATGTCAGGATAAAGAAACTTGATAAATTAGTAAGAATACCATCGTATAATGATTATGTCACAACTGATTAGCGTGTTTGCATTTTTCACTTTATCATACCGAAATCGCTTCATTTGCCTTTTGGCAAATTTATGTAAACCGTAAGTTTTACTAAAATCATACATCGGTCGAGTCGGAAACCGGATAACACACATTTGAATACTTATGTAATATTCGAACTAACAGATTCTTTGGGAAAATGAAGAAAAGTTTAGTAAGTGTTGCTTATACGCGTAACGATAAAAGTCAAAAAGTGTAAGAAAATATCTAATTGATATGTTGCATCTGCTGAAAATTTTAAATACTTTACTTTGTCTTAACAGTAATGATCGGTAATGATCAGATGATCTGATAACATCTCGCGAATGTTACATATGATAACACTTATCAAGATATATGATACATCTACATTTTAACAATTCTATATAAATTAACATGATCGTTTTTTAAATCATTGATAAACATATGTGAATTTCTTTATATAACAATTCTTGCTTTATATTTTACACACGATAGGTGTCGTATTAAAATAAGTCAGAGACGTCAGAGTTGGCCAAATTTGTTGTGCCAAACCACACGGTTTGCGTATGAGAATCAGCTAAGTAAAAAACTTGCAGCATATCGCACGGTTTATTAATGAAATAGAAGACGTCTATAAACATATATTTTTGGCGCTAAACATCAAAATAAAAAATGCATACGACAAAGGTAATTAGGTTATTCCAGACAGTTTACAGAAATTATAGTTGACAGTAGTGAAAAACATTGTACTCAACATTTTTATAAATTAACATATCTCTACTCTTAATATCACTAACAAGATTAAACCCATATCGTCTTGCATATCTTTATCAAACGCCATCATTTGATTACTAAAAATTTAGTAATGTTTAATCACTATACATCAGTAACATTATATAGATAACTAGCAGTAGTAACCTTTCAAGTTTATAATCTCCATCAATTTAATTGAAAAAACCTGACGAAAATAAAGTAATTTATTTAAATGAAGTTATTCAAGAAATTTTTGCTGCCGTGTGGTCTGTGTGCTGCTGTACCAGTCATCAAGTCTCCCGATCCTCCTCAACCTTGCAGCGATGGATCATGCAAGAGACTGATAAGACCGTCTCAATTACCATTATACACTGTCGAGGAACCAATTCCCGAAGAGACTCCACGGTAAAGCACAAGTAATTATTAATATACACGCTGTTCAATACATTATTAAGACTATTTAAATTTTCTTATTTTTTACTTAATATATATATCTATATTTTAAAGGACTATAGTTTAAGATATCCAGATAATAAAAAACTTCCTTTTGACAGCGATGAGAGCCTATTTCCTGCATTAGAAGAACAAATTCATAATGTGCGTATGTCCGTTAAGTCAGTATTAGACCAATATTTACACATGACGGATAGCGTAACGTCCACCATTGATACTGGAATTGCACACACTAAATGTAAATATTTTTAATTATTCTACCGAGTATAAAAAATTATATACGAACTAGAAAAAAGATTAATTCGTTGATTTTCTTACAGCAACGGTCGATTACCTTAGGGATGAAGAAAACCTTGTGCAAAGAATCGGAGCAATTGGTGCTGGTGGTTTGGTCGGTCTTATGATGGGCGTTAGAGGAGGAAAATTTAAGAAACTTGTATATGCCAGTATAGGAGCAGGTGGCGTGGGATCTATCGTTTGTCCCAAAGAAGCTTCGGAAGCTTTAAATTTAGCGGAATACTATGCAAATATCGGCTATAATTTTTTATTCGGTGGTAAGTATACGCCATTGAATTTTATAGCATGATATTCAGGATAAATTTATCTTTAAAGTACAAAATATATTTTCTTCATTATTATCTATACATATCAGTTACTTAGCTATTCGTCAACTGCCACTGGCATTCTTTAAAAAGACTGTCTTACTCATCGTGACTAATTTCAGTGAAACCAGGAACTGAAAACCAACAAAAGATTCAATTAAAATTTGAATTGCCAAAAAAGCTAACGACTGGCGAGTCGTCTGATTTTCTAGACGTAATATCTGATTTAGCTACGTCAGCAGTTTCTGCAATTGGCAGTTTAGCTGGATCAGCATACAAAGCTGTTACCGAGACAGGGGAGGTAGAATGCAAATAATACGTTGTTTAATTGCATGCTTCCATCCCTTCCTTTCCTGAAAACATTAGAATAGTCAGTTGTGTTTTGCGTAGTTCTCTCCTTTAGTCATTAGTTTCATTTAGCTTTTCAAAGTTGTAGTTTTACACATACATGAGTATGAAGGGAAATTGTTAAGTCTTGATATAATTACTTGTTTCTTTATTGACTAAGTTAACGTTAAACAAAAATGTATATACCATAGTATTTTCAAGACTCTTTCAAGACACTAATTTGAAGAAACCATCCCACGAACCACTCTCTTATAAAGAACAATCCACCATGAATGTAACAAACCCTGAAACAAAAGAATCCCCTAAATTAGCTGGTCTCGAGGATACGAATACGGAGAAAACTTGGTTGAAATGCAATTAAAAATTTAGATATTAACTTTCAGGTAGAGGATTGTTTCTATCAGATTTCTCTATTCTCTTTGATAAATCGGTTATTGGTTACTTGTAATCAGTTTTATCACGTCTCTAATCTACACCCGCAAATCCACCTAAAAATTCCAATATATTTAAGATACTATAAATGGATTATTGAAACATTTGTTAATAGATTCAATTATGTAAAATATATTTCTACAGGAAAAAAAGGAGGAAGCCACTTCAAAGAAGAGTGAATGAACATATGTTGATCAACCAGCCTGGATGATAGTAAATTTCTGAAATTAATGAACGATTTGTAATAACTAGAAAACACTTATTGTACCGTAAGTATCAGTGCTGTTGTACTGGGGCAGTACGTCATTATGAAATAAATTATTGTTATTAAAAAAGGAAAATATTCAAATCATTGATATTCTTACCTACACCTTGATATGTACAAGCTAAAAATTATGATTGTAATTGAATACTCAACATACTGCTTTCCCTTTCAAAAATTAAAAACCTAATTAAACTGTTACGTATACATTAGTACAAAACTTTAGTTGCATAAATCAAGATTTTAGCATAGTAAACTTACTTAAATAATATATATAGTACCTAATTTAACGTAACATACTGGCATTAATTAACGAAATTTGCAACACACTACTTTATCGAAATAAAGAACGAAGAAATTAGATTCATGAAGGATTCGGTTTTAGGTAATTCAAATTTATCCGATTTTGATATCTTTAAAATCCTAGTGGCTCTAAAGTAATTTTGAAAGCAGATTTGAAAAGCAAATCAGTAATTGACATTATTAACGCTTTTGAACGCTCTTATAGCACAATAAGCAATCACTAGTGATTGTAAAATGCGCTTGTACCTCAAATTACTGGATATCATAAGTGAAGGCTATCACTTTCATATCTAGTTTTCATCAAAAAAAGAATGGTCAATATTTATCTTGAAATTCAGTAAAAATCAAATAAATCAAAATAAATATTAACGTATAAAGGATAAAAGCCGTCTTATGTATTAAGCACGTATGTATATTTTATATCTTATTTTCAATTTTGCCTACAGATCAGTAACAAATGTTCCAAATGATATATCATAAAAATTAAGCGGGCATGTGTGTACTTTTCGTATCCTAACGTGGTTTACATTTATTAGTAATTTTACATTTGACAATCATGGAATATTGAATATACTTATATACAACGTGTTTCTGCCGTCTGCGCCTAAGTCTATCACACAGGTACGACACTGACGCTTCACATACTACTGTCAAGCCTGACGGTAGTACATGTCAAAGTTCAAGGAAGTCAGGGGTAGACTACAAAAAGGAAACGATCGCAGTGATAGGACTTCCACTGCTCTTGTTTAGGATGACTTCTTTCTTCATACTGGTCAACACAATGCCAGTTTCGTGGTCAACTGTATCATCATCATCCCTAGTCCATACCAATTTTAATTACACGTCATGATTTCAGTCTTCGTACATATCGTCGATATTTTCCACAATAACCGCACAACGTACAAAGTTCTTTTTTCTATGTATGTTTTCCTTTCGGTTGATTTTTTTTTTCAAGCTCTTTCTCTCTCCCCCCCTCCCCTTTCACTGTCGCTCTCTGTCTCTATAACTTCATTTTATCGATTCCCACGACGTGGACGCGCGTAGAGTTGCGTCGCGCAAGTGTTTCGAAGTGCTTTTGCGATATTGTGCTAGGATGTGTCGAAAATCGCTGAAAATGATGCAGTGAGTCGATCTCCTGTCTAGACGACGCGAACTCAGTACCACTATCATGTGTGCTTTGCTTTACAGTTATCGCCGGACTGTTGGATAGTTAATGTTGACCTGTAAGAAGTACGGTTTAATGCTAGAAACCCAAAGGGTGGTGGAACACGAGAAGGGAAACCTTGATACATGCATGGAATTCGTCATATAACTGTTGCTGGTTGTAAGATCAAACTCAGTTCTCCGTAATAATAATAATAATTATCATCATCTTTACAGTAAGAGATAAAAGAAAGAAAAATTAAAATCTAGGAGAACGAATCGCTTCTAATATGCATCTGAGAGCCTGTCTTTTTCAAATGAGAAATTCATTCGTGCCCGTTTGGACACTTTAAAAAGACTAATACAGTATTCAATCAAGTATAAATTTTTGTTTAATTGCAAAGACGTCGTAATTAGAAATTCCCAAAGACTATGGTTGCACTGTTTTTTTTTTCTGTAATCTGTAACACTTGCTTGGAAAAAGTGCGTAATTAGAATTCGTCAAAGTCAAGTATGTAATTTTGTGTCAAAGAAGAAAGATACGTTTTTTTTTTATCGAATGTGGCGATGTAAGGATTCTATTTTCGTGGACTGCGACGACGCCGGCCATCCCGATTCCGTTCGGCTCGCCTCATTTCTTCAAGTCTACGCGCGTGCTCTGCCATATGTTGTCTTCGCATTTCTTCTTTTACAACAATCTACACAAATTTCAAATGTAGACGTTACAATCAATATCACGAATTTCGCAAGAAAGACTATATTTATGTACGCGTACGCAGGGAGAAAAAAGGAATATATCCGTATAGGCGCTTGTGTGTGTGTATATATATATATATAAATGAAAGCAAAACACATACTTGTTCGTTCGTGAGGGGTAGCCAATATATGCACGGGGTAGCTTTTGTCTTTCTAAAGAGGTCGTCCAAGAGTTTTGCCGGTGGTGGCTCGTCTTCCTTCTTTTTAAACTTACGCGCCGGAGCAGGAAGGTGGGCTTCCATGGTAGGACTTCGACTCCTTTGCCGTCTCTTTTTGTCTTCCTTCTTATCCCGTTCCTTTTCCTTCACGTGTTGCTGCCCGTCTTCTTTACCCAGGTCCCATTCCCTAACCACCGTCACCTAATCAAATAGAACCGGAATTTGATCTATAATTTTCTCCCACCAAACACAATATATATATATATATTTAATATTTCCTATGAATATAAATATGGTATGTGAAACTACCTTCGTTGTATTAGTTCTTTCTTCACGTCCCCAATCCTGTTGCCAAGCCTCGGTTGAAACGAGTGGCTCAGTTTTTCGTTGGATTGGTTGGTCTTTCGATAATTCGTAGGCTAATTCCATGTCATCTTTCAAAGCATATTCAACGTGTAGCCTTTTTGGATTGGAAACCGGCCACGATATTCCATGCAGTGCCTGTCTTGTTTCGAACGCTTGATCCTCGTTAGCATACTGTAATACACATGGAAGTGTAACACACACACACACAGACACACAATTCAAAATATCCAATTGAATAGTATTTAAATATTTTTAACAGGCGGAGCTAATTACCTCTACGTAACATTTAGACTTAATTCTATCCATCCAGAATCCATTTTCCACAATTGTACCAGTACGCGAGAGAAGTTCCTTAATCTGATTTAAAGTGAAAGGCCGAACCAAGTTCTTGATCAAAAGGATATTAGTAGGTTTAGTTGCTGGTGGGCTGGGTGATTTCATATGTGGTGATTCCTTAACAATTGATATCTTTCGCCTTGCCGCTATAAATTGCATTAAAAAAAAAAGAGAGAAATGATCCTGTCCGATACAAGTTAATATAATATAAACCCAACACAATACTCCTATTGTGGAGTACCTATAACAGACCTCCGTCTGTTATTTACCTATATGATTATCTATTTTTCCATCGCCTTTCTTAGCTGCACCATTTTTCTGAGCGAGACTCTCGTCATTTATTTTATTATCATTGGTATTTTCATTAGAACTGGGCCATTTGTCGCTACCCCGATAACGGTCTCTTTCTTCGTCGTCGTCTTTTGATAAACGAACTTCGTTAATAGGTACTGGCTTTGCACCTGGCACCAATGCCTATGACACATAAGTCAATTTATTATAATTCCTATTATTATTGTGTAACCAGGGAAATAATTAACAGGATTCTCTGTTTTAATGGTATTCATTACCTTTAGAGAATCCGTTGATACTGAAAATGATGGTGCGGTATCTGTTGACGCCATACCCCAACGTCGTTTCCTTGGAACGGATTTTGGCTCTTGCTCGGTATTTTGACAATTGTCCTATTAAGTTACATTAAATATTAATGTATACTAAAACTACCAGAGTTACAGAACTAAGAACAATGTCGATAGTGAAACGATAGAATTCTTTTACATATGCAATTTTCAATTAAAATAGATAAAAAACACAGTAGATTGGTGATTTACAATTGATGACTTCCAGAAGTTGTAATTCGGAACTCTTGAAATTACGTAGACTATTTATAAAAGAAGATTTTTTTAACATTTCTACAGAATTTGTTCGAGATCCGAGACCACCCATCAGCAACAAACAGTAGCATACCTTATTTTGGTTTTGTTCATTATTCAAATCTGCTTCTGCGTCTTCTTTTTTAACGTCATTCTTTTCCGCCAGCATTCTCGTAGAACTATAATATAACGGTAAATGTATGTATATTAGAAGGTATCGTGAATCAGATTTGTTTATGTTTTAATAAGGCATCACAAGATGCTCCTACTTACAATGATCTTTTTAAATTTACTTTCACAGGCTTGCATACTGGTGCTTGAGTGCCGGTTGATCCAGTCTGTTCAGGTTTTTCACTCAAGTTATCTGAACTTTGTTTATTGCTTTCGGTATGGTCAACCTCCATCTGTGTATTATTCGCTACTGAATTATTCTGGGTTTTTGGTGATTCTGAACGTTCTTTCTGTTCATGAGAGGCATCCGCATTATCTTTCTCTTCGGGTTCGAATGATTCAGATGCATCTCTTTTAATAGAAGATTCATCCTCAGAATCTGGTGTATCTGATTGGGAATTCGACGAATCTCGATACTTATTTCGATGTTTTCTACGACTGGCACGTGACGCACGGTCGCTGTTTCGACTGTCGATTTCGCGAGTCTCATCATTTGAATCTGACGTCGAATCTGTGCCGCGACCTTTTTCTTTATCATCCTCATCCTCCTCACTATTTGTGCTTTTAGGGGGATTCTCAACGTTAGCTTCTTTGCTAAACACTTCCGTCACTTCAGACTTTTCCGACTTTTCCAATTTTTCGCTCGCATCTTCCACGGATTTCTCTTCCTTTGGTGTAACAGCCGCGCTTTCCTCAGTCACGGAATCGCCATTAGAACTAGGAGCCAGTGGTGTCTCACTCGACTTGCTCGGTTCACTATCAACGTTTTGGTTGGTGTTGCTATTTGCCTCATTTGATTCACCTTGCTGATCTATGTTTGGTTTATCGTCAGACAAGTTGGCTGAAGTGGTTTCAGGCAGGATCTCCTTGCTATCACTTACCTCTTCGTTGGAGTCCTGACCTGGGCATGCAGATGGGGGATCGTTCGGTTTTACAGGAGCAGTCAGTGCTTTTTTCGAAGAAACTGCCTGCTCCTCGGCCGAGTCAGCCTCATCTGCACTATCCCCACCACTTTCCTGCCACTTGTTTGATTTTTTCCTACTTTGGGATGTGTCTGATGATGATGCTTCTGATGTATTCCGTTGTCTGTACAACTTCAATTTTTCTATCTCTCCAGGCGATGCGTCTGCTCTTGATACTGTCCATACAGAACCATCGTTATTCTCATCCTCGTCTTCTGGCAATTGCACCTTAACTTTTTGCTCTGTGGGAGGTACTGGCTTCTCTGCCGGTTGTTCCGCTGGTTCTGGTTCTGATTCTTTACTCTGAGGACAAGTTTCTATAGGCTCCTCCTTTACTGTCGCTTTATTGCTAACGGTGCTTGTCGATGCTTCCTCAACGGCCTCTTGTTCCGGTGATGTTGAAGGTGATCGCTTTGCGCGTCTTACTCTTGTCGATTTCCTTGTAGGCTTTTCCACCTTCTTCTCCGGGGATCCTTTTGCTTTATTCCTTTCGCTTTTTCGCCTCATACCTATAGAGATCAATATAAGTAACAAAAGATATTATCCGAAAGTACATTTCTGCTTATAAAACTTTGCGAGTTGCCACTGTTAAACTGTTCATGGTCTAAAAAGTTAACGGTCAGATATAAATGACTAGTCTCTTCATTTATAGTATTGAATCTACTAATAGATAATTATGTCATATATTTGTACTGTTGCAATTTTACCAGAACTGCGTTATACTATACTTCTGTATCAACTCAGAATTAATTTGCTAGCAGAACCTTTTGACCAAACACTTTACAGAGTATAGTCTTTTATTAATATGAAAAACTTTATAATTTCCATCCGAGAGGAAGAAACTCACATGTAAAATCTATCTGTTCATTATGATCGTTAACTTGTGTAGAAATACACATAAATTAATGTCAACAGTTTAACACGACATAACATGCTGAGTACAAATCATAGCGATATTAGAATTTGTATCCTGAATTTGATCAACTATAACTAATCACTCTCATTCAAGTAATCACTTTACATTTCAAAATCAATTCAATGTAACAGAAATTCAAACTTAATTGGTGTAATCTAAATAGTAAAACAAGATCAAATCGCGAAGTACTTTAATTGAAAGATTACTGCTTAGTAGGATACCATATCTATTACAGTTAATTTTCACGGTAGACATTAGCTAGTCCAATGTACATACTCCGGTTCGGGCGCTAATCGAAAAACTCTTGATTGTAACACCTACTAAAGACAGGCTAAATTACAAGTGCATCTAACTTTCAAATGAAACGACGGTCAGTACATTTTCACTGGCAATAAGCATTGGTGCATTAAACAGTTCACTTATAGAATTTAAGAGGTAAATAATTGTTAACGACTTCGCGACTATTGGTTTGTGGTTATCCGCGAAAACGCGCGAGCGTCCTAGGCATCTGAAAAATGCTCAGCGATAAACTTACTCATTAGCTGTGCTCGTCGATGAGCAATGCGTTCTTTAAGTACTTAGCGCTTTCCTGGAGCTTCACTGATGCATAAATATTATGTTATAATGGAAAACAATGACTCCAATGACGCTATATTAACAATCGTTCGGGCCACCCTACTCCATTAATCACGAAGTTCTACATTGTACCAGATAGGTATATTCGTGATTCGGGGGCTTCGGGGCGGGAGCCAGATGAAATAGAACATCGTTCTCTGCACATGCGCTTCGAGGCAGGTGGCGTACCGATCACAAAGTTGGATCAATTTTAACAGAAGTTGAGAAAATTGGACTGGATTCTAGTAATGAGAACCTAAATATTGGACCAATTTTGGGTGATCAAAGATAGGGGCCAAATTTTACGTGCGCGTTACAACGGTCTGCCCCACCCAGATGTTGAGCAGTTCTCAATGTAACCGAAAAGCGTTGGAACGTGAACTTCCTTATCGACTTAGGTGCGCTTCCCTGCCAATTGCACCAACATGGCGCGGTAAAAACACTAAAAGTACCAACTTTGGTGACTTATATCGCTCTATTGCGTCATTTCCGGTAGTTACGTACCGATTCTCGTAGTCTGTGGGTTCAAATTTAATGATAGGTGTAAAAATAGAGGAAAATTTAAGGGTCCCATTACTAAAGTCCGGCTCCATTTTCCATTTTCTATATTCGAGTGATTTCACGATACATGATCACACTTTATTCACGCTTGATGTCAGATTTTAATGAAACTTTGTAGACTTATAGTTCGCGTTGAATACTAAATAAAATCAATTTTCCGTTCTTCGGTATAGTTTATAGTTTTTAAATTAGTCATGCTTAATCTATTGGGTACGTCTGTGAAGTCAGCATCTCACAAATAAACCGCGTATTAAGTGGCATCCCACAGTTTTAACAATAGTTTTAGTTTTAACAATTAGACTAGCTTTAACAATAGTTCCGTCAATTTTACTATCGAAACCGTATTTTGAAAAAATTATTTTAATCCGATAGAACTATGTACAGAATAAGTTTTGAACAAAATCCGATTTGTGAATTAGCATCACATTTTTCAAAATACGGTATTGATAGCAAAATCGACGGAACTATTGTTAAAAAAACTAGTCAAGAACTGTAGAAGTATGTGGGATGCCACTTAATACGCGGTTTATTTGTGAGATGCTAACATTTGAGATGGTAACTTCACAGACGTTTTTTGGGTTAACCTTTTTTTTGAAAATTCATAACTCGAAAACTAATACAAATAATATACAAATATAAAATACAAATATCTTATAAATATTCAAACAAACGGGCGATGTTAGCCCTTAATCACTTTCAAACTAATGCCACAGATGCTCTATACTCTCTATAATCTACTGAATAAAATCCTATATTTTAGTCCTAAAGATCAGGTCAAGCATGGTGCGTAGGAATTTGAATCGTCTTCACGCCTAAACTGTGTTCTAATTTCTAGATTTATGAATAATTGCTGTTCTATGCCTATTGCCATTTGATTAAACACTCTTTCGTTTCTGTGATTCCCGAGTTGTTTACTGTGCTAGCGCATGCGAAAATGTGCGTTAAAAAGAGCAGTACATACAGTATATCTTTTCTGCAGAAATGAACTTTTTGCCTGGCAAAAAAATAGACTTGGGTCTAATCTAAGAGACAATTTGCACGAAATTACTCTGTACCTGATAACGTTTTTCTTACGACAACAAATGCATAATTTCCCGATAAACACGCGAGACTCACAAGACTGTCAAATATTCGGATTTGACTTTAGACAGCGTGGCGTTACAAGTATTTCAAAACCCACTTTAATTGAGACTCTATTACATTTACAGCTGTTTCGCCCGCTAGAACTAGTCCAGTCCCAATGGAACAGTATGAAATTTTAATTGAAATTTTAATGAGGAAAAAAGTAAATAATGACTTTATATGTTTATTGCCATTTCACTTAGTTTGAAAGTAAGAAATGTATTTGGAGACTGGATGATTAGATCTAGCGACCCAGGTCTTACCACGTGGAGGAGGCTGTTCAAGACCCGCCCTAACCTCGCCCATCCTCCCTCCATTTACGCAACACTACAAAGTTAACGATTCAAGATATTTGCAAAGAAAAAAAAACGCGTACGCGAGCTATGACTCTACTTAATCTGGCCAGATTTGACTCTAAAGCAGTGGTAACTGCGCAAAATTAATCTAATTGACTCTAAGCAGTGGCGACTGTTAAAAAAAATCGCGGATAGCGAATCGATTTCACCAATGCGCACTGGTGGGAACGGGACGATAAAATAAACACATTGGAAATTGGGAAAGACAAACACAAGGAATAAGGATAGGTAATCCCACGGCGACGTAGCGTTGTCGTTGAAGCTGAAAACCTAAAAACCTAAAACGGGTTAGGGTTAGTAGATACTGTAACGTAGTCACCCGTTCGTTACTTCGTTACGGTATCCGAAAAAATGAGCTTCCATTCCAGTGCTTAGGACGCGAAGACTAATGCAGTTACCTCTCAAAACTATTCGCGGAAAAACAGACTGATCTTTCGATTGAATGAAACGAATATTATATATTATCTCGTGATATAAAACACGATAGATAATGTGATAGATCGCGATCGCGTAATGTTCTAGGTTCACCCCCGAATAAAGGAAAGTTCAATGCAAAAGCCAAGTCGAACTATTAGAACTCTTGATAGAGATTTTATTGTGAAACGCGAACCGAGTAGCAAAAATATCTTCGCAAGTTACATTCAGCATTGTTTCACTCTAATATCGCGTTTATCCGAATTTCGCGAGCAAGTTCATATTGAGATATTGAGAGAAACAAAGAGAGCAGTGCTAAAGGCACTGCTCGAGATAAGAATTAAGAGAAACATTAATAACAATACTGCAATATAAATACAGTCAAGCATTAATAAAATGCAAAAACGTCATCTAGTCCCTGATTCGATTTAATCCAATTGTACAATGTGATTCTAATTGAGGTATGCGTGACAAAACTCTAATACGCGACGTAAAACCTGACCACTCGTATTGCTTACGCATATTCCGTCAGTGCGACGCATTCACTTTACGTTATACACGAGCAAAGAAATGGAAAAAATGAAATAGCGCCAATTTACAACAATGCGGTTCGGAACGCCCGGATATGCTACTAGGATCTCGTATAATACGAATCCTTTTCCCCGCAAAAATCTAAGAAAAAGAGATTTCGCGACCGAAAAATCAACCCCTTGTCGCTAATATACAAATCCGTTGGTTCGTGTCCACTGAATGGACATGGAAATATCAATTGAATCTACATCTAACTCTAGTTCAGCCACTTATTCCCCCGCAAGATCATAATTTCAATGCCAAAGGACTCTTTGAAATTCTATCCTATTAAAGGAGCACCGAATTTGCTCTCCAAATATAAAATCCTATCAGTTTCGTTTCGCGATATAATCTACCACAAAGTTTGTTATTAGTGTCATTCTGTCCGTAATTTGCCATCGGAAATCGTATGCAATTGGATTACCGGGCATTCGAAGAAAGCTAATTGATCAATTTCTCTGACATTCTTTCATGGACATTATGCAAGAAATAAAAAGGCAAAGAAAATCAAAATATAAAAAGAAGTACACAGCAAAGAATTTTAGATCCGGAGCGGTCGCGTGACTCTAAGTTTTTTCGCGGCCCATGAGCTCGGGCTATGGGCAAAATATCGGTTCCAATGACTCTATACTGACCAGTCCTCGAACTGCCCGCCAGCCAGAGCGTTAGAATCAACCTGTGCACCACGAGAGCATTACACAAGATTATTTCCGTATACATACATATTGTATGTACAATGCCGCGTATACCCCTCGTCTATTCGCCCGTCTTGTGAATCGCCCTACTTGTACACTATGTGCAATGTGCATAATGGTGAGGAGGACAAAGGGGTAGCCCGACCGTACAGTCCTGATCAGTGTAAGCGACCCTTCCTAATGCCGGACCGCCCACAGGCCAGGCCCCACTGGGGATGCGGTTCGATGACCCGCGAACGTTGGGCCACCGGGAAGGGTTACGCGAACAATCCTTCCACGACCCTAATCCGTAGGGCTTGCGACAAGAGTAATGGAAACAAAAAATATAAAAAATCAAAGTGTGACTCGATATCGCGACCCATCGCGGTGGGTATCGTCAAAATTAGTCGTGACTCTAAAATCAACAAATACGCGGTGATTCTCGCCCTTCGCCACAATGTAAGTGTTGCTAGGTACCAATCACAACCCAGACATTGTTCAAAGGGACAACGCGAACTTACTCGTTCCATGGACGAAATGACATCGCGAATATGCCACCCACGGAAGAGTATACTGAATCGATTACACAACGTGGCTCTAATCATTGACTCTATTAATTGACTTTACTCTATTTGCGTCAATTCGGCCGTGCCCATGAAAGTACACCAGAGTATGGCTCTAAAGTCATAGATGAAAAAAGACTCGAATTACCCTATCGCGAATCGGACAGTAATGCACCAGGGCTAGAAGAGCACCTGACAAACGATGTGTTGCAAAGGAGCTCGAAGTGCTCCGAAACTGCGCCCGTAAGAAACGAAAAGAGTCGTTTAGCATTGCCATTATGGCCTTGCGAGTGACGGACTCGCCGTATCGCAGATAATTACGATACCAAAAAGGAAAAACTAACCACAAGCACGCGATCCATTCAGTTTTCATTCCCCATCGAATTTGCAGTTAGGGACGATAAACTAATCATCGACCACCCACCCCGCCCAATTTACTCAAAACCCGGACATTCCTCCGCGCTTCGCGCAAATTGTCCGCGAGACTCTACTTTGCGAGCAAAAGAAAAAGAAGGAATTGCGAAAAAAACGAGGATCGTTATCCTCTACTCGCGCACTGGAGACTACGCGTAAGCAGTACCAATGGTCAAAACTATAATGCAGTGTGTACTGCTTAGGATGAGCGCGGTATAATATTGTACAATTAGTTTACGCCGAATCAGTTATTCGATGAACGTTTCCTCAACTACGGCGACGGATGGTATAGCGACGAGCAAAATTAAGTTAAACCGCGAAAAGTGGATCGAAATTGCTTAAGCAGCATGAAAAATCAACAATGCTGAATGCAATCGCGAGTATCTGAACCATAGCGAATGCTATGCAAATTTAAACTATTCGCGACGTACAAATTTTCCATTCAACTTTCCCTTACTGGGTTAGAAACTACAACTTTTACAACTATGTAAACTCATTAATTTTATGAATTATAGGAAAAAGCTTTTTACTGTAATATGACAAATGGTATCACTAGGTATTCGCGAGCGTCCATAACAAATGGAATGGTACTCAAAACAAGAAATACAATGTCCCAAACCAGGAAAAGGAGGAAAGGGGGAAGGAAATGCGACTGTTTAGCTAGCTAGGAACGGTCCTAACTTCAGTGCTAACGCTAATATTGAAAAAGGCATGTGCTGAAATTGAAACAGAAAACTAAAGAAATGACTCGAAATATCAAAAGTCCTATTGAAAATTAGATATCTTAATAGAATATATTAAGATACTTTTCTATGAATTCAAGTAACAGTGAAATAAACATGCTATGCATCAATAGTGCATATTTGTAGATTGAATTGAAAATTAAGATCAAAGAGAGATTCTATAGAAGTTGGATGATCGGTTCTAGCTACCCAGGCTCGACCAACGGGGAGGAAGTCGCTCCGGCCCACCCTATCCGCAGTTACGCAACACTAATTCACAATTCTCATCATTTCTCACCTTCGGTACAGCGTCAACCAAGATAAACGACGTACCAAAGTTCAACTCTTTAATCTCAAAAAAAAAAAACGCGATCACGAGCTAAACTTATTCTAACAAATTGTACATGACTCTACAACAGTCGCCACTGCACAGTTGCAAAATTGATAACGCGACGCGAAGAGATCGAACGATCGCGAGGATCGCGCCGTGAAAGGAAAAAGACAAAGGGAAAACATATAAGGATCTCGAAGCAGTAGTCCAACGATGTATGTAATCTGAAACAGACCTAAGTAGTAAAATCCATTAGTACTGTTACAAAAATGTTAGGCTGACTCACGCAAACCTGGTCGAGTTGAGACACATAATCTCGTTACCTTCGCGAATTATAATTCTATTGCGTTTGTTCACTTAAACGCAACACTGTCAAAAATTCGCAAATCGATTCATTCTATCAAGTATATACCTGTGACTATTCTTTTGCGAAACGAATTCGAAAAGAAATTCTGTGATATTTAGCAATTGTGGCATACTACACGGTACCAAATAATATTATTGAACGTTAAATACGTATAATGTTAATGATCGGAATCGAAATTATGAAAATGATAATGGCAATGATGGTGATAATGGTGATAATGAGAAATACATCGGTGGGACGGACCGCCGACAATATTTCGGGGACTCGACTATTAATAATAAAAACAAATTGCAAGACTTTATATTGAAAATTATCTTGTGGGACTCGGAAAGTAGTATGCAATAATTCTACATTTATAAGACGCTATAAAAAATTTGATTATCATGTAAAATAACTAAACTTTACAATGACTCTGCGATGAATTTAGCAAATTCTATTCTTAGAAATGCAAAAACCTGCAGCAAGTGACTCTACTGTAACTTCGATTAAATATTGAGCAAAATCTAATGCAAGTACGATGTAAGCAAATCGCGAGTCGGTCGATCTGTCCATCAAGTCCTTCCATAGGACCTGTGTGTTGCCGACATCCAAGCAGACGGGAGACAATTTTTTGGGGACTCGACAACTAGTCATTAAGGAAACTCTTACTTGAAACTTTATCACGGTAACTTTGCAAAACTGTGAAACTTGAAATATGGCAAACTGTATGATTCTGCATTTGGGGGGGGCTCGAAATTTCTAAGCTTTATTCTACATTGGCAATACGTAAAAATTTGCAAAAAAAGTGAGACTCTACATTGGCTAAACTCAAATATCATTTACTACTAATATGATCATTGCAAATAATAAAGGGGCTTAAAAATGACTGGAACTAAAAACGAATAGAAAAATAAATAAAGATCCAACAACTCTATTATTGAAAGCAAATCGCGAGTCTCTACCGTCTGCCTGTCGGCGATCCCCGTACAGGAATTTAGCGTCTGTACTCCGAGACCCCGGAACGAACAAATTGAGCAATGAGCAAAATGACAAAGTGGAACAGAAAATTGATGACACTCAATCGCCAAAAAGTGCAATGGGATGGAGTGCCATACCGTTGCTGCCCTTTTCTCTGGGCCTCTTCGGCTAACTGCATTCAGCCATTATCTTCGGGACAGAACCCAGCAACAATTTGTTCGAGCATTCCCTATCGCGGTAAGGGGGCATTGCAAAATAGCAACAAGAGAGCAGCAAAGATTAAACGAATAGAAAATTGGAACGAAATACGAATAATTATACCTCAAATGCAGAAGCGAAAGATGGTACCTGAAACACACAAGATTAAAAACCACAAGAAAAAATTAACATTATACCATGGGGGAGAGCGCGATTCGCGAATTCTGTTACCCACCCCAAAACTAGCTGGTAAACGACCACTCATTGCAACAATTGTTGAATGAATGACCGTGGATACCTGCACATTTACTTGAATGCTCGAACAAATATAAAAAAGCAGCACTAAACCCCAAAAGAACAAGCTACAATGATTTTAGTTCAACCATTTACGAAATTCAATGGTGAAATAAAGCTCAGAGTAGCGTATAAATATGTTCCTACACAAAGACAACCCATTCGATGATCTTCTTTCAGAGCCCAAGAATCCGGGCAAACTTATAATACGGTTCGCGAGAGGTCCAACACTCCCGTGACAAGCCGTGTATTCCACTAACCGCACGAGTTGTTTGACGTCTCGCGAGATAATCGCATACACAGGATCGCATACTCCCATACCTAAGGCGATATATCTGTTCTGGCCCTTCCTACTTACATCTAATTATTCATACAGAAATATGCTTCTTACAACGCGATCCCCCCACCCATTTAAACGATTAGTGGCAAATCTCACGCATACGACACTCCACGGATTTTTGCGGGGGTTTAGCGCGGGAGTTTAGCGCGTGCGACGATCACATCTCTCTCATACTAGACATACTCATTCCAAAAAGCGACTGACAAGGCTGTCGATCATTCCGACGAAACATTTTCAGAAACAGACTGTCAACTGTTTTTGCCAGCCAAATTCTAAACCGCGAAATTGATTTGACTTCAGTCGAAATCAGTATTTTCCAATATCCGAATATTGCGAGTAAGCGAAAGTTTAGTATAAAGCAAGTTTCATGCATGAGAAGCATGCATGGATTCGTTTCACGTCTTTCTACATTCGAGTATGGAAGTTATCATTGCGAATCGAACAAGAAATAATTATTTTCAAGAGTAATTCGTAGGAAAATTGAAGAAAAAGTGACTCTATCTGCGCCGTGAATAATCAACAAGTTTCTCAGTCGCGTACAAATTAGTCTTAATATTAATCCGTACCCACTTCCCAAGCCCGTCCCAACTGCACCTGGGCTGTTTGGACGAGATCGGGGCCTCTAGTGAGATCATGGGTACGGTAATGAGTATACATACGTGATGAAATGCTGAAAATCCTAGCTAAGAAACGATTAGTACTGATATCTGAACGGACTGTGACTCTACTCCATTTCATATGTATTAAAAATTGGAATTGAAATATGTGCAAGTGACTCTACGTGAAATCACAATTCATTGTCAAAAAAAATTCTAATTCAGTGGCAAATGACTCTACAATAAATCTGTAATTGTTGAAAAATGACTCTACTTCATCTGTAAAAATAAATCTAATTCATTTTCAAAAGTGACTCTAACACAAATCTGATCACAATTGCCTCTGGGGCCAAACCATTCATCACAGTTAAAATACATAGAAAATCAAGGAATTAAGAATTGAAACTGCGACTTCAGGTTTGTGGCAAAGAACCCCCGCGAATTTGTCTTCTTGCCTCTTTTTCTGTGTATTCAATATCGTAGAAATTCAAATATTTTCATAGGTATCGCGAAATAAAATTCAAAATTGCGATCATTATTGTCGCATTTTGAGATTTTAGATTCTGGTGATTAGCCAGATATCACTCAATTACAATTTACTGTGGCAATTACTTTGCGTCTCATCGACTTCGAACGCGAATCGTCAGTAAAGTGTATTTCACACAAGTTAAAGGAATCAAACAGTCGAATGCTAAGTGCAATGCATTCGTCTAATATGTATCCAATAACAAGCCCGTGACTCTACAGAGACAAGAAGACCCTGTCCTAAACTAATTACATGTACATGAAATAAGACCATGGTGCTCCACACACGAGCAGATTTCTCTGCTTGTGGTCATTATGCTCATTGCTCGACAAAAAATAGAAATACAACCAGTCTTTCGTGTGGTTTCGGACCAATCGTCCTACCGCATGATTGAAAGACCAGAGGAAAAATTAAGTGTGTCACTCACCAATCAGCATTTGATAAACCTTCGTTGTGAATACCTTTGTCAAATCTCGTCAAGCAGCCAAGCAGCCAAACAGCCAAGAATCCAAGAAATCGCTCACGACACTGTAACAAAACAAGACACAGTAACCGATTAGTATCTCTCAACTTGATATTAAACAATAAACCGTTAGAATTCAGGGAGAATAAGAATACCAACCTTTTGATCACGTAAACAAAGTGGTGGCAGAGGTCGACCAGGCAGCCAACCTCTCATAGTGACTCTACCAAATGGTAGTGACCTGTAACATAAAAGGAAACATGTCGATTAATATCTTTGAAATTGACAAAGGTCAAAGGACAGAATATCAGGAAGGTCATATGAATCGGAATACTTACACTGTGTCCCACGAAAAGATGCATGATGGAGTTCCTCTCCACAGCCAACTGCGTTCTCACTGACTCTATTCTACTTTTGCCTGTTTATAAATTATCATCGCGAGCAAATCAACACTGAGTTTAATACACATCACGCCCGTAACTTAATTATTCGACCGTAGCAGAATCTGACGGGATTCCGCTTGTTCTTCGTACGAAACAACACTGACTCTAATCGCGAGACCCGGCGAGCGAGTAAAGCTGGAAAAAACACAATTAAACAAAGAAGTGAAATGATGATGATGAAGTATGAATGGATGAACGAATTCAGTCAGTCGGCTGACCGAGAAAAATAGTTCCGAATTCGAACTCCGAATTGTACACGAGCAAAATCTAATTGTAAGTTATTGAGACTCAACCACGTAATCACAGGTATACACTTCGCGAGAAAATTCTCAAAAATATGCAAGTATCAACACGAATCAAACCGAAAAGTCAAGTTAACAAGAGATTGCGTCAGATACGAAAAGTTACGGGAGCTATACGAGGAACACCTCAACTCGAGCAAGGTCGCTGCGTGAATGACACCTGTCGCGCACGACCGTGCTATCAGCACCCGACTCGGGAGGGGGGAGGACAGCCCGCCAATCACAGACGACCTGAAGCACCGAAGCCCCTCCTATAGCTCCTGGTCGCTCACCTTTTGCTTTCCCGAGCTCTTCAAGATTTTCATTACTATCAATTAATAAGATTAATAACTTTTCAACCTCTTAACAATCTTATTTTTCAGAATCAATATATTGTTTAAATAATTAACAAATAATAATTTCATAGAATTGTTATTGATCTTACGGTCTTTCGACAACTCGAACCTGCAAAATTAATAAATTGTTTATAACAAATCATTTATAATTGTTTATAACAATTAATTTTTCATTTGCACAACAGATCATTCATGGTTCACTGCCCTTCGACAATTCAATATTGCAAACTGAATAAGTTATTTAATTGTTTAACAAAATTCTTAATTAGTTTAACAAAGATTTACCTTTCTTTCTCTCTTAGGAAATGTTTCCTAAGCAAATGTCAGTCTTACGTGTCCGTTTTTGTTTTCGATTCAACGGTCGGACCACAAACGCGAGAAAACATTAGTGGAAAAGAAATTCCGAAAAGCAGAACGAATCGAAAATTCCAACAATTATTGATCGTTAGGTAATGTACATATATACCGACGTATTGTCGGGCTCGGCTGTGAACGAATTCTCCGAATTCTCGGAACTCGGCGACTGAGCGCGCAAACGTAAACATAGCGCACGCCACGCTCGTCGAGCACAATGCTCTCTGTCGAGCTACAAAAACGTAAACATGGCCGGTAGCTGGCATACCTAGCGCTGTGTAACACTATCATTGACAGTTATAACGTCGCTCGAAATATTTGTTGAGCGGATCTTACATACATTCTCACACACATAAATACGTGTGTGTATATGTCGTATCAGATAATATAATATATATGTATAGATATATGTATGTACTGAATAATGTACTTTACATACACGTACGATGTTATTTCATGTTATTTGATAGACTCAACTTATTTTCAGCCGATGTGATTAACTAATATTTCAGTTAAACTATTAAAATCACGACAGAGTCTGTTTTATACACAATTAAGTTGCATAATGTATCAATGTAAAACGATTCGCAGGGCTTCGTTAATTATCGAAAATACTTGTACGTGTAACACTAACATCAATTGTAAGATCTGTAGCTGTTGCATGGGTTAGAATAAATTCCCAGCTCAAAGTATCGAACAAATTGGAATCAACAATAAATTATGATTCTCTGTACGTAAATAGGTATATACAATTCAGTTTTATAATGTATCAGCGTAAAACGATACGCAGGTCCTCGTTAGATATCGAAAATACTTGTACGTGTAACACTAACACCAATTGTAAGATCTGTAGGTGTTTCGTGGGTTAGAATAAACTCCCAGCTCAAAGTATTAAACAAATTGAAATCGACAATAAATCATGATACTACGTATGGAGATATGGATATACAATTAAGTTTTATAATGTATCAACGTAAAACGTTACGCAGGTCCTCGTTAGATACCGAAAATACTTGTACGTGTAACACTAATACCAATTGTAAAATCTGTAGCTGTTGCATGGGTTAAAATAAATTCCCAGCTCAGAGTATCGAACAAATTGAAATCGACAATAAATTATGATTCTACGTACTCATGTACGTAATTATTTATAGAGAGATGCGTAAAGAAATAGAATGTTCTGAGGGATTGCATGCAAAACTCACCGGGAACGAAGACTGGAGTGTGACGTCACATCGTTTACTACGCCGCGCCGGTATAAGAATTGGAGGATAGTTACCCTATGCGACGTTTTTCACCCTGAATACCTCTTCCTCCATGTCTCCCCAGTGCACGGTGTTCTGACAACGTTTTTAATACCACTCGCGATTCGAAACACTACTTTTTGCCACTTTTATCGCGAATTTTATCAAGCACTTACGCGGAGCTGCACTGATCACCTTCCGCGGGAAAAAAGATGGCGTCCGGCAAGCGCGTCTACTACGCGTTTGAAACAAGCGCTCCGATTGGTCAAAGGAAACTTAGCGTCTAGCTGGTAAAAAAGTAAATGGCGCCACGTTTGAATGTTGCTTATCGGACAATAATGTGTATGCTATTATTAAAATAAAACTTATAAAATATATTGTTTAATGTAAAGTAGTATTATTTAACAGTAGTATACATTTTAATGCGTTTATTTAATTAATCCTACAACGGTGTAAACCATTAATTTAAACTATTAGCATTGTAACCTCGAAACTGAATTTTACACAATGATATGGGATTCTGCATATATTTTGAAAATTACTATTGTTATATCAAGTGAAGATACAACTTTCCCAATTATACCGAGACCTGCCGATCACGATAAATTATATTGAGGTAGTAATCTTACTAGTATCTGAAGATATCTTTCGAGGAATCTTTCAGGACCTATATCGGAATTGAAATTTTTAGTTGTTAAATCGGAACCAAAATTTTGAGTAACAATTAAAATTCACCCATTCTTCCCTCGAAAGAAATTTATTCACAACGTTAACGATTGCATGCTATTAATATGTATTTAATACGAGTCAGTATAGCTCGATAAACCAATACTGTAAATTTGTTAAAATTGTTAAACAGTAATTTTAAGATCACACATAAGAGTTTCGTTTATAGATTGTACGGATCAATAACAGTAGCAGCAGTGCGTTTAGTGTTACTGTTATAAAACTAATTAATTTATTTAAAATACACTATCAATTCCTCCGACATAAGTACATACTTTTCTAAAAATACAGAATTTTAAGTTTTCTTCTTACATGCGACTTGACTAAATCCTAGATATAAAGGAAAAACAGGTTCATAAATAGGTCCTTAACCAAAATTACTAACAAGGTAATAACTTCATTAAAAGAAGAATCGCGCCTAGATCAAAACATGACACATTAATTTGATTCGGAGATTCAAAGAAAACAATTATGTATCTTGAGATACTATTCAATTGATAAAAAAATTGAAAAACTCAGACCTTGAAGTGATAGTTGTAGGATCTATGGAACTACATCAACAATTAACTTAATTGTCGTTCCATGTAATTGTCATCAATGTAATTTGCAACAAAATAATAAAAAGCAAAATAATTAGGTATTTCATACAAGACATACTTTGGTTAAAACTTACACATGCTTATAGAATACTTGCTTCAAGTATGATTTATAATAATAAAAGACAACGTTTCGAGTGAACCTATAATCACAAGTATCTATAAAGTGTGAACGAAATAAGAGAAACTAACAACTGTACATAAGAATCAATCGAAGTTTGTGATGTTCCTGATGCTTCAGGTGGTTGATTGAATTTTCGTTTTCCTGGTTGAGCGATACAAGCAACTTTACATTCTTCATCGTCGCATATATCACATTCAGTTATCCTGCGTGGCTCGTAAAAGACTCTTGCGCGTCTCGCTGTAAATTCAAACATAAAGTTTACACAATTTTCAGAGTATAACAATACTTGAAAAGATTAAGTTATTAAAATCGAGAAAGTTTAAGTTTCTTACATGAATCATAGTAGTCATAAATAGTTACAGGAACAGGCTTCTGTTTAGCAACCTTGTGTGTTCTGAATGCAGAAACAGTGGGGCAGTATTCTTCTCTACCCAGCTACCGAATTAATCAATAATTAGTCAAAAATACCTTAGATTGAATTTCTCTGATTTCAATTAGAACTTTAGATACCTTGTCAAAGTATAATATCACCATTGTATCACCTTCTTTAGTTTCGACTCTTTTCACGTTTTGCGACACTTCTAAACTCGGCAATGAATCTCTATCTACCGTAAAACCAGACGGCAGACTAACTTCCATTACCGCCATATTACTTTCGTTTGCTTCTTTCGTCGGAACGAATCTGAAAGAGAACGTTTTTACGTATTAAACAAATTGTTTGCTTATAAGATGCGACAGTAGAATTTAAATTGAACGTACCCGGAACAGATAGACAGTTGCAAATGATGTTCATTCGAGTTCTTGTCGACCTGTGGATCTAGAGTAAAAAGTGGATAAGCACCAGTTACATTAAGATTGTAATTAAAAGCAACTTGAACTATGGCAAATCCACGACCACTAGCTGTTATATTCACTGATCGTACTTTTCTCGATAGCTGAAAATCGATATGATAAATTGTCAATCATATTCTCTCAAATCAATAATTTACTCAATATGATACTTACCACATGTTTCTGAAGTATCATTGAATTAGTAGGATTTATACTCATATTAATTGGAGCGTCTCCTCCATACGAGAATGTTACTACAATATTATTTTCTTTCGCTGATAGTTTTTCACCCAACTGTGCTAAGGCTTGTATTCCTATCACGGTATCCTGCGAAACAAGAAAAGAAATTTTTCGTCTTATTTCGTAATTTTTTTTTTTAACACTAATTAGCAGGAATAAACGTTTTATCAGTGTTCACCTGTGTTGAGGCAAAACCACCTTCTGCATTTCGTTGTTTTACAAGCCACTTCATTATAGGGATGGCATCGGTAACTAAGTTTCGTCTAAGATAAGTCATCAAAGTATAAGAACTCATTTCTACGTCTACCGATCGTGGCAATGAGAACCATGGATTATGGTCATCTTTCGGTACGGGCTTACTCCACCATTTATAATCTTCCATTGTTTTAGCCTTTGACTCGAGTAAATTGAATGCAGCATTCTCATAGGGATGTTTCGCGAGATTCAAAGCATAAGTGCAAATACTTAGAGCATATGTATCATTCAAATCTTGAAGATTCCGTACAATGTAATCAACACCTTTATTTATTGTGTTTCGATACTTCTCGACTGCATCCTGTAAAATTATTTTATTATGAAGATAAATGTATATACTAATATGTGTATACATATGTGATGGATAAATTAATACGCTAAAAATACTTACTGAATTTTCGAGGAATGTAATAAGAGTGTAAGCTGTCAATGCAAGTCCCTTTCCAGCTCCACCTTGCATATCACGATGACTAACTTTCCCTACTTCCGGAAAGCTTCCATTTGCTGCTTGATTATTTGATAGCCATTGTAACGCTTCATTTATTATTCTATCTTCAACCGGAATGTACTGAGCTGCTTGTTTAAATGATTTAGCTACGAATGCTGTTAGCCTTAAATATAGAAGATACTTGTTAATGATTAAGTTAGTTTGCAACAAGTAATAAATTGTTCGATAGAATATTCGAAATTGTTATACCATGTGCTTCCATTTGGATCAGACATTCCAAAGGCACTAAAAGATCCATCATCGTGTCTGTAAGTTAGTTCCTTCTGATATCCAATCTCCACATATTTCATTGCTTTACTCTCAACGGCTTGTGTCAATTGATTCGTATTCTATAAAAGGTTTACAAATATATATAAAGTATATAGATATATCACTTTAATAGATATCGAAATATTTTATTCATTCCTACCTTCAAATAATCCAGAATAACTATATTCGGTACAAAGTTTATCATATTTTGTTCGCCACAGCCATAAGGCATTTTGATTAAATTTGCTAAATTTAGGATACTTGGTCCCAAAATGTCACCTAATCGAAAGAACAAATTATATTTGTTAAAGAGTTCTTCCTTTATTAATTGAATTTTGAAAGAGAAATAAAAACAATTTATTACCAACGGCAAATACTTCAATATGTTCGGAACCAACGACTGCATTCTTTGGAATATCAACTGTTACGTTCGTATTCACGGTAGATGCTGTTCTAAGGTCTAAAAAGATCGCCTTGTTTCTATATTGAGTTTCTCCTTCAGCCTGCGCATAGGAAATTAGTCAAATAATGTATATTTATCGATCTTCAAACTTCAGGTAGAAAAATAATATGCTGAAAATAAAGTATTACCTTAACGAGTAACCGACGTTCCACACTGTCACCGGCCAATATGCTACTCGCAGTTGCTTTTATTTTGATGTAACCAAGTTCTCGCGGAATAATCATGAATGATACAGTTTCGCCAGAATTGGCCTTTACTTCTACGTGTTTCTTGCGATACAATTCTAGTTCTGCAAAATGAAGTTAACGTTTATTAGTACTATTTCTACAGCGGTAACAGTTTCTTCAGAATCGACAATGTTATTTGTATTTTATGCTATGTACTACTGAAACTTACTAGGTGGATCCTGATGGACTTCATTAGAGATTTCGGCAAAATCAAATTGTCCTTCGTTGTTGAGTAGTACTTCAACATTTAAATTCTTATTGAGGTAATTGAAGACTACAATTTGGAGAACAACCACCTCACCCCGTATTACAGAGTAGGGCAAGTCCATGGACAAAAAGAAAGGTCGCATCACTTTCAACTAAAATATGAATAATTAACTGTGCTTTAAGAAGTGACAGCAATGAAACATATCAATAAGATAAAGTTACAACCTTCTTGGGTGTTTCCATCAAACCCAAACCGTCTACATCGTTCAAAGAAAATGCAGTTAACACCCACGACGTAATGGAATCAGGCACAGTTCGTCGAAGTTCAGCTTTGCCTTCATACCTAATGTGATAGGTACAAAATTTATATTTCACGACACACATAAAATTATGTGATTTCTACGATTTTCGAGCTCAGATGAAAAGATACATAAATAGCAACACAAATACACTAAACAAGAGCGCATTTTCTACTAAATGAAGCGTCGCTGAAATAGATATTAGAACGAACATTGTTTTGACGCTGATTTGTGCATAGATTTAGAACAGCTGAATGAAAAAAATATCTATAATCGCACCGTCCTGGATGAAAGGACACGCTAATGCCTGCCGAACCCAGAGATACAAACTGTACAATGTGATTAAGCAATATTCCACAAAGCAATATGTATTTCGTAATCAGATTTTCACACAAACATTTACCGAAGACAATATATATGTATATATATATATATATGTATTGTGAAGAAGAAACGGTATGTAAGCGTGCACAAACTGATAGTATGAAGAGACGAATAAATACCCTGAGGAGAAGTTTGCGAAAAGCCAGGTGTTTAAGATGTCATGCATTAGGAATACACGGGGCTTATTCCAAACAGGAGGTGGGATGCGAGAGAAGGCGTAAGGACCTGCCAGTGGTGGTCTTGTTGCAAGTCTGTGCGTAACAGGCGGACCAAGGTCCGGACGAAGTGTCGATACCCCATGAGGCGAGCCTGTTATTCTACCATCCAGTATCCCTGGTTGCCCTGGAATTCAGTTCTATACATTGCATTAACTTGATTCCCACAGGACACTCGCACTAAATGCATTTCGGTAAACTTTGTTATGCGAGATAAATCAAAAGAAATTCAACCGTAAAAGATTATAATGTTACGAATTCGGGCATAATCTTTAAGAATTATAACTACATTATTAGGATACTGTTAGGAAAAAGTAAGGATGCCTGTCTACCACCAAAGGCTAATTAACTTAATAAAAAAAAAAAAGCTATTAATATGTAGCAACAAAACCAACACCTACAAGCACCACGACGTAAGTGTATGAGTATCGTCAGAATGCATGCCTAAAACCATCGATGACGCTTCATTAGACTGTGTAAATACGACACATCCAATCGACTAGACATATTCACTGGTTTTAATCGGTGTTTCGAAGGCGTATTCGATGTAAAAAAATATGAAACGGGTTAATCATTATTCTTAATTAGTGAACTGCTGAGTATGGGTCAAGTTGAAGAACTCGGGGGAACAAGTCCGATCAGTCGGAATTCTTGTATAATTGAAATTGGCAATATTAATTACTCGAAAATTTTGTAAATGTGCAAAATTAAAGGTTTCAATGGCATTACCCAACATCAAGCGTTTGCCACAGCCAAGTTTCAGGGAAATTCTTGCGTATTTTGATCGGCTTGGGTGTCATTGAAGATGGACTTGGAGCTCCGGCAAAAGCAGGAGATTCAAAGGCACCCATAGGAACTGCAGACATACTAGCAGCTCTGTAGTATACTGTACACAGAAGCCATATTAAATAATAATTACTCGACTCGAATAGCTAAAGAAAAGTCCTCGCGATAAAAAGGGATTTAAATAAAGCGAAAATATAATTATGTTACTGTCATGCTACGTTACGAATAAATAGGATCGTGGCATGTTACGTAATTAGAAATTTCTGTAGGATACAATACAAATATTAGTAGTCTATTTAGAAGAGTCAATAAAGTACATGCTGGAAGTTTACTTACCAACTGGAAAGTATTCAAAGACATGTCCATTTGTCATTATAACAGCTCCAGTTTTCTGTTAAAAATATTCACAAATACGACTTATTATTAGAATTACAAGAAAGAAAGACACGCGTTTGATCTAATCGAGAATTAATGTAATTACCCGGAAAGCATCACTTGCAGTGCCTGATCCAGGACTCCAACGGAAACGATTGGAGATAGAATCTCCGTACGGCGAATCTTCTACCGTATCGTACGTTTTTAGCTCTTTATAAACTTGTTCCTATAAATATTATCTAGTAAAAATTCTCACTTCATATTTTTCCACAGTTTCAATACGATTTCAGCAATTTCTCAGATAATGTTTGTATTATTTAAAAACTTACGCGAGATAAATCGTTTCCGGATTTTAGAAGGAGAGACCTTTGGTCGACTCCCAATAATCCTATATAGGAATTTGGTTTAGAAGAAATGATCAAATTGGCATTTTCACCTGGCCCAACTTCTTCCGGAGAAATGTCAATGTCGACCTTAAAGCGATAGAACAATTAAGTGTGAAAAATTCTGTATCGATGTTCTGTATTATTATTATTATTACAACTTACATGATTTTGAAGAATGTCGTGTAATTCTACATCTAAAGCATCCGCAATTACATCACCATCTTCGCGTACATAGTACACGATAACATGAGCGGTAGGAGCCATAGCGTATCTGGCTACAAAACTAAATAACAATTTGACAATAATTACAACATAATTCTTCGAATGACATATACTTGAATTTTAATCAATTATTACCTGAAACTTGTATTATATTTTCCTTGAACGTATACTGAACCAGCATCTAATATATCTCCTCGACCAAGTACTTCATAACTGATATATTTCAATGGAGCGGTAGAATTCACTTCGATTTCCACTTTTTGATTAACTTTTGCATTTTCGGTTTTCAATACCGCTTGAATGTATTCATTGCTGAGTGACATGGCTTTATTCGTCGAAGGGAACCACTCGTGGAGATTCAGATACTGTGCCTAAAGAAGTAACAGATCGATACTGGTACTTTATATGTACATTATAAGAAATTTATCGAACTCAAATTATTTATTAGATTCTTTCACTGACTTACTTCAATGTTAAGAGGAGCAGAATAATTATCGGCTGATTTTGGTGGATAAAAGTCGAGTTGTACCATGCCATGTTTGTCTGCGATCTTTGACATGTTGTAATAATCCGCTGGATTATAAGTGTAACCATAGGCTATTAAAACTGGATTTTTAGTATCTTGCACAGGAGTTCCGTCGTGATATGCAAGTTTTATCTACAATGTATTAGGGATATGATAGAAAAACAGTTATAGTTGAGTTTTTGTGGGAAATGTATAAGTCCACTTACATATGCTGTGTATTTTAAACCAGGTTTATAGTAATCTGAAGTTTTTATTAATTCCATCGTATACTTGTGTCGATGTAACGTGACCTGTTTCGAAGTATTTTGCCTTCTTCCGGTTAATTCTTCTTCGACTGCGACGTCTATCATAACTGGTCTTTCATAATCATCTGTTAATCTGAAATATAATGTATCTTGCAACAGTTTATCTCAATAGAATATTATTTATAATTCATCGAAATATTGTTTATCCCATTTACCGAAGTTCCGTAAGAATGTCAAAATCCACGGTTGCTTTCCCGTCAATGGGAACAACTTTCCGCACGGGTTGTTGAAAGATGGGCTGAATAACGCCCGAGAAAATATCTGGATGTGCGGTAATTGTTGCTTCGCCTCTAACTGGTTTTCCATATGTATATCTAATTGATTTAACAAAATACTCAGTAACAAGAATAATAAAATCAGCGAGTTTGTTGCCCAATACGCTTATAACTTACTTTGCGTAGACTGTGGCAGTAATCTTCGAATCTTTAAATGTAAAGTGGTCGGGTGATTCGATAGTTACTTCGAAATTCGGTAGCACGTATTCTGCGACATCCAACTCTTTTTCAAAGGTTTGGCCGTTTACTTGAACGTGAATCTTCCAGGTGCCTAATACAGGTCTATCAGACAATTCGAGTTCACCGCTGAAAACACCTCGAGTGATAGGTGGTCGATTCCATTGCTTGATACGGTTTCCTTTACCATCCTAAAAGAATCTTTTGTTATTTCTTGTCTTCTTCGAAATTATGAGTTTCTGTATACTACTCACAGTTATGTGTATGTCCATCAACCGGGTGAGAGTAGGTCTAAGTCGAGAATCAAGTAAAAGACATCGGAACATGATCTTATTTCCAGGCTTGTAAATAGCTCGATCCGTTTGGATAAAAACTGAATAGCTTTTGGGTACATATTCGATGGACTTCGAATTAGTAAATGTTATACCCGAACGGCCTTTCGCGATTAACTCGTACTTGCCAGGACTAATATCCCCTATCTGTAAGAAGGATTTTTCTTCGTAGGAAATTAATCCAATTTTGTTTTATGAATAAGTTATTGTATGACAATATCGATCAAGTATACAAGTATGTTAATTTGTTCCCTACTCAGCTCTTAAAACAAACAAAAATGCGTG
The DNA here is from genome assembly GCA_963989405.1 of Trypoxylon attenuatum. Classification (NCBI taxonomy): domain Eukaryota; kingdom Metazoa; phylum Arthropoda; class Insecta; order Hymenoptera; family Crabronidae; genus Trypoxylon; species Trypoxylon attenuatum. The sequence continues at coordinate 15,974,548 of OZ022491.1, forward strand.
CAATATTTTTAACAGTACTCATCCTACTCTTAAAAACGCAACATTGTTAATATTTATATTCCTTTGCAACATAATAGAATTCCGAAATGAATTTACCGAAATATTTACTTTATTACCTGACCCGTTAATTAAAAAAAAATTGACATAATTTGAATCTATCAATTTACACAAATCACGCTACGGCACTTGTGTCAACTTTTGAATTTAATTTGCCAATATCACGATTGATGATCTCGGTGCCGCGATGAGTGCAAATAGATCGACCCGTTTAAAAAGAAAACGCGGAGGGTAAGTTTGCGGATACATAACTGTTAAATGTTTCTTACATCTTATTCATTTGGTGACCTCAAAACGATTTGAAAGCTGAGCACGTTATAAGTATGTTGTTTTTATTGTGGATCCGAGCAGGGGGTAAAATAACTTTGCGCTTGTAACGTTACCTCGAGACGTATGACTCTCGTAGAATAAGGTTCCACAACTGCAATTTGAGAAGCATTGAAAATATCGCCGTTATCAAGCTGCCCGCTTAATTCGATGTAAATTGAGGATGTCGTTGAGACGCTGGTAGTGCTGACTGCTACGTGATACTCAGAATCCGGTCGCACAACTTTCGGTGCGATGATGGTGTAATATCTAATAAATTAATACCAAAGAATATTCGATGTAATTGAACGGTTATCGAGTGTCAGCAAGATTCTTAGCTTCCTATTACATATAACACACGTTGGATAGATAGTTAGTGGGAGTTTCGTGAACTTGAACTTAATATGAAAATTTATTATTAAACTTCGAATAAACGTATTAGTATTGACACAAAAATTGACAACTTGTATTCGATAATTTTTCTCTTAAAAAAGATTTAAATACACACTAATAATTTGCATTATATTTTTTAATCCTGCTGGATTTTCCCAAGGAAATCCATAGGAAAAATGATTATCAGTAAAACTTGTTCGATGATAAACAACTATTTGAATGATACGCAAGCACTGCTTTAGCTTAATTCGTAATTTTATAGAAAGATGCCTTATAACAATTTCTGTTTGTTAAGTTGACATTGAATATGTGACTAATTGAGTATTTTATGCGGGTAAATAATAAGACCGAATGTTTACTGTAGTACATAGTTACATGTACGAGCAAAATCGTGAAATGTTTCTAATCTTCTAGGCAAATTGTTTTTCACGGCTTAACGGTAATCTGACTGTCAACGGTATCTAACACTCTCTGTCAGGTCAAAGAGCAGAGAAGCTATGTAAACATTTATTGCATACGCCGGTTGAACAGAGTTATCTGAAGAGAAAAGCTTTTCTGTATCAGGCACTGATTCCTTCCTATGAATTTGCGTTATATCATGCATCCTACTTTTTGCATAAACAAATATAAACCAATTAAATAAGTAACAATTTCGTTTTGTACGTACGGCAAAATCCTGGAATTTTCACGTTGCTCATGTTTCCGGCACGAAGAGAGGAAGTGCGATATTAATAATCCAAAAAACAACACGAATAACACAAGTAACGCGATGGTTGTAAATGAACATTGGTTCTTCACCTTTTCTTTGAATTTCGATAGACGAGGTATACAATCACAGGCGCGATAAATGTTATACGCGATGGTTTTAAATGAACTTCGGATGTTCAGCTTTTCCTTCCACTTCGATAGAAGAGATGTACTTTCAGACGTTTGATCATTGCTATCGTTACTAGTCATTATTCACGATTTTTAAGTCATACTGTTACAATTTTCATAAATAATTTAATCTCGCCTTTACTAATAACGAATTATGCGCGATTTATACAAAATTCACAACACACGTGGCTGATATCTAATGTTTCAGCTGCTTTACTACGCATTACTGCGCCCGAAATCAAATGTAGACGGAACCGTCAACACAGCTTATAGTTTTCGGGTTAGGTTAACTTGAGTTGGGTTAGGTCAGGTTAGGATTTTTGGAGACTCGTTGAAGCGCTACTTACGGTTCTGCCGTGACTATAGTCGCCGTACCCCATAGAATAAATGTAAATAGCCATCGCCAATCCATCCTTCAACTTCTTTAATGCTGTAAAGACAAACAACAAATAAAATTGGCATGAAACCAATTACTTCCAACCATTGAAATTTTCTGTCGGAAGTTTAACCGCCTTCACTTTTAATGCTTGTAATTTAAGTGTTTCTAATTGAAATGCTATAGTCAATTCAATCTATTATATAAAGGCAGGTTCAATTTTTAAGACATTGTGTTTTGCTTCTAATAACAATCAATTGTTCGATGCAATCAAGGAAACAATATTTTATGCTTTTATAATAATTTGATACTGCTGTTTCTATAGATGCTTTCATCTTTTAAAATGTCGTGCATTATTCTTTCTCTCTGTATAAAAAATTTGTAGCGTGACTGTGAAACACGGAAATTACTCGCAAGAGGCAGAGAATTAGCATTCGTTTGCAACAGCAATCAATAATTGTTTTGGTAGAATGTTCGATCGCTTATCCGGCACACAATAAGTGTGCCTTTACAGATTTGTCCAGTTACTTTTACATAACTAGTAACTAAAATTGTTGCTTTGTAACGATTGATTTATATATATCTCCATGCTCTTTAAATTTAAAATGCAAATATTAGTATTGGTAACTGCCATTAGCTGAATTATTTGGCCATTACTAATTGATTCGAAAGCTAATACAGCGATACAGCTATAATTTCAAATCATAAATCATATTGTGAGTGGTGTGTTGCGTAACTATAATTGTCTTCACCATAATATTCACATTCGAAGCTACAATAATGATTCTCGGTCTTTCAAGAATCGTTTGTTCAAATGTGTTTACACCAATTGCCGGTTGAGTTATTGTATCGGAATTCAGCGATTAAAGTTCAAGACTCATATGCAATTAATCAAAGATTCCCAAGTAACTCGAATGTCAGATGAAAGTCGCAAAGGCGTTATCCAAGAATATTTTCAATTCTCCGTAAGACTTAGGAAACTGTTTTTGAGCTTCCATGAAATATAACTGTCAGTATCATTGTTTTCGCCTGTCGCAATAAGCAAAATCGCGTGCAACGAATCTACATGTATGGAGTAGTTAAATCAGAATAGGGATAAATAGCCGGGAGATTAATCCGATAGTACAGAAATTTAATGCACAATAGAATTCCTTTTATATAAGCAACCCAACTCATGTGGAGATTTTAAATACGTATATATGGTCCTTTGATACAATAGAATTGTCTTTGTTTAAATTGTTTAATTTGAAATATTTAAGTATCGAAAGCATGTAGAAGTTTTCGAGACTAATAAAAGTTGGTATAGTTTCTATAAACTTAATTACGAATAGTATAAGCGAATTTAGTAAAACCGAACAATGTTTAAAAGAATCTGTATTTGACCTATTAACATAGTGCTCTAAAACTACGATTGGTCGACGATTCAGCTGGAACTGTGTCAGCTTCCCATAAAGAAACGAAGCTGACAAATAGAATTGTGCATTTATGCAAAATATTCAGGACTTTCATCTCCCGCGAACACAGATATATTTATGCGTACAGTGGAAAGTTCTGCTGTGAATACTTCCCGAGAAGGTATCGAAATTAGAAATTTAAAGTATTACACGAAGCACTATTTACTTAAACAGAATAAAACATTATTAAGAGATACGATATAATGAATGATCAACGTCTTTCTATGTGTATACATATATGCATAATACATAGAAAGGGTTGAATGTGTGACGGGTAACAGGTGTAGATTCATCCGAGTTTTTTCACCGTCAGCATCAACGATGAACAATGACAGTGAAAATCGCACTCAGGCCGTGAGATACTTTCGCGTTATACTGTTTTTAATGAACTCGTCTGGAGAATCCATGCAACCGGATGTAAACTTGTGCTAGAAATATACTCTTAAACTAGGGCACCAGGTAAATTCGAGATCATGTCGATATCGATTGAATTTTAAATAATTGCGATGCAACTGTTAACCCCAATATGATAATAGTTTATATAACTGAGAAAACATTTCAAAAGAGCCAGACAATTTTAATTTCGAAAGAAACCTATGTCACAAACTATTTGAATAATTGATTAATCCACGCCTACAACAGACTGCACTGATCTCATTCTTCGAATGAAAGGCATTGATGACTGATTAATTTCCATAAAACCAAGGTATTCAATCGTGAATCTCAATTTAATTATATTTGCAACTTGCACATTTCTATTTTTTGTAAGGAATGTGTCGTTATCGGAGATATGGGTGATGTCCCTCGGGTTTTTTGGGGTAATCCCGGGATTACGTGATAGATTGACGTAGTGTTTACGTAGTAGACACACTAACATGCTTCTACATTTACGAGCAAGCCTGTCAGCTGACATTTGCAAAATACGTAATAAAGATAACTATCATCGGCACTATTGTGTCTTCCTTGTCTGATTTAATCACTTACTTTGAACGGGTGCTGCTCAATCACCATCGCAAATGTCAAGTTTATCATGAAATCCGACGTAATTATTTTTTTTTTCTTCACATGCACAGATTGATAACGATGGTTCTCATCAAAGTGAATGAAATAAAAATAAATGACTAGTTCGCGAATTAGACTGTGCAAGAATGAATACGATTCAATTAAAAATGCAGGAGAACCATTTTGAGTATTATGTAATATGAACTTTGAAAATGTTATATGATAATTACTAAAGGAAGTAGAATACATTAGCTATTTTGGGAATCACAGTAATAGTTAGGTAAATCCTATGTTTTGTGGATAACGTTGAGTTATTATGTAGAAAGTGGTGCGAACGAAGTTTACATCCTGCAAGTACAGTTATGTTTATGAACTTTTAGTTCCTGAAACGACATGCCGATTTATCGCTACGGGTCTAAGACTTTCACCCATAAAGATTGGGGTCATATGACAGGTTCGCGAAACTTCAGAAATTGGTATTGCAAAAAGCACAAAGACCATTTGTCTACATGACAACGAAAATGCAGTTCCGGGTCGTGAGTGCCGCTACCGAACCGTGTGTAGCTGTTTCAAAGTATGCAACTAACAAATAGGAGAATTAATAATTTGAGCATTAATACTAGGATAAATTACACGGTGTGAAGAATAATTGCAGCTCTCAAGCTATTTAAATCACAATTGACTATCCTCTTTCGCGAAATGCACTTATCGGTTCCTATCATTACAAATATCACTTTTGTCATTAAATAAAGAGAAACAATGTTACAGACATAACAAAGGATGTGAAAAACTTCGTAATTTGATTGATCAAACTACATACATTCGATCCTGAACTATTGTTTACACTTTATAGTAGACTTCGTTATGCTTCCGCATTCAAGGATCGCGCGACAGTATTTATCAAGGTACCAAATTCTGTCGGCCGGTTCTACGCCACTATGCGAGAAATAAAACATTTCTTCCACACCGATCAATATTGAAATCATTCAGTAGAACAACACTTCGTCACGAATGACTGAACAATTTTCAGGTTCCTCCGATGGTTATTACATTCTTGTTAGGATATTCTTCTCCAAAAAAGGATCCGTCTCTCGAGGATTACCTGGGATACTAAGTGTACTGGTAGTAAGCAAAGGATATCGCGTCATCCCACAAAATAATTGTGCACGATGACTCACCTCTGGCGGGAGTCTTTGCACCACAGCTCTATCCTTGGAAGACGTTCTCCAGTGAAATCAGTCGAAGCACGCTCACGAAAGAGCTACACCCAATGCTGAACGCGAAACTCCCGAGGGCAAGGTAAATCGTGGCTAATGCAGATGTATGCCAAACACGAGTGGATTACGATCTGGACAGTGCGACGGTGAGGAAAGCACTGGCAAGCAATGTTGAGCTCTACCAATCATGGCCCCGAGAAACCGGGCAGTGCAGGTTTCCCTTCCTTCCGCCTCGTTCACTTCGTGGAGTACCTGCCACGTCTGTACCGTTAGGGGAATAACGCGAGACTGCTTCACGGACCTCAGGCCTCGGGCCGGGACTCTCCTTTGGCCGAGTCGAAATGACAGGATCTCTTGTGAGCCGATTTGGTATGCATCTATGACAAGACGTGCGGGACACCCGGCACAGACGGTACCGCTTTCTGCAGGCTCTTCAATCTTACATGCTTCTCTTTCTCTTCAATTAATCCTTTCGCTGTTTTTTTTTCTACGCTCAACTATGCGATCCTTCATCACTGGAGCGTGCTTCTTACTGTTAGTTTATCTTGATTCAGAATAGTTCTTTTTTTTCAATTCGTAGATCGTACTGCAGTAAATTCTCTTGTATTGCTGGTGAGAATATGAATATCTCTTTGACGTATAAGAATCGTTCTTGCAGTTATTATACACTTCACCTAGTGCTAAGTAAATTATCTTATACCAGTTTGGATCGAATGATTTACAACTATGAGTTGATACTATACTTATAGTTGTCCGATATGAAATTCTACTGAATAGAGAAAAAATTCAATGAATCTGAGATAGAGACATATAAGCAAGTAAATACCGAGAAGTATATGCACAGGGCCAACGCGTGGGATTGAAGAGACGTGGGTTTTGTTTTTGGACATCATACCCTGTGAGCTGTGGTTCTTATCGAACAGTCTGGACTCGTGAGACCAATCCTTTAACACTGCGAATGCTGGATCGAATCTTTATTCGAATTTGTTGCCAATTTCGCGAAATTCACGAGAAATGCAACTATTGCAGGAAAAAGCAATTTCGAATAAATTAGATCAAGTAATATTTAATACGTTAAAATGTGTGTAAAATAAAACAGATATAAGATAATATGGCGTGGGTAGATTTGGACTACTCTCAGAACGTGTCTGACCAGTTTAAAGTCATACTTTTAAATAATTTCCAGTTTCGGTTATTAAACATCGAAACAAGTCAATTTTTTTCTCATTTTCGACTCCCGCTTTGTTGATTAGAGAAGCATACGAAATTAATGCATTTCCACGTAACTTTGCACTATATTCGTTACAACCATGTAACATCATAAGAGTCCGAAATTCCATGTAATTTTCTTCAGCGCGTTCTCTAAATTGCTACGTGAAACGTATCACTGTTTTTGCGCACAGGTCGCATCATACTGCTGCAAGCACATTTACCCGATCTGTCGTCAGCCTTGAACGAGAAAACGACACTTGACACAGTTCGTCTCATGCTAAATGTGTGCCGGTGACAGTACAGCTCCAGTCGATGATACTGCCGTGCGATATTTAATGTAGGTCTGGGAATGCGAATACATCTTTCGCGACAGAAAATCCACTAAGAAAAATCACAATCTCCTACTTGCGATTTCACGCATTATTTCACATATTTATTGTGAAATACAACTGTTTCACTGATCCACAACAACACTTTGCACTCTCAAACGTTGTTGTAATCCAACAAAAATCCAGCAAAGTAAATGTTAAAGCGTAGAACAAATAGCTTATGCATACATACTTATTGTTAAGTCAATTTCGGAGGAAGAACTAGTGGTATTTAAAAACACAAAAGGAAGAATGATTAATGGTTACTTACACGTCTTCGAGTATCTCGGAAGACTGGAATCCTTCGCAACGAATGAATTTCAACGATCGTAGTGACATCAATGCCTGCATATCACGCTCATCGTGCTTTTTATATGCCACACGATGCTGTTGTTGAAGGAATGCACACACGGAAACTCGAATTCGGGTAGATAGGAATTTGACTAATTACTAATAAGTCTCGTTCTCTTCGTATACGTATTCCGTCAAGCAGCGTCCCATCAGCTCGGAAAATACGCTTGATGCTCTCGTCATTTCTAAGAAACGTATAATGATCCAACAGGCTGGTTACGCGTATCAATAGTTTTATCTAAAAGATGAATTGCAAACGCTAAGTTATCACCGATAATAAATTGGTACGTATGTGTGGCAGTCAAAAAATCTCCGATAAAATTGACCCTGATCTTACGACTGGAAAGCTACTTTGATCAAGTCGTCAAGCGTCTTTTGATTCAGTGTGTTTAATGTAATCGCATGCCGTTGCTGTTTATTATTTATTAACTGAAATTGTAGATTGACATTAGGTTTATATTTTTTTAAAAACATTAATTAGTATAGTAGTATACGGTAGTAAAACTAGGAACATGAATCATTCAAGAATATTGAATTCCCTAGATGAAAAGATTTAATAAATTAATTAAACAGACAATAATTATCAGTATTTGAAAGTGTTGGAACCTGTATTAATAAGAAACACGTGTACGCTCGTGTAATCAACCGATGTCATAAAAAATGAGCCAGAAGTAGATCAAATTTAGGATCTTCAAGAATTCGTAAAATGCAGATTCATTACTGGAGTCAAATCGTTAACGTGCTACTTAATAAAATAACAGCTCGTACTTAAGCAGCAAACACTTAATTTACGCTCCAATAATTCTCGAAATTACTTTTTTCGTGTTATCCTATTGGTCACAAATTATTAAATATATTGACCAAGAGATATGTTGAAATTTGAAAAATAAACCGATATTGATTCAGAAAATAGCAGAAATGTTAATCATTCCATGAATTTAATTTGAAATATTCTCCTATTTCCACCTACTATAAATATCATTTTGCTTTACAAGACTACTGATAAACAGTGGTTTTTGATCTTTAAGTTCATCGTACCTAAAACAATTATTCAAATTATACAACTGTGAAAACAATGACGAGAAGTTGATAAAAATTCATAGAAATGAATTTGCCGACAATTTCAGATACTACCAACAGAACACCCATCCACTATACTATATCTTCTGATGAGTATTTTTATTTCAGACTCTCGTGGCAGGCGGTTTTGCTAGTTAGATAGAACGAAAAGTCAAACAGCAACACAGCAACATTCAACAAACTCTGAGATTATCGTTACAATGGGTTATATAACGAGTAACGTGTGTATTATAAAATCTACCATTCGAGCATCAGAAGTGATTAAGAGGATTTTTAATTAGACGTTTATACTTCCAACTACAATTCCCTGTTTGTCCTAACCCTATCTCTTAATTCTAGATACTATTATATTATTACTGCTCTGATAGCGTATTACCCTGAATAAACAGCGTATTTCGAATAATTATGCGTATTGTAAAACTGATTTTATTGCGTTAAATTACGAAATAACGTTACACGTTGTATTATGATATTTAAACCGATTGATCGACATTGATAAACGAATGTACATCACATGACAATTCTAAAGTTATATTGAATGAATATTTTTTTCACTCTTTTAAAATAAGGCCGTAAAATAAGTCGAATCGAATGACTTTTATCTGTATTCCAGATCATTTAAACGAAGCGAAAACAAAAAGGTAAAAAGTAATAAACGACAAAGTGCATTGTCATATGCGAGGAAAGCTCAAGAACGAATTACTGAGTTTCATAGACTTCAAAGAGCAAGGCAACTTTTGGATGCAATTTCCTTGGTTAACGAATTGTTATCGGATGGGTCTGAAGTGGAAGTTTTGAGCCTTGCCAGTACAGTTATTCGAAGATTTAGGCAATTAGGTGCGTTACATATTTCATCAAATAAAAATATCGGTAAGTATTCAACTTTCCAAGACTCTTCCTGGGTGAAGTAGAATTTCAAGTATCCGAAAAAACTAGTTTCGCGATTTCTATATGGTCAGATCGAGAAATTTGATTTCGATGTAAACGCTGATATTTAAAACTACCATTCTGATATTTTAATTGTATTGTTTTAATAATATTCGTTTTACCATACTTCATTTTTGCAATAATTTTTCGCTGTATGTGTTAAATATTGTATATTCTTTACATTCTTACCTTACTAGTTTAAAAAGGTACTACTGTCATTGAGATAAAGAATTATAATTATATATTCCATCGAATTCTATGCTTCAAATTTCGTAAATTTGCTAAATATTCACAAAATTTCCGCGAAATGATTTGAATTAGAATTTGTCTCCCCGAAAATTCGGGTAGGATCCTAAAAATGTCTATACAGATTTTCCCATTGCAAATAAAGATACTAATATGCATCGATTGAATCACCAGGAAAATCCGTAACTCGTCAAATGTCTTAAATTTTCCAAATGATTCGGTTGATAACTTTTCATGATCTAGCACAAATGCAATTACTCTTTTATTTGTTTCTTTTATAGAAAATTCGGTAGAAAATGCGAAGGGCCTAAGCAAGACGCCTATGCATACGGGGATTTATCATTGTTGTACGTTTTGTTCAAGTGGTGGAAAGAAGGAGACGACATGTGCGTGTAAAAGTACCATCCCTGGTAAGAAATCCCCTCTATAGTAACAGAATTAGACAGTACAATATGTATAAGGAATTCAAATAAATTAGTGAAACTGATTATCACAGTTGTAATTACAGGTGGATATAAAGGTTGTGGCCATGGTCATCCTGGACATCCTGGAGTTCATCATTGGTCATGTTGCGGGTCAATTTTACGCGATGGCCATTGTCTAATTCGTCGAAAAACCACATACTACGTACAATGTTAATGACCTTATTTAAATATCTACTTATTGTTACCAGCTCCTGTATTCTTAGTGTATAAACATTGTAATTCCATGTTAATAATTATGGGGCTTTATAAATATAATTTATTATATAAAATATGTAATAAATTAATTATTTCCATCGTGTATATCGTCCACTAATTAAAAATGGACGCGTAACAAATTTGAATTACAAAATTCAGATTTCTTTCGCAAATCTGTTTTGTAGACTATATTATTATTATTATTATATGCAGTCTTTGGTTCATAAAATTGTATAATATACCCTTACGCGTGGATACCACGCAAACACATAATACGATGCACGAGCACGTTACTGAAGTATATTACCGCGCGAACGTACCATCACATGACAATTTCTTATGATCTAACAACATCTGTGACTTTCATTAATAATTTCGCTATTATAATTTTAAACTATATTTACCTAGAATCTGTCGATACTGTTAATTCTCGGAGATCGTCTAGTGTATTCGAAAAGACATCTCGATCATATTGAGTTAGAAGAGTATTCAAGACGGCTTTCGCTGTCTTTAACATACTCGATAAGTATGCTGCAGCTCTTTTGCCTGCTCCAGTCGCAGTTTCTATTGCATGACCTCTGTGTTCAGAACTCCACATACATTCTTTGCAAATTACCTACAAATTAAATCAATTAAATGTTACTAGCATTTGAATAATGTGCACAACGGAAATAGAAACCTTATTTTCTAAACCTGTTGGCACGCGTTACAGTAGAAATGCAACGCTTGAGTAGGGTGATTATTGCAAAGGGCAGTTCGCCGTACTTTCGTCGCTTCCCAAAGAGGTTTGACAATATGCTGCGATGGTTTTAATTCCATCGTGACCTGTTGTTGGTGTTCCATTCCACAGTCCGCACAAAAATTACGTAAACACGTTGAACATTGCACAAGTGCCTTTTAAAGAGAATCAAAAGAATTAGATACTTTAATTGCTATTGGAAAGTCACTCATTGAAATTACTTAATTGTTTATGTAAAATGAAGTATAATGATTCAGTGATAAATAACTCACGACGACTTCATCTGGACAAGCATCGCAAAGAACCCTGTTTACTAGTCGACAGCGAATAGCATCCATCACGACACGGTGTTGTAGAGGATAATGAGGGGGTGGTAAAGGTGAATTCGATCTTGGAAGTGGAAAATCGCAAATAGGACACGTTTCACAATTTATTATATTACCCCTATTACTTCTCTTTTTCTCATACGTGCTATTCGATGATGAGACGTAAAGTGCTGAAAAAAATACATTAGTTTCAATACTGACTTTATTAGTTTGTCAAACGTCACATGACATTTATAAGCTGACTTAATTTCTCAATAACTTGAAACATGCTTAAGTACAAAATAAGCAACAACGGTTAAACATGCTGTTGATAGAGTTAACGATGAATAGCACTTACAATCGTCCAATAATTCAGACACACACGGTGAACAGATGGGATGTAAACAAGGAAGAAGTCTGGGTTCTTGCATTCGTTTGTTACAACGAGGACACTGGAAATCTTGGCTATCTTCTTCTTTAAGAGAAGAAAAAGTTTCTTCTTGCATATCTTCCTTTATGTGTGATTCTCTCGAATCGCGTGAAATCTCAGAAATATTTTGGTGTACTGAACTCTTTTTATACATGCTCCAAGATAAGTTCGATTTCGAGAAGTTATCGCATCTGAAAGAATATCCATGACGTCAACCCTGTGTTTCTATTTAGAAGTATAAACAAGCCGCCAAATTGTTTAGAAAATAACGGCATAAAAGTAAATTTATTTTTGAGACAACGTTACATTTGGGGAACAATTATAAAATCCGAATTTTTGAACTTTGTGCAATTTTGATGCTACTGTTTCAGTAGCTTTCTCGAGTTCTCAAGTGGATCTATATTAGTTGCTCGCGTGATTCATCAGCCGTGCTACTAGAGGTCTATAAATTTCTCAAAATTCTATATGGGAATCGAAACGTTTTCTATTGAACAGGGCTTTTTGATTCGCAAAATTCCAAAGGGTTTCTATTAAAAAGTAAATTAAGCAAGACGTTTTTTTCTAGCAGAATAAAATATAACGCTATGTATTGAGTATTAGAAATTCTTTATACCACACACAAACTAATACTTTTCTTGCCTTCATAAAAGATTCAAATGTACTTCTATTTAAATGCGAACAATGCTTTAGTTTTTAGCTTTAATTATTCTGAACTTCCATTGCGTATTACCGTCCGTTTGGAATATCCCCCATTGGTATTCGTTCCACATTTACAGCGGGTTGGGCACTCCCAACATTGTTGTTCCATTCGGGAAATACAGTTTCACTGTAACTTCGTTCATCGATTATATTTTCGTTAGCCACTGTCATTTTGTTATCGGAACCTTTCGAAAATCGATACTTTGGACATTTAATGAAATCTATACAATCCCTGCAGTCACTAAACCTGCTCCTTTTAGAGAACAATCATTTTATTACAATAAATCCCACTTTTCAGGGAAATAACTTCATTAGGATTCTAATGTAGCAAATTGTAATACAATAATTATGCATTTTTTTCCATATAATAATGCGAGCGAATTATTAGTCGATTTCGAAATTTTTCTACTAACTATTATACATTACTGAACATAAATGTTTTTAATAATACACAATTAAAATCTTATAAGGGAAGTAGATCAGTATCAGAGTACAAAAAGTTATCCAAGTAACACAGTAACGATCAATAGAATAGTGTACTCACATCTTCAACGAGAGTTAATTTAGCCAAGATTTTTACCAGGAGGAATTGAAAATAATGGTTCGCTAACTTAGAAAAAGGGATTCAACTGGTACACTAGCACGTTTAGAAACTGCTGGTCGAATTATACGAATGCCTTTTGCGCAAGTTCACGTTTGCCAGAGAGCAACGGGTTAAAAATAACACCCGCACGCTATTCACTCTGCGAAGTGAAACAGTAACTGTTTTTCACAGTTGCAGAATTATGTTCTGCACGACTGCTCAATTGAAGTACATATTCTTGTAACATTGAGTACTTTAATATTTTCTACTTACTTTTAATCCTATGAAATTTTAATGCAGGGTACAAACAGAGACGAAGTATTAAAAAATCAAGGGGAAAAAAATTACAAATAAATTTCATATAACTTTGTACCATCATATGACTTCAATTTTTGTATCAACGTAAATCTCTTAATTTCTCTAGGGAAAAGCTGAAATATTTTAATATTTGGAGCTTCATGTTAAATTGATCGTTTCCTTTAATTTGAAAAATCGTTCGGTCGTGTACGATCGTAATAAGTTGCATGCAATACTCAATGGATCCAAATTAAATTGCAATGTATAAAACATCTTAAATTATTGTTCACATGAATAAAATTAAACACCATTAAACGTGTAGTCAAGTTAAATAAATTTTATGAGATGCACCCTCTGGGTTCGTCGATAACAATTTTATTTTATTCTGTATTCACATATGTGTAAAAATAAGATATACATACGTATTCAAGATTAAATACTACATACAAAGGATATAGTGACAGGGAATGATTACGATGTTACATTTAAATGTTATTCTAATATTCTTTAAGGCCGTTCCCACGTTCAAAGCTGTCCCCGAAGCTTAGCTATTGTGCTAAATGAACAGTTTTATATAAAAACGGCCATATATCTGTGATCACATAAAAATACAAGCCTGAAAATGGAATAAGTACATAGTAGAATTAAGTAATATTACTTTCTCTTCGCCAAATAAACAAATGAAACTAAAAAACACTGATGATTTAGTATTCTTTTTTTCGTCAAATTAGTGATTTAGTTAATTCAAATCGGTTAATTGAAGTTTAATACAAGTGCACGGAAGGTATCAAATTGATACCATTCCAAAAAAATAGGAAAAATGTATATAACGACTAGTAACAAATGCATTGTATAAAACAAATACACGAAGCTGTAAAAATTCTTCTGAAATTCCAATTAGTTTAGTTTAGCTAAATTGAAATAATGTTAATACCTGCAAGATTTACCTGAGAAATAAATAAATACGATATAATTAAACAAAAGTACATTGTAAAGAATCTTGGTTTCGGAAAAGTCCTGTGATTAACTGAATACTTCAGCCATGTATGATACAATGGTAGTCATATATACACAACTTTCTTTTTCTCTGTTGTCAATCAACAAAACAGGAGAAGATTATTGTAAAAAATTCATGCTTAAAAATGGCATCGCAATTATTAGTGTAAATTTGCTAAATCTTGATTAATCGTTTGTGACTTTGTGGATTCTCGATTTATGTTGATGCGGAACCGCGCTCTCATTAAATTTAACAAATAGATGCAAATGCAACACAGACGATACGAATGAGATATAGAAATATCTCATTTTCTCTTATCTTTGCGAATAAGTCACGAATCATACAACAGATAGTTAACATGCAAGAATTACGTGTACTGCATCTATTACTCAATATTTCGGAAATTGAATGTCCTCCATTATTGCTTCACACTATTTTCAATAATGTGTTTTACATGCATTCCAGTGTATGTAGGCTTAAAAAATGGGCGTCGTGGATTATTTGTGATTGGCACTTATTGTATTCCACTGAAATAGAATAAATTGATCTCGTGACTTATTCTCCGCTTTAAAGCTACAACTTTCAACTAACTTTCTATTTTTCAAAATATAGTATGGACACACTTATCAACTAATTGTAAATGATATACTTTTATGTTGCAAACCAAATTATATCGGTCTGTTTTTCAACTCGTTCCAAAGTATGATAATTGCCTCCAATTAAATTCGGTTGGCTTTTTCCATTGAATGGAGCAGATATTCAAATATATTTCAGTATACTTGAACCAAGCTATTCGCTCGCGAAATTCCTAAAAATTCTATGGGGTATACATATAAATAGTGTCCAGCCTAACAAAGTATATTTTACAGTCAATAGTCCGTTTGTCGGCGAAATTGGGGCATCCTTCTTACACATTACACTTACTTACAATTACAGCCCTTGTAACTGACTAGTATTCGTGAATTGGCCGATTATGCACACATACACACACACACACACACACATGTGCGTCCCCTATTGTAACTTGATGAATTTATACAATACTTAATGTGCAGCTCGATCGATGAAATCGTTTAGCGTATTATGCACAATTGCGTACGTGCGAGTTAAACGACAATAGAGGTATTTTGCCTCATGTTTTCACTCTAGATCCTACTTTGATAAATCCATTTCGCGATTTCCCATTTCTTAGGTGACTGCTATTCTTTGCTTTTCGATGCTCGAAAAGAACATCGTCCGAATCCGTGTCAGATTCGGATAGCGTCGCTTTGTGCGTTGAGACTAGAAAGAAGAAAACATAGTATAATAATAAAATATATGTAGAGTGGATCAAAAAAGTATTGGTACGCGCCATATTTCTCAAATATCTTTGTATATTTGAGTTGTGTATTAATTTGTTTAACATCGTACGATATCTTATGTCATAGGCAAGTAGTATTAGCACACATTAGAATAAAATAGAAGAGAGTAAAAGACATACATGCACTGCTATCATCCTCCGGTTCCGGTTGCAAAAGCGAATACCGTGCTGGCTTTTTCTTCGGCCGTAAAGACCGTCGTTTACCCGAACAGATTCGTTGACATAGGCAAACAAAGCCCCAAATTAATCCAACCCAACAGACAACCAGAGATAGTAATGCTATTATGACATAGAAAATACTCCAATCTGAAAGAAAAGTATATTTGCTTTTAGTACGAGTCGATATAATTATTGTTCGATTCGTGAAAGTAATTCTAGTCACATACCACAATTCGAATCTCCATTTCCAAAATACTTTTGAATCAAATTTTGCATCCAAAATGCTTCGCACATACATTGTCGCGTTTCTTGGTCACAGACTCCGTGACCTACATTATATAGCATTGTAAAATATTAATAGTAAAAACAACTTTTATATCTTACATAGTGTATTAGCTTATAATAAACTGTTGCTTTACCTGAACAGTTGTTTTGACAGACACTAGTATCGATCATTGCTACTGACAATTGAAGGAGACCGGAATCTTGCCGTAACTTTTCTTTTAATCGTTTTACAACTTCGGGTCCTCGCATAGTTTGCTTTCCTCCTTTTTTCTCGACGTAAAAGACTAACACGGCACGACCCGTATGAGGCTCTGCTCGTAAGTTTCGTATAACGATAGTTGCTTCGTCTCTTAATAACATTTGCAACTTTACTACTAAAGAATTTTTTTGTTGTTCCGTTAACATATTTGCTCCAATATTAAGCGTCAGTTCTACTAAATGTAATAACTGAGGATCTGAAAATAAATATAAACATCGAAATATAGAACAATTTCTGTCTAACATGTGACACAATAACGAAATTTTTTCGTATAATTACCAGGTTTTACAATTATGGATACAGTGTCTTCGGAACTGAGTCCTTGATCATCGGTCACTTTCAATTTAAAGAGATATCGACCAGGAACAATGTCGGTTAACTAGAAAAATAATATTTAGATAAGGATTTAAATTAGAACCGCGGATAATATTTTCTATCAGCAAAATTACCATTAATATTGGCGATTTATCGGTATCCTTGACTATACTTCCTATCGCCAAGCTGGACGAATCTCGTGTCCACAACCATTGACCGATCTTTAAGTCGTCGGTTGAACGTGATCCGTTTATAATTAGTGCAGTGACTGGTGCTACCACAATTTGATCTCCACCTGCGTTTGCTTTTGGCGGAGCATTTTTATCTGAAAATTAAAGATGATATATTAATTGCTAATATTTATTATTTCAATTTGGCATAAGGGATATTGAGAAAAACTAAAAAATCAAATAAGTTATATAAAATTAACATACTTTGTGTTACTTTAACTTCAACAGTATCTGAATCTTTGTTTCCATTGTCATCGATCACCGTGATTTTGAACACATAATTGCCCTTTGTTAAATTCGTCACATTCGTCATGGATTCATTGGCAGAAGAAAATTCCGCATTGCTGGGGCCACTATACACAAGAATAAAAGTTAACATAGAAGATATATTAATATATATACAAGACATCTTATAAAAACAAACATTAAATTAATCGATACCTGACTTGTTCCCAATGATAGGACACAATTTTGATGTCATCCTTACTTTTACGACCATCAAGTACAGTTTTTGTTTCTGGTAAAGCTATAGTGATATTTTTTCCTGCATCGGCTGAAAAAGCAAGAATTATGTATAATGTAGACATTATTATCGTCAATCAATAATTAATGATATTAAAAAAACAAAATGATTAGAAATTCTTACCCTTTGGTGGTTTATTGGTAGGTGGTTTTACAAACACATGAACTTCTGCAGTTGAAGATTGTTCAGAGTCATCGGTTACTTTTAACACAAAAGTGTACATTCCTTCTTCTAAGTTTGATAATTGTAAATACGGTGTTCTTGTATTTTGCATATCAACCGCTTTGTTCTGATCGGAGGGACTTTTTGTCCATTCCCAACTAGCTATACCTCGGTCATCCGTACTTAAGTTACCATTCAGTGTTAATGTATTTTGTGGCAAATATATGATAATATCTTGACCGGCATTTGCACTTGGCGGATAATCAGTTACTTTCAGAACCGTTATATTAGCACTAGTGAAATTTGTAACATGGTCGGAATCTTCCACCGTTAATCTAAAAAAGTCCGTGATTCATAATTAGTAAGTATAAAAAAATAATGTAACCAGACAAAGTATGTAAGTTGACTAAAGCTTCAGAATTACTAACTTAAAAGTATAATTTCCAGGAATGAGATTGTCCAACTGCAACGTGGGTGTGTCGACAAGGCTAGGCTGATATCCAATAGGACCTTGCTGCAATTCCCAATGATAAGAGATAACTTTGTCATCGTCTTTGCTTGAAGAGCCATCTAACACAGCACCAGTGTTTGGTAACTTTACAACTTGAGAAGCTGGTGATATTATAGCGATTGGTGCTTGGTTTATTCGCTTTGCTGAAAGAAATTCAAAATTTATTAAACCATTCCAATTATTGCTTTCATTTTTTTTACCAATAAAATAAGTAACTTACGTGGAAGCACACTGACATTTGCGTATGCTTCTCCATAGGCGTTTGGACTATTTACTGTGACTTTAAACGTATACAAGCCTTCCGATAAATTGTTCAATTTCACTGTCATACGGTTTTGATCCGTCATTGTGCCTGTATGTCCTTCCGGTTGACTCAAAAGACTCCATGCGTAATTATAATGTTCATTCTTTGGTTCATCAGGTACTGTGTATGCGGATAACGTTACTTCATTTTCCGGAAGACGCACTTCCTTTGAAACAGCAGAAACCAATAGTTTCTTCAAAGGTGGTTTTACCGAAGTGCCTGGGTCTTTCATAGCTTGCACCTTTATTTGTGGTGTTACACCCTGTTCGGAAGGCTCTAGATCGTCGATGATAGAGCACAGACCTATGAGAAAATTAAGACGATAATAAAATTTCAATCCAGTCAATTTTAAATGAAAAAAAATATTTATTTTGTATATACCATCGATATCACGTTTAAATCCAAGCGAACACTGACAAATTCCAATGTCTGTTTTGTGTCCTTGTTTGATGCAGACTTCATTATCTGGACAATTTGTCTGACTAATACAGCTTATCCCATTTGATCCACCGAAAAGTATCTGGTCTCTATCCGAACCATCCACAAGTAAAGTACTAAAATGGGATTTAAAAATGTTTTATGCGTGAACTGCGTGTATTAGTATCGCTCATACCATCACAATTATGAATATTCTAGATTATATAATGTTACGCTACAATGTGGATGCAACCAAAATCATAGGAATTAAGATTTCTCCCAAAAAAATTATTATTAAGAATTGATGATAAATAAATAGAAATACTAGATATCTACCCAGTATCATCCCCATTCGTCTGGTCTAATAATTCATTCCATGTCTCATCTTCTTCCACTGGTTTTACCAACACCATGCTCGGTGGATTATCATTTACTAAGTCAGGTCTGTACAGTGGTAGACAAATCTTTGAATTGTTACATTGTATATGATAACACGTACTATTGTGCATCAGCGCGACATTGCACGTTGGTTTGCTACAACAGGTAGCTACACAGTGTTTTATACCAGTCACATGAGCTGGCTTAGTAAAAATGCCACCGGAAAGATTTCCACGGGGTGCATAACTCATGAAAACTCTTGGATACAATCCCGGACATAACACTTGTCCTTTTGTATCCCAATCGGTATAATCACAAATACAATTTCCAAATAATAATAAATATAAACCAAAGTAGAAGATTCCAAGCATCGTATCTGCAAAACATAATAATAATTCATTGAGGCTAATTCGTATAAGTCTATGGCAGTTGGAGGCATTAGTTAAAAAAGTAATTTAGTTTAATTCTGAGAATTTTGAAATCTATGTTGCCTACTGTATACAAGCATTATTATAAAACAATAACGGAGGTTAAGAAAAAATATAAATATGACACTAAAAATCGAAATTGAAGATTACTTTCTGTATGTTGATATATACAGGATTTACAATATCTAGAACAGGTTAGAGAAATATACAGAAATGACAAATTCGTTACATTTTTAAAAAGTCCTTGTGACCGTAACTACATTTCATTTAATCACACAGATGTATAAACGAACAAGTATAATTTCGATGAGCAACTATTCATGCATCAACAATTCTATCTTACTCAGTTGAAATTAGTGTTAGATGAAATATTTTTATTAGAATTACAAATAAAAATGAAGAATCATAAACTATACCTGCTGATAGTTGGTTACAATGAAAATAGAAGAGTTAAACGTCGAAGTATATGCGAGGCTTCAGGTTATTTTATAGGACATCTGTCACAGCTGGTCTTGTTACACGATCTACGCGATGAAACACCTTTTGTGAACTGGCAGTAGTTCGATTTGTTCGAAATGCTTTCGAACGATCAACCGACGCGTGCACGGTACAATAGGCTTATCATATATTAGTCGCATGTTATTATCAACGCCACCAGTTCCCCATCAGGCATAGGGGCAATTATCATATTTCCTGTTAGACCGGAATAATGAGATGTCCTTGGGTGAACAGTAATAATACCTCGGACTATAAGTTCGTCGTGCGACAACAACGCTTGAAAACGTTTCCTATCAGTAATTCCTTTAATTAAGAGAGGGTAGAATAAATTTCCATCCGATAGGAATATTAATATTTCTTGGAATTATGAGAAGTTTTGTTTTCACTTTTTGACAATTACAGAGCGGCACCACTTATAGGACTTATATCCTCAACACACATACGCACTGATGCATGCGATGTCAATTAAAATTCAGTCCAAAAGTGACGAGCGGCACGAAATTAAGATTAAAATTAATTATGATTAAAATTGAGATTGTACACATATGTGGTTATCTTGTCTTGCTATGCAAGAAATAAACGCAATGCGATAATTGAGTCTTAGAACTAACAGCATACTAACAATAAGCCATATACATACATACAATTTAAAACAAGTATTAGTACTGTAATATACGAATTCAACATTTCTATTTAAAATAGTATAGCTGTACTAATGTAAAGCTCCTTTTTATGAAATGGTTGTAAAGAAGCAGCGCGCATTAGAAGCATATCAATAAAATATTGTAAAAATGTAATAAAGTTGTTACATTTTAAAAGTACGAGAAACAGTAATGGTAGGATCGAGAACAATATTAGGGTATCCCGTATGAAGTGTCCAACTGATATAAAATCCAATTGTCCATTTGATATAAAAAAGATAGATATGTACTACATACTGTGCGTATAGAAAATATCAACGAATTCTTCTTTATTCCTATGCCTCGGAAAGCGTTCGAACAAACAATGATATCGTGAACCCATCAAATCAATAGATACACAGAAAAAAAACCATAAATATTCATGCGATGGGTAATATTTAAGACTTACCGAGGCTGCAGAAGCAAAATTGTGCCAAAAGTTCTCGTAAATCTTACTGCGACGTAGGTTCAGCGTGTAACGACACCTCCTTTGAGACGCCGATATAGGGTTGAAAGCACAATTATAATCTTCACTATGTTACGCACTAACTTACATGTCCCCGGGGTTCATTGAATGTTCCTACCACTTTGAATACCACTCACGATTCGAAATACTACCGATTGTGAAGCTTTCATCCCGAATTGTTCGAAGCACTAACGCGAAGCTGTCATGGTATAAAACTTGGCGGCACTGAAAATGGCGGACAGTGGGCAGGATCCTATGATTTGAATTCCGGCGTTCTGATTGGCCAAAGGAGATTCAATAAAAAGATCGATACAGTTGCAAAGGAAGCCGATGAGGGCGCTGTAATTCGCTTAGTTTCGAGCACAATCGGTAACATTATAGCGCTATAGGTCTATTCCTGCTAGGTCGATAAATTGTTACGTGAGACACGAAATTCTATAGGATGATGGTTCTATCTTTTATTTGTCTGTGGTATAGTACAGTACAGTATAAATTCCCATCGTGGGTGGTCCGCGGGAGCGGGAGAGTGCGGGAGTGAGCACAACGCGTGTTGTGTGGTCCGAGGAAGCTTGAGCGTTCGTATGCTGGATGCGGCTCCGCTGCTGTCGTGAGCGCAGAAGATGCAAGACGCTTTGTTTGAACGAAACCAAGGGCCCTCTCCGCTGTCGGCTGAGAGCACGCTCAAAATTCTTTATATACAAAATCCGTGAAACTAAATGAATTGCAGGGTAAGTACGCGCGCTTTACCTTAAATTTCAATTGTTTCTTTCACTCCACGTGATCTTTGGTTTTTAATCACACTTTGGAACCGCGCGCGTCTTTTTGATCCTGTAGTTAAACTCTGTCATTTTTTTATACGTGCTTTGTGCTTTCACCCGATCAAGAAATGAAACAGGGAGAACTTTTTTTTTTCTTTTTCTAGATGATGCTTCTGCTAGCTTATTGTTTCCTAATCTTTTATGGGGCAGCGTCGGAATTGGAAAATGGTTTTGCGGCAAATGCCAATGGAGAAAACAAAACATGGAAAGATTTGGAATTAAGTCCCAGACATAGAATTAAGGACCCCAGTTACATACTGGATGGATATCCTATAGGGGAACCACCCAAGGCATCTAATTGCAGTAGACCAGCAAAATGTATTCCAATGCATAAGAATACATGTTTGGGTACAAGATTAGCATATACAAGTACTACATTGGAGCTGATACCTGAGCACATAACTCAAGAGATTGTTGAGGTAGTAATCACTATAAATAGTTGTATTATTCTTATTTTTAATTATTTAGCACATTTATCATCAAAGCATTTAATACAGTACAGTTTAAAATATAATTAAAAATTGTAAAAGTTGTATCCAAAGTAGCTCAATTCCACAGAATTTTATTCAGTGTCTTCTTCTTCTAACTTCTTATTCTCTCGTGTAGTTTCATACCTGACTCCTCAGGTATAAGGGACTATTGTAAGTCATGTCAGGTATTTCCTGTTGAAACTTTCATCTTACTAGGCAGTAAATTATGTACTGACAATATTACTTGTATCTTGTGACTCAAAAATATCAATGGTAAACCATATCCCTTTTATTGTATGGAATAACGATTTTAAAATCGATAATATTACGTTTAAAATATTTGTTATAGTATTGCATAGTAGTGTTGCGTATTAATACTGTTTCATTTGTGTCTGTTTTCTAGGAGAAACTATATGTACTGCAAGCTTTGAAACACATACCAAAATGTTGGGCAGTAGTTCAGCCATTACTTTGTGCTATATTTATGCCCAAATGCATTAATAATACCGTTGACCTTCCGACACAAGAAATGTGTAAAATGGTTACTGGCCCATGCAGGCTACTGCTCAATCATACCATTTGGCCAAGCTTTATTAAATGCGAAAATACAGATCTGTTTCCAAAGAATTGCAAAAATGAAATTAGCGTAATGAAGTTCAACACCACGGCCAAGTGTTTGAAGCCTTTGATTCAAACGGATAATGCACTTTCCATTTTTGAAGGTGTCGAAGGCTGTGGAACACAGTGCAATGATCCTCTTTTTACACCCGACGAACATAAACAAATTCATTCCTTTATTGCTTGGGCTGCAGGCATTTGTTGCGCATTCAACTTTTTCACTATTGTATGTCTTATCCAATATGTGTGGTGCTTTATTTTATAGGAATATCGAATATACTTATTATACATTTTATTTATAGGTCACATTTTTAATAGACTGGCGGAGCGCAAATAAATATCCTGCTTTGGTCATATTTTATATCAACTGTTGTTTTATGGTCTCGTGCATCGGTTGGCTCGCACAATTTACTCCAGGCAGCAGAGAAGTGATCGTATGCCGTAAAGATGGAACGCTTAGAATGAGCGAACCAAGGTACATCATAAATTATGAAACAATCTTCTTCCCAATTTCCAAAGTCCTCTTATTAACAATTGCTTCAAATTCTCCTATGATTTCCGATTTTATATTTAAGAATCACATACCATTATCACAATATATTTTTCTATAATTTTAGCGGGGAGAATTTGTCGTGTGTTGTCATTTTTGTTCTTATATATTATTCTCTCATGGCTGCCATGGTATGGTTTGTCATTCTGACGTATGCTTGGCACATGAGTTTCCAAGCATTAGGAAAAATACAAGATAGAATCGACAAAAAGGGTGCTTACTTTCATTTAATCGCTTGGTGTCTGCCACTCGTTCTGACCGTTACAATTATGGCACTGGGAGAAATAGATGGAAATAGTGTAACCGGTGTATGTTTCGTTGGTTACACTAATCATGTTGTAAGAGCTTGGTTTTTACTTGGTCCTGTTCTCGTTGTGGTGTTGGTTGGAGGATATTTTTTATCGAGAGGTAATTATTTATTATTATGTTTTCTCTATAAATCTTGATAATTCAAAGTTATATACATTAGTAATCTTCATTAGTAATTTTTTGTTATTTGTTGCTATTACAAAGAGTATCATGCGTAAGTATTTGTTCCTTTTCTCATTGTAATTGTTATGCTTCCTAGTTGATTACGATTCTTCCTGTATATTAAATATTACTTTTAGGCTTGGTTACTCTTATCCAATTAAAAATCAGTAGTCAAGAAATCATATCCGAGAGAGCAAGTGCCAAAATACGCGAAACCATCGTTCGCATGGGTCTTTTTTCTATCTTTTCGTTTGCCGCTGTGATAGTAACATTCTACTGTCACATTTACGAATTTCAGCATTCGTGGGAATGGCGGAAAAGTTTCAGGAATTATATGATGTAAGTAATATTCTGCGTTACATTGACTGTACGAGTTTATACATTGTACATAGCATAATCCTTTGTTCTTCGTTTTATAGATGTGCAATATCTACGAAATACATGGATGTAGATGAATGTAAAATGGAACTTCGTCCAAGCGCAGCTAAACTTCAACTACACTTGCTCGCACCATTTTTTGCTGGCATTCTCATGTCTTCCTGGGTATGGACGGGATCAACTGTAGACACATGGATTAGGTTCTTTAAACGGTGAGTAAAAATGTAACATTATAAACGGCAACATCGAATTACCATTCTGTCATTTGAATATTCTTCACTTTCCAGGACATTCAACTGTGAATCAGAAGAGCCAATTCGTTTGAAGAAGCACAAAGTAATCGCACAAGCGTTTGCCAAGAGGAAAACGTTCAACAACGCCGGTCGACTGTCGATCAGCTTTCACAATACTCACGAAGACCCAGTCGGTCTGAACTTCGATTTGAATTCGGTAGCTTCACAAGATTTCAGTTCAACCTGGGCAGCTGCACTCCCAAAATTAGTTACCCGTAGGGGTGCGTTAGTCGGTGGAACAACTGGTTCTGTGTCAAGTAACAGAAGGAATTCTGTCGATTCTGAGATTAGTTTTAGCGTGCGTCGAGTGTCGGTAGAATCCAGACGCAATTCTCTTGACTCGCAAATATCAGTACAGATAGCCGAATTAAAAACTACAAGAAAAGTTGGCGCTAGTTCCCGTGGTAGGCGTGGCAAACGTAGACGCGATTTTGGAAAATCCAGATCGGGCAAAGTTGGACCGTTGTTTCGAAGAGGTAGTACTACCTCACAAGAAAGTCAATTAGGAGCACAGATTCTTTCGGCTTTGACGATAGGTGGTACGTCTAAAGTACCACCGATTCAGATGCCTAATATGAAGCGACGATCAGCCAGCGCTGGCTTGGACGATCGTGCTCTAAATGCAAAAGTATTTGATGGTAAAAATGCTCGAATGCTTTTGCCTTTTTTGTTTCCTGGTCATAGTGGAAGTGATGACAATTTAAGCAGCGAAGAAAAGCGTCATCGTAACGATAGCAAAGATGTCGACATTGAAGCTGGCAATGTGGGAAAAGAAGATCAAGACAGCGATAGCGAAGATAGTCAACCGGAAGAGGAAACGAAAATGCTCGATCCAGAAGAACCATATGAACGCAGTAAAAGTAAAACGAGTAATAAAAGTTTGAAGAGTCAAAGTCACGAAAGTGGACGACGAAGTAAGTACTTACTGCAAGATGAGACGATCTTAAAGCAATACCTTCAGGAATCTAGTGAAGTGAAATTGAAAAATGAACACGAAATGAAAGAAGTTTATAGGAAAGCTGGAATGGGAAATTTGACATCAAGTTTAACTTCTTGTTGTCCTGAACTCGTTCGTTTAATGCAATCCGACGGGCAAAGCAATGCAAGAGAAATGGCAACGCAAACTTCGTTGCCTCTTGATATTTTAGAAATGGAAGAATTGAAGCGGAGCATCGACGAAATAATTAACAGTCGTCATTGTAGTTCAAAAGGAACTCAAATCTCACCGCAATTGAATAAAACGAAAAATATTGCAACGTAAGACTGATTTCTCGCCGTAAATATAGCATTCTATATTAATACATAACATTAAATCTCGGTCTACTTACCTAAACAACATTGATATTACTGCCAAATGCCGTACATTTGTCGCATTTTATTTTCTTTGGTTAAAATGACAAACCATCAAACTTTCAAATGAAAGAGACCAAATTGGTCGACGATGTAACTGTGCCAAAACATCATAATGCGTAACTAAGGAAGTGTAATGCAATATGCGTCTTATTGTTTAGTAACGTTCGTGTTGTAAATACAGTGTGATTTTAATCGAACAATGCATATCAATATTTTTAATTGCTGTTACGTGTAGAATTAATTAATGATCGGTATCTTCGTAACAAGAGTTGAGTCAACTCTGAATATTACAAATTTAGATTTGTAAGTTTTTAAATATATTTTTATATGAAATAGAATCTTCATGTTCAACTATGTGCTGTACAGTAGACTCATGAAATTAAAGTTTCTCACCCAACCTTTTACATTAGAATACAGTTAAGAGGAACGATCACTTTGTTGAATGAATACAATCATTTTTTATATGACAATTATTGTCACTGTTTCTCAGCAAACCGCCATTTTTATGGGAGTAAATAAAAATTCATTCGAAGTACTTACATACAATATTTTGTAACTGAATAATCATTTTCTCTATAGTATAGTAGCTTACGTTTCTTTAGAACGTTTATTTATATCGTAGTTGATACGATGTAGGTATAAAAATAACTTTTACAACAATGTAAGTTTGGGAATCTCGTTTGCACTAGAATCGCCTTTTAAGTTGTTTATTATAAAATTAACATTTGCGGTACTTCACACAGTACTCACAATTACAAAAACAGAAATGGAGATCTTGAATTACAATGTCTGCAGAAGGTTTAAAATCGTAATTTTTACATACTATACTTCAAATATAAGTTAATTATTATAACTTAACGTTACGGGTATTATGCTGCTTTACAAGAAACGGTACTATCACATTTTCTGTAATGATTAAAGAGGACAAAGTTTTATCTCTATTTACGGCAAATATCGAACTTTATACTTGCTGTTCAATTGTCACTACTCTTTCGTACGTGTTATTCAATATTTAGGTATATATTTTAAAACAACACCATTTACTATTTCATGTAACGACTCTAAGTTACAAGTAGCAGTAAAACCTTCGAGATTTACTGCTTTTGAAATTCATTATATTTCGATATATATATCTCATTTGTATACTGGTCGCCATGAATTTTGACAGCAAAAAATTTCGTTCTCGGTAAAACTGTGTGTAAATATTCGCTTGCGCAAAAATGCGACAGGAGGGTTTTTTCTTAATTTTGAACCACTTGAACTTGCATTTTCTTCCACTACATAATCCAAGTTAGTTGCAAACAAATAAAAATGCAAACAGTAGCTGTTGTCGAATAAAGTTAATTTAAGTAGGCAATACGCATATCCTGATAATGACAAAGTGGCGAAGCGGGTGTCGAGTATAATCAATCTTCATCGGTGGAGAAATTATTCAATAGTTTCTTACAATGAAACTAGCAATGTGTAATGTGACAGATGTAAGATGTAATGTCATTATTTACTGGAAAAGGCTGGATATTGTTTTTTGTACGTATACAAACGAATACAAATCTGATTTAACATCATAGATCACAGATCCGCTCTGCCACTGAGTCCGGTTTTTATTACGTGCTACTAAATGGAAGAAAAAACGAAATGAATGATAAACCTATGGTGTCTTCCTATGGCGTCTTGTTTGAACGTATTTCGCGAGGAAATACCACAACCATTGATCAACTAAGGTTGTTTCCCTACGTCTCGATCATTCCGCCACGCCACAATCCTCTTGTTTGTCTTAGTTAGCGTCACTTTCTTTTTCTTTTTCGCATCATTCTGTTCCTGCTTTTCTTTATGTTTTCAAATTTGCTTCGATAGTTGCAGCTACGGACTTTTTTCCTATACTCGATACAAATAAATCTTGACTTTAGTTTCGTGTTAAAGTCACACACGCGCTTTTAATGCACCCTTCCATGTGAGATTCGAGCTCACCGCACAAGTATTCTCTCCTCGCGTTTGCCTTGCTTTTGCGTGCATCGAATTAATTAATGTCTTGTCCAATGCCAAAACGTGAGAAAATGACAAAATTCGTCTCTAATGCATAACGCAATTACTATAGGCATGATTGTGTGTATACCCATCCTATGTACGCACGTGCGCTCGCGAACCGATTTATTTACATCGTATATATATGCTGTATCAGGCACTAAACGCGATCATCGCCATGGTTTTAATTAGTTTTTCTTTGCTATATATATCGTCGTCTTAATTAGAGAGTTACGATGAGTCATAGCTTTATAAGAAGCTCCTAAGGAAACGTGTCTGTTTCCGATGCATGCAACTACAATCAGTAATCTTTGGAATTTCATCGACTATTCCTGTCATTAACGTACCAAACGTACCATATATAAAGTACATAATTTATTAAAATTTCTTCCAACAACGTATTAAGTCGACGATATGATACAAGCTTTACGGAAAATTCACCTAAGTCAGAGTTTCTTACCTTTATCAATAGATATGTATAAATATTTGCACATTCGACAAAAGAAACGATAGAACGTCACGAATTCCCAAAATCTGTTAAACGATGCCTTTTTTTGATAAATTATTATTAGAGACAAAATACGTGAATCGGTTAAAATCTTTTAACTCAAAAGTCACAAAGATAGAAGAAACTCTGATTTACGTGTTTATACCGTATAGCATCTTCGAATGAGTTAATCGATTGCTTTTTTCCATTAGCTACCTATCCAGTTTTACCTCCATTGCATGCATAATACAGATTTGTTATCTGCTAGAATTACATGGTTTAATGAGTCGTGCATGTTGCAATTGATTTGCAGGCCATAGGATATGGGGATGGAGTAGAGAACAATGTTTTGTTTTTATTGACCACCACCTTACGGAAAGGGGGGTAAGATGTGATCGCAGTCATAGCCCAGCAATGAGCCGCGAGGCTATTTCGATTTGGAATGAGATTTCTGATTCTTAGTGTATTCGTTACCCCAAAGGAAATTGTCCAATGCTTCCCCAACATAGTAGAGAATTGTACTGAATGCCAATAGCACTAAGAAAAATACAATTCTTAATGGCACAGTTAATACGTCCATCACTGGATAAACCCAGACTCCACTCTTGAAATAAATCACATGCATCCTGTAATAGATAAGAAGAGTATTAAGTACGACATATGAACCTTTAAATCATTTTCTGTATGGGTAAATGGTATAATAATTATGATTAATTACGAATAAACGACTCACCAGATTAAATACGTGAGCATAAAACCTATGTGTACTGCGAGGCCTTGAGATCGTTTTGGATACTTTCGTGGTGCCATAATCATTTCAAGCACGGTAGAGACCATAATTAGAGTGTGCATAAGATGATTCAACCACCATGGGAAATACGGATCTAAAGCACGCGGGAGTACTAATTCTCGGTCCACGAACATTAGGGACCAAAATGTGACTCCCACAAACTATAAATTTTATCATCATTAATCGCACCATTATAATTATTATTAATTAAATATGTTGTATAGCGAACTGGGTAATTCAATTAAAAGATCATAAAGTTTCTTATTGCAAATCGACTTTTGGAAGCAACAAATTTGTAAGTTCGTTAAGTTTGCAAAATCGTTAAAGATATTCTAAGAAATATATCGATCAATTTCATTATTGTAGCTATCTTATTTATACAAAATTGCTTATACTCACCATAGCCACAGGAAAACTCAATGTTGCATGCATATAGTCCTTCAATTTCCGTATGAATGGTGGTTTTTTAGGGCTGACTTTATTTGTACCGAAGAAGTCATTTAATAAACATACGAAGCAGAATATTGCTTGTAATATCTACGACAAATCAAAGACGAATTTGTTACAATTAATATTATAAGTGACATATATCTGAATCTTATGATTATGCAATATATTTTATGCGTGTAAATATTTCTTAATGTACAATGAGTGTGTGAGAAAGTAAGTAGAAATTTAAATACTAATATTTTGTGTGATGTAAGTTTATTTAACACTCAGACTGGTCATTGCAAACGTTATGTGCGGACCTATTGCATGTGACAAGTGACGAAGCAAGCAGTTAATCGACGTATTCGTCTCCAACCGAATTGAGTGCACTGGCCCTTCAGCAGCAAATGGGTCTGAACTAGCGCAATCACCGTCGTAATAATTGAATGCTATTCATGCCCGTAATTATAGAAGACATTTTCATCAAAGAAAAAAAAAGCTGATGCTTCAATCGATAATCGAACGATGGCATCCACCGATTTTCGAAGTACACAATATTATGGTATGTCTTCTTTCGTTTAATTACGATAACAGGAAAACTGTGTTCATTTTTTTCTAATTGTTACAGCATCGAAAACTCATTGGAAATAACTGCAATGATTTAAATGTCTTTTTTTTTCTTTCCATAATGCATTGTCTTTTTAAGATGTAAAAACACTTATAATAATAGAGTGCAAGTGAATAGTATTATTTCTGCGCAATTAACTTTATAAAGATATTTTTATTAAATCAAGAAACGTAATATAGGTAGCTCTAAACGTTATGCACAGTTACGTGTAAGTACTTCGTATCTGGACATTCAAATCAATAGGTACGCAACACTTTGATGCATTCAATAAAATAATACCACTTGACTCTATGGATCGCCGACTACTATAGAATGTGTGTAAAGCTTCAGGGGTAAAAGTAGAGTGGTGCTTAAGCAATTGAATTTTGCTCTTTTACGACACCTCTTAGTTTCTGTCTAAAATGCCGATAATTGAGCCATCTAAGTAAGTGCCATCACCTATTAGTCGTCGTATATTCAACTTTAATATAATTCTACCCGACAGAATTTTCTGACACTTTTAGTACAGTTTTAATTATTCGAAGATGCGAAGCAATTCGACTAATTTAACATTGAATGATACGTTATTTCATTTTATTATAGGCATTTTAATAATCTTGTTAACGATTCTTGTACAAAATAATCATAATCTTCATGAGCAACTACACATTTTGACTGTTCGTCATTTGTTGCTTGAAAACTATGACAGTTGTATAGAAACAATTTAAAAAGAAAAATTGTTTTCAATGATGTATGCGTTTGTAGAAATGTATATTAGCGTGATAATATGGGATAAAATTCCTAAGATACTAACCGCATCCCAAAATGTGAGAAATTTAAATTTTCCACCAAAGACACCATGGGTCCTTCCTACGGAACTTGGTATAATAACATATGTATGATCGTAATACACTCCAAACGCGAATATCCCGCAAGTAATTGCGTGGGTCACAATAAGTAGGCCCTCCCTCATTTTTCTGAGATTTCAATCGTTCTGTATTCTGTAATGCCGAAGAACGGAATCGATTGAACACAACTTAACGAAGTAAAATCTAACAAAAGTGACTGTGCGCAAAGACATAAAGCTCTGCGTACATTAACCGGACAACTTTACTATATGATTTTTTTTATGTTACCATAAATGAAAGGTATATAGCCAATTTTATTAAAACAATAATTTTGTGAATTGTACCATATGAATGATTTGTAGAGTTCACTCTACAATAGTTTTTAAAAGCACAATAAAATTCCTGGCAAGGTACCACCAAATATAGTTATTAGTCGTCTAGTTTCCATTGAGCTAATCCGACTAATGTTGGAAACTAATATCGGATGCCAACTGTTTTCGAAAATTATGCCTTTTGAACTATTATTGCGAAAATAGGATTGCAAAAGATATGGAAGTATTTTGCCACCAGTTATACACTACTGCCAACGACCTATCTTTCGTCCTCTCCCTCCTCTGTAAAAGTGATCGATAGAGGAACGGAAAGAAGCGTTGTCACCAGGTCACGCGGACCATTCGACGAATTTGGAACACGACCCTTCTGACTTATGCCCCACAGATCCCTCCTATTAGCATAAATCATAATTTCCTCATTATACCTCTAACTTTTTAACGTCTCAATTAGAGTGCAATTAAATTCACTTTCTCTTGCAATTTGTTTTGGGAATAATAGATGTTAATGAAATAGGATTGATAAACATATCTGAACGATTCCTTCTGACTCCCTATATTATTTAGATAACTTAATGTGTTATAATAGAATTTATTTGCATGAACATCGTTAAATAATTATAAATTATTTACCCGGCCACAAGCAGTATTCAGGAGAGAGTTTAATTCAGGATCATCGAACTTTAGCAAAATCATGCTGACTAACTAAATTACATAATCAATAATAACTATTATGTTATATGAGAATTTATAGCTACGAAGTAACACATATTTGTGTGGTTTGTGGTACCGCGGTGATCGAATCTGGCTGTAACATTTTTACTTCTCTACCTGAACAGTATTCGACAAGGATCTGCACTTCCTGGTGAATGACCAGATTTACTATTTAGCAAGGATACATTAGACTCATTACAAAATAAACCACAGAGTTTCGCAAAGCGTATTATGTTCATCTATATACGCATGAAATTGTAGAGAAATGCAACTTTTTCACTTTAATTATTAAAACATGGCAAAAGAATTCTCGAACAAAAAGCAATGGTAAATAATGAGGAAAAAGTATATTAGCGCGTGAATTGCTCATTAAACGAACCATGTGAAAATTTGCCAATTTGAATCGGTGATGAAATTCTATAGCGTTAATGAGCGATTCCGATGATATTAACAAGCTTAAACGACGTGACGAATTCATTGTTTCAAATTCGCATTATCAACACCATTCCCCGTCGTAAAAGAAGTTTCAGATTAATATAATTGGAATAGGAAAGCTAAAATTCCAAGGGATCATTAAGATAAAGCTGACTTTTTGCTCCATAAATCATGGTCAAAAATTGCCAAATAAAATCGACTGCAATATTCGATTATATGGCGAAATGTTCGACTTCACCGACACTTTCTCTCGAATACTTGGGTGAGAAAATATCACGAGGAGGCGGGGGTTCCATGAAAAACCGGCTCGCACACGTAACTCTGAGACACTCGTCAACTCAGACTGGATTTAAAAAAAACGAATTTATGCGAATTTTGAATGTCGAAAATGCATGCCGAAATATCATAATAACGAAACTCGATTTCTAAAAGGTTACGTATGCAGATTGTGTTTCAAGGATATAACAAGTGTTTTCTTTGTAGAATTGGGCAAAGATTTATCAAAAGAATAATTAACCATAGGTGGATCCGAAAAAGTATGGTTCAAATAAGTTACTTTTGCCTCATTATTTCAGTATAGAAGAAAATGATTTTATGTCAATGTGAAAACTATAATTTAATACACTAAAATTTATATTATTTATAGAGGTTTTTGAAGAATTAAATATCCTTAAAAAATCAACATCCTGTTAAAAATAGCTAGAGATCAGAGAAAAGGATTAAACGTCTGTTCACTTAGAATATTTTGTTTCAAAACGAGCCGCAAATCTCA
The DNA here is from genome assembly GCA_963989405.1 of Trypoxylon attenuatum. NCBI lineage: Eukaryota > Metazoa > Arthropoda > Insecta > Hymenoptera > Crabronidae > Trypoxylon > Trypoxylon attenuatum. The sequence continues at coordinate 16,008,502 of OZ022491.1, forward strand.
CCCCGGTCACGTGTCAACTACCCTTCGCTGTACGAGGGAGATAACACATAACCTCCTGCCAAGCATTGCAGCGCTTCGGATTCGTCGTCTGCTTGTTAAAGGGTCAGACTACTCTTAAAATTCAAGTAGATTCATGATTTCTCACGTAACGCTTTCTTACGAAGTCGAACTCATAAACAGAAAAACCACAACACGAAAAAATCTAGTACCCCATAACGAGAAATAAAATTTACGAGATCCATCAAAACTTTCTCTGAGAGAAAAATATGAAATTGCGGAAGTATTACTTGTCTAATCCCGATAATTCATACCAAGATAAAACACTTAATTAAGACTGACAATAGATCAAAATATCTATCATTTTTTATCATGACTGACAGCTATCCTTCTGACACATAAATGGAAGTTGTTATTCTCACTGATAAGAAACAGCAATAAAACTTTTTTATGCTACTTAATAGTCATAAAACCAGACACTCAAAAGTTAGGAAAGTTGAACAGCATCGATGACATAACTACAACCGGGTAACCCTAACGACCGTGAAATACTATGACTCAACCTAAAACCAACGTTGCACAAGAAAGAATCTGTCAAACTTTAGTTGATTCTTCATAAAATCTGTTGCTGATAGAATTTACAGTTGACTCCACCTTTTACAGATTTTTTAAAACAGTCCACAGAAAGCACGCTGTTCCGAGTAAAGTTTACCACGCTGCTACGTTCGCAGCACGTGCCGGCGTCAGCCTTATTTTTACCCGAACTTCTTCACTTGCACGCGGTCAAAGCCGATCAATCTTACTTGAGCCGGAAAAAATGACGGATTGAGAGTAAGACGGAGACAGAAAAACAGAGAAAGATAGAGGTAACGAAGGTGAGTTATAGATAAGAAAAATCACAAGGATACAACAGATAGTTGAATTTATCGCGTGTATAGAACAGAACGTACCGAGGCCCGCGCTCCGAACGTCGCAACGGCCTGCAACTCACTGAATACGAGTACTAACACTCGGGACTCGGCACGGCGCCCGTCCCGAATACAGTTCGCACGCGACTGGCCCGCTTGCTCTCTCTTAATATCGATGGCTTTGAGTTGAGCTCGAACTTGAAGATGAACAAAATCTTATTCCATATATACACTAACAGATATTATTCAACTTAATTAAGTTTTACAAGTTGAATTTCATCTTAACAGAAATTCCAATACGAATGTTAATATATATATATATTTCCTTCGTCAGAATTATACTTATATCAGCGAAATTTTAGTAACTCGTGATCACATAACTTTAGATCAGGTTTCGTTGTTCGGCATTGCAACTTCGTTACTGTTAAATTCGTGAATAAGTTTTTCAATTATGTCATGTTTTGTTCTATGAATTATTAACCGTTACATTTAACGCTAACGTATACTTCATTGTGTGTTAGTAGTACGAAACTAGTTGGATAAAAGGAGTTGTAATAAAATTCGTAAACTCATAAATATGTACATATTTACGGTCAATTAAAAAATCTGATTTTCTAATATGACTCGGAATAGACGTAGGTTTAATCAAGGTTTCATTACACGTGATCAACTAGCGACGCAACTCCATTACTACGAGTCACTGTCCTCTTACGTATGAATACCGTGCAACACCTGCAGGTGAGTTTCACGTGCGTTATAGTCATCTATAGTCGGCTTCATAAATTTGCTTTGCAAATGCATCTTATTAGACAGCTCTGACTTTTATTTTTTTTGAAATATTGAAACGTAGATTTTTATATTTCAAAACGATTAAAACAACGTCCGCAAATGCTGAGGGAAAATATGAGAAGTGCTTTTATACACAGTATGTGACTACATATGTATCTTAGTTTGTGTAAAAAAAATAGGGCGTAAAAATCAGAGATTGAAGTGCAATAGACGAAACAGCACAGTAGTAGAACAATGGGATGAATAATGAAAAACTGTACAGTAAGTATGAAGAACTATGAAGTCAGCTGAACTATTGTAAATTGAAGCATATATGTATAGTCTAGCAATTACGTTAGCGTATATAAATCAATAAAATGTTTGTCTGTCATTACAAGTTTATTTCTAAGAGGGTCATGACCACTCTATGAGGTAATCTAGCATTCCTGTTCAATAAAAGTACGTACGTTCATGGAACGCTATTAACATAATTAATTCACGTTACCAGAACAAGCTGTATCACGAACAAGAGTCCTAGTAAGTGTTTATTATCTTGCAAGAAATGAATAATTAATGTTTGTTTACGTACGGAGTGTTACTGAAAAACGGTCCCTTCATGCACCCGTTTTTTGCAATTACATATGTTTCCGCATTTCATGCTAAATGACAAGACTTAGTTGTCCAAACAACTATTATTTAAGTTAAAGTTTGATCCGATTCATTGATAAATGAATATTTTACAAGGCACAATTCACAATTCGACAATAATTGTTCTCGCAATTACGATTTGACTCGTTTTACATTTTACGTTCTTGTTAAAAGATACACTGTTTCGATAACAAAATCAATTTGTGTGACTTATGGTTCAAAATTTGTCAAAGAAAAACAATGTTATGACAGTTATTATGAGAATTACTGCACGCAGATCTAGTGGTGGGTAACGTTACCTTATGTAACTTGGCGCTCGTTGCACAATGCTGCAGCAACAGTGATACTCATCAGAAAAAATCTACTTAAGATGAATACCACGTGTGCATACGATACAATCATTGCGCTGTATGTTCAACACGTTGACATTCGTAGCATTGTGCAATCAACCAAACTATAGAATGACTAGTGTTTTGCATAAGGTTTATTTCTACATAATTATTTACCATATGATAATACCAATAAACGTAATATATAGAACCATGAAAAACGGAAGTACTTTAATTCCTGATTGCATTCAATCGTAAAAACAGAAATGCGTGCAAATGTGATCGTATTATGCAAACCGGTTTTCTCTATTAGTCCTCATGCATTAGTCATCTCCCAGCTACTTGGCTTCTAACAATTTACAGTGGTGACAAGAATTTCTTGATTATGACAGCATTATTCTGCGTAAGATAATCAAAATAAAATAATCATGGAACTTCTTTTTTTCTCATAAGCTAAGATTTTCTGATTAATTATAGCTCTGATACAAATAAACGTATATGTTTGTAAAAATTGGACAAGATACTAGCAGGAAATAAAAAAATCAACATCAGGAAGACAGGATATCTCATAGATATATTCCTGATAGGAATACTTAAGTCGCGTTATAATTCATTTGAATTTTAATCTAGTTTGCGAAATCTCCTAGTTTCTACTTGCACGCGCTCTTACCACGGCCGAATTGCTTGCCGGCGTGCTATTGTAACGCTGAGCACCAAGTGAACCTCATTAGTGAACTTCCAACTTGACGTTAATAGACAGTCGAGTTTGCACTTGATTGCAGTATCTTACGGGCTTTCTAAGTACAGTATGTACGTAGTACTACAGTTGCGATAGCACCTTGACAGACCTGGTTATTGACTGCCTATTAGATTACGTATACTACACTTCTGGTAGTTAGCCGAATTAGTAGTATTCCAAGCATTCCAGGCTAATGATTGACATGATACGATCACACCGTGAATATTATTATAATAATATAATTTTGTTACTGACCACATCCCACAGTGTGAGGTACTTGAATTGGCCGGGATCGAAATCCTTGAATGCATCGGCCAACATCGGTACGTACAAGACGTTAAAAGCGTAATATACCGTAAAGACATATGCGAGGAACATCCCCGAATGGACTACGTAATGCATAGTACTCGTCATGGTTGCTGTCTCCTGGAAAATATAGTGAAACCAGATAATTAGTACAAACATTTATAAACTACTTTTGTAGTTTATATTGTTTATAAACAACTTATAAACAACAACAAAAAAAACATTTATAAACTACTTTTGTAGTTTATATTATTTGTCAATATGGGAAACTGACATTAAGTTTGAAATACCTATAATGGACACAAATTATCAGTCTTTTCGTTCTTGTAAGTTAAGAATTGAAAGTGCAACTGTTACAGATGTATTAGAGTATCTTGCTAATTTACAAAACATAGTTTCTTGTCAAAAGATGTCATCTTTCCATAATTGAATCTATCAATACTTCTTCTTTTTAGCAAATTCTTGCAAGTACGAATACAATTGTAAATTATTTCGTAACAGTGTATTATTAGACGTATGTTTAGTTTACACCGTAAACACCGATATGAACAGACCAACCTGATTCTTTGGAATTTATGCACGAGCACGAAAGTTTTGCAATACCGATCCAAGTTCACTGATTAGAGTTGGAAAAAAAGCATAAGAACAGTACCGCAAACAGAAAATTCTACCAATTACTCCAGGGTCGCCTCGGGCGTATCTGACTGTGAGTAATGTCTAATGTAGCTAATTTACGACTATATTTGACACAACGACAAAATAAGTTACAAGAATGTTATTGCAGTTATGTAAAGATTATGATATTATATAATCGTATATCAGTCATTATTAGTATAAACTGCATTAACGATTATTATTAGTATTATTATTTTCAGTTTCTGTCATTCGCATTTTTAAATTTATCCACATGGATATTCTTTTATCGCACGGTTTCCAGATAATGAAACCTCAACGATTGCTGAATCACCGCATTGAAGTAGTAGTCAATACTACTTTTTTCTAAACACTACGCGACGATATGTTTAAAGTTGGATTGATTGTTTTCATACCGGTTAGTACGATGGTCCGCTAAGAATTGTGAAAGAGTCCTTATTTCCTACTTCCAGTGTCAACGAAGATCACAATTCATGAGAATCAGATAGAATTCTGAATACCGCAAATTATACTGCACTTTTATCAGGTTCGGTGAATCACTTTTAAACGTTCGTATTGATTAACTCGGTGGCCCTTTTTCTTTTGAGTGTCCAACGAAATACGGATCATGAAGCTATTAATGTTAATAAATACGAAGTAAATTTTTACGGTAAGTGTAGCCTTTGTTTCGTAGGTGGGATGCTATCAGAGATAAGATGATCGACGATCAACTCTTATTCGTGCCACTTAACCGCGCGCGTTTTTGTCGCGACCTGGACGACGAGGAGGCAGAGCCGCAACTGCTCGACTTGGCTTCGCGCTCTCGACAAGCTGTTCCTCTGGCGCGGGATCTTCGTGTAATGCTTGGGTATGTCGCGACGCGCCGTACCGCCTTCATCACTGGATCAACGGTCTCAAGGCAAACAGGGACGTTCAATGTGCTCACAGCTGACCCATTAACCCTGGATTCGTAAATATTCGATCGTCGAGCTCTGCCTCTAGGAAATAACTATCCTCGAGCAAATGAAATGATATTGGAAGGTTGACTTATAGATTGGACCCGATCAATATCATCCACTTTTTTTTCCCCCCTGTAGATATTGCTTCCCCTCATTTTCCTCGACTTTTCGATTTACGATTTAACTCTCTAGTGATATCTACTACCTCTTTTTCGCTAGTCACAAGGCAACATGTAAATTTATACGATACAATATTAGTAGCTATCGTGTCTATTCTGATTAAATATAGATATTTCATACAGTAAAGACTTTAATTTGATTCTATGTTTTGTTAATGACTCATACAATACATATTATTATACATATGTACTATATGTACTTCGTAATACAACAAATGTAATTAGACGTTCGTGCTATCTATCAGTTAAATGGAGGTCACGCAACACTTAATGATCAGCGTGTTGCGTAAATTACCTAGACTAATGTTTTCTAATTTTTGTTTCTGTGTATTTCTATATACTCATACTGCGCGTAATACGAATAGCAATAAGAAGTACTATCTTCACAGATAAAATAAGATATTTTAAGACAGTTTCCTCTGTAAGATGGTTAAGAGCAGGTTCAAAATGCCGTTCACCATCTGCTTTTCTTCGGAATCCAAACTCAGCAGAGAACTTGTAACGCACTGACACTAATGGATGGCTATCAAGGTGAACGCTGGCAATTATTTCGCTTGCATAAAACCTCGTTGGTGAACGAATATCCTCTGTATGCGGAGGAAAAGTATGCATGCACGTTAGTGTTTCAATTCTCATAGGAAATTGGAAAAATCTATATAGATAGCCTAACTTGGTAAGGGTGAACGATGTACAACGTACATGGGTGATTAAGTGCAACCTGAATTAATAAACCTTGTGGATGTGTTTGTGTAAAGTTTATACGCTAGAACAGTGTGCTATATGTTACAGAAAAGTCTGAATACTTATGCATTGAATGTATGCAGAGTTAAGTAAAATTAAACGATCGACATCAAATTCGTGATGTATTTATAGATGCTGAAGAAATAATGAAACGAATGATTAAATGTAATTTACATAAATGTAAAAGTACAGAGTGTTATACTTCACTCACAACTCATTTCTTTTTTCATGACTTTGCAGACATTGAGGAAAAAATTAAGTTTCAATAAAGTAATAGCTTTTACTTTTTGTCAAATAGAACAGGATTCAGAAATCTTAATTGTGAATTCATATCCTTAATTTTTTTCTGGAGTTCCTGGTGAAGCAGTTGTTTTGTCCAGAGAAAATCAATTTGAAGTACAATTACTTAGAATCGGGAGTGTTAATTCTGAAGAGTGAGGAAGTCTTGTACAGGGCATTCTTTATGTTTTCAGCCTTCATTACAAAAGTGCAAATTCTTTTAACTATATAAATTATGCATTAGCAGGCTTTTGTATCATCAATCTGATGAATTAACTGAATATTCGACTTTTACTTTTTTAGATGAGTTTGAACCCCAGGTATTTTAAAAACCACGTTCTAATCTCTTAACGAGAACATGCACATTTTCTTAAAAGCCACAGCATTCAGTAATCAATCGTTGGCTTTTTTTTAAAGAAACAAATGTGTCTTGTACAACGAAAAGATAATCATTTTAAAACATGCTCTCAGCTATTGCCAAATATAGTAATATATGTGTACCTTTTATTGTGAACGCGTGTATAAAAAGTTTCGTCATCAACCATGTGATTTCTTCTACATGTAATGTATACTTCTCCGTGTATTAAAAACGTCGTGTATTCCAATGCATTACAGCAGCTATAGAAAGATGTATGTCGAATATATACTTACTGCATAATTTTCTTATGAGAACATTTTTCATAATGTGCGTTCTCACAATTATGCAGATCACATTCATTATCAAAAGTCAAAATGTCAAGCGGATGATCGTCAAACTAACCGTTTAATTTCTGGTTACGAAACAATCTGCCATTAAATTACAACCAGTTAGGGTGAAATAACGTTAAATAGCGTTAAAAGTAGATATATGAAAAAGTGTTAGGTAATCTTGAGGTATAGGTATAAAAGTTTTGAAGCTTACTTCGAAAAAGGAGATGTCGAGCGACGAGACGCGGTAAGAGCCAGGCAGAGAACTGTGCACTCAGGCGTAAGGAGAGACAGGAAAAGAGGCAGGTGGTAGAGCAAGCGTAACAGAGAAACGCGTCCCAAATCCACAGGAGGTACGGTGCACGACTGAACAATTTCAACTAGAAGCTGCTTCAGAACTGATGAGTTCGCGTAGTGCCTCTACGTTCGTCCATTCGCATTGCCTATGTTCGCATACTCCCGAGAATCAGCCTCCACGAATTTATCGGTGCCCCTTGCCAGCGCCCCACTCATTTCACTTATCGGTCTGTGTTGTCTCCGTACGAGACGAAAGTTTCAAAACCAATTAACTTCATTTAGGCCACGATTATTGCTTTGTTACTTTAATTCATTGCGTGATCTATTGCTACAATTTTATAATGACTGAGAAAACACTATGTCACGAACAAAAGTATTTACTTCGACTGCGCGAACAAAAGGAAGACTGACACACTTTCGGTAATCGATGCACAATGCACGTGTTCGATGAGTAAAATTACGTGCCTAAAGAAATCTCTGATACTAGCTTTTTTTTCGTTCATTAGAGATTAACTTTTTACACTTCACTAAGAAAGTCAATATTTATTATGTGCATGTAGCAAATATCAGTCTCGTTGATTTCACGCTGTTTTTATACGGACCATATTGTATCGAGTTCAATTAATTATCTGTTGATGAAGCGAAGTCCAATATTTAAAATCATACATACAATATGTTAAAACTAAAAGTATCCGAAATAGGTATATTTTATTATTTAAAGAAAAAGAAATTATGGCACCAGGAATCACGCAACGATTTGGTACGTTGGAAATATGTATGGTCACCGTACGGCTGTATATCCAAAAGTGAACTCAACGAAAAATGCCAGCTGCCTATGGAAGTTTAGGGAACCATGGGACACCTGGAGGGCGAAAATACATATACTGGCAGGTTTCCTTCCGGATTTTATGGTTTTAACCAGCGGATTGCCGTCCCTGCATTTAGCTGGCTGCAGGGTCAAAGTCTGGGATCGAGTTTCCTTAAAACCATGTCTGTGCCATGTAATATCAGCACATTATACGTATATTTCTCTTATAATTAGTAGAATACTTGATAAATATTGTATAACCACTCAAGTATTAAAATTTCCCTATCGTTTTGTCAGATAAAAAGAAATGAGGATCTTTAAATTCTTAAATTTTCAATGTATTAAACTTTGACATTCATGAATTTATTTGAATAAATTTGTATTTTTCCAGCGAACTACTTATTCATAACTTGCATGTTACAGCAAGTTTTTAAACATAATTTCTTTTGATTTTGTTTCAAATTGATTGAAACAGGAATTCTCTTACATAGAACTTTATTTAATCAAAATCATTGTTAGACGGTGTTGTTAAGCTGTATGGTACAATCGAAAGTTCACTATAATCGTATATTTTGACTGCTAGTTAGATCTAGACAGCAATGGACGATAAAGAAAATTATGTACATATAGAGCTACGTCTATTATCTTGAACGCTTTGTTTACTATATATATATACATATTTACGAGTTATTATAAATTCTAAATCCTCGTAGATTTCCCATTTCCGGACTTTTCCAAAAACATGCACCTTGGTGTTAGAAATTTCTAATTTGAAAGATTACTGTATTACTTACAGTGTATACTAGGTGATTATTATTTCGAATAGCAAGTTGAACGGATTACGTTATGTACAATGATTTTAAACATAGCATGCATCTTTATGTGTAACGTCTGGATGTTATAGGGCTATCTGATAGTCTCAAATCTGCCCTGCTCCCGGACGCATGTAAGCGATAAGTATACCAATGTTTTGTCTCTCTTCGCAACTGACAAGAAAAATAAGTAGCTAATCTAATTGGAACTGAACTTTCTGTTACATTAGCGTACGCTGTTTATATTCAGCACCAAGTTCCAGTACCAGTTTAAATTGTTTGTACAAAGCTTCCGGAACGGAGAAACTGTTTAGCATAAAATGCACATAAATATTTCTAAAACTGGATATTAACATCACGTAGTATAAAAATAAGACTATTGTAATATGAAAAGTATGCATTAAATAACAAACCGATCTCTATACTGTAGAATATAATTCCTGAAATATTAAATTGTTGCAGTACTTGTGTTACGGCTTATCGACTATCTACCATTTTTAGTAAAGATAAAAACGTCATGACCGTTTGTATTACGGAAAATAAATGAATATGCAACGAAACTAATACGCTGTATTTTATGTAAAAATTAATCTTTCAAAAATTGATTAACAAATTATTAGGACATATTTAGTCTAGAATTTGTTACGTACTTACTTACTTACTTACTTACGTACAAACTTTTATCTCATCTTTGGTGTCTTTGTTTATCCAGCTTGCAAAGAAAAATAAACGACATGCTAAACATAAATGAAAAATATTAGAACATTATATTTAGACACTATAGTCATGCATAATTTTTAAAGAAAGCATCACAAGCAATTAATACTATTGTATTAAATACACATTTTTCAATACAAATTATGCTAAATTAAAAGAAGAGTGTTTAGTAACAGATTCATACGGGTTAAAAGTTATTTCAGACCTGATGGAATTCGGTTTCGTCAAAACTTCTCGAAAACTAATTCTGGTTTATGTACGACGTTCTGCTCTCATTGTTAACTATTTGAAAACTGGGTACCCAAGCCTTGAAAGTATGCTTGGAAAATTAATTTTAGACCACTGAGTTATAAGATTCTGGAGTTCTCTCGGTTATGGCAAAATTTCTTCTTCGACTAAAAATGATTTAAAGTGGATTGCAATAGTCATGCAACACCTGTTCTTTCGCGTAGCACTGAATCGGTAACACTGGTTGCTCGCACGTGGGCAATCGAGTAACTTCAAGCGTTATCGGCAATGACTAAGGGAATTGCAGAGCAGAATTAGTAACAAGCACAAAAAGATATAGAAATACATATAACACGCTAAGGTACTGTGTACTTTAGCAGGACAACGTAGGAGTTGAAGCAAAGCGATTTACTCTTAAAATCAACTGTTTAAAAAATCAACTGGTTTTTTTGTTAGACACAAATTATTGCATTTCGAAATATTAAATTATGGCAACAATAATTTGACTTTGATGTTCTTTGATATTATTAATCAAAATAAATTTGAAAGTTATCACATCTGCCAAAAGATATATTCCTTATACAAGTATGTTTCCGTCTTGAAAAAAGTCGATTATGTATTTAGAAGTAGGTCCACGGGAAATCCCAGGAAGTGGTGACGATAACGAAACCTCTTAATTGGCATCTAAAAATTCCAAATATAAATTTTGAGAGATTACAGAGATACTCATGCACACTCTTTTATATTGTAAACAACACATGTACGAACAGTAACATACATAAACTTCTTCAATTAATCGATTAAATCAATTAATGACGAAACAGGGGAATGGCCCATACGTAAAATCTTTGGAAAGTAATGGAGGATACAGCTAAACGCTAATCTATTATTACATCTATTGTAAGAAAATTGTATTCTACGATCACCTGTAAAAATGAAAGAAGAAATAAATTTGCATATACAATAAATATTATGCTCTATGAAATTATTAGACCGCATAGACGCATAGAGGCTGGGATTAAGCGTTAGCGTGAATTGAACCGTTAGACAATAAATAATAATGTTATCTTCGTTATTCTATTTGTCATTTTACGTGTTATTCTATATATTATTCTAATAATAAGTTACCAATTTCAGTTAAACGTTTAGTAATACACGACGAATCGTAAGTGCTAATTACTATATGAAATACCTGAATCAATGCTTTTAGTGCAACTAGGAGTAACTAGTTTAATCGAAAAGTCTGAAAAGATTAGTGCGAAAGTCAAAGGTATGCAGATTTGGACCCGATATGAATCTATCATTATGCGGATTGTTATATTGGGCAAAGTGTAATAGGATTGTGGTACCGCAAGTACTAATTGATAAGAACAATAATTACCTGTGTGTAGGTAGGTGTAAGTACCTATACTCGACCGATGTTGAATTCTGTGCGAAGTATAAAAGGAACTGGATTTCCAAATTTAAAACAGTATCATAGTTCCAGCAGCAATGAAGACTACCATTTGCATCCTCTTCGCCTTGTGCGCCGTTTTGGCTCAGGGTAAGTATAAATAACATATCACGCTGGTATAACATTAGACACTTGTTGAGAAAATATTGTATAAACTTCGTTGCAACATTAATTGTGATTTGCTAGTTTGAAACTTCATTAGTCAGTTTATTCATTGGTTTGTTATGTTCGACAATTATAACGATGAATATATATTTATTTCAAAACTTACGAAATCCGTAGTTATTATGCAAACTAGTATGATATTCCAATCACTCCTTAACGCACAATAAATGTCTAATTAACTTCATTTAGCAATACCTTGATTTTTTCCAATTGCACTTTTTAATATATTGACTTATATGGTTTGATATTTGCAGGAGCCTTTATTCCCCGCATCGTCGGTGGACGAGATGCTCCAGAGGGTAAATACCCATACCAAGTTTCACTCCAATACTTTGGAGGACATCATTGTGGGGGCTCCATCATTAACAAGAGATACATCCTGACTGCTGCACACTGCTTCATGGGGTAAGTACAAATAGAAACGCAAAGAATTCTACTACAAATTAAGTCATACTAATGAGAATATATTCGAAGTTTCGTGCAAGATATTCACCTGGTTATTCATGCGATTTATCCTTCTGTACAGTGCAATGGACCCTAAAGATTTCTCGATCCTCGCCGGCACCACTTTGCTCACTGGGAAAGGTCACGTATATGACGTCGAAAAAATTATTCCCAATAAGGAATTCGACGAGTCCTTAGCTATTAATGACATTGCCCTCGTGAGGGTTGCAAAGGACATCGAATTCAACGAGAAAACCCAGCCCATTTCCGTTGCCACCAGTAATTTCGCCACTGAAGGGGAACCTGTCATTGTGACTGGATGGGGAAGTCTCTCGGTAAATAGACTGATCAAGTTTATAAATAATTAAACCATCAATCATTTTATGACATAAGACAGGTGTAACATCAAAAACCAAATTCTTATGTTTTGAGATAGTATTCACTTTAAGATAGTGAAACTGCTCTGGTGATTTTCAATAAATATGTACAATTCAACATAAGGTTTAAAGCGGAACTTTTTTTATGTTTCAGTATGGTGGAATGGACCCTAAAAAATTACAGGAAATCGAGCTTAAGGTCGAGTCACAAACAATTTGCCGACGTTATCATCCATCAGTGATTGAGTCTCAGATTTGTACTTTCACAAGGGTTGGCCAGGGTGTATGCAATGTAAGTACATACTTCCAAATTCAATATTATTAGGGTTATTGATTGTTAGTTTCCTAATTAATTTGTGATTCCAGGGTGACTCCGGCGGTCCATTGGTAGCAAACGGTGTCCAAGTAGGCATTGTTTCCTTTGGCCATGCTTGTGCTGTCGGTTCACCAGACGTCTACACTCGAGTCTTCTCTTTCCAGGACTGGATCAAGAAAAACATGGAATAATTTTTGTCAAACGCCATAGACATGTGATTAACGAATTGTAATGTGTACGTAATTAATCCAAAATTTGTAGATTTGCTATTTATTTCAATGGATAAAATGTACATTCAAATCATGATACACTTTTTTCCCCCACACTCTATTACACTGTATTAAATTCTTAGACAGCATAGAGCTGGGAATTAAGCGTTATCGTGAATACAACCGTTAGACAATACATGCATGATAGTGTTATCTTTGCATTCGCAGAGGTCGCGTGTACCAATTTTATTTATATGTTTAATAACATACGCCGAATCGTAAGTGCTGATTACTTTATCAAATACCTGAATCAATACTTTTAGAGCAACTAGTAATGATTAGTTTAACAGAGAAGTGTGAAAAGATTAGTTCGAGACGCAAAGGCACGCAGATTTTGACTCGATATGAATCTATCTGTACGCAGATTGTTATATTGGGCAAAGTTTAATAGGATTGCGATGCCGCAAGTACTAATTGATAAGAACAACAATCACCTGTGTATACTATGTAGGTGTGAGTACACTCGAATGATATTGAATTCTGTGCGATGTATAAAAGGAACTGGATTAGCAGATTTGAAACAGTATCATAGATCCGGTCACAATGAAGGCTATCATTTGCATTCTCTTCGCCTTGTGCGCTGTTTTGGCTCACGGTGAGTACATACTATGTAAACTTCATTGCTATATTAATTGTGATTTGGAAGTTTGAAACTTCATTAGTCAATTTATTCGATGCGTGGTTATGATCGCCACTTATAACGAACAATATATTTATTTCCGAGCTTACGAAATCCGTAGTTATTGCGCAAGCTAGTATACAAAGTCGATATTGCAATCATTCATTGACGCGCAGTAAAAGTCTCATTATTAGATTCATTTAGCAATTCCTTGACTTTTTGCTGTTTCACCTTTTTTTAAAAATATACTGGTAAGTACGTATTGTAATATACTGAATTATATGGTTTAATATTTGCAGGAGCCTTTATTCCCCGCATCGTCGGTGGACGAGATGCCCCAGAGGGTAAATACCCATACCAAGTTTCACTCCAATACTTTGGAGGACATCATTGTGGGGGCTCCATCATTAACAAGAGATACATCCTGACTGCTGCACACTGCTTCATGGGGTAAGTACAAATAAAAACCTAAAGAATTCTACTATAAAATAATTCATGCTGATGAGAATGTATCTAAAGATTGGTGCCAGAATATCCACCTATTTACTGACGCGATTTATCCTTCTGTACAGTTCAAAGGACCCCAAAGTATTCTCGATTCTGGCCGGTACCAATCTGCTCAATGGAAAGGGTTACGTATATGACGTCGAAAAAGTCATCCCCAATAAGAAATTCAGCGCGTTATTAGCTACAAATGACATTGCCCTCGTGAGGGTTGCAAAGGACATCGAATTCAACGACAAAGTCCAGCCTATTTCCGTTGCCACCTCTAATTTCGCCACTGAAGGGGAACCTGTTGTTCTGACTGGATGGGGACGTCTTTCGGTAAATAAACTGATGAAAATTGATAAATAATTAAACCATCAATAATATTATTCCATAAGACATATGTAGCACCAAGAACCAAATATTTGTGTTTTAAGATAGTATTGTTAGTTAGATAGTAAGATAGTATTGTTCAGTTGTGAGATTACTTTAGTGATTTTCAATAAATATAATTGAATGTAAGATGTAAGTGGAATTTTCTATGTTTCAGGCCGGTGGAATCGCGCCTACAAAATTGCAAGAAATCGATCTTAAGGTCGAGTCACAATCAACTTGCCGACGTCATCACCCATTAGTGGGCCAATCTCAGATTTGTACTTTCACAAGGGTAGGCCAGGGTGCATGCAATGTAAGTAGAGTAGATACTTCTTAGTTCAGTATTATTAGAATTATTGATTGTTAGTTTCCTAATTAATTTATGTTTACAGGGTGACTCTGGTGGTCCATTGGTAGCAAACGGTGTTCAAGTAGGCATTGTTTCCTTTGGCCGTCCTTGTGCTGTCGGTTCACCAGACGTCTACACTCGAGTCTTCTCTTTCCAAGACTGGATCAACCAAAACATAGAATAAGTTTTATGAGACGCCTTAGGCAGTTGACTAACGTATTATAAAGTGTACGTAACTATACCAAAATTTGTAGATTTTCTATTTATTTAAATAAATAAAATATACATTAAAAGACGAAACACATCTAAAGTAAGTGGAGTTACAAGCACAAGAAAATATGAAAATACATAGAATACGTTAGTGTATTGTGTATTCTAGTAGTATAACGTATCGGTTGAAGCGATCGAGATTTACTTTTAATATCAACTATTTAAAAATAAACTGATCTTTTTCCGAGACATGAATTATTGTATTTCAAAATCATTGCAATGATAAATTTGATTTTGATGTTCTTTGATACTGTTAATCAAAATGAACTCGAAAGATATCACATCTGCCAAAAGATATTGTTTATATACAGGTACGCGTCCGCCTTGAATGACAGTCGATTATTTGTAAGCAGGTCCTCGGGAAATCCCAGGAAGTGGTGACGATAACAAAACCTCTTATTGTTAATACGCATCTAAGAATGCGAAATAAAACTTTCGAGTGATTAAACTAGATAATTCGAAGCACACTCGTGAGACTCTTTCATATTGCCACCAACACATGTACGAAACAATAACATAAATGAAGTTCTTTAATTATACGATTAACTTAATTAATGACGAAACAGGGGAAAACCTACATGTAAACCCGTTGAAAAGGAAAAGAGGGTACATCGAAAGGCTAATATATTATTACATCTAAAACTACTCTATGATCACCTATAAAATGAAAATAAAAAATGAATCTGCATATATAATGGGTACTATACTCTATAAAATTATTAGACAGCATAGAAGTGTGGATTAAGCGTTATCGTGAATACAACCGTTAGACAATACATGATAGTGTTATCTTTGCACTCGCCGTGGTTACGTATACCAATTGCATTTATATGTTTAATAACACTCCATGAACCGTAAGTTCTGATTATTATATTAATTATCTGAATCAATGGTACTAGAGCAACTAGTAATGATTAGTTTAACGGAGAAATGTGAAAAGATTAATGCGAGGCACATAAATACACAGAATTTGACTTTATATGATCCTGCCGTTATGCGAATTGTTATATTGAGCAAAGTTTTATAGAATTGCGATGCCTTGGGAACTAATTGATTAGAACAATAATCACCTGTGTGTAGGTAGGTGCAAGTACACTCGAACGATGTTAAATTCTGTGCGATGTATAAGAGCAACCGGATTAGCAACCTTACAGCAGTATCATAGATTCAATCGCAATGAAGACTATCATTTGTATCCTCTTCGGCTTGTGCGCCATTTTGGCTTACGGTGAGTATAATATACGACATGCAATGAAAGTCTAATATCAGTCAATTGTATTGTTGAGACAAAATTGTACAAATTTTAGTTACAACATAAATTGTAATTGGCTAGTTTGAAACTTTATTAGTCAATTTATTTTTTGCTTTGTTATCTTCGCCAATTATAACGATCAATATATTTATTTCAAAACTTAGGAAATCCATAGTTATTGTGCAAGCTAGTATACGTAGTTGATATTCCAATCATTCCTTGACGCGCAGTAAAAGTCTGATCAGATTTATTTATCAGTACCTTGACTTTTCAGTGTTATACTTTTTTTTAAAAATACACTGACAGGAACGTATTTTAATTTATTCAATTACATGATTTGATACTGACAGGAGCGACGGTTCCCCGTATCGTCGGTGGACGAGATGCTCCAGAGGGCAAATATCCATACCATGTTTCACTCCACTACAATGGACAACATCATTGTGGGGGTTCCATCATAGACAAGAGATACATCCTGACTGTCGCTCATTGCTTCCTAGGGTAAGTACAAATAAAAATGTAAAGAATTATACTATATATACTATAAAATTATACTTATACTGCTATAAATTAATTTATGCTAATAAAAATAAATCGAAAGTTTCGTACAGGATATGTACCTGCTTACTGACGCGATATATCCTTCTCTACAGTTCAAGGGATCCTAAAGATTTCTCGATCCTCGCCGGTACCACTTTGCTCACTGGAAAAGGTCAGGTATATGATGTCGAAAAAATCATCCCTCATAAGGCATTCAGCCTGTTCTTAGTCAGAAATGATATTGCCCTCGTGCGGGTTACAAAGGACATCGAATTCAACGACAAAGTCCAGCCTATTTCCGTTGCCACCACTAATTTCGCCACTGAAGGGGAACCTGTTGTTCTGACTGGATGGGGACGTCTTTCGGTAAATAAACTGATGAAAATTGATAAATAATTAAACCATCAATAATTTTATGAAATAAGGCAGGTGTAACACTAAAAACCAAGTTGTACTTGTATTTGAAGATCATATTGTTCAGTTAGGAGATTGCGTTAGTGATTTTTAATAAATTTAATTGAATATAAGATTTAAAGTGAAACTTTGTATGTTTCAGTTCGGTGGTGTCACGCCTACAAAATTGCAAGAAATTGATCTTAAGGTCGAGTCACTATCAACTTGCCGACGTTATCATCCATTGCTGATTGAATCTCATATTTGTACTTACACAAGGGTAGGCCAGGGTGTATGCAATGTAAGTAGATACTTCTTAATTCATTATTTTTTCGGTAACTGATTGTTCGTATCCTAATTAATTTGTATTTTTAGGGTGACTCTGGTGGTCCATTGGTAGCAAACGGTGTCCAAATAGGCATTGTTTCCTTTGGCCATCCTTGTGCTATCGGTTCACCAGACGTGTACACTCGAGTCTTCTCTTTCCAGGACTGGATCAAGGAAAACATGGAATAATTTTTATCGGACGCCTTAGGCAGTTAACGAACGAATTATAATGTA
The DNA here is from genome assembly GCA_963989405.1 of Trypoxylon attenuatum. Taxonomy (NCBI): domain Eukaryota; kingdom Metazoa; phylum Arthropoda; class Insecta; order Hymenoptera; family Crabronidae; genus Trypoxylon; species Trypoxylon attenuatum. The sequence continues at coordinate 16,026,406 of OZ022491.1, forward strand.
TACGTAAACAATATTTCAGTGAATAAATTATTTATTAAAGTCACGATACACTTTTTTTATGCGTTTCTACCTTTGCAGGTAGAAATGAAGGTTTCACCCTAAAATCTCATGGTGTAAATACGAAAAGTAACTGCTCAATGATCAGAATTCTATTGTTGTCGAATACAATAACATTCATCAATTTTAAGTTAATTATCGTTTTTCGCGCAACTTAGCAGCTTTTTATCAGAGAGTACTAAGACTGTAACTACATTTTCCGTGGAAATGTAGAGTTCACACTAAAACCATCGTAGCAAATATAGAATGAATCTATTCCAGTTATCGTGTCAACACTTACATACTGACCCACAAAAATTGAAAAAATCATAAGAATTATCAGATAAAGATCGGTTAAATGATAGTTGGACATACTATTTCTCGTTGATCAACTTCCCAAGTTTGTGTTTCTCAAAGATAATTTGAAACACGTGATTTAAGATGCCGAGACAGGAAAGTGATTAAGTCGCGTGTCGTTAAAAAATTATCACTGAGATTGACGTAGTTTCCAATTCTCAATTCTTGAAAGAATCGTAATCTGCTGATATTGATCCAATTGATCATGGCCATCGGAGGTAGGGGCCTATCATACACCGTACAATCTGCGAAATAGCTATATACTTTGACATGAAACGTTCATATAAATATGCGCCTCGATATCGTTTTCTCAGAGTTACAGTACTTTTACAAGCGGCATCATGCAAGCATTTACCCTTCTTTTAATTGCCGCTGTCACGGCTCTTGCACAGGGTAAAGTAACGTTCAATACTTTCTTTCGATCGCTACTCATATACGTCATCATATTGTTCTCAGCCTACTTGAGTTCCGCGTAGTATCGATATCATTATCATCGTCGATTTCTCCAACATGTTTGTAACTTAATTGGAAAACTAATGAAATTTTTCGATATCATATTGTATTTTTTTTTAGACGATCATCCTGTCACTAGGAATCAAGTTATAAGAAAATATGTGATATAGTACATATTTGCTCGTTTGTGCCTTACACTGACATATTCCATATCCATATCCCCTTATCAGTCACTTACAATACATTATGTTAAACTATGCAACATTTACATTGATATACCATGATCTCAAATGTTTTTATTGATTATTGATGAAACTAATTTTAACAGGCATACCAACAAGGATTGTTGGTGGCACAGATGCACCAGTTGGAAAATATCCGTATCAAGCATCACTAAGAAAATTCGGAAGACACTTCTGCGGCGGATCCATTATTAATGAACGTTTCATCCTAACTGCAGCTCATTGTCTTGCAAGGTATGTATAAAACTAGATTCAGAATAATTAAAATTCGAAATTGGATCCATTTAATCCTGACCACAATATACGTATTATTGGATTAAAGTTCAATATCAGATTTTTCTTAATTATCTTAATTATGTACATGTACGTATCTTCTGTCTACAGCGTACGATCACTTAGTGACTGGACGGTTAACGTTGGTACCAATCAATTAAATGAAGTTGGTGATGAGTACCCATTCCTTCATGTCCAGATGCACCCAGACTTCGATGCTTTCTTGCTTCTCAATGATATTGGTTTAGTAGAAGTTTCGAAGCCCATCAAATTCTCCAACAAAGTTCAGCCTGTAAAGTTTGCAACTACAAACTTTGCCACTGACGGGTCAAAATGTGTTGCCAGTGGATGGGGCAGACTTGAAGTAAGCAAATTCATTTCTATTTGTCAATAGTATTCAATGTATTACTGAGACTGCAGGGGGGGGGGGGGGGGAGCAAATGTATATTTTATATATTTCCTGTTATCAAAGTTACAATTAAACGAGAAATTCATTTAGCACATACTCTGAATAAATCTGATTTATATTAACTTTTTTAGTACGGTGGGCGTATCCCAAATAACTTGCAACAACTTGACTTGCTCGTTGAAAATCAAAGAAAGTGTGCTGCAGCCCATTGGCGAGTAGAAGACACTCACATTTGTACTTATACAACGCATGGCCAAGGAATGTGCCACGTAAGTGTCTTAATTGCATTCATAACAAAGACATAATTATGAAAATTCTTATTATCCCATACCCGGTGTTATTTGCATATGTAAAGTGCACCTTGCGTGTGTACAGTGATCCTGTTGAATATATATGAATAGTAATAGACTTTTGGTTTATTACAGGGTGACTCTGGTGGTCCTCTTGTTTCGAATGGCATTCAAATCGGAATTGTCTCCTTCGGACAGCCATGCGCCGTTGGAAAACCTGATGTATTCACTAGAGTATTTTCCTACCATAAATGGATACAAAACAGTATCTATTAATGTTTTCAACTGGATATTGTCTTAAATATCCCCTCCTAATTTATATTATACTTTTTGACGATGAATTATACATTCAAATTTTGCTATTAGTTTATCGAAACATACTTATATTGTAATACGAATTTTTATTACGACTTAAATACTTATCAGAAGATATTTAAGAATAAAAAAAAGTTTTAAACACTAAACGAACCTGTCTCTAATTCTTTACGTAATAAAGTAATAGTTTTATAGTAAGTAATAGTTTTTGTGACTATACATAAATCTTAGCATGAAAAAGCGACCCATAAAGATAAGTTTCATGACGAAAACTCTTCTGTGTACAAAGCTACTGAATTGCCTGAATCATTGCAGCAATATAGTCATCTAATATGCTTCTGTTAATACAAAACAAATTATTTGATATCGATGCAATTAGTTACAACCATCGCGATAACAGTTTATCGGCCCTACACAATCTGATTACCTTGATAATAGTTTGATACGTTATGTTCATATAAATAGTTTGCACAAGGCATTATCTTCAGTCATGATCGTTTAACTAGTGCCACCATGAAACTTATTGCCGTCTTTCTAATTGCCGTACTTACGGCTGTTGCACATGGTACAATAACATTACTCGATTAATTACTTCAGTGTGAAAATTCAAATCACGATAGATTTATGAGCATTTTAACTTTGTTTCATGATTACGTATCGTTACTACATTTTTACAGTTTTAATTGATTGTATTGTTCATAAATTCTTGTAAAAAATTATTTATACTTATCGGAACTGCGACAGGTTTTCCATCGAGGATTGTTGGTGGGTCAAATGCTGACATTGAAAAATATCCCTATCAGGTATCAATTAGGAGATATGGAAGGCATATTTGCGGAGGATCGATTATTAACAAACGTAATATCCTTACAGCATCCCACTGTATTACCTTGTACGTATAATTTTTAATTCCAATTTCAGAAGATTATTAATTCTTACAGGTCATTCAAATTATTTTTTATTATATTTTTCGTTGACAGCTGGGATAGTGTTGAAGGAATAACTGTTCACGTTGGTACTACCTTTTTAAATCAGACTGGCGATGAATACCAAGCAGAGGCGTTCCTATATCACGATATGTTCAATCCATACTTACGCGTGAATGACATTGGCATAGTGCGAGTTAAAAAAGACATTAAATTTACCAAGAAAGTTCAGCCGGTTCAACTTGCAACAACTGACTTTGCTACTGAAGGACAGAAATGTGTTGTAACTGGATGGGGTAGACTTGCGGTAAACAAAGACGCATACTTATCTTTTTTCTTCAAATCCAAAATTCATATGCAAAAAAACTCTTGTCTATAATAGATCATCTTTTATTTGGTAAAACAGGTACAGAATTTTCAAAATTTGATTTTGTTCCTTTATTTCAGTATGAAGGAGAGATTCCCAATAACTTGCAACAGGTCGAGCTACGAGTAGAAAGTCAAAAGAAATGTGCTGATATACATGTTGTTATTAAAGATACTCACATTTGTACCTATACGAAAAAAGGAGAAGGTACTTGCCACGTGAGTTGCCTTTTTAAAATATAACTAAAAGAACAATCTGATTATTAGACATGTAGGAACAATTTCATTGAATATTGTTAAAAATTTTAGGGTGATTCTGGTGGTCCATTAGTTGCCAATGGTGTCCAGATTGGAGTACTTTCCTTTGGTGATCCATGTGCTATGGGATCCCCTGATGTATACACTAGGGTATATGCCTATCAAGATTGGATCAAGCAGAATACCAAGTTACTGAATTCTACTAAATTTTGATTTCTATTAAATTCTTAGCTACAAGTTCGTACTAGAATTCCAAAACCCAACTCAAATATTTATTTAATGATACTACGATTGAAAAAATGAAATAAAAAAATTCTGCAATTCAACTTGATGATCAATCGATAATACTTTACATTCTTGGAAATTCCAGTTACGTCATCAATAATAAATTGTAGCTATTTACTCATCGACACCACTGTAGATTGATTTTATATGAATCTATTACATTTCCGGCAATTTCAAGAATAAAATTACAGTTGATATAATTGAGGTACACGTTTTATGTAGTAGCACCGATAATCTCTGCGATAAACAGCATTGACTAAAACACGGAGTGAAGATAGTACATCCAATGAATTCATTTAAAAACTTAAATCGAAACTGTTCTCTTTTTTTATTTGAATAAAATTCAATTCTTTTGACATCTATGCTATTTCGGATTATACGAAGTACATAAAAACAGGAATAATAAATACTTATCATTGATGTGTCCAAGTTAAATATCTTAATTCGGATGTATCGTGGAACTTGATATTATGGGTGCATAATATCTTACAACACTAATTCTAAGCAGATTAACTGGCAAACTGTGTTTCATACCAGTTTTGGAATAGAATAATGACTATGGTTGCGATATACTAATTGTAATATAATATGGCAATATGCAGATTTCATATATTGTACGAAGACCTGAACAATCTAATCACGTTTATCTTACTTTGAAATTCACCCGTGGACTCGTGACGTTGCTCATGATAAGAACAATAGCTCCGAACCTCCCAATGTTATCTACCTGACAGTGGGTCCACTATGTGCGAAAAGCGCTGCCGGGCGCACAAACTTGTCATGAATACCTTGTGCGGTCTTCTAATTTTAAGTTTTGCCATCTCTAGTTATGCTGCTGGTATGCATCACTAAAAAGATTTATTTTAATTCTTAATGACTAAAACTCATAAAAATCATTCAATGTGCATAAAGTAGATTCAAATCTAAATTGTATTGTATGTGGAACGTTTATAGGACTGGAACCTCATATTGTTGGTGGTACAGATGCACCTAATGGAAAATACCCATATCAAGCTTCACTAAGGTTTCTAAACAGGCATGTTTGTGGTGGTTCAATTATTACCGATCGCCACATTCTAACAGCAGGACACTGTATTCGTGTGTATGTTTTTTTATTAACATATGTAGCGACATATTCACCATAAATCATAACGAAAAGTTATATTTTGTAACTAATGAGTTCATATATTTATTTTCCTGTTTCACAGGGAACGTATGCCAAATGTTACCGTTCACTTGGGTACTAATAATTTATCCGAATCTGGCGACGTTTACCGAATCAAGCGGACAATCGTTTATCCCACATTCCATAGAATTTTATTGTTTAACGATACAGCAGTGATTGAATTAACGAAAAAGATTATCTTTTCCAAGACGGTTCAACCAATTGAACTTGCAAGTGAAGAAATTCCTGCAGGTACAACTGCCATTGTTAGTGGTTGGGGAAGAATTTCGGTAAGTCATATAAGTTTCAACATTTCTTTTTCTAATTGATTACATGATTACATAAACGTCTAAATTATAACATTTAATTTACATAAATCTTTCAGCGCACAGATAAAACAACCTTAGTTTTGCAACATTTAAACCGAACAGTGATATCTAGCAAGGAATGTGCACAAGGTATTTACTACAAAAATACCATTTGCACTAAAGGGGAAAAAGGCAGTGGTGCTTGTTTTGTAAGCCTCTTTCTTTTCTATTAATTCCTCTATTAAATAATTGTCTCCCTGTTAAATTACAACCGATGTTTGTTAATTTTGACAGTATTTAGTGCTTTTAATTAAGCTTCCTTAGTAGTTTCATACCGATGTTATTACGGGCCAATCACAATTTCAGGGTGATTCTGGTGGTCCTTTAGTTGCAAACAACGTGCAGATTGGCATCGCCTCTTACATTACTGGCGGCAGAGGCTGTGCGTCTGGTAATCCCGACGTTTACACTAAAGTGTCTGCTTTCAAGAACTGGGTGACCTGCAATACAATAGGAAAATGTGATAACAACGCTGGCGACACAAGTGGCAAAAAGGGTAGTGACAATCGTAGAGATGACGGGAATAATGGTACTGCTCATCAGTTGTCTATCTCAATTTCTCTAACATTTCTATGTGGTATAGTCGCCCTGTTTACATTCTTCTAACATTATGTAACTTTAACAGACTATAATTGAATAAGATTAAAATAATGCTACAGCATAATCATTGTAAACTGGAACCACTGTCTTAAAGTAAACTTAATGCACATGTGTGTACATTTTGTATTTATTCATTACTGAACACTGTTACTGAAAATTTCGTTACCCGAAAATCACAATAAAATTATTGTTTTTATTATAATTAGGTGGTAAAAAATAGTTTGAATTTTCACATTCATGTCATCTTTTGTCACTTTTAAAGTAGCATTCGAACTATACAAAACTCTCTTTTTACGTTTCCGTTTTGTTTTCTCAAGTTAGCGATATATTCACGTTTACTTGATCACGCTAACTTGATTCCAGTAGAATCAAGATTTCTAAATTTCGAATCGCTCATTCCCCTTATGATTAGCGTTTTTATAAAGCAAACGTTCAATTCCTCATTATGTCATTCAAATGTTTCGTATTGCTGTCTGGTTTTATCATTTTCGATTTAAATAGAAGTTTGTTACATTGTCATCTCGTATCATAAATAATGTATTATAAAGAAACATATATATATATATTCGAAGCGTAACAACATGTCAAAAGGTTGCACTAAAAAATATTTAATAGTAAATTCAATATATTTCGTCCTTGTGTACAATTGTTTTCGTAAGTCACTGTACGTCGTCAAAGTAGGGTTGTCCTATATATTATCCAAATTGTGAACAGTCAGAAAAAGGGCATTCGAATGTTGATACTGACTTGCTCTGTGAAATCGACGGCACGAAGTTTCCGCACTTCGGGAATCCTTGAGGAACTGGAGGCAAATCAGACTGTTTTCCAACGCGCATAATGAGGTCCATGCCTACCATCTGATGATATATGTAATGACAATGGAACAGCCAATAGCCTGAAAGAAAGAATGGTCAGTTTGATTGAAACAATGAATTTCACTTATCAGACACCAAAGAAAGATATCATGTTGCAATGTAAAACAATAAGTTTCATTTATATATTCATTCAACATTTCCAAAAAATTGTTATTACTAACAATAAGTGAGAAATAAATTTTGTATTACAAGAAGATTATCTGACACGAAATTTACGTGAAAGGCGCGAGAACAATCCACTGTGCACATCTGAAATAATATCTTTCCAATAACGCAAACATATCTGCCATTGACGTTGAAATTCAAATAAACTTGTCAACGTATGGATAATGACATACGAAATTACTGTTATAATAAACAATTGTGTTTGCTTAGTACGTGGAAAGACGCCAGTACTTTTTTACACGTGCAAATATTATTTTCTTACAATAACATATGGTATCATATTACGTGTTTGCTGTGATAAAGATTACCTGGATTATTGGCACGGAATCGTAGGACGACGAAGCCATTATTTGGAACTGGAATTGTATCTTTTCCGGGTGGAGCTTCGAACAACCTTCTCATTTGATTACGTTTATCGAGTTCCATTGCATATGCCAGATTAATTCTGCTTCTTCTTCGTTGATTTTCGTCGGTATTCGAATTCAGTGAGGCTGAAGTAAGGTTGTTTCTTGTCGCACCTTCATTAAACGGTTGTCCCATACTCAACACGTGGAATTTGTGACCGTGGAGATGGAAAGGATGCAATATATCAGTTGCTTGATCTGTAATTAAAGCATCTTTAAATTAGTACAAATCTGGCGACTATTCACAGAGATATTATTTCACCTCGATAATCTCTTGTTCGGATTATAATTGCTACAAAGTTTATACAGATGTATACGAAAGACTTACATTCATCAACAAGGATAATTTCAACGATTGCGTTATGTTCTATCTCGATCATATGTGTACACTGGCAGATTTTTGAATTAGCACAACTTTCTGGCTTAGTGCGTGAATTACAAAATTGATCTCGCGTGAGATCTTCCGGCTGTGATATAGGCGGCGAAGGTGGGAATTTAAAGTTTATACCATCAATCAACGACACTGCTGTAATATTGCCTGCTTGAACTGAAATCAGGAAAGGTCCAATTGTAAAACAAGCTTAGGTAGAAATAAAAATATACGGAGGTAATAATAGATTATGAAAATTGTTTGAAACTTACCCATGTAAGGGTAATATGTGCCTGGAGTGAACAAGTCCCTTGTGTCGTACACGTGGAATCGTATAGGCAAGAATATTTTTATATCAACTTCAGGCTTAAGAAGATCTGGATCAATTGCACGAACGCTTCGCAAGTTACTTATGCAAATAGCATTGGGTTTTGGGGGGTTGCAGACCCCATCGAGAGGATTAAGAACCTATCATCAGAATCATCATCATTATTACAAGTGATTGTACATGAAAAATTACTAATAATATTCGTATTATACCGATGAGAGTTATTATAACAAAAATATACTTACAATTCCACGGGGAAGGCCTTTATCGTAAGATGGTGGTCGACTGTAGGGTCTATAGTATCCCTGTGTGTATTGTAAAATAGCAATTTGTTGTATTTGATTAATAGCACAAACGCCTATTCCACGAACTTGAATCCAGTAAGATCCAGAATGTTGATTTGCATCCAGGACAAAATCGTATCTTTCGCCTGCAATGAAAGTAAGACGGCATTAATAGATCAGATTTCATAATTATTTCTTATCGTTGTCGAATAAATTCTTAAGCCAATTCTTAAACACTGGACATACCTGCGAACGAAATGATCGAGTTTACCACAACGGGATCTACGGCCTGACCATCCGTTGCGATGACAGAAAGATTATGATGTTGTATGGTAATCTGAGCAGGACACACAGTGCAAAATGAATTAATCAATCGAAAACGATATCGGCGGCCAGCTCGCACTTTGAATACTGCTAAACCTGTTTTAGTCGACACTCCGGACTCCGGATTCTACAATAATAGCAAGTAGCATTCCTTCATTAATTTACATCGTCGAAACAATTTGAATTATTGATCAAGGGGTAGAAATTTACCACGTATCGCCCTTTCCCATTGATCAAAATTGAATCGGGTAATTGACCAGGATCTAATTTCCTGCGTCCTGGAAACTTTTGTTCGGCATCTTCGTGCATCCAGTCATTAAGAACTATCACGTGTTCAGATAGATCGTAATTGTACATAAAACTATGGGGTTCCAATGCGGATGATTGGCGTATAATTAATCTACCAAAAATTCCATCCATTTTATCTAAGCCCGTATGAGCATGCCAGAAGTGAGTACCAGGGTTGTTTGCATTCCATTGATATCTGTGTAAAATATCATTATTCTCAGTTTCCTTAAAAATTGGTAAGTCGAACAAAGTATCTATTTTATACTGCAATTATTCTGTTACCTGAAGGTTGTCCCAGAATTGATAGGACACTGGGTGACGTATGGTACCCCATCGTAATATTGGGAATCTTCTTGGAATATTCCATGCCAATGGATGGTCATACCTCTTCCTTTGACTCTATTCTCTACATCTATCACGACGTGATCACCCAGGCAAACTTCGATTGCCGGACCAGGAATCATTCGGTTTACGGTGAGTGCCATTCGTTCTACACCATCCGCGGGTATGCATTGACAATTAGGACAATGTACGTTTGTTGCATTGGGAGTGCAATAAAGACAGGCCCTAGAAAAATATTAAATATTTATAGATCTTTATATGCTTGTCCTTTATGTCCTTACTTAATTGGTTGAAAAATATTCCTATCAACTTTACTGCTTCAAGTTAAAAATAAACTCAAGTAGATATTGCGATGCACAAAGTTGCAAGCACAGAACTGTGTCGACAGATTTCGCAGTATATTGATAAGGAATTGTCATCTGCTTTTAAAATCTTAATACCTGTTATAATTAACTTTGCATAATTTACGGAAGAAATATGAATAATTTGTGTATATTGACGCGAATTAGCACTGAAATGCTTTATTTCTTTACTCAACTGGGTGAAATGTGTACAGTGTGACGAGCATATTCTGCAAATCCAATTCTGCTTGTTTGAAGCTTCGTGTCATCGACTATAGTATATTTACTTTAATCATCGAGGAATAATTTGACTTTTCACATTGTACATAGAAATCCTGTACTTACAATCCGTTGACTGGTTGGCTCTCAATGACCCAGTGGTAGTAGCAGGTTTTTGGCCGGGCTCCATACTCGCAAGTACGTGCACATTCGGCAGGACTTGATAATGATTTATCTAGTCGAAGGACCCTAGGGGTACAATGTTCCTCATTGATAGGTCTAACGGTGTCGAGGCCAGCAATTATCGAATCGGAAGATACGTCTTCATCATTGCTCTCTTGAGTTGATGTATCAAGACTATAGTCTTCACTGCTCCAATCTGGGAAGTACCGCTGTCTATTCTCAAAATTGTCACTTTCTCGAATCAAACGCTTTAAAGGTGGTTTAAAAATTTGTTCTGAATAGTGTGACTCCGACTGTTTCCCGAATATTGAATCCTTTGGAGTCTGATGCTTCAAATCCTCCGATAGACGCTGGAATCCATTGCTGAATGCTACTTCTGTGACATAAATAATTTTCAAACATCTTTAGCGAAACATTTATTATTGTGATAGTTATAAGTGAATTTGTATTACGAATCTAGCAATACATAATTTGCAAGTACATTACTATTAACAGGATGATTAGAAGATTGTATTGTATCGATGAAATCATGAATTACTTATTTATGCGTTTACCGAGTTAAACTTATCAATTGCATTGAGAAGAAGCATTTGAATAAGAAATATATGTGATCACTATAGTAGCCAGTGAATCTAGTAGCTAGGTTTTTGGACATTATCCAGTAGAATATTATTATAGTAGTTGCAATTTGTTTATCAGTATGGAATGTTTTTAAAATTGCAAATTTTGTTGCACCAGTGCAATGCTTTTGATAACATCACGGCTAGATAGTTCACACTGAGAACAATGATAAATTTTTAAAAATAAGTAAGACGTCTGTACCGGCACCAAGAATCACTAAGCAGAGCAGCGATACCCTTGTATGGCACTGCATGGCAGGAAGTATAATAACAGCCGAGGCATTAATCAACTTTGTTCTTATATACACTTTCCCCAATACCCCTTACTTTTATCGAAAATATGTATCTAACTAAGCGACTTAAGTAAAATTCGATAAATTTGATTTATGCTGATAGGAACAATGCACTTGCGGCATATGCAAACGCAGCTGAGTACATACATATGCATACAATCAGCTTAAATCAAATTTCCACTGTTTTCATTTGGCGCACGTCAACAGAGTGTAAATAAACCACCCACTTTTTATAAACCTATAATTAATATTCACACGTAAAGCTAGCTTCACTTATTATTAATCCTCGCTTTTCTTTCGTTTATGATCGATAACATTGCTTCCTTATCTTCATCAGTTGCATCTGCATCCATCATATACTGTCAATACTTGTGACTACTCAAAGGGGAAATGCGAAGGGAAATCGAAAATCACCTTTTTGTCTTTTTTATTTCTTTATTAGGCACATTTTATTATAGTATAGAGCAGAACCGAATGTTCAACGCGCTTACGTAATCCAATTGTTTTGTAAAATGCAATCCGCAAAAGTTGAGCTGCCACTTTGCAGTGTCAAGATGGGTATCAAAAATAGTACATGTTTTTGTGTTATTTTACTTAAACAGCAATTTTCATTACTGTGACGATGTCTCATCTTGTATGATGAGATCCTTTGAATCTGAATTTTGTGTCACGTGTACTCTTATTTTCGTAACTGTTTTTCAAGTGTTTACATCGCATTCAGTTTTATATTCTCCGCCTTTTTGAATGTTGCTTTTGAATTCTTTGAACGTCAATTTGAAAAACAATTAAGAGTTGCGAAAGTCGACTTAACTCAATTATAAGAAAACTGGCTATGCTGCACAACAATAACGTCGTATGAACTTATATAGCAAATGTATCGGTGAGTTGACATTATTATGGATCACTTTTTCATCATTCAGGTCATTTCCTTATCGTATCATCAGATAATCGTCTTAGGACACATTGTATACGATATTTTTTATCGACTTTTCCGATGTATTTTATATGAATGATTCATTCTTGGAAGGACCTAGCTTTCATCCACAGGGCATTGAACATTCAAGAATTTATTTCGAAGAATTATAAGAATATTCGAGATGAGTTTCAAATTGTTCAGGATGATTCTTATTTAACGATGCTTCTGAATTTCGCGAATTGTTCACGTGCATATCTAACATTCATATTTCAAATAAATGCATGATTTATTGTCAATAAGAAATTTAAATATTGCCGCTTAACTGGAGAACACCTGTTTTCCACAATATCCTAACCGGATAAAAATATATACCGGCACATTGTATATATTCGGAATATATCCCGTATTCAAAACAGTAGTCGAATAACACTTCCCTCTAAATTTAGCCGTATACATAACAAAAGCTTGCATATACATATGTATATACAATCAAGATGATTGACATAAGTACTTACTTGCATTGGCTAATTTGTGAAGCCAGAATTAATATATTTATTGCTGTGTTGAGTGACATGATTAATTATGTTCTTGGATATAAGAAAAAACGATAAGATAAATCGCTTACTACAGTTGCAATCTGCATGTTGTTTACGTACCGCGTGACTAATCAGAATCACTGTGTTAAAGAATATATGAAATTGTGACATATGTTTAATTTATTGCTTATACTTAGGTGTTATAACTGAAATTCTCCTCATTCTTATTGTTAATTAGAAAAAAAGTAAAGAACACGTTTAAAAACGTGCTAATGACAAATATTTATATATATTTACTACATATCTGTACGAATTGACGCAGATCGTTACTCATAAAATTATGATATCCAGTTAAAATCTCTGGAACCTTACATAAATATTATGTGAATGTTGAGGGTGCATTCAAGATCTCATACAATTACATCACGAGGACGTCTGTCCGTGCGTAGTTCTTTATTCAAAACGTAAAAGTATCTGTCGATTATTTTACTTATCACAGATATTGACAGGCTTGAAAACAAATTTTTATTTTCAAAGTAAAATCTAACTTTTACCATTCACTTCCGCAAAATACGAAACATTTAAATATACACAACTAGGAGACAACACAAGAGACTTTCGGGTTTTTATCACATTTATTGAACTGCAAAATTCACTACCATCTGTGATCTTTCTTGTATAAGTTTTTCTGCATGATAGACTTTCCAACAAATGAGATAATCCCTTGCTACTTTAAACAGTGTATAATAATTGATCACGAGAAGCAGGGTCATCGATAGTATTTGATACCAATCGGTTGTTCGTAGGAGAATGAATAATTGTGTGCCCACGAGAAGAAGCTGAAGTCCCAGTAAGGAACAAAGTAGCATCGTAGGATTGCTGAACAGATCCTAAAAAAAAGAAATCTAGTCACACGTATCTAATAATTCATTAATTTATAATTCAATATAATAAGTGACATACATAGAATCTATAGTGATTCGGATTTCCAGGCTCAGCCACAGTGCATAAACCTTCGGATCGGTAGATTTCTTTATTATGCCTTACTACCGAACCATGAGGCCATAATATCGAATCGTTCCATGTTTGTGCGTACGTATGACTATTACGATTTTCGATTTTCACCCAGCGACCTAAATGTAATGCTGCTCTATGCAGAATGTCACAATACCTATACGATTTAACATATCATTATTATTGACTTCTTCGGTAATCTCTATTATTTTCCACTTAATTATGTTAAGTCATTTATATCATACCTGACTGGGTAAATCTGAGAAAATTGTGCACTTATTCTCCCAAGCCAGAACATAATTACATGTTGAATTACCCATGGCACATTAAAATGTAAATGTTGAGGTACAAATATAATAGGTGCAATGCCACATACGTATGCACTGCTGGATGATGCGAATAAAGCTCTTTTCAATCTGCGATTGAAATCAGACCGTAAAGTAGCAACTTCTGCTCTGATTGTTGCGGCGTTTAACGAGCAGTTGTGTAGCGGCTTGTCTATGACATAATCAAGAACAAAATTTGTGCAAAACTATTTCCACTTCTTCAATGCGTAACGTCCTCGATCTCTACGTACCCATCACAACTTTTGTTTTCTTATCTTCTTTATTATACAAAGGTGTTGATACGTCGAAAAAAGGACCCACACTCACGCCAAACATGACAAAATATACAGATAAACTTCTGGAAGAAAGGCTGGTGAAAAATACTGTTTGTTATGTAACAAAAGCAATTATACTATTGTAGTGAAGAGATACAAACGGATAGCAGAGGTAGAAAATTTTCATTGAGCTATGTTTCTCAGCCATATGATATAAACACCAACACAGTATAGTCATTACAGTTATTAACAAAGCCATCCTGAAATGTAACAACAATCTTTATCTCTTATTTATTTTGGAAATGCAAAATCATTGTTTTTAATAAGATCAACAGCTTACGGTAACATTTAAAAATAATAACGAAAATACAATGTAAAAATATACCTTATTGTTTTTTGAGCAGCTGGCAACCAACGTGTTGGTAATGACACGTCAACGAAATGGCGTAACAATGAGTAAACAAGCTTCCTTGTGATCATTGTGATAATAAATACAAGTAAATACGGATCTATTAAATAAAAATTCTGAAAATATGAATATACACAAATATTAATATCATCTTTCCATACGGTCAATTTTTCTTTTGCGTCAAAGCTACAAGTAATATGTGTTTTACGTTAAATACATAAAAAATACTATACCATGCTATAGTTATTATACGAATGAGGTAGCCACCAAACTGTTCTATATAAGTTAAGCATCTGCAAGGAGGCAGCAACAATCGATTCCGCTAATGATAAGATTTCGAACGTCAATTCCCCATCCGTTGGCACTGTTGGAATAGGAACATGTTTGGGTGCTAAAGATTTTCCAACGTAAACTTCTTCTGATTTTCTGTCATCAGCACCGCTGCCAGTCGTTCTCTCACTGCTATTGCTCCTAACGGTAGTGCTCGATGATCCAAGAAAACCCATTTGTGTTTTGGATGAGCCGCTTCGAGTTGCGGCATTTTTTCGTCCTCCTGGCATATTGTGCTAGTCTACATTCTATAATTCTTTTTCCAATCGACCCGATTGTAATATAATATCCAACAGTTGCATATTCTTTTCGAGCCAAGATAATTGGAGTATTTCTTGAATTAACCAGAATTAATCTTCAACTTACTGTAATAAACTGTTCTTGAGATATATTTCATAATGTTAAACAACTTAATTACGATTCGGTCCTCAATTTGATAAGACTCATACGTACCATTTGTTT
Source organism: Trypoxylon attenuatum (assembly GCA_963989405.1). NCBI lineage: Eukaryota > Metazoa > Arthropoda > Insecta > Hymenoptera > Crabronidae > Trypoxylon > Trypoxylon attenuatum. Next base: position 16,042,053 of record OZ022491.1, read on the forward strand.
ATTTACGTTTTAATGCATAATAGTTGGCGGTACTTTTAAGATAGAGTTCCGCAAGCGTCGCCACTTAAAATTTACTGCTTTATACCACTTGATATGCTTATCACAATTGTTGTTAACCACCGATTTCGATGTTTTATGCCAAAGAATTCATACGATTCAGTTTTGGCAATTATAATTGCAAATCGATGTAACGCAAAATCATAAAGCTTTCGTAGCAAATACCGTTGCAACCGTGTATTTTTAAACAACCGGATAAATTTGGTGTAGTTCGAATTATTTGATTTATTTGTTTGCTCTGTTATTCGTAATTCATAATAAAGTTGCCGGCATATTTGTATCAACTTGTATCAACCTGTACTTTGTGGCAAATGATGACAAAGTTGAACGGCTTGCCCTGGTCGGCAGGGCTACTGCTTTCTACCGGTAAATCTTCGTACCGTTTCAAGCAGATCAAAAAGTGTGATGGTCAAAACGAATCCTATTGTACTTTCAAGTGTATACTTTCGATATTTCTAAATAATAAGTTAATTAAAGATACGAGATCTTTGTAGGAAACAGTAACTCCTACACGTGATAACATCCACGTCCGTGTGGAAATGTATTTCAGAGACTATTACAGTCTTGAAATTCATTTTTCATTTAGATTATGAACTACAATTTATGGTACAGTATAATCATTGTTATTTTGTTGGTGTTTCTTTCAATGAAAATCAGGATTAATTGAACGTAGAGTAGTAGTGTTATTGAAGTTTTTTTCTCCACGTGTTATGATTTCGTTGTCAGGAAGTGTAGCAGCAGAAACTGTAACCAACGAATTGTTATTCCATGAATTTGTTATTTTGTGACACTATTGTTCTTGGTAATGACACGTCTATTAAGATACATTGGATCTAAGTATTATTTTTAGATACATTGGTGAATTTTCACTTGATTTCAGACGGATATGAGATGTGAACTGCTTGAGCGTTCTTCTTTTACTTATTAATTTTTCTTTTTCTTGAGAATTACTCCTTTCGTTTTCAAGTGGTCAATATGGCTAGAGCTTCTTTGAAAGATTCAGTGATTCTAAATAAATCTTTGTAAACATCCGACAGGTTTAGTGAATCCCAAGCTGCATTGTATAGTTGGTTACATAGGTGCAGTGCTACACAATTATTCATTGTTTCCGTTTTGCATCTATTCTACTTTTTCTCAGATATCTCAACAACCAATTTAAATTACAGAATGAGTGTGAAGAATTTAATTGTCCTTATTTATAAATACATTTGTCATTTTTGCAATGGAAGTTGATACAAATTCATAACTAGTCTTCTTATAAATGTTCCATAATCTTGTGATGCTCAGTTGATTAATTGTTATTACAAGTGATTTCAGTACATATAAATAAACTCTGGAAACCTTTATAGATAATGATAGAATCTGCGAAGAAACAGTAATATTGCTGGTTTATTTATCATAAAAATGACTTTATTTATCTGCAGTAGACGCACAACAGTTAACTATTGCATAGTTTATTATTGAACAAATAGACAACGTAAATAATTGATTGTGTTCATGTTACAGATGTTTAGTTCTGTACAAATAAAACATGAATGTACGGGAGTAGAAGATGTTAGCCCAAATAACAGAATTAATCCATCAGACAATTCCAAGTGTCCAATATTTCTTTATCAAGATGCTGACTATAAATATTACCAAGTACCACAGCTTTGGAATCAGGTACAAGTACAAAATGAGGTAACACTGGAAAATGAAAATTATGAGGAACAGAGAGTCTATGAAACGACAGTAAGTTTCCACAATTCTGTGAAATTTATTACATTCGTTGGATGCTCTAGACCTAATCTTATACCTCTGTTTCAGGAAAATGGTTCCTTTGCTTACACAAAAGACTATGCACAAAATGATATGCTATTTCAATTAAATCAGCATCACAACATGAACAGTATACATAATCAGATGAATCAACAATGCAGCGATGGTATCATGCATCTGAGTGATCAATCGCAATTGCTGCCACATATACAAGAGCCAAAAACCATAAGTCATTCGTTAACCATGAATCAATCAGCGCCAGTAAAACAGAGTCGTCTTGGAAGACCACCGAAAAGTACCGTAGACACAAACGTTAACAAGAAATTGAAATGTCAATGTGAAATCTGCTTCAAAGAATTTGGACATAAAAGTAACTTGTTCATTCACATGCGGACTCACAATGGCGAAAGGCCTTATAAATGTAATCAATGTGATAAATGTTTCACGCATAGCGGAAACTTAGCGATTCACATGAGAACGCATTCTGGCGAAAGGCCATATGGTTGTCAGGTATGTGGAAAAATGTTTAGTCACAGTGGAAATCTATCGACCCACTTAAGAACACACTCCGGAGTGAAACCATATAAATGTAGTGTTTGTGCAAAAGAGTTCAGACACAGTGGAAATTTGTCGATACACGAGCGTATACACTCAGGAATAAAGCCATTTCAGTGTAAAGTTTGTGGTAAGGATTTTTATCATAGTGGCAATCTTACGACGCACATGAAGAAACATGTAGATACTAATATAAGTTCAAGCCAATGCGAGAATGGTGAGGCTCAGACACTGCGCAATACAGTAGATTTTAATAATTCTCCATCCCAAAACTCAGTAAGCAGTTTATCCTTGGTCTCTGTAAATGATATCAAATCACTGCCTGGTGCAAACAATGTTCCTATTAAAGATGAAAGTAACGAATCTCTAATGACTATGCAAGAAATCTTACCTGTAGGAAATACAGAATTTCATTGATTTTCGATCGTTAGTTTTTAAAGTTAACAAATGTCAACGGATCATCAGCATTTAAATTTCTTCGTTAGCGTTATTCATAGAACTACTTGTAAGTTGTCAGAGAATATATTTTTGGAATTATACAAAAGGAAATGGTAGAGACATCAAAAACTAAGAAGAAATTGTAAAATTTAAGTCCCTAAAGATATTTCGTTACTTTGTACTATTTTCTTGAATGATTTTTGAACCATTTATAACTTTCCCTGTAAGATGAGAATGCCATTTTTTAATCCGATCTTGAAGCTACAATTTTATTCTGATTCATAGATCAATATCAAATTTACATGAATTTTTACTGATAATCATCTCTTGCATCAAATTGGAGTTTGTATCTTAATTTGCATAGTATATGGATTTTATACTGGACACAGTACATATGACTTTATATATATACATTTGGTTAAATTTGTATCATCGTGGCATGTGGTACATGTGCACCTAAAAAATATTTATAATGCATTGTGTATAAAACAATTATTGTGCAATTTTATATAGTACGTGTTTCACGAGATATTCAGTTGTTCAAAAACAAATTTAAAATTTGTTTCCAAACGTGCTTTTTGATTTAAAAATAATTTGACGCTTGACACCATGAATTCATTCAATACTATCAAATTAAAGTATAAAACATAAGTATCGAATTTTTAACATTAGTATAGTGTTATTTTTACAAACTGCTTTAAGAAAGCATTTGCAAAATTTTTATGTAGAACGTTACACTCGAGGTTGCTAAGAGGAATTCTTAATAAATATTTCCTAAAATGATGTAAATTTCCATTTCAATGATATGAGTGATAAATACATATACATATACACAGTATATCAATTAATGTATTTATTCGTGAAAAATATAATTCTAATTTTTTAATTAACAATGTTAAGTTCCTAAATGCTGATATTTTTCAACGGTTGTGCACATTCATAGAGATTTTTTTAGTCGAATTTGTAATTGATCGTTTAGAAAGATTATTTTCAAACGTACTTACTTAAGACGTTTGAGATGGAATAGCAGCTTAAGCGATTGTAATAATAACGCTTCAGCAATAGTTCCTGCCGCTCTCGAACGTGTTAATAATACTTAAATATATTTGTTAGGCGTATTTCATTTTATACTGCATATTACATTTAAGGCCAATATTGTATCATATACAAGGATTTACTGTATCAGTAGATAAATATTAAAGTGCATATATTTTGCAAATTGATTACAGATTTGAAGTAAGAACTTCAATAACAGTATTATATTACGATATTGTATCAGTTGTAATACTTTATGCATGATATCAAAATACATTAAATAAAGTTGCTATGTATTATATCTTTTGTCTACTATACACTTCTTTTTCATTCCCTAATATTGATCATACACCTATATGAACACAATTTTTCTTTATTTCTATATAATGTGCTATTTGATTTTCAAATTAATTCAATTATACTGTACATTCCAGATCTTTAAACTTCTGAGATTAATGATTTAAAAATTTAATGTTATTTTGATAACATTAACACTTGTGAGACTAAATGCAATATGTTAAAATTACATGAGTAACGCGTGTGAGTACAAACACAGTTAATTTTAAGTTTTTTTTTTGTTTTTCTTCTGTTTTTGGTAAAAATCTAAAATATATTTGGATTTTTAATTATTAACAAACAATATCAGTATCTCGAAAAATCGAACAATACTTTAACCATAAGCCAGTTGGGTCATTTCTATGAGTTGTTATATATTGTATTAAATTTTGTTATTAAAAAATCATTGGTATAGACTAGGGTAACTATACAGCGTACTCCTAGATCTCATTGTTACTGTCCTCTTTCTACCAGACTTTGTGTCTGGTATAAAAGTATATAGTACGCTTTACTGAAAAGTATTAATATTGTTAACGTACAACGTTTAAGGGCACTGTCATATTTCTGGGTAAACGAGCTGTAATAGCACTCGCTATTCTTTCCGGCATTTCGTGCCAAATATACGTTCCAATTGGCGTCACATCTTCCAAAGGCAATTTAAACGATACCAACAGCGTTAAACGAAGACCATCTCCGTTTTGTCCACCACTGAACTCCACGCAAAATAAACCATGAGGCTTGTGTTGTGCTACTGCACTTCCAAATATTTCCTAGACGAATGCATTTGTGTAACAGGAAATCCAGTAATTGCTTAGCGAGGATAATAGGTTCGATGCTTACCACCATAAAATTATGCAGGGTAGATAACAGGCTGCGATTAGGATTCACTTCACAGATTGGTAAACGAAGGCGTGTAGTATCGGAAACGAGAACGTGCAATTTATTCCTGTTGATAAAATATATCGTGAGATGAATATTTTCAGTAATAAAATAAATAAAATAAAATAAGATGAATGATGTAAATTGTGTGTGTTAATCCTTTTATGTATATACAGGATATAGGAGAATTAGTGTCCATTAATAATTAGAATACATATAGTAATATATTCCTTGATTTTTTATGCAAGAGAAGATTTAGTTACTTGTAATTTCTTATATCTAAAAAAGTAAACAGAGTTGCATATTAGCATCTTCGTTATCTTTCATTAAAATAATGCAATGTCGCATATAAAAAAATCATCACTAACATATACATATGTATGTTTTATATGTTGTATTTGTACAACAACATGGTATCTTGAGTATAGTTAAAATAAATATTGTCAGTGATCATTCTTTCAAGTTGCAATCGTTATCATTATACAATATTATAGAAGAAAATTATAGATTTCGTCTAGAGATACATCGTTAGTTCGGAATTGTTAAAAGTTTTAGGGATTTGTCAGGTGAGCATCAATTGTGACTATTGTTACTTGTTGGCATGTAGTTTACGTGATTATTAGATGGGTGAGTATGAAGAGAAGTGATCGAATGAAATGAAATGAAATGAAATGAAATGAAATGAAACGAAATGAATGTATTCCTTGTTGTATATACAATAGCGTGAGCATATATATGTGTACCTAGTATACTCCAATCTAAGCCTTCATCCATATTCATAGTCATGATCAGATTTCCATCGTTCAGTTATGAAAACTACCACCATTGAGTCACCATATACTGAAAGCGCGAATACTGAACAGGAGACAAGCATGGCCATGATATATTTATAAGAATCATTTTAAATTATGCTATGTGGCTATACACATTTGTTATAGAGCAAATGAAAATTTACGCTACTTACGTTGTCTTCTTCTTCGAAGATACAACCAATTCCAATAATAATTTAGACAATGGTTTTGTAACTGGCATCAAATACGGATGTTGCGCAATGCTTTTAGTTTGCGCATAATGTTTGCCCCTTTCTATTAGAGTAAGAATGTCATTTGATCTAAGTTCTAGATCTTGAACATTACTAGTCCAGCTCGCTTGTAAAGATTCTTCGTTTGCCTCTTGCAATGTTTTCAAGGTACCACCAATTATTTTTCCAGTGAAGACAAATCTAAACCAAGAACCACTCGCGGATTCAACTAGTATTAACGTTTTTGGCTCCAATACGAGACCTGTTTCTTCCAAAACTTCTCTTTTTACAGCGTCTACTAGAGTTTCGTTGCACTCTACTCTGCCAGCTGGTAAATACCATTTTCCTTTGCAAGATGGTTTTGCTTCTTGCATCATTAATACTTCGCCTCTGTCATTTATAACAACGGCAACAACAATGTATGTCACAGTCTTCTGACAAATCGGTACATAATTACTAGACGATGGATTTGTGCCTTTTGGGTCTACAACAATGAAGAAAATAATGAAATGTTTATATGCTAATTTATCGCAAAAACTGACACGACGAATCAATAAACCTGTTTTTTTATATAAAAAAAATGGAAGCTGAAACTTCAAATGAAAATTTCTTGAACGTCGCACAATTTAGCATTAAATTGTTAGAGAAACTTACCATTTATTTCATTTTGGAGAATATGATCAATTCCGAGGGTGTCGTTGCTATCCAAATGTTCTCCAGCAAGTAAAGATTCAACTTGACTTTCAATTGAAACTGACATTTTGTAGACAAACTATTCGTATCTGCGGGACGGAATTCTTCAGGGATAAAAATTCAAATATCAAATCAATTCTATTACTGTGGAATTAACACTCTCTCAGCTAACGAATGTAAACAAAATGAAACCATACGTGGTGTACATATTAAAACATTTGTTGGCATTAAAACATGTACGTACTATTCGTCCCTCATGGAAGTCAGATCTTTAATTACGCTAAGGAAGCACGAGAAACATATACTCTAAGAGAAATTAATTTATAGGCCGTCAGATAACGGAATAAACATCAATGAAAAATGTTTTGATCATAGGAAGTGTGTATTTGGCCAACATGTGAGTACAGATATTTCTAATCTTTATAATGAGTTTTATTCTTCGATATACCAAGTGAGTTTTATAAGTTATTTATCTTCGTAGAAATAAAATCCTTTTATGATTCTGTAAATCACTTTGAATTATTCTTTTGCAAAGATTATATAGTTCTCAAAAAGAATCAACTTTGTATGATCTAGGGAATGCATCTGTCAGAATATCATGTTGCAATACTGATATGTTACGATTGCGTAGATTACTTACTGATTTCAGTGTCCTATCTGATCCACTATGAAAATAATGCAAGATCTATCGTAATGCTTCTATCGAAGTTTAAAATCTGAACGAAGTGCCGAAAAATGGATGCATTAACTGTGTTAATTGTCATAGGTCTTATTCACTGTTCGCTGTTCTTTTTTGACACCATCTTTAAGGTACAAGAGAGTTTTTTCTGTTAAGATACTTTTAGTATAAGTCTACTAAAATGAATCGTAATACGTATATTGTTGTTAAACCGCAATAATGATTTTTCTTAATAATACAACATTTAAATACATAAAAACGTTGAATCCTTTTCTTTCGGTATCAATTATATTCGTATTATGATTTATGTTTACTTTCATCCTGTATATTATAATATTATATGTTAATATCTAAAAGAATATTTTTTACTATTTTAGTCATGTTCACACTTTCCATACATTTACTTCTTAAAAAATACGGGTTTAGAGATACAAATTTTAAGGATAAAATGGTTCACGACTGCGTTCAACCGTAAAATTATTAAATGGGCTATGGACAGGCCCAAGTTTTGGACAGCATGGTTCAACACTGGTTTTATCATAAGCATTATACTTTTGCCTTTAGCGGTGTTTGCAATTCTTAAAATGACATTCCATATATGGATTAGTGGACCATCATTGAATGCGGGTTCAGAACCACTATTGGAACCAATGGTAAGTGCTGACATGTATTTTTTCTTGTATAAAGTAAGTAACAGACAGTTTTTCCTTAATGGGCCATAAAACAATACATATATACAAATAAGTATATAAGAAACAAGCGAATGAAGGTTCACAAGACAATTGTTTAATTTAACTTCTAAACTATATTTAAACAGTTTTAAAATTAGATCGCATAATAACTTGGCTTAATATTTTACATAGTTGCCAGGAGTAGGTCTGCCATTCAATGAAATTGGATACTACGCAATTACATTAGGTATATGTGGTATAGTACACGAATTTGGACATGCGTTAGCCGCGGCAAGAGAAGACGTTCAATTCTTTGGCTTTGGAATACTCCTTGTATTTATAATACCAATAGCTTACGTAGATATATGTAGCGACCAATATGGTACACTGCCACTGAAAAATCAGTTAAGAATCACCTGTGCTGGCGTTTGGCACAATATTGTTTTGGCTGTAGTCACTGCAACTGTTCTTACATTGTCCGTATGGCTATGGGCACCATTTTTTACTGTTGGCTCAGGAGTATACGTAAAGACCATCCTACCGGTAAGTAAGAAATTAACACACGCCACGAAATCAATGGAAATTATACTTTTGTTTTGAATTATATTAAACACGAGAGGATTTATTAACTATGCGGTACTTGAAAATGCATAATTTCAGAATGCACCAGTGAAAGGGCCATCAGGGTTACTCGAGGAAGACGCAATATATAAAATTAACGATTGTCCAGTAAAAACAGGTGATGACTGGTACGATTGCATATTATACACAGTGAATAATCCTAGCCCAGGGTACTGTGTCAAACAGTCCTTTGTTCAGGTAAGAAGTTTTCGAAACATCTACTAACATTGTATCGCAAACCTATTTGATCCTTGATTTCTATATTTCTATTATTTAGGAATTTGACGAATCCGTACCCTCCAGGCAGAAAATAAATGACGTAATAAACTGTTGCACGTCGGAAAGTGAATCAAGTGGAAGCTTATGTTTCGAGTATATAGAAGGGCCGCAATCGGCTCCGCTTCATTTACCACCGCACTCGTGTCTGCCAGCTCGAAGTATGATTAATCAGTCACGAAACTTTTGTTACACGAGTCACGAATGTGTTTATCCCGATACACATTGTATGAAACCTTCTCTTGACAACGTAACAAAGGTACAAGTCGTATATAGCAAGCTTGGAATTGTTAATATGACATTCTTTTGTTAAATCTACATATTTTGTTACAGATTGTACAAATCAAAAGGAAAGTTGGTAATGATGTTCTATTTTTTGGTCATCCAGTTGACATATATCGCACAGTTGATGTATCCGATTGGGTTCCAAAATATTCATTTTTAGATCCAAAGTTTCCTGAAACTCTAGCGTTATTTTGTAAATATATCACGGTATTCTCAGCGGGTGTGGCGGTGATTAATATTATGCCTTGTTTCTTTTTAGACGGCCATTATTTCGTTAACATACTTGTGCTTTATTTATTAAGTTTCACGCCGCACAATAAAAACATTAGGCAAGCCATTATATTAACAGTGACAAGTATAGGTACATTACTTATTACTATAAACTTATTGTATTTACTTATAAATAAATTATTATAAGTGTTAAAGTAATTCTGTAAATACTTTTGTCTATACTCTTAGCACAAAAACTTGTTACAATTTCTTTGTAGATTAAAAGGCGAACCTTTGATTTTTCATAACTATCGTGCCATATAATATGGCTTTGGTTATATGTAGCTTTTATAAATCTTGTAGTCCCCTTCGTAGAAAGTATTTACATCTTTGGATTCAAAACTACGATTTCACAAAAAATGCTATACAACATATTTGTTGAATTTAATAGCAGCAAGGAATTAAATCTAGCATTGTCTATATCACCCACACCAAGAATAAACAATTTACAAATTATAGTAATTATACGTACTTAGCACTGTAGAAAATTAATTTATCCTTTAAGTCCAAAAAATACAATTCTCCAAGATGTTAATAAAAAGTAGTATAGTATATGTAAAACCTATTCCAGAGATGCTTTCTTTTTCTTTTATAACGCTTCTTATAATCGAAACTAGTCACAGTTGCTATCTTCATACTTATAATAGAAGTTTAAATAGAAAATAATATGATATTTGTTATCGTTTGGTTGTTGTATCTGCATCCAAGGCTGTAACAAAATCAAATGTGTCGTAATTATTATTTGGTACAAAACATTATGCATCTAAAATTGAAAATTGAATGAATTTGGACACTTGACAAATATTTAGAAATACTGAAAAATAGTGATAAATTGTTTAATTATAATACTTACTCTTGCCATCACAAGCCACAATTTTCACTTTATCCACCACAGCTACTTCTTGCACTTCTCGAAATTCCACATCGTTCAGCATAAATGTCCATACATTATCACAAAATCTGTACGTGTTTAACTTTCCAGCCTACAAACATATAGTATAGATTTTTTTATTAGAAAATATTATATACAGTATAAGACAGAAATTGATCAATTACATGTAAAATGTAATAAAGCACGGAAGTATATTCTGATTGTGCACGTGTAAATACACTTGAATAAACTAACGATAAAAATATATTTTGTGGATTTGCATTTTCTTATGACTAATTTACCTTAAACGTAAGTCTTGACCTGACCCTCGTTGCAAGTGCTTGATTTATAGCTTTATCAAACTGCAGTAATACTTTTATTGCAAGTTGCGGTGTGATTTGTCCATACTGTAGAAATTTAAATTATATTAGAAGTGACAAATTCCAAAGTCTATACACTGTAAAAATTTATAAAAGAAGAATTAAGCAATTAATAACTGTAAATCTTGCATGAATAATATTCAAATCGTAATATGTTCAGTTAAATTTACACAATTTACTTTTTATATCAGTTTTTGTGATAAAAACAAATTTCAAAGTCGTAATAATTCATAGATTATATTGAAATTGTTGAAATTAGAATTGCGAGGAAATGAATCATTCTTGCAATATCGAAAGGAAAAACGATATTTAAACAAAGTAAAACTTCTAGAAATTGTTTGCTATTTATAATTTTTTCTTTACTAATTTGTTAGATACGCTAGAAATGTTAAACATAACCTCACTAAAATCTTATAATTGGATTCTACCTGGATTAACTCATCGAGACTCTCTTGTAATGTATTCCCCAGTGTCGTATTTCGATACAATTGATAGGACATTGTTTGTGAAAAGTAATGAGCACTAAGTAAATCGAGAAATAAATCGAGTTAAAGAAAAAGATAACCTCAATAAAAACACGCTAACTGATACTTGTTGATATTTAGGTTCTGTACGGTTATGTGCGGTGGTGAGGAAGGAGCAATAGTGAATGATTAGATTGATCACCACTGGAAAGCGGTGGCGCTTCGGTCGCATAAACGTATTCCGTTTCAAAACGTAGGTATCAATTTTTAACTCACAATTACAAGTTCTTCACATAATCTTGTGCGGAATATTATTTATCTGTAAATATTGAAGACATGTTACACGGAAAATTTATACTCAATACGTATTGTGAGCTACTGTATTAAAATATTCGCTGTTATAACACTCGATTGACCATGGTGGCGCGTCTGATTTCACCAACCAATCAGAGTCCAAGAATTTCAAACTACCGAACAATAGTTCTTCCTCGTTAGTTACCACAGTGGTTTTGAACGTGTCGCGCGTTCGTGGAAAATCTGTGTGAAAATGTGATATTTGAGTGTTAAAAAGTAGTGTTTGTGATTACAAGTGGTACGAGAACTTGCCCGGGGTGCGGAAGGATCTGATGCTGGTGAAATATCAACAAAGCGCAATGCAGAAGTTAGTTTGGAAAGAACATTCGTGCCGACCGGCAAGATGCAAGCAAGACATGATGTCCAAACATCTTTCTCGACCGCTCACGTGAGTGTTATTCACAAACTAATACCTACTTCACTTGAATTCCTGCGGTGAATATTATTTTTAGTAGAAATATCAAGCGTTTGTACACTGAACACTTGATGTTTGGCTATAACTAGAGTTCTAACCACATTCAGTGGCGTGACATATGTATATGCAACAAATTTTGCGGGGCTCTTGTAACATAAATTAGGTCAGCTTTCGTAGAATACTGAATTGCAGTCACTTTTTGTTACTCCGCCATTCAAAATCACTCGTATATGAATTTCAACTTGAATAATCTTTTCTTTCGTTTGTAATAGATATACATAAATGTAGTACATATACATGTATATGTATACGTATACTACACTGTACAGAACATATAAATTTATAAATGCTTGCGTGAGTCTCTATTATGTTTATTAAATTCTGATTCTGGAAAATTCGTTGCTCGGAGTGGTGAGGCATTCAGAGTACTAACTTAACACTTACACTGGCACAGTGGAGTGTATATTAAATTATTTAACCATATTGTACTATCTATTTCGTATAATTACGAATTTAAACAACTTTTAAATATGTTTTTTAACTCACGTGATACATTTAATAAGTTCTTCTGTTGTAAAGCCTTGGTATTTTTTATAGTATTGAGTAATTATTGCTATTTCTGTGTGGACACGTGGACAAGCGTTTGTGAACAACATTGTAGTTCGTACTCCTGATCAATGTTTTTTAATTTTTTGTTTTAATTCTTTGTATAACAACCTTTTATTATATTCAATGAATGAAGATTGTGGTCGATAGGTGCATTCGCATGCGCTTTTAGACGAACAAAAGCTTCCTAACTTTCAGTGTTCGTTGTCTCTCAAACGTGTTTCGCAAATTGGATAAAGCTGCACTTATTGTTAGTTCTTCTGAGCAGAGCTAGAATATCTTGAAAGAAATAGAAATAACAGAATACCGTTAAACAACTATGTTTTTGATAAGTTTTACAATTTCATGAATCTTAATTCCCACACTTGAAAAGTTTTATTCTTTAAACTTTTCTTTTATTAGACTTCTTTTCATAATTGTTGTTCTAATGATTCCAGTACTTCTTCTTTTTCGATTAGTTTTGTTTCTCATTTAACTAATGCAATTGTTTTACGTCTTTAGATAAGTCTTTAGATAAGTACATACTTCCTAGTATTCATCAGTAATTAATCTCTGTGTTAGGTAGTAACTTATCTTACGTTCAGTGTCATTAAATATGTCCAGTCAGAATCTATAAATCGAAGATGGAAGGAGAAGTTTCGGTGCGATCAGAGACAGGTCGATGTCGTTACGCGCTAGCTGCTTTCGCTTTTGTCGGTTCCGGGGTGGTTCAAGCGCTGACTCTGCTGTCGCTGTCCCGTTGGCTGCGCCTTGTGATGTTTATGCTCTCCAAGTACATACTTGCCACACTAGCCCGTTCTCTCAGGCTTTTTTGTACTACTTTATGAAAACAATTGGAATCAATATTAACTGGCTCCGTTATGAGTGAAGTTTAACTTTTTGAAAAACTCTGGCGCATTGTCAGTGTTTCATTTCGCCCTTCGATTAATTTTTCTATAGATGGTTATATTAAACAGGCAGCGTCGTTTTTAACACAATGGGTCCTATTGTATGCAATAGTAGTATACCTTTTCAAATCAGCTTTCCGAGTTTTTCTCAAATAATTCGATTGAATTTGAATTGATTTTGCGATACTTTTAAAGTGTATTTTATTAACTGTAATAATTAACTGGGGAGTAATATATCGATAGTTAATTACGGATTTGTTCATCTGTTCAATTATTAAATTTTTTTTTGTCTCCCTTTGAGTTAAGTGGCAACTTTACACTTTGAAAATAATGTTTTTGCGGTAAAATTGGAATGTTATTGGAATACAATTTTTCAAATTAAAACGGAACCAAAGCTTTTTCGATCCGCATCTATAGCTGTATTCGAAATTAGACGTGCCAGTGTGGTGTGAGTTGGTTAGAAGCTGATGCTAGGAGATTTATAGTATAAGTTTCGGGTTGTTTCCGTTAATTTCCAACTAGGTGGTCTATATAAAATGTTTTATTAAGATTTAGTAGGTTTGGGTACCCAAGTAATTACCGATGGAAACTTCGGGCTGTATGCAAAACTTTTCTCAGTAAGCTCAAAGCGAACAAAGCTAAGCAAATTGAAAATGAATAAACAGCCTCTGCGATTCTCATCCGTGTGAATTTAGCTATTTCTTTACACTTGAATTCTGGATTCACTACCTTTAATTGTAACTCTTACTGTGACACGAATTTTAATGTATTTCAAGCAGGACTCTCTTATTTTCATTACAGCAATGATTAAATCAAAGACGCGATATTTTCCGCAATTGTATGTTTGAACCTTTCAAGGAGGACAGTGAAAACAGGTGTCAAAGGCGCACTTGTGTGTAATGGAATCGCCAATTACACTTTATTAACCAAGATGATTTAAATCATAAAGCCACATTTTTCTCCAAACACCAGAAGGTCTTATTCTTTGTGAATAATATATTCACGCTTTCCTTTGGTTGAAAAAATTGTCTTGTTGCTCGTCTATTGTAGATATTTCTTCTGACCTCAGTATAAACAATATTATGCCAGCACCTACGGGTTCGGTAGCTCCGTTTCTATAAACGAGTTGTTTCCGGTATAATTAAAGCACGGGTCAATTAAATCGATGTAAATACTGCCCGATGCAAATACGTTTCACCAGATTCACAAAGTCTTATTGTTCCGAATAAAAATTTGAAAATGCAATAGAACATAGTTAAACATTATTCTGACGATTAGATGAGATGAGATAGACGGATCAAGGAAGTTAAGAGCACAGACATGAATGAACGTTCTTTTTAGTCAGGCTGAAAAGTCAAAAAACAGGGAAACAAAAGGATCAAGCTAAACGAGAAGGTAACTGAGGAGGTGGTATGAGATAAATGAGTAGTGAGAGAGAAATCGAAAGAGAGCAAGTTTAGAGGGCAGTTTGTAAGAAAGAGAAGTTAGGGTCGCAAAGTATACAATGCCAGCCGCGTATAGTGAGACCGGAGGTCCGCCCGGCTGTTGAACGAGAACGTCGCGCCAAGTGAATCCCCGGCTCCCAAGCTGGAGGAGGACAGGCGCATCGATCGGATTCTCAATGTGGGTGTGCAATGAAAGGCATCTTTAAGAGTAGTACAGTGATGTCGCGAAGAGGGGTTGAGGCTGGTCGAGAGAGTAGTGGGGATTTTACCCAAGAGTACCCGCCAAGCGTGGAGAATCTAGAAGCTATATTTATACACCCCACTATCCAGAAACTTTGTAAGAACAATTTATTACGGATATACGTACCATTTGGAATCGCTAAAGTTATTATGACTGAAAATTTTATCTGTTATGGAAGGAAGCGCAAAGCTTCGTTATTCTATCAGAGGGAGACGGACAGTGCTGCTCACGGTCGGGTCCAGCTGGAATAAGTAGAATAGAACGGTCCGCGTCTGGGACAAAGTAGTCTCGGCATCTCTCGCGTGCATATACTTGTAATGTGTTTCTCAGCTGCTTGAAACTTTTAATCGGATTTTCCTTTGTGTTCACAAAACCCTTTCGGAAAACGAATTCTTCCGAATTTCCGTTAACTTTATAATTTATTAATATGGGGTCTAAACACGTTCTTAGTAATCTCACGGAATACTTTTGGTTTTAAATAAATTGTCAAAATTGACATTATAGTTTTCTGACAATATCCGATTGTATAAGAAGAATCTTTGAAAGCCTTAGCTTGAAATATTTCCGGAACTTCTGTTCTTCGATTCGTATTACATAATCATTCAGCAACGGAATCGTAGAAGAAACAGTGTTGCGTAATACTGTTTTACCAAAAATAGGTTTAAGGAAAGTTTTGTCAGTCTTACTGGTATGGAAAAAAAGTCGAATAAGCTACTACTTTTCATTGACAAAAGATCACCACCCGTTAAAAGCCAAGTAGAATCTGTCCGTAGGACCGAAAATCTCGATTCACTGTATTACTCGCGGAAGTACCCCCACGAAAAGAATTTTCGAACTAGGAGATTTTTTCTCCAAATCCCTTTGTCCCGTAAAACTCGGAGAACTTGTCAAAGGAAGCGGATAGAGAACGAAACAATCTATCTTATTCACTCGTTACTACAGATATGGAAATTCTGTTGTATTTTGCGAAGGAATCCCAGTAGGGTAGCCGCAGTGCAGTCATGTTCAATATTTTAATTTCACAAAAATGAAGCACTTTCTGCTATGTTCCGGACGCCTCAATCAAAGTGTACCACTAAAGTAGCTTTTCTTCGCGTCAACCAAGATTGTCTCACAGTCGAACGGAGATCAGATATTTGAAAAGATAAATGGATAGAGTGTGTAATCTCCGAAGGATAATCTATGCGATATAATAGAAACTAAGTCAAGGGAAGTGCATAGATTGCAGCACAATGTATCCAAGATCAGAAAAGATGGAAAATAAATTCACTGTGGTAGGGAATGATGGTTAAAGAGGAAAGGAGACCGTATAGGAAATGACAATATCCACTTGTTACGTCGTTGAGATACTCGCTCAGTGGTTCGTTTTCTCCGAAGCCATGGAAGAAAAAACCGAAGAAAGCGTGAGGAGAAAAGAGAACATCTACACACCGAAGGAGATAAGTGAAATGGTGATTTCGGTGCAAGTGAAAGAACGAGTGAGCTAGGAAGAGAGGAAAAGAGAGAGGGACTACACTGAGCGTCGCCCGTTGCCAGGGCAATGAATCGCAGATTGACGCAGGCGTCACGACGTCCGGCCACGCGCACACCCGTTTTCAACCCCCTCCGTTGCTCCGGGAAGCGTGCCACTGCTTAAGGCATGCACCACAATAGATATTTTCCCGTTGAGCGTAGTTGGCCGGGTTTACTGCATTACCGCATTATGACTACTACCGAAAACTACTAACGCAGGGTTAGTAGAATATGACGGCCTTTTCTTTCTCAACGGAAGCTTTTCTAATTTATCGAATTTCTCTCGTGACTCTTTGGGAATTTACTCGTTCAACCTGGGTACGTGAAACAGTTAACGACTGTTACTAGAATACTCAAAGAGCATCGGTATCTGCAAAACATGTGCATGATGATGTCTATCATCAATAGCTTTATCCCACAAGTTTTATCCTACCGCCGGTTTCAAATCTTCTTAATTGGCTGTAGCGTATTTCCAAGTGTTGCGTAATAGATTAAATTACTTAGGTTACATTGTGGTTCTGACCCGTTTTCGCCAGGTGGTACGGAAGTTTCAATCGCGATGATGTTTCTCCGATTAAGTTTTCAGCGGGCGTAAAGCAGAATGTTGCTGTTGCACGTAACAAGTAAAGCTGTAGTTACAGTAGCACCTAAAGTCAATAATGGTTGAGGGTTCTCTACCTAATGCATGTCAGCAATCAAGATAATACACGCAAACGAGATTTATATTCCCAAGATTTATCTTCATAAATGTGTTCGCAACAGTTGATCCAGCACATTCTGCCATAATGGGAGCGTGAGCGATATTTTTCATTTTATAACTTTGTGAGGAAATCTCGATTTTCTCAGCGAACAGGGCGGTCCGAAGCCTATAGCTCTCCAGGCTCGCGAGAGCTGCAGTTGGGGGAAATTGCCGGGCGACTTTGCAACCCTTAGCCAACATTGAGTGCGTTTTCTTCTGGTGGAAGGTGTTGGCGGTTAGCGTGATCGTTTCGCCATTCTCCGAAACTTGTGTGTGCAACGGCCGCGCGTCTAGATTAGGGGATGAGTGGTTGAGGGGATAGGCGAGTGAGCGAATATTCAGGAACCGCGCTTGCAAGCGGGTATCCCCCGGGGCAAGAAGCGCCCGAACGAATAACGGTGTAAGTAAACTCGAAGGGAGGAAAAGAGTTGAGGCGTTCGGTGAGAAAGGGAGAAAAGCTGTGCACGATATATATATATATATATATATATACCGTATGTCGCGGCCGCGTCGACATCGTTGGTGCTTTGGGTGGGGATAGAAAAAGTTGGGCGAAACTTGAAGGAGAAGCGGAGAAGGAAACGTAGGATATACGGAGGAAAGGGCAGGAGGTGCCGGTGGGCCAAGCGGAGAATCCGAATGAAAAGAGGGGTGGTCTTGTGAATGTGTGGCACGCTTTGCCGACGATATTAGTGAATGTAGAGGAGAGTAAGGATAGTCGTGGGCCAGATGAGCGAGAGTAGTAGTAAGTAGGTGGTGGTGCCGGTCTCGGAGCTGGTGTTCGTACTGGCGGCGGCGGCGGTAGTGAGGTGGTGGTAGCAGCGTGTTCCAACGCCGGGAAAGTTTCGCCGAGAACCGCGCGCCGAGTGTGAGAACGCCGCGGGAGAAAGAGGGACGAATGCTGAAGGAGCACGAGCTTCGAGGGATGCTGGGCAAAAGGGGGACGGAGCGCGAGAGAGGGAGTTTGGAGTGAGTACGGAGGACGGGAACGCGGCGCGGGCTAGGTTTTCGTCTCCAGTTCCCGCTAAGCGGCCGACAGGATTAGAACGAGTCGGCCGTGTACGCTCGTACACGCAGGGCAGCGTGTTTGTCCAGGTAGCTTGCGCGGTGCGAGGGTGGTTGCGGCAGCGCGAGAACACACGCGACACGTGCTACCGACAGAACGGGGAGAGCTTTCAGGGGTGGCGTGTGTGACCGACCGACTGAGCGCCGCCGGTAATGACGAGCCTAATAGCCGAGTGGTGGGGAGATCGGGAGGGGGTGGTAAACTTGCACAAGTTTACGCGTGTTACCGCGGTGCCCGAGTTCACGCGTGGCACTACGACCGCGGAAGGCCACGAGTGAGCGAGGTCGACCAGCGCGAACTCCGATCTACCCTCTTCCACCACCCCCTCTCCTTCAGGTTGCTTTTTCTTCGCTATTCTTACGTAGTTTTCTCCTTCTGCTAACTCGCCCAGCAGTTTCAGCACCGTCTGCTTCGCCTTCCGTTTTCTTCTTCTCCTTCCGTTGCGCTTCCTTCGGCGATTCCTACTCTCGGCGGCTTGGCTCTCTCTTTCTCATGTTCTCTACCCCTAGTGAGATATTGATTTCCCTTAGCTGGCTCCCACAAGGGTAGGCGGTAGGAAACCAGGTACAGGCTACCTTTGCGAGTAGGTAGCCTTTGACAAGAATGAGAAAGTGATCGCATGTATTCGGTATGCAATTTTCAGCCTTCCGAAGTCAGGGGTAGATTTCTCCGAAGAGCTTCGATTCATGCCCTACGATCACTTTGATCGATTGACCCATAAAATGCCTGCGATTTGGTGCGCGTTGCGCATCTCTACGCTCGCCACGTGCTACCCATGATCGCGCGGTTTTGCACCCAACGCGCAAAAACTTTTGGAACTCTCTCCGTCTTGATCTTGGCAAACATAGTCAACAAAGACTGAGTCTGTGTCATAATACGATTCAATAAATGTAGCTGTAATGTCACTCAATAATGCGTCGCAGTATAATATACCGAAGTTGTTTTATACCTCTTATTTAGCGTGATCTCAAATTGCCCTTTCGGTTACACCTCCCTACGCCATTTCATAGTAGTATAAAATACGTATAGAATACGCACTATGTTCAGGATAATTTGATCCAGACTTTGGAACTTAAAACTTATTTTTTCTTACTCAAAAAGTCAATTATCACACTGAACTTAATTAAGAGTTTGAACCTAATTTATCAAAGGTACATGTTAGCTTTGCTTCATCAAGCACTACTAACCACCCCCTGCTACCCTAAATCCTATGTCAAAACAATCCTGTCGCATAATCGTTTCCCTAAACCAATTAAAACAATATCCAGTTCCATTGGATTAATATTACTTTTTTCGTGAATATTTCCGCTCCATCGAAAATAAGTATTCTATTAACTTACGCCGCTTGTTTGAGAATCCGATGGCATTCCGAGAAAGTTTCGCGAAGTATTCCGCCATGTTGGTTCCTGCGCATTGCTAGCCGGCGGATTCGCAAGTGACTTGAAACTTTTTTATTTACCGCGTTCATGCTTACACACAGAAGCAGACAAAAGGGGGGTTGAAGAGGGGAACTGTTTCCCCTTCTCAAACTCTGGATAGGGTGTACGTATCTGTCAACCCCCACCAGTGGCCGTACCGCGGCGCCTGCCGCTTTCCAGCAAAGTTTTCCCGAGATCCTGGAAACTGCGGGGGATGCTGAGGCCGGAAAGGGAATATGCGCGAAGGAGGGGTGAAACGAGGATCGCAGGCTAGTACCGCTGCGCTCACCGGCACCCCTTTCAGCGTATTCTAACCTAGTGACTGGCTTGCTCTGTCGGTAACCTGCCGGACGCGTGCCAGGGATAAATGTGTCGCGTGTTGCGGTGACAGTGGGATGAGTAAAGTGGAGCGGGACGCGAGAAACAACAGTCGCGTTAAGACTTATAACCGTGATCGGGATATTCTCAGAAAGCTGCTATCGTATGTAGCTCAAGCTAACACGTGGCCCGGGTCTAATGCGATCCGTCAAAACACCCTCGCAGTGATTTGCAAGCTTTTGATACGAAATCATCGCAATGTGAAGCGCTTGTTTGCGCTGAGCTTTGCGCGCGAGTTCTACAACGTCCTGTGACTGGTATCAGAGAATGTCTCAAAAGTGCTGCGGCTTTAGTAGAATTGGTTGATTACTAGATGTGCCGGTGCTTCTCGAAACACGTATGTATCTATGTACTTACATATTCTACTGTAGAACTTGTCTGATTTGTACAACAGGCACGTGTGTAGTAAGGATACTCTGTTAGAACTCTGGTTATTAGTTTGTGAGTTTGATTTACTGTTTTATTAATTTTAGAAATAGTCTGACAGTGGTGATAAACGTTTTAGGCGAAATGTTGAAGGAAAGATTAGAAGTGTTGTTCGGTTGGTTACGTGATTCTCAAGTACCCTTTGGCGTCCGAAAGTTTCGTGCGGTCCGGGACAGCTGACAACGGTCCTACGAATTGTCTATATGTATAACATTGCTTGTTGTGCGAGTATCAACGCTTTTGATTATCGGGATTCTGTGCGCGCAGACTCAATGTGAGATTAATCCTCTCTGAGCGAACTCCTACTATTATAAACTTACCAATACACGCCGGTAGCATGTTCGAAAGTTTCGCAAGCGGCGAAAAGTTTGTGCGCTTCTGTAGTTGCGCGGCAACGATCGGGAAACTTTTGCTTTGCATATAGGGCAATTGTATCTCGCACATATCTCGCGCTACGTAAATAATATATCATATATCGACTTGAGAAAGCCGGATATCAAATTGTTACCCGACGCAGTTCCCGCTTGTTAGAGGAATATCGCTTTATCGTTTCATCCGGAGAATGGAGATGAATCTTTTAGAATCACGATTCATTTTGCTGCCTCAACTCATTACATTCGAGGAAGCAGCAGAGTTAATGGTGTTACACGATCCGATATAAAGGTTCGGAGGAATTCGTAAAATATTAAAGCTCCTGCCAATTTTTCATTGACGTTAAGAACGATGATAAATCGGTTTGTGTTTCTGCAGATGAAATTATTGGTGCGAAATATCTCTGCTCATTGATTAAAGTATTTTGCCCTCTTGTTATTGGTTTAACAATATAACTCATTACACATCGATTTATCTTTCGTTTACAATTTACATAATTACATTTTCAATAGCCACAAAGCAATCTCTTGTGACTAGAGATTACGTGAAAAACAGCTTCGACAAAAACTGTTAAGGTTCACCGTTCAGAGATCTATTGCAGATCGATTGCTTAATCCGAGGCGATTTTGAGAATTTAGTCCCAAGTTAAAAAATAATACTACCGTTGGTGAAATGTCGCGTCAATCTACCTGCCAGAATGCGAAATTCTCCTACTCACGTGCAACATTGCAACTGCGGTTGGTTTTAAGGTAATCATCAAAATCTATGTCATACCGAAAAGAAAGCAACGTACGCTTCGCGTGCAACCAAAAATGGTCTCGAAAAATGCGCTACAAATTACACGGTCCTTTGTTGTAAAGAGCTCATACGCACAGAGTACCTCGGGTGTTCCGGGTTATATTCACTGTCGACTCGGAGAGAAATAATAGAGATAGAGAGGGGATATATGGAGATCTCATACGCGTTAGCATATAAGCTGATAATTGTTAGGTGCAAGGTTTCAGCAAAAGTTATTGTATTCTCCAGAAACACGTAACCAGAGAAGGTTCATCCTTGCGAGATTGACAAGATCAACTAGCTCGCCGTATCTTTAAGTTCCCTTGATCTTGTCGCATATAAAACATCTTTATTGTATGACGAGATGATTTTCCGTTTGCAAAGCAGCCTCACTTTTATGTACCTGTATCGTTTGTCGTAGAAGACGTGAAACAAGGCGTGATATCTCTCTGGTGAACGTAATCAAAGAAGACAATGCCGTTGCCCGAGATCTCCTCGAGACCTCCGCGGGCTAAATAATATCCTGTCCCCGTTTAGTGGCACCTGGGATGCAGTCCGATGCATGAAGAAGTAGAGAGGCACTAATTAAGCCGCTATCATTACGGTTCCGTGGTGTAATTCCACGTTGTTGGCATTGTGCTTCGAATTCCGCCAAGTGGCTGTTGGCCGGAGGCTTTTGGAATCCTCCGAAGCGTGGTCCAAGGCCTTTCAACCCCAATTCCACGCGCGTGCGTCTCATCATCGAGGTTGACGTCGTCGTCAACGGTGCTGTCGTAATCCTGGTTGCTTCCTGTTGTCTTCGCGCCGCGCGGCGTGCCGCTGAGTCTCACAAGAACGCACGTGGAACGTTAGTCTACGTTTCCTCCCTGTTGCTCCTTTTTGTTTGCTCGAGGCCCGCAGTACTTGTCTGGTTCCTCCGTGTCCTTTAGAAAGGCTAAATGCACGGCCTAGGAGTCAGCTTAGCCTCCTTCGTGAAACAACTTGTCATTTTCCTATGCTCTGCTCTTTTCGACTCTTCGCTAATTGTCATAGAATTGAATGACAGCTATTTCAAGTCAGCTTGAATTACACTTATACGAGAAATATTTCCCTATATTGATTTTTAAGTTTATTTATGCCGATAGGTGAACGGATCGATTAGTTATTTCCGTTGAATCGCGAATTGATTATGAATTAATAAACAACTTTGAACTACATGAACTACATGTAGTTGTGACGTGAATTGGAAATCTATTTGTTTAACAGCATCTTTCTTTTTTTCATCTCTTATTCAGGCACAATGGAACTCACGTTTCGAGAGGGAATGATTTCCTTGCTACTTCCATTTGACTCTACTATCTAGCAATGAGTGAAACGTACCGTGCATTTCGATGCTTGTGTACGTTTTTGCAATAAACGTCGTAGAAAAGGGGTCGCAAGGATATAATTCAGAATATAGTGTGTCTTCGTTAACTTTTCCAACACTCAGCTAACATTCTTTTCAATTGGGGCATAATCGTGTACTTTTTGAAGAGTACTTGAATTAACTGGCTTTCCTAAAACTTATTCTTGAAGGATGTAACATTTTTCTTAAAGATTGCTATTCCAAATTAGCTTGCTAGTTTCCTCAAGGATGGAATAGAAATTCGACGGGGTTAGTTTTTCGTCATTAAGAGCTTTGTTTACCGGAAGAACTGGCGTTTTAGAATGAGCAATGGATATAATATTTCAAGCTTCGATATCCGCTTGGCGGTTTCTCTGCTGACTCTCGACGAAAAGACTTGGGATCGTCGAGAAGTTGCGGATGTCGGGACAGATGAATGGGAACTAACGGAAAGCCAATCGTGCGGGTATAATAGCCACGCAAAACCGGGTAGAAGTATTGCTGCTGCATCTTCGGATCGGAAGTTCTATCGACCACAAGTTTAGTTCAAAGTGCTTTTCTTGAGTGTGAGGCAACAATGCTCAAGAAGACAGATTGTAATTGAGTAGAGTTCCATAAGATACTTCGCAATATTGTAAAAAGTGTCATAAAATTAGATACGAGCTTCGAAAGTAATGGATAAAATTTACATAAGAGTACATAGGTACATTTCAGGATTCTGAAACATTGTATTCTGGAATTAAAGAATTAAGCATAGATCTTATGATTGGGATATAGATTAAAGTTTCTGCTTGATTCGAGTTGAACCCTAAACTAAAGAAAATACGCTGTAATACAAGATCAGTTCGTACCATATGTTCATAACTTTATACGAAGCGCCCTTTTGGTTTTGGGTTTCGACCTTATTTCTCCTCGCATTTCGTACACAATCCAGTATTATCCGCTGCTTATTTCTCTATAGAGTCTATGAATTTAATTCGTCGCATCCTGCTTATATCCATTACTTATTCCATTCATTCAAGGAACATAGATCATCTCAAATAGAATTTCATTTGACATAAATCCCGATCACTTTTATCCTTCTTCGTAACATCTAGTGTACCATAAGTAGCTATCGGAACAAAATATCAAAAAGAGTCGATGAAATGATCGTGCACATGTGAGAATAGTGGTGGGACGTTCGCTCAATTCAACCGTGAGGATTCGCTTCCCCCCGTCAACCAGTGGATTCTCTCTGCAGTGGTTGAATGATAACATCATTTCTGGATATCCGTTTCGGTAGTTACCAATAACTGGCTCTCGAGAATTTCCATTGCCGCTGGATCCAATTGTTCTCGTGCGCAAATCTTCGATATGATTGTGCACTCATGAAGGTTTCTCTGCTCTCGTCGTGGTCTCGAAATCAAAGTACATACATGGGCATCAGACCGGGCTAGGCTCCGACCCGACACTACTACGAGGAAGAAGTTTACGTCGTAAACCCAGAGTCTTAAGGGTGGAATTATAGTTGGGTAGAGCTTGCGCTACGCCACGCAGTTGTTACCACGGTGAGCGCTTTAAAAGTTGGTCTCTCAGCTCCTTCGTGTGTGTTCGTTCGGTGGCTCGAGCGAGAATCTCGGGAGACGTTTGGAGAAGGGGGCCAGTGCGGAGGGATACCGCGACAGCCTGGGGAAGGGGGATGGAAACGTGGTTAAGTTGCCAGGAAACTTTGGTAAAACTGAAAAGTTAATTTCGTCGTGTTAAATTACTCGAGCGCTCGGGCATTAAACTTGCAAAAGTTGGCCGGATGACTGAAATACGTACCTTCCGCTCTTCCCTTCCCTTATGGTTCTTTGGATCTCTTCTTCCTTAACTTCAACTTCTCCTTCTTCTTCTTCTTCTTCTTTTTCTTCTCTTCCATCTTCTTCTTCTTCTTCTTCTTCGTCTTCTTCTCCTTCTTTTGCTTCTTTTTCTTTATCTTCCGCTTCGCTTTCTTCCTCATCCCCCTCCAACTGTGAAACCTCCAACGTCTCGTATGTTACAACTCTGATTTGACTGTTAACCTATCCCTGAACTGCCAAATCCTCCCCGACCCACCAGCGTATGTGGATTTATCGGTGTTTGCTAATGACCGGCGAATCTACTGCCGCTGTTTCAGATTTGCAATTACCCGATTGTAATTATGATTGCGTGCACGAATTTCATTTTCTCTCCATTCTTCGTGTTGAGGACGATATTATTACGACTACAGATTAATAAGCGCAACGTGGATATCTATAGAGTTTACGATATTATAGTGTACACATTTTTCTTCGGAGGGTAAATCTTTATTGGACGGCAACGACTGAATTTGCTTCAAGCGTTCGACTTAATTTCCATTTGCGAAGCATCAATATCGTGATCGTAGGACAGCTTAGGATTGTGAGACTACGATTGTTAATGTTCCAATGACCGAGTTTAAACCTGTAGAAAGGTTTTACTTTATTGAAAGTGGTGACTATTCGAATTGGATTTGATGTATTCCGCTTGACGTTATCCACGGATTAATTCACTAAAATCGACAAGAGTGCTTTTGAACAATTCTATTTTGTATTAGTGCCATATCTGTTACAGTGGTGATAAATAATATTTTACCGATATTCATGGAATTTATATTGCAGTATACAGAATCAAGTGTCTTTGTATTTATGCAAATAGGAACAGAGTAATATAAGGTTTTAACACGTATCATATTTAATACAGTTCTGATCGGTTTATCATCAATATCTAATGGATCTTTCTGCTGTTTCTTTTTTCTATTTAAACATACGGATATGTCATTTTCATTTAACAAGCTTAATAAATATACATACATGTATCGTAAATAATATAAGATTAATATTAATAGCAGTACAATCGATAGAGCAATTAATTTTTGTTACGCTGCTATTAAATATTCTGACACATTTATAATAAACGACTGTACGCGATAACCAGTTTTCAAATTTCTAATAATTCTATGCCAAAACTATGCAAATATTTGAATTGCAATTCATGGAATAAATGTGTTTACCTCACGTTCAAAAAACAAACATAATCCGTGAGTCATGTCGAATAAACCAAATCAGCCCGCTGTGAAATCGATAACGCTTTATTTAATTCTGGTATTTCAATTCTGGGTGTAGCTCGTAGGAATGTAGTGGTAACACGCAACGCGCATCAATAGTGGATTGATCGAAGAGAAATAGAGAGAAACGGAAAAAGAGGTGGAATGTTGTTGGCTCGCGAAAAATTTATTTGACTGCACCATTTACGGTAGATTCTATCTAGCCTGGTGTTCATATTATGTCTATTTATTTACTTCGGCTTACTTTGTACACAAATATTTGCTGGAACTCTTATGAATCGATTGCACATTTATTTATTTTACCATTAGACTTTTAGCAGGATGAAATGGACTCAGTCACTTATTCGATTGATCTCCATTAGGTCTTCTCTGGTTTATTACATATTGGCAATTGGATGGAAAGAATTGGATTCTTGAATTAGTTGCTAATTTATTTTCAACTTTTTATTAACCCAGTTGCTCACTCAACATATAAATTTGCAAATTAGATATTAAGTAGATATACATTACATAATTACTCTTGATGTATTCGTCGACATGCACTATGCATGTAACGCATGCTCATTTAAAGATTCGCATTTTCCATTTCGTCTAACGAGTTCATAAGCGAGCATTACTAAAAAGTTTCCGCTGCTGGAACATTTTACTGCCGTGGAAACCAGAGCCGTTTTTGTTTTGAATGA
Organism: Trypoxylon attenuatum; assembly: GCA_963989405.1. Lineage (NCBI taxonomy): Eukaryota > Metazoa > Arthropoda > Insecta > Hymenoptera > Crabronidae > Trypoxylon > Trypoxylon attenuatum. The sequence goes on from OZ022491.1 coordinate 16,069,109, forward strand.
CACAGTACAATCACACGGGAATAGAATGCTGCAGTGTCGGTGCTTTGAAGTACTGGCTTGAAAATACATACCATTACTCCTCATCCATTCTCGCCCTGTTTTATTCAACGCTATCAGAGAATAGTTCATACATTTTAATTTGATTTTCGTCATTTTTTTTTTCGAATTTGTGTCTGAATTTCACCGATTCCTCATTATACATTTAATTGGAAATTGGATAGAATTCGAGTTAATGAGTTCTTCTGATGGTTTTTTCATATATTATATATTATATTCAATAAAAGCATCAAAAATTTAATTGCGACTTCTAATCGATGTTGTTGTTCTCACAATCTTTATTTTTTGCAGTATATCCTTCGTAAATTTACGCAATAAAGGACGTATCTTTTAGTAGATTCACTGATATTTAAAATAATTCATTTTCTGTTTTGAAAAAGTAGACTCACGACGTATTCATTTAGTTGATTAATTTACATTGCAACATTGTTTCACGATTCGAAATTAGTAGCAAAAGTAATAATGAGATAAAAGCAAAGAGACAAATTTGACAATTACGTTAAAAACGTTCAATACTATCAAAATGAAATAAAATAAAACTCGCGCAAAATCTCCTGTTATAACTAAGATAAGTGTTGTTTTTAGAAAAAGAAAAAAAGCTATTCCTTTATGCTCTACTCGTTCGAATATATCACGCGCAAAAATATAGAGCTCGAAATGCTGGAAATCAATATCCATTTCATTTCGAATGCTCGCGAAATTTTACCGAATAGCTCATCGAGTGTTTACGTACAGACATCGTAGGTGGCCACTGACTAATTGAATTAAAATTCTCAGTTTCGCACGTAATCATCAACATTGGAGAATTATATGTTGAGTTTTTCATCTGGGCTAACAGCGTGCCTTAATGTGTGACATAAAGGCCATTAGTTCACAAATAATTAAGTAGGTATGCATTTTAAAGTGGTTTGCCCCGCGGTGATCTAATTTCGTACGAAGTATGCGCACCGAGAGCATCATTTTGATATTACACTCGCCCAGGGTTTCATTGGGATTCGGAGTGGTGATACGTTTTAAATAAATTGTTCAGCGCTAGAACAAATTTTACAGTTATCTCGGATCGTTGGTTTCAACTTAGCTTTTTATTTCTACTAGTATCATGCCACCTGTCTGAATGTTTCGTGGCGTAATAACACCGTGGAATAGGAGAAGTGCACGAAACACGAGTAACGACATAATACCTTGTGTCCCTTAAAGAGTCGCATGGCTTGTTCGTTTAACTATCCGAATAAACTGCACTTAAACAGTGACCCGTTCTCGTTTCCTAAGTTGCATACGTTCAATTTAATCTTCTTTTATTTTTGTAGTAGCGAGAACTAACCAGTAAAGTGGTCTATTTCATTTAGGAAGTCTGAATTTAGTTATTGTTGTGGTTTGTGGTTATTTGACAAGGCAAACGACGACCTACTTTCTAGACGATTTCAGGAAATATTTGTAGAATCATGTAAGATAGACTGTGTGCAAAAGGGATTGGGTGAGATAGAGAATGGAAGGTGCGATTGTCACATACAATTTTCGGTACTTGTGTGTAGAGTACTCTCATTCGATTTCGAATACTGCCCTACAGATTTCTAGCGTGGTTTTCTCTAGGCTTCCGGTGTGAAGATCGACTAACATAGTATTTGTAAAATGGGATTTCGATGTAATAAGATCTTGAGATTTTCAAATTCGTATCTTTTTATTTTCTATATTTCTCGAAGTAGAATATTGTGTATGGGATCCTATGCAAAGACTGGTTTGTGTAGACTATGTTTTACCAGAAACACCGATAACTTGTCTATTCGAGTGCGACAACACGGAGACTCGTATAATGTTATGATTTATATAACGTAGTATTTCGATGGAGCCCAACATCCACGTTATACGAGGCTTACCTGTATCCTATTCTACTGTGGAAAGTTAATAGAAAATAGAATGTAAAATGATTAATGAAACATTTTTTATTCCAATAAGTTTGTCATTTTGTCCACAATATAGTAAAACATTTCTCACTCACAACATTCCATAACATAAACAGCAGCAAAACTGTTTGTTGCTGTTTATATTTCAGGCCACAGCTTGGTACAATATAAAACACTTTATTTTGAATGTCGTTCTGTAGGATGTACACTTTTATTAAAACCGCAATAAGAACAGTTTACATTTGTCGGTACGAAAGAAGAGGTCCATTCAGTTTCTGTGGCACGTAAATGTAACGTGTCACGTAATAGCGGAGCAGTTACACTATACTTTGCTTCTGTTGTCGCGGTATTCTGTTTCTTTTCGGAGCAGCAGTACCAACAGAAGTTTTTCTATTCTCGCGATTTGAGCGATAAGGTCACGGTCGTAATCCACGTGAACGTTGGCTCCAAGTCCGCGGTGGGTGTTTGCAGGTGTGTGCAGTTGGTTTGCAATGTGTAAAGTATGCATACACGATTTGGCGCGTGCGTAAGCATGGTACAGTATGCTTCGAGAGAAAATCGCCCCACTCCTCCTCCCAGAGACTCTTTGCGAGCACTCTCCTCATCCCTTGCGAACACGTGCGAGAAAGGCTACTATGTATCGTAGCGACATAGTTGGTCACCTTATAACTACTTTTTTCTACAACTATAAAAAAGAAGAGTACGCTTATTATTGATCCTAGTTTTTTTTAGCAATTTGCGTAACCCTCACCACGCTGTTAATAATGTTTCGAGTTTTCAGAGGTCTAATTTAAAACCTAAATACTGAAAGTTTAAGTACATTTATAAATTGAAACGAAATATTTGCTTTTGTAGAAATGATTTTAGAAAGAGTAGCTCAAAGTAGATGGAATAACTTATAATACTCACGATCACGATATTCATGTTTTGCTCAATATCCATCGACTAACACTGCGAAGATAATACTAACTCATTCCTATTGCTCGACTGGGTGATTCATAAGTAGTTTACCAAGAGTTCACAAATGAAGTAGGTACGCTCCCGTTAGAAATTACCGAGGGAGAGAAACGAAATTAATTTTCCACGGAACTACAAACACAGGAAAGCAAACTCTGGCGTAAACTTGAATCACGCCAAATGCACTCTTCCCCCGAAGTTCTATCCTCGCAAGATAGATTCCAACTTTTTTCATTGGCAATTTAAACTCTTACAAACGCGATGCCGCCGTTGGTTACGGGGCAGGTTATTCCAGTGCTCATTGAATATTTCGCGAGTCTTCATATTTAGTTCCCTCGACAATTAGCTCAAGCGATGGACGCGTATCCCGATGGATCGTAATGTCACGCCGTGTTGTACGGGTCCTGGAGGAACCGCGGATGGTTTATCGAGCAGCACCACGAGCACCGGCACCCACACCTGAATAGCTGGATCCTGGCTGTGGAGGTGGAAAGAGAGAGAGAGAGAGAGAAAGAGAAGAGGCGAGCAAAAGGGGCGGAAAGTGAAAGAGGGTGGGTTTGTATCGCGGCTGAAACTCTCTTTTTCTCTTCCTCGCACTGCTCTCGGTTCTCCTTGTCTCGGAAAACTTTCTGGTGATGAGCTTTGTTGCTCGTTTCCTCCGCAGGACGGAAAAGTTAAATGCGAAAGTTTTATCCGTTATCCAGTGCCGCATTCTGCGCCCCCGAAAAGGGTGTCTACGCGAGGTACCTCTATGCTACATTATATCTAAACATAGGTTTATGAGTGTTTCTACGTGATGAGAGTTTTGTTCGAAATTCTCTGTATTGATTTTATCGACGAACTGATTTACACTTAATTGAGTGATGAGGAATTTACTGATGATTTTCTAATGGTGCTGTTATTGGTTATTATGTCGAATATATTCTTTGGAAATGGAGTATAATTATAGTTGTTGTCACAGTTGGTTGATATCGTAATGATTATGTGTGTAAGGTGAAAGCTTCTTTGAAAGGATACAGAGCGTAAGTAAAAAGTGGTTTGAAATTTGTGATGAACGATAACGTTAAAAGACTTAAGCCAGTCCATAAATTCTCGTTGATGCCAGGCAATAATTTCTGAAACGGTTGTGTTATTGCCACAACATCGTTGGTTTAAGTCACTTTTTTTTCTTTACTTCAAAATATACTCTGCTAGTAATGGTCCTTTTACGATAATAACCGTAATCACTTATAAAGTCTAATTGTAAGTCTACATTGGCTAGTTTTTTTATTTTTGTTTTTGTTTTTTCACTGAAATAATATGGTAGCTTTATATTCTCTTCAAAGGAATTTGCTGCATTGTTTTTACCGCTCAGACAAGTGAACTTGTTACCCATAATAAAGGTTCAGTTGTGTAATATTAATTTTCGCGTGCTTCAGCTGGAAACAGAACTGCAAGCTAACTTATTATAATAGTTAATTAACATACTAAAACCTTTTAACGATGCAGAATGGTGTGTGTATTTTGTTCTATAGCAAAGTTGCTCTGAATGCTTGCAAAAGTTGAGATCACTTATCGTTCACCTTTGACAGACAAATGTACAAAAAATTGCTACAGGAAAATAGTTCATAAAATTCTATCAGATACTGTACTCATTTTGAAAAAGAAAGTAATACAGAGTCAGAGTATTTCATACCTGTACACACTGTATACATACGCGTTACCCAATTTTGAAAGGTATTTGGTAATCTTGTTGACAGGATGGCGTCGAAAAAGTCGAGGCAAAATCACTCGATACAGCATCTACTCGAGCTGCCATCGAACAGAGAGACGAAATTGCCACCATTTTTAACGAAAGAGTTGAATCAAACGACAATCGCGCCAATGCCACGACAGGTTCCAGTGACCATTTTACATCCCACTCCAAAGAAGGTAAGTACTGTCCAACTTAGAACCCAATTTCTTGTTCTTTTTTAATACAATATCGAATTGATTAACTTTACAATATTTTATCGAATTGAAGTCATCGGTTGTTCAGTGATTTTTTATGGTCTGTAGAAGCTTTCAATATCATTTATAATGTTTATACAATTTGGGCGTCACTCGTTAAAGTCTATCAGTTCGCCAAATAGCGTGAAGCAACAAGTAATACAATGCTTTACTGCTTCATGTTTTTAGGACACTTTTTTTTATCGTTCGATATTGGTTATTGTTGGTACCACGTAATTCAATATTCAGAAACCTGTCGACCGTATTTCGATATTGCCAATATTTTCCGATTTTTCCAAACGCTTTATTGCTGCAATTTTATTTCACTGAAACGATTATGAATTGCGCTGCGGAAGTTTGAAGTAGATTTTCATGCAATGTACCGCATATTAGGGATAATTTTTAAAAGTTAGTTGTAGATTTGTCGATTCCAACTATTCTAAGCAGTAACCTATAACGTAAAAACAAATTTGAAGAGGATATTAAAAACGAGTAACCAGATAGATTGCTGAGGCATCACTTTTTTATACTGGTTTTTTTATCGATCAATTGGTACAACGGGAGTTTATTATTACAGATATAAATGTCGACATAGAGATCCAGTTTGTGGAGCAGTGAAGCCAATAATTTACCGTTTTATTACGATTCCTCTGCACTTTTTTACTTCAATAATATCATAATTACTTATTTGTCTTGAAACAGAGTAATATTCACTTCACATTGACATAATGCAACATGTTAATTAATTTAGTGTGCTCGTCAGTAGATTACATCGTATGAACGTAATCAGTGTAAAAATTGTCTCATATCAAATCGAAAAACCTGGGAGGTATATTGATGTTTATAGTGGGTAGCATCAATTAGTTTATTTGTTATCAGATAATATTATTCATATTATCCAATAATGGTAGTATTTCTGCAATGATAATTGCTTTTCAGTTTACATACAGTTTTGTGAAAATATTAATTTTTACATCGATCGGGGTTTGAAATATATTAGTAGACTTATCAGTGTATCGTATCCTTTTATCTGCAGTTAAATCATACCTGTAAAGCAATTTGTGAGTATTTCATATAAGCACAATCAATTTCCAAATTATTTGAAATCGGAATTATTATTTGCATTTGATTGTAAGAAATTTCTTGGAAAACAACTTGTAAATAATTTCGATCTCTAGGGAGGAACTGGGTCCTGTATGTTATGCAAATATTGCATTTCAACTCAAATTAATTACAGAGAGTTACACACAATAATTATTGTTGCATGAGAAAGGGGAGTATTCAAAAGAATATCACCTTTTTAATAATTTTGTTTCTGCTACTATATGATCTTGGGAAAAGCAGTTAATTAATACGATTAAATTCGTAGTACCTCTAATTTATTACATATTTAAAAAAATGCAGTTTCGAACACAAACTCAGGGGGATGTTTTTACCCTTTCAGAGGGGATGTTGGTCGATAAGAAAAAACATGCAGAATATTTCTCGAAAATTGTGTGTTCTATAAAACACATTAAACCCTGCGTATTCAAAGTGAATGCGTTCTGCTGTCAAAGTATTTTCATTGTCAATTTGCATTATTTGCAACTTATTCGGTCAACCTTGTGCTCATGGAAAATTACCGACAAGAGGTTCCTTCTTACCTACAGTTGCGTGATTCGTGTATCGATTGAACCGGAAGCATGGAGCTCTTCCACAGCACCCGAAATCCCTAGATAAAGCAATATCTCGCGGAGCAAAACATTCTTACCAGCATTAAATAATAGTGTTTATCCCAGTAACTGCAAATTTCGAATGCTCCACTATCGGTTACAGAACAAATTGAATTATTACCTATCATTTGTACCAGAAAATACACAGAGAATAAACAGTCTTGCAAAACGTAAACTCAACTTGGGCAATTTGTCTCACATTGTGTAATAAACAATTTTACGTTCGCACAATGTAAACTCGTCATCTTGATTATCTCAAACCAGCTTTTTATTTTATAATTAGTTTTCTTTGTATCTGTAGTGCTTTTTCTTCACATGCTCGCAATAAGGCAATTCTTTTTATTCTTTAAACATAAAGTTACATCGCAATCTATTTGTGTAAGTGTTATGTTAGATTTCTAAAGAACGTCACTCCTACTTTAACATCTTTCAAAATTACATGATCTTTTGACGTGGTCTCGAGCAGGCAACTGTGCAGTCGATGCAGTTTCATTCTGCTTGCGTTTTGCGCGATTTTCCGCGAATATAATTTGCTATTGAAGTTCTGTGAATGGGACTAGAGCCGAGGCGTCTTGAGCATACATAAACTGGTGGGCGGGACAAAATTTATGATAATTGCATAAATCAGAGCTTTCCTCCCCAATAATCATAATCTATTGGGATAGTTGCGCGAAGTTAGCTATTTAGCCAACGGCGCGGATTCAGGAAGGAGTTCTGTGAGCTTCTGCATAAGATGAAGTCCTCATTATAAGATTGAACCGTCAAGGATGAAAGTTCCCGTTTGCAACATGACATGGTCGATTCCAATGTCACTGATGATTTAAAAATATACATATGTTCAGCTGACTGAACTTCTTTTAATTTGTATTATTTTACATACCATTTCCAATGCACTTCTGTTACTATTACCAATTTCTATTACTTCATTAAATTAGTTACTCAACCGCATTCTGCACAAAATAATAAATATCGCATAAAATGATTTGCTATGGGGTTAATTGAAATAATATCTGGGATAAAATTTTCTCCCTACAAAAGAGGGAATCTTTTATATAATCCTTGTTAAAAATTACAGTTTAAGTAGTGTTAAATTATTAGTTAACGTACAACTATTACTTGTTACCAAGCACTGTTAAATATAACAAATTTCCTGTACCCAAAGATAAACGGTTACCATATGCTGTGGAAAATCAATATCGCGCAGATAGTAGAGAAGCTGGAAGCTCCATCCAGAGGGTGCCACTAGGGTGGTTTCCCCTATCGGCAGCTTAAAAACTCGGTGCGTCTCTATAGATTAATGATATCTAAAATAAATAAAATATCATTCGATTTGCACGAGCTTCATGTAAAAAATTATTTATTAACAATAAATTATACTCTTAGGATTTAGCGTATAATTTTCTAAACCGAGTATTATACAGACCCATAGTATGTATATTTATATTTATAGTATATTTTATATTTATAGTATGTATAGTATATTTTCTATCTTCTAGAATATTTTTAAGTTTCGCAACATATAACTAAAAATATCCACGAATTTCGTTTATTTCCCCTATTCTCATAGTGCGTCGGAAATGTCTGTGTCAAAATGAATAATGTTCATTGACAATTACTCTTGAATTCCATTTAACTGCCGTGAGTAATACAGTCGCTTTTTAAGGGTGCACAAAAATGCTTGCGGTATTCATCATCATCGTGACTTCTATAAATGGCTCGAAACTTATGGCGCTATTCAAACGAAATTACTCTCTTCTGTGTATAGGGCATATATCGAGCCATTTGAGCTGCGGTACTTTATACTGTCGCGAACATAAGTGACGGAACCACCTAAATTGACACGAACACCAACTATGTCGTTGGGCATTTCCCATTTTCCACTTCTTCGGGTTACCGTATTGGTGGGAAAAGCAACGGCTGACTGTCATTTCGGAATCGTTGGTGATTTCTTTATTAACGCCGAGAAACGCCAGAGTCTCGGATAATTCGACGAGCGCCACTGGAATATTAATGCTAAAATCTCCTCGGACGAAACCTCTGGGGTCGTTAGGGTTACTATTACGATTACGAGCAGTTGCGTGACTTAAAGACGAAGCTTTGTAATATTAATGAGCGCCCCTTATAAATTTCAAGAGTTTTTTCCAAGATGATCCTACTCGAACCGAACATTTCTTTAAAATTAACTACAACCTATAATTTTACTATTCTATCGAATTTATTTTCAGTTTTGTAGACTTTTTTCCAATTTGGTTTGGAATTGTGCATATGATGCTTCCTTAAAGAGGATCTTCAACCTTAAAATCTATGTAACAGTTTTTAATACAAATGATATAACTTTTTTATTTTCTTTTAAGTTTCTTTACAATACCCGGTTATCGAATATTGATTGGACTATCCAAAGCAGAGAAATCTGCGATAACTAATTGTAGTCAGTGTATAAATCGTTGTAAAAGTAGTATTGTCAGTGAGTGTTCGGCAAAAATTCCGAATAAATTGCAGATGCTTTACTGCACACCCTCGTCCCAGTTTTCTATACGAGGTGGTTTTGCAACTTCTGCAAATATCGGGGGATTCTCGCTTTTTTGAGACATATTAGCGTGCGCTTCCTCGGAAGGGAGACTGAAAAGACGAAGTACAGTACCCTTTAACTTTCCAGGGCTGTCACACTGATCGGGGTTGGAACGAACCCTCCAATTCACTCGGTGGGAGTAGCCGTGCGGTTGAGTGAATTTTTATGAATGAATGCGCGAGGATACGTAGATCCAAGGCTTTGGAATGCGCACCCTGTTTTCACCCCTGTACCTATATTTACGTCAGTGACTCTCACTTCGAGTTTCTGTGCAACGCTTGCCAGTTAAAGACGTAATAGGGTCAGTCCCGCTAAAATAATCAATATGTAACCCTAAAGTTGCTGATTACGCTTTCCAAGAGAAAGGATCTCGGTCCAGTCACTGTTTCTCAAAATACGCTTAATCCGATGATCGGTCAGAGATTTGATTCTTCGAAGATATTTTAGTTGAAAAAAATCTATAGATTTCACAGGTACAATGTAGTATTTGCCATACGAATTATTATGGTAACTTATTCCTCGTTTGAGTTACGAGAGGAGCTCGAGAATTTTTACACGAGATGAAAATCATAATTGTGCACCAACATCCTCGTACTCTTTAGTCACAAAGGGACTCTTTTACAGAAGGGTCTGAGGCTGAAAGTGTTAGCGGCAGTAGAAAAGAAGGCTTAACCCTCGGTGACTGGAGGGGAGTTTATAAAAATCGTGTCAATTAGGCCTCGAGAAAGAAAGGCTGGATGGATAAGGTGTTTCGTGGTGGCGAGAGCTTTGGTGCTCGTATTATAAAGAGATCGTTGACAAGCAATTTGCCTTTTGAGCGACTCTTAATAAAATCCTACACTTCACTCCTCTACTCCGAATACGCGAAATCGTTATTTATCACGTCCAAACACCTTTTCTGAGAGTTTAACATTTAAAATAATATTATAAAAGGCTTAATAATAGTTCGTTTTGGGAAGCTGGAGAGTAAGAAAGTATTCCGCCTTAACAAGTTGGTGTTAGCAATTCGAAACTGCGATTGCACCGCGGAGAAGAAGGGAGAGTCGATCATTCTAGTCGTAGTTCAAGACGAGGATTAGCCCTTAGGGTATTGTAACGTCGTAAATACATTCTCTTTTTATCCCCTGGGCTTGAAACCGTCGTACTTTCCCTGATTTCCTTTCCTGCCGGGTGACTCCGTGAGGTATTGTCAGAGGCTCTGAATTTAGTCTTCTAAAGTCAAAATAATTGTAAAGTAATTGGAATCAAACCCAAACTATTTCTTGTAAAGGCTTCTTCAGTATTCGGTCTACAATGAATAAAGTAGCAAAAATGATAAATGAAACAATTCTAAAGATCGTAGTATAGATGGAGCTGATTAATTCATTTAAAAACGCTAGGTCAAGTAAAAAAGCTGCCCTATACTCTTAAGGAATGAATTCCAGAGTAAAATTCGCAACGGAATGCATCGTTTAACAATATTAGTATTAAGTTTTCCAATCCTCCAATTCCATTATGTCAATCGCATAATTTTATGTCGTCGATAGTAGAAGCTTATCAATTTTACCGCAAAAAAAAAATAAGGGAGCTTTCGCTTGGCAATCCCTTAGCACTTATCGATCTCAAACTCTTGGTAACCCTCTCGGTATCCCGCCCGAGGAGCTGGTCTTATTATTATCAAGCGCGATCGCGGGTTATAATTCTAGGGGTGCGCTTAGGGGCCGTGTGTAGTTTTTCGACAGGATAGGGAAAAGATTAGGGAAAACGGTCCACAGAAGAAGCGACTCACTTTAATCAATATTACTGTTTTCCTACTTGGATCTCCCTTGTAACTACAATCATCCTTTTACTCTTCTCTTCAAGTTTTATCGCACGACTCATAATCTGGTACCTTTACAGTGTGCCAAATATAACTGTTTATTCAGTATTCACAAAATAACTTAAAATTGTATTCCGATTAGCTATATAAATAAACAATACAGTTCCGTAATTTTGATCTAATTCTATTACGTTTACTAATTCATCTCGAAGGGATGCGAACATACATGATTTTATAAGAATCATAACTGGATATGATGGAAAAGAATAGATCAGATCTCCATATAACCATATTACCGTTCCCCTTCGTCGGTAGTTTTCGACTGTACCCGCTCAGAATCTCGCGTCAGCTCGTCCCACCCTCGGTTTTCTATCGGTTCCGCCGTGCCACGGAAGGAGCGCTATCTCGATACGAAATCCCGACCGGCGGCGGTAGCGGCAGCAGCTCGCGCCCAGAGCGCTCGAAATGGAAAGGGTTGCGCGGGCCGGAAGGACCGAGCGGGGTTATAATGAAATATAGCCCCGTTCCGCTTCGTATAAGACTGCATTAAGATTATACGTTACCCGCGCGGGTTCCTTGGCGACCGAAGAAGGTTGGAATATAAGCGGGTGGTGCGTTCACTGTGGACGCGAAAGGGGTAAGGGATTCCTCCTACGGTGTTTTAATCAAGTCGGATTTGCTGTGGCAAGCCGTGGCTCGAACTTTCATTTTAGCTAACCCCGCCTTGACAAGTTGCGCACGAACGTTTTCTCGTCTTTCCTTCTCTCCTCTAGATTGGCAGATCGTCTGTCGCGTGCTTTCAGCTTTACGCGCGTGTGTTTGGTCGCGCATTAAAACGCTCGCTCTCTGGCTGTCTGACGCGATGAGACGCGTGACCTCGGCGATATGGCCCTCCTTAACGAACTTCCGGTTGCGTCGCGATTAAGCTATTAGCTCCGATGGAGTGGAGCAGAGCCGCTTCTGGATGTACCGACCTTCTGCACGTCTTGCCACGCAAGTTATTATTGCCGAGAATAACGAAGTTCTGATTGAAAGCGTGAATTATCGAGGGTGGCTTTTAAGAAGATGAGTAGTTGGTAGGTAAGATGCTCGTGATGTTGTAATCCAAACTGGCTGTTATTGTGTTTAAAGAACTTTGGAGCATAGCTTGTATAATACAATATTCGTTATCGATATTTCCCACATTTGAAATGATATAAAAACATTTACCCTAACTATGGTATGAATGAGACCCTCAGGATTACCTCTACGTTCTGTCACCGTGTGCCTCTCATTTAACGAACTCGTTGGCGAGTATTTTTGCGACGTGGACTTTATTTTTATACCGACTGAAACTAAATATCCGGAGCACATTGACATTCGGCTGGAAGTAGCAACTGACAATGGCAGTGTGAAGTTAAAAAAGGGAACACTGTTCCGGTCATGACGGCGCGCACGACGTTTCTCCTATAGTGCTTGGAACAATGGGTTTCGATTCTGCATGTAAGCCGATGCCCTGAATTCCTTTCACAATATGTTTCACTGTATGAAATGCGAAATTAGCGACAGTAATTATTGAAATGCTCAAGCTAGTTATCGTTAACAGGTACGAGAATGCAGTTAATACTAGAAACTTTTCGGAGAAATTGGAAAATAGCATTTTGTTTAGTTGACTAGGAAATTATCTAGCAATGCAATACGCGTTTGCAATAGTTTTGATTCAGCCAATACTTTACTTAATTGATAGGTCAGACCAAATGCAAAGCCAATCGGGCCCCTAGTGTTCGAGCAGCAATTGGCCAGATCGCAATGTTCCTTAGGGCAAAGATATCCGCAGGTGGAATTCGTTTCATCTTGGCAGTGCGGGCTTAAGCAACGTAGGTGGAAAGGCAGGAAGGCAGGAAGGAACATAGGGCAAACAATATGGCGCCAAGCCGCGGGGAAGGCGAAACCGTTGTGGACCGGTCAGCATGCAATATGCTAAGGTTCCACACCACCCTCTAGCCCCTGATTCTGCTCGACTGCCGCGGCTTCAGACTCTCTTACCTTCTCTCCCTCTCTCTCTCTCTCTTCTGCTCTTCGACTCGACGTCCTTCCTTCTGGTCCTCTATAACCTCCAAATCCTTGGGTTTGGGAATTTAATTACAGTATAGTGCCTACATTGTAGCCCCAGCCGGCCCGGAAATAAACTCCCCATTGTCGCGGCACAAAGCTTCTATTTGTCACGAGGGCCGGGCGTTCGACACCCTTGCGACGTTGCTTGCCCACCCCGGTCGTCACCTGGTCTTCGATATCGACCTTTTCGACGTCCTCCAGCAGTTCTCGGCGATTTATGTCGCACTGCTTACCAGAAAAGTCTGCTCGACTAATAAGTGGAACGATTCGACTCTAGTTACGGGATTTTCGGAAATAGATCGCGTTGGCGATTAGTCACCTTTCGCGTGAGCTGCATAACGCCCTAGTATAAACAAGCGAAGTCTTTTCGATGGTAAACGATACACGATTTTAAACATCACGATGCTGATCAACGCAAGAATTACTGAAGGGGTTAAGTTATAATTTTGTTAATACAAGTTGAGATTCAACCTTCTTAACCGTAGGCAGTTACAGTCTGCAGGTTTTAAATATACTCACCAATAATAATCGTCTAGGGTCAATACATTTTTTTAAATATTTTTCGTTTTTGTTTTCCTTTTGTATCTTGTCTCCTTGGGTTGCTGTACCTGTACTATGCAGTATTTAAGCGTCCTTTCTAGTTAAGAGCAAAAGCATCCCGCCTTTAAAAGGAGAGGGTAAAACTCGTCCAGTTACGCTTCATTCAACAGCGTGCATTATGAAGTAGATTATCCGAGTAACCACAGCCTATGTTCTCCAGCCAGAACCCTATTCCACTTCTTCGCGAAGTTCGATGTAATAAGTAACAACACCATTTAATTATAAATGCTCGTACCCGACGAACGAACTTATCTGGGCTCCTGCCTTCCGCTTAATCTGAACGATGAGCGCCAGAGCGAGAAGCGTACGGAATCATACGTTGGAATTTAAACCCGCTTTCGCGCTGAAAGGGAGATTCTGTTTTCGGTTAGATTCCCTCCGAAGTCACTCAGTTAATTAAATAATCAATTGCCAAGGATATTACTCAAATGGAAAGCTGTATTTACATTAAGGAGTTTCAGTTCGGTTCGAGTTTCACGGATTCATATATACGCTACTGGATTTAAACATAATACAACATAATACAACTCTTTGGAAGACTTAATCTTAGAACTATACTCTATATCCTATTCGCGAATAGTTGAGAGTAAAATTTCAATTCCCATGAAATTGATAAAAACAATTATTATCGCATAAAGAATTAACAAATTACTAACCAATTTCGCTGTCTTGAGTATTTCCGTGTTTCACAGGCGCAATAATATTGCCACTAAAAAGGCAGGTAGTAACGCTATTACCACTTGCGTTGTAGACAAGTTTCCGCTTGACTATAACTCATCCCTCTCACTGACGACCACCGCGATGAATCGAGGGGATCCTAGTTGTTTCGGGTGAGCATTAATGTTGACGGCGTTCTTCAACGGATGTTATTACCCCGTGGCACGCGTCTCTACGCACAGTGCTATCAAACGATCGCCTTGTGTTACATTATCACGAGATAGTTTTGTCTCTGGTAAGCAGCAGTCGAGCGGTAGTTAAATTTGCAAAATAACTGATCTCATGGGAGCACGAAACTGGTCTATACTCATTTGCTATGCGAGAGATTTTCGGGCTTGATTTTTATGGCCAGAGCCACTATGTTCATTCGAAAGTCACCGGAAATGGGAAATGATGGGGTTGGAATTGTTGAGGAAAGTGAAAGAGAAAGAGAGAGAGAGAGAGAGAGAGATGGGAGTAGCAACAGTTTCGCCGTCGGTTTCTCAGCCGAAATTGCCGTCATCGTCGGCCCATAAATATAACTACGCACATAGCGCTGTTCCTCTATTCGCCGGTGCTCTCCCGCATCGGACCGTAAAGCCCCATAATTATTCACTCGTCGTTAAATCGGCCGCCTACGCGGCAGTTACGTCGTCCCGCCGGCTAAGTGTACCGTGCACATTCGCCGCGTGTTACTGCGATCCTTGCACATGTGATATTTGCCGGATTAGTGTTTGTCGGTGGATGCCTTTTGGTTTCGGCGGTTATGTACCTAGCTGCGCTGGCTAATTTTCCCGTAATTGCTTTTACGAGTTCGCGGCTGGCAGTCTTTGCTTCTGCTGTTTTCGTCGGGGTAAGTTTCGCGAAAGTTGTTTGCAATTTAGGCCAACCCACTAGGCGAACTTTGCAATTTTCATATCTTTATAAGGAAATTCAGCAACTGGTAGATCGGTATAAAGCGACTATGAGAGTAAATATGCAATTACATTAGAACAGTGCTACACTCTACTTAAAACTATTGGGAGTAGTACTAGTTTCGTATATATGTCTTACAGTTGGGTTTCGCTAATACGTAACTTTAATCAACGACTCATATACGAGATGTATTTCTAATTCGAGAAATTAATCATGAAAATTATGATAACTCATCTCTACTAACTATTGAATTAAAAAACAGTGCGAAATATCAAGTTGTCTATTCCTCAAATTGTACATGACACATTGAATCCATAAACTGTGTCTTGTGTGATGTACGATAGTAAAAAAAATACGTGTTCATAAAATGCTATAACTAGTAGGAACCGAATACTACGATATCATTTCCATCGACCTCAAATCCGGAAATCGTATTCTCCAGTATTTCATCGGTCTGATACGCGCCTCATTACACTCGCGCACGTATCGGCCAAGGGAATCGACGTTCTTCGGAATGGTGCCCCTTCCAGGGCTGATTTTAATTAACGAAGGGAATTATTCCGGGCCCGATTATCGGCATGCATGTGCTGGCGGCTCGAGGCATGCGGCCAGGAGGCAAAGGAGAAGTAGAAAGAGACAGACCTTTCGTGAAAGAGGGAACGAGAGAGAGAGAGTCAGACACGAACCGATATGCTAGCAACGCGAGCAAGGGGAGCTACGGTAAAAAAGAAGCGATTGAGGGGCGCAAAACTTTTCGATGAAATCGCGAGCACTCTCGAAACTTGCAGCTCGAAGCTGGTGGGCTCTCGCCGCGTTCGCGCGCACGGATGCACGAGATTCGACGGCGAGCGGAAACCGTTTCGTTATAGGTGGCTGCCGAGCTCGGCCCCAACTCTGGAGGATGGGGGAAGCAGTGGAAGGGCCTTAATTGCCCGCGAGTTAATTAAACTGTAATTCAATCGCGCGAATTCGCCGATGTTTTATCGCGGCGCGACGCGCCGTTAAGTTCCTGCTTTGCGATGCGCCGCCGCTCATTACCGAAAGTATAGCGGACGGCCTGTTTTGCGTGTACGCGCAAGAATTATGGCCATTTGCCCTTACTCGAATTGAACGAATGAGATCCGTTATACTGTGCGAGCGAACAGATAACACTGGTTCTCCTCGTACTTCTTCGTGTTTGGCTAGTCTTACCGAATGGATCAACTCTACTGGCAAATAGAGATTTCCTCGACGGAGATGGTTAAATAGTACGTGCTAGTATTCGCAAAGTTTTTGGATGTGTGTTTCCAAATGTATTAGCTAAATGATCATTATTGTATCTCGAGTGAAACAGTGGCATGGGACGCAGTCCCTCGAATTTTTGCCTATTATTTCTCGCAACACAATTTATCGGTAAATTGATGAAATCGTGTTGGATGGCAATTAACCGTAATAGCTTTATATTAACACAATGCGTTTTGTATCAAAGAGCTCAATAGGTCAATCGTGTTTACTGTATTAATATTTTGCTGATCCAATAAATTACGACCCACATGGTTGTCAAGCTTACCAAGATACACTAATATTCTTTTTAATACGAGAATTTTGATATTTTGAGTAATGTTGCAGTAAATTCTTCCGTACATGTCATATAACAACCTTTTTTTTACTCCCACTTGTTTATTTTGTTTTTGCAGTTTCTTAGAAAAAACGGAAAACATGCTGTGCATGAATTGCACTCCTCACTATAACCAATATTATTAGCACAAGTTTGCAAATGCAGAGTTAACAACAAGTGACTTGCGAAAATCTTACTATGTATAATAATTTGCTAAAGTATCCACTAGAAGTTTGATAAATATTGTCCTAAAGCAGAGCTCACATCTTTACTCTCGCTATTAAAATCCTCGATTTTTCATGATCACTGGTAAACTGTAACGAAAGATAGTACTATCGAAGCACAGTAATCGAGTAGCAAGGAAGAGTAGCGTTAAAGAGCGCGGTAGGATTAGAAATCGGCTAGTAGCCCGTTAGATTAAGGTTCCGCTCGTATGGATGTTTATGGCACATTACTCCAGTGGATTTCTTAGACCAAGCAACGTTGCGGTAAGGGCAGCCAGGGCTGCTTATTGTAATTATCCCTTCGAAGTAGGGAGAGGGAAGAGGGCCTACCCTTAGCCAACCCCGGTTCACCCGCAGCCGTAGCCCAGCTCGATTGTTCTTGCTCGCATGGCCCCATGCGCCACGTCTATGAAATTAAGCGTACCACCCTTCTTGCCGAAACGGGGCTTGTGCTCCGTCAAGACTTCGCTCGTTGCCTTCTCTCTTCTCTCACGGTTCTCGCGCGTATCCTCGCCCTTAATTTCTCGAAGATAATTGCCGCCTCGTCGTCTCTGTCGGAGCGTCGCCTTCGTCTTTGCCTTCGCTACTGTCGCGATAATCGAGACCGCGCTCAATTGATGATGACTCCTCGCTCTTGCGAGCTCTCAAGCCAAATTACATTCTTTCGAAAGTTTCGAGTCACTCCTTCGGGAGAATCTACTGGTATTGTGCTCACTGGGTCAACCTGCCGTTAAATTAATTTTTGGGTCAAATAGTTATAGGTATTTCGCGAGGGGATGCTTTACGGATGAACGAAGTATGCTACCGTGTTTTGTGGCTTAGTTTCTTTCCTCTCTTCTTTACTTTCTCAGTATACAACTGATTGTGAGAAGCACGATACGTGTCACAATATAAAATCTTGAATAATTTTGAATTATTTGTTGAAACTATATCTCGTTATATAAAAAGGTAGGTTCTTGATTGGTTCGTATTCATTGTCGAGACGTGTGACATTTTGATTTTTATAAAAATATGTCTCTTCCTCAAGACTCTGATCCATATTTTCTTTCTCTCCTCTAACATGACGCTAATTTCTTCAAAGTAATTGTCACTCTTACCTCTTCAATATCGCTGATAATCGAGACTGTGGTAAAAGCGATTGATGACTTCGCCTTTGAACGAAACGCGAAACGAAATTACATTCTTTCGAAAGTCCTGTCTCATCCTCAGCAATTACTAGTCTGAAAGACGCGAGAGCCGTTACTGCGTGAGAGGAACTTCTCGTTACCATGCTTTTAATTTGCTATTTCGCTAATGAGAAATTTTTCGTCCAGTATTATTCATTAATTTTGTACTGCTGTATGAATCAATTGTGGTAAATTGCAGCAGACGCTTTGTGCAAATACTCTCAACAATTGTCACATATGATACTCGCATTGCTTATGATACAGTACATATTCCATCATTGGTTGATTGAACGATCGATTGAAAATGAAATTCTGTGAGGATTTTCGTCTGAACTAGTACGTAATAAAAAGGAAGTTTATTGCTCGACAGTGGATTGCATATCTTCCAATCGAGAGGCAATATCGGCGGTGGACATTTTTCCCTAAAATCTGTATGCCAAAATTCGAATCACGTACCAGCGGGTCATGCACTTCATCGGAATGTTTGACTTCGCGTCGGATACATATTTCAATCGTCGTAATCGAAGAAGCAAGCGGAGTGCGGTGTGGTTGTTTGCCGGTGACCAGAATTTAATATTCATCCAATCAGGGGGTAAACCTACCGCGCCCGAGGGTGTCGCCTCTACCTCCTGATTCCTAACTCCCTCTGACCTCTATACCCTCATCGACTACATATTTGTCCCTTCGCGGAACCAAATAAAAATTTCTTGATTTTGAGCAAAACTGATGTGAGTCACAGACATATAGGAATGCAATGTACAATATTCATGTAAAGTCAAGCAGATTGTGAGTTTAAGACTGGAAATATCTTTCGCCAAATAATTTTGCAAAATGTAGAAATATTTCTGATCAAAAAACTGCGACATCAAAGATTTAATTGTGGACGTAACTCATTATTGAAAACTAAAACTCTTTTGGATAAACATATTTTAATTTTCCTTGGCAAAAACTGACAATAAAAATTGTAGCTTTGAATTTCATTAGTGACGAACTGTAATATTGACTTTGTCGGATGAAAGCCATGTGCTACGGTACTCATGATTCTGTGGATAGTATAGGGTCCCAATAAGATTTTCCGGCTAGACGAAAAAAGAAGTATGTCGAGAACACGCCCGCTAGAATTCGGGGCTGGCCAGCAGCACAGAGGATAATTTAATTTGCATTATGCTCGCAGTGGGGTGTACCCTTGTTTCGTAAGCATTGTGGAGCAAACTGAGTAACAAACCCGCGGATTCGTTCGATCAAACTTAATTAGCGCCGAATTCCAGACATAATTAAATCCGACCGCTGTGCAATTTCGCGGAGGCTGCCGGCCGGTTAGACAACGGCAAGGGGGGGAGGGGGGTCAGAGGGATGTAAAAACCGAAGGCGGGAAGAAGGGAAGTGGGAGAGAGAAAGAGAGAGAGAGAAAGAGAGAAAGTATGGTAGAGGCAATGGGTATACGAGTAGAGTGGGAGCCGAGGAAAAATTCTGACGGCGAACAAAACCTTTTTTCGTCGAATATCGGCCCCCTCCCCGATTGGATTATTTCCGTTACCTCGTAAATCTTTCCGCGCGTAAAGGCACAAATCTCCGCTTACGATCTATTATTACATTTAGTTTCTCTAGAATCTTTCTCCCCTTCACGCCAATGGCAGCTCGCGTCAGCGCGTTCGCTTTTCCCTAATCTCTCTTCTTTTTCCTCATTCTCTTTCTTTCGTTCTCTTCTATCACTGGTCAGTTATAATTTATCCGAATGCGAAGGCGAACCTCCGAACGAGATATGAATTATCAGTATTTTCGGACAGAGTCCTTTCTTGGTTGTTGGGTGTACTCGAGTGTTCCACGTTCGTCGAAAGCAACGACGTGGTGCTGCTTCTTCGCAAAGATTTCCGCGCGTGTCTCGCGCTAGAGGATGATAAACGTGGCCAATAATGCCGCAGAATTCCGGGAGAGCACCGGCGGCCAGAGGAGGAAATAAACGGGGAGGGGGAATTCCTGGAATGTTTTCGGAGTTTAGAAGGTAGCCCTTCTGTTCTTAGGTGCACCCTTTCTCTCCTCGGGCTGGTACACCGGTCCATTCAGCCTACCCTACTCATTAATTATAAGAAAACATTGTCCCACCAACGTCCATGGGATCCTGGTATTCCCGAGGTAGATGCTTCGGCTTCTTGTCTACGCACCTGGTAAATTTCTTGAAGATCTTGCTTAATGATCTTGGCTACGTACGACAGATTCTCGATCTTTTTAAATTCGCCTGTGACTACCTATTTGAAACAGCGTCGTCCCTTTCCTTTGAGTTACCATTACGATTCATTGTTCACATTAAAACGTCTAAGGACAATACATTTTTCAAGTAATTGCACGTTATTGATAAAGAAAAAAGATTAACTTCAATGACCTTTGATGGCCTTAATATTCATATTAATTGCATTAATATGACTGGATCTACAAGATCGAATATCAAGAAAACGAGAACTCTTTGGTCGCGAATCCTGTTTCACGAGAGGATCTTCGCGCGTTATCCTAATAACAAGCAGCATTAATCACTGAAGCGCCAGCTTGCAATTACCATGATGGCGCTGGTTTAGCCCAGGACGATGTTGAAGCTGAAGTAGGGGACTTTGCCGAGCATAAACTCAGAATCAAGGGGATACTATTCCCTTTGCTAATCTGAGAATCTGTTCCTCGTTCTTATACAATTTGGACGAATGACCTGGCATGCTACCCTACACAAAACTTACTCGCGAAAGTGTTCGACTGTGGTATCATTTATCTATTTATAGTGTAATCGATTCCTAATATACATAATAAAGTGGTCTTCATCACTTTTCATTCCACATTTCCATACATCACTCTTCAATTCACTGTTCTATATGAAGAAATCAGTATAATAATTATTTCTATCAGAAATTATCAATTAAATCAACGTAGTTCTTTGTCAATACGTTGTAAACTTTATTCAATGCACTTAACGTTAACGATATAGGTAAACATTGTGTAAAGATTTTTCAACTCTTAAAGCAATTAAAGAGTAGAAAGCCAGATGGTGTCAACACCACAAAAGTTTACTATCCCCAAAAGTTGTTTCGAAATTGAGAAGGACGTAGCATTGCCATCCGTTGTATGTCAGGCTCCTCTCAGGAACAGAATTTGACACGTTTGCGTGTCCTGCCCCGGGTGAATTTGGTCCTTGTGTCCTTCCGCAGACTTTCTGTCGCGCTTTCGAGCGTGATCAATGAACGGCGCAGATGCTGTTTCGGACTGTTGTACGAAGTATTGTGCACCTAATCGCCCGCGCTGTCAGTTTGACCACATCCCTGGGACTAGTATGGAGATCCCCTAGGACGGTGGCCCATAAATCGAAAGTTCGAGCCTCCCGAAGGGTATCTTACATGTCGCCTTCTCTTATCGACATATTCCTGCGTTAACATGAGATCGAGCACCGATTCGCCTTCGGCTATTCCACGTCACTTGCAGGATTACCACCTGAAAACGTTCTCGTGCTTTCCAGATACATTATCGTTACGATATAACACGAGACTTACAGATTTTTATCACGTTCCGGACGCTTCGTTCCATCAAGACTCATTATTCACATCACACGTGATCTTCTTCAACAGGATCACAAACTTAGATTTCTCAGTTCCCTCTGGTCGATGATTTTTCGCAGTTTTATTTCTCCCGTGATTTCTTCTGAACTTTTCATCCCAATTGCGGCCAAACGTCGATAAGTTTAATCCTACTTATGTTTATCTAATTATTAGTCTATTAATTATTTTCATTATAAAATCCTCTCAATTGCTAATTCTGTTTAATTAGGTTGAATTGACATGGTTATGGATATGCACGCATCTTAATGAATTAGAACCCACATTATAACAACTATTAGTATTATACAATTCGATGTGCATTCGAGCGATCAAAGTATTGAAGGTTTCGTCGTGTAGATTGTGGCTAGAAATTGGGATTACTCCTCGCTTTTCTCGTTCGCAGCCGTTCAAGGTACGCGAGAGCGACCTGTGGTGGTCGAGGACGGGGGGTCAGGTGAAGCTGGCGCACGCCTGCCGTCGCTGAATCCACCTCTTGTCAAGTTTAAACCCGCTACGTGACTAAGTTGCAAGCGGCCTGCTAAGATGTCCTGCTAATTTATATGTTCGCGTTAACTTGCGCCCACCCCGTTCTACCTCCTCCATCCGCATCCCACGTCGCACGGAAGCCGGTAGCGAGAGTGCACGCCGCGCCCTGTCGGAGGGATGCGCGAGGAGGAAGCTTCTCCAAGGGAGAGCACGGCTCGCATAAGTAATCGCCGCTATCGTGCTCGGCAGATGTGCCAAAGATCCCTTGTTCCTTGCGTCCTATGGGCTACGACAGATTCCGGAAGACAATGACCTCCAATACGTTGCGATCCCTTATGTTGCTTACTGATTAGAATCTTTTACCTCCTGATTTTAGCTGTAGTGCCATACACTAACGAAACATTCTTTTAGAAAAGAGATGAATCGTTTTATTTGTTACAAGAATAGGATTTTTTTTTTTGAGAAAATAGTTACTACTAGTTGAAATAGTTTAATCACTAAAAAGAAGATAATATTCTTTTGATTTAAAAAGAAGAATAGAATGTAATATGTATAGAATTAGGTGACGATAACGAGTAAATTGTATAGTAAGTAGTATAGTAAATAGAAGAGCTGGCTAGCGAGATGCACTGTAAATAGGTAGATGCTGATGCTAGTCTCCCTGATTCATCGAAGGGTTTCGCGAAGTAAGACGAGGTATCCTTTTCCTTGCGGACAGGGCAAGAGATCGTCAAAGGAATCTTGCTTACTTACCTGAGGAGGTCAGGTTTAAGGAGTTGGATTCTGATCCTCAGGGTGAACTTTCTGGTCAGACCTCAAGAAGGCTGAACCGCAGGAGCCTCGAGGTTTGAGCCCCATGTATCTTGATGAATCGTTTGGTGCCTGACTCGCCTTTGAAGCGTTCGCCAGGCGACCATCGTTCATTAGACTTAATCGGACAGTTCCTTCATCCCATTTTCTTTGGTCTTCTCTTCTTCGGACTTCCTAAAACAGATGTCTAAAATAGTCCCTACAGGCTTCAGTACTTTCTTGCCAGAGAGTCTCGTTTGCACGACTATCCGATGGTTAATGAGAAGTCATCATTACTTTCAGCATTTAGATCTCTCATCTTCGTGGTCGAATTAAAGCTCAGCTGACGCTGCTTATATCCGTAGAATTATTTCTGAAGAAAATACTTCTTCGAAGCAATACAGTCAGCTACAAGGTAGGGTATGATATTGATCTGAGTGTTCGCATGGTAGTGGTAGCAGCAATTAGACGCCCCTATGGTCTACATCGTGACGGTGATGCAACGTAGGGGATGCCCACATGCTGAGAATGCATTCGCGCGTGTGTATTTGCCTAAGTGATTGCTCGCCTTGAGACGCAGGACCAGTCGATCGACCGTCCACAGTCAGGACTGTCCAACCGTTCTTCAGTATCTAGTCGTATAAAAGCTTCCCCTCGCACGTAGCGACCGAGCAACTTCGTACTTCTAGTTTTCGCGAGCAGCCGGACGTCTTTGGGAAACTTAGCACTGCCTTCTCCAAGGTTCTATGTATACGTATGGGTGTGTGAACGTATTATGTGTGTTTGCGCGGGTGTAAGGAAGACGGTGTCCTTCTCTTTCAGACAGCCCTCTATCTTCGTTCCGTTTATCGTTGTACTGTCGTCACGACATTCACAGCCGCTTCCCGAACTCTTTCCCGACTTTTTGCTTCCCGTCACCTACGTGAGACGCGAATTAGAGTGCAATTTATGCCGCACTAGCATGGGGAAAGTTATCGCGTTTTGCCTCGGAAATTTCCTCGCGGGACTTCTGACGCTGTGCCAGACAGCTTGAGACGCGTCGAGTAAAATTTTGAGTACACATGTCATTGAAGAATAACATCCCCCTTTTCAGAATAATTAAGGACACAAGGATAGAATTCACTCGAAATTGAAATTAATAGTATAATAAGTTTGAAACATAGGAGTTGGTATCCTTTAGGAAATGAGGAAACAGTAGTGAACCGAGAGACAGCTCCATAGATCAACTTTCGTAGCTAGTATCAGACTATCCAGTGCTTATCAAAACATACCCTTGATCACTCCTGGAGGCCAGAGAACCCCAATAGAGAAAGGAACATCTCCCGAAGGCGTAAGTCCGAGATCCAGCTGTTCGATCAGGGCCCCAACAGTATTCCGCGATCCATGGACCCTTATCAAAGCATAGCCCGCTTGAAGGGTGCTGGGTCGCGGAGTATGCGCCCACTTCTATTCGTCTCTCTTACTCTCAGAGTTCCCAGTTTGCTTCTGAGAATCTGTCTTTCTCGCGGATATAAATCATGGTAGCTGCAGGGTGGCGGCCTGTTGGATCCCGTATCCAGATCGTGGGGTGGTCTAGAGGTCCAGACGAGGTCCAGGCACAGCCTTCGCAGGCGAATAGTCTGCAGGAAGGGCGCCTTCCACGAGTCGGGCAAGATCAGTACATTACAGATAAAGCGAGCGACTCGCCCGTTCGGGAGTTTTTTAAGCCATAAATTTCGCGGCCTCCGAGGAGCGACGGGGAGGAGCGGCGGGTGGTAGGGGTGTTTGCCGAACTGGTTCCTTCCTTCCTTCCTAACTCAATTGTCGCGACGCCGTGATCTATGGTGGCCGGGGAGCACCGAAATCACGGAGCCGCGTCCTCGTGCCCCGGATTTCTGCCACTTCAGGGAATCCTCCTTCTTACTCCGCGTCGCCATCGATTCTGCAACTCTTGTCACGAGATTCCGGTTGCTTTACCAGTCATATTTCTACGATCGCTTCTCTGAGCGATTTATTAGCCAAACGTCAGTGCATGACATCGTAAATGCTTGACTGCTTCAGTTTCATTGAATTCAATTATCCTTTAGTCATTAAAACTTTAATACAGAAGTATCATGTGGGCCAAAGTCGAACATCTTTCATAATAGCTTATCCGATACGTTTGGGACCGCGGATTATTCTTATTAAAGTTTCATGGATACTATTATATTAGGTGCATGGTGTGTTTTTGATACAAATAGATATTATACAGTAAAAGTAAAGTATAGTGATCAATTTGAATAAATATTTAAGAGTTTCTCCACAGTTTAAAGTTCGCATAATGAATTTCTACACATGGGTATCGTTGACAAAGGATCCTCTTGAGATAAATTTCGAGCTCATTCGTCTATGCCGTGATTTCCATCGCTCCGCGACAATTGAGGGAAAAATTGCAGGCACTTGGAAGGGTCAGAACGGAAGGGAGAAGGCGGAAAAATACGGGATCCTTTAACGAAACGATCTAATGACTGGGAATCCTCTTTATGGTTTACAAGAAGTTTGACCCTTGAGGAGGGAAGAGAAGTGTGCGGAGGGAGGAAGAGCTACCGTCTAGTTCGACAGTGGTATCCTTGTCCCCCTATTCACCAAGAGGGTGACCCTCCTCCTTTTTTAAGCCATAAATTGTTCCGTGGTGGAACCTCCACGCCAAGGTGCCTCGAAACAAAAGAAAAACCTTCTCGGGTCGGCGTAATGTATTTAACTGAAGTATCCCGCGGAGATTATAACAGGAAATATTGTCCACGATGGAAACAGGTACTTCACGCTAATGTCATTCCCGCAGTTCGCGGAAAATCCAAATGAAATTCTCCCTCCGAAATTCCTTGTTTACCAAAATTCAGAGAGTTAACGCGAGCTTTTTTCAGATTTCCTGAAAACAGTATATCCAGCAGAATATAATAATTCTAAACATTATATGATACATTTTCTAAAAAAACTGTTGCTTCTTTCTATTGTTTCTAATTAATTAGTATAATAATAAAATAATATTTAGAAAACATCGGTGATAATAATCGAAAGAAATCGAGGATAATCTAACGATTAATAACAAGAAATTCGAAGCAGACAGTTAGCAGAATGTGTCGTAAAAGTTTTTCTTCATGTGAACGCATATACATATACATATACTTTGGTGGGTGTATTAAAAGGCTGCGGTCTGGCAATTGAAACGCACACGGCGCAATAATAATACCAGGGAGTCCCTCTTTCCGAGTTGAGGGTGTATATGTATGTGAACGTGCCTTCCATTTCCATCAGACATAATTGCATGTCTGAAAACGGATCCAGAGCAGGTAGAGTCAGACAGGCAGGTCGGCATCAGCCAACAAGTCGAGCAGGAGGCGGATGGTAACTTGATAGCTAATTACCTTCCGGCGTTACCTGGAAGCGCCGAAAGCTTCGAAGACGTACAAGTGTTTCTTCGTATTAGCTTAATATTTTCCTTGACTGGTTGAGTCCTTTCGTAGTTATGCCCGCATGTTACATGTCACCTGAGGATATTTGCCTCAACTTCTCCATTCCTCGAGAGAGTTCTTTGGAACAAAACGATATCGGATAATTTAATTTTGTCGGGTGCCTCTTGTTCTCAGAGTTCTCTTGCTTAACCAATTTCTGCAAATCGTTATTTTCTTCATAGAGTCAAGCCCGCATGCTTCTATTAAGAAGCAGTTGTAGTTTGCTTCGTTTATTGGCATAACTCAGTTTTTTCTATTTTTCAAGGAAAAAGAATCAAGTTTGCGTGTACTTTTATACAGGGTGTTTTCGGGTCCTTGCGGGTAAACTTCCGTGACACAGTTTAGGAGTCAAACGAGTCGAAGAAGGTTAGAGGAAGTCTTCTCGATACTTCTTGTTGTGAATACTTTGTTAGTATTCACTTGTATTTCAGTTTAGCGTGCTGATTTATTAAGTAGTTGTGACATCCAAACGTGAAAGATAAATATATTCATTATTTATTTCTTGGTTACGAAGATTATGAAATTCGTGGAATTGAGATTTAATCCACTGTAGGAAAGTAGAGGACAATAGGACGCTACGAGCGAGCGAGGTTTAGCTACGCGGATAGGTAAACACAGAGTAATGTTGGTAAACTTCAGATCTTCTAATCTCATTGTCAAACCACTCATTCCGGTCAGCCATAAGAGATCTTGCCTACATTTTTTTATTTATTTCAAAAGGTATCGTTCTTTGGAATATTACGAGAAGTAACAAGAACAGAAATCTTATTTTGAAAGTACCTCCTTATTCTCATCAATATATTGTTTAACAATTTCAATGAACTATTTATTCGAATATTAATTCGAAGATTCAGTATTGAAAATTACGTTATTATATTATACGTCATATTATACATTAGTATGTTACGTAATCTTTGTTAAACAAGAAGCAATTACAGAAGTTAACTTGGAATTGAAACTGGAATTATTTTTACATCAGCTTACTTGTTAGTAAAAGTTGTAAGGAAAATCTTGTAGTATTAAATAAGAGAATCAGGGAAACGAATTCTCTTCTTCGTGGATGAAATCTGGTGCGTTGGGAACTATCTCTATTCCAGCAGTAGTCTTTGGGAATTTTGTTGCCAATCCCAGGGGAATTCCCGTGACCAAAATCTAGGGGAAGACTGACCAAGAGAAACTTCTTTTTTTTTCCTCGGGCACCTTTTTGAAGGCGAACGAGACTGTGAGATATTCCTGGCATGGAATCTGGGAGGTGGATGGCGTTCGTGGGTGTGAAAAGTTAAAATCGCATCAGAGGACCATTATTGTATCGGTCGCGCCATCGTCATCCTCCTCCCCACACGAAAGTTAAACAATTTGCGGGGCCTTACGTGGACAGGCATCTCTCGTCCCCTCACTTCTTTCCTCAATGCCCCTCTGACTTCGTCCTTCGGTGAATTCTAGCCGGCACACGTGTCGTTCTGTCACCAAACTTTCGACGGGGACGAAGAGCGATTTATCGCTTCCCGGACGTATACCCCGAAGAAAATTAAGGTGAAGCCCGAGCTGGCAATACCGTGGATGTGTACGTACACTCGTTGACGATCAGCTAGATTAATAGGGAAAAAGGGTGGTATAGAGCTTCGGTAGGTTTTCTTTTAATTAACTCGTCTAATTTATGAAATTATCCTCGTGATGCTATTTGACAAACGCCAAATCTTTAAGTAAAGTATCTAAAAATCCATTTTCACTGTTATAGAGTTATTGTTGGGAAACGTCTAATTCAATTTCACACCATATGCAATCACTTGACTTTTTAATATTTGTATTATTTTCGTAACTATTTTAGCTTACACGAGCTTTACAATTTTGAAAGTATTATTAACTCTGTGTGATATTCGAGTTTATCGATCGGTCCTGACCAAATGAGATAAATCAATTTGTTAAAATTTCTAGAAATAAGAAAATCATGTTTGATCTAACTTATTCCTTATCTGGTTAAACTTTCAAGGCTTTTTCTTTGAATTGTTCGCATTTGGCATTTCGCTAGTTCTCGAAGCTCGTTCGAAAATGGAGCGCAAGTTGACTACTGGTCGAAGAACAAGTAGCCCGAGAGACTTGCCGTTCGAAAGCAGAAGCTACAGAGGGAGCAAGCTCGCCTCTATCGGGAATTACTTAAACCGGCTTTACGACTGGTGGAAACTAGCGGGCCCGTTGAGGGGATTCCGATGCATTACCGTATTAGTCCTCGCGCTTAGAAAGGGTTGTCGAAATGCAAAGTAGATTATACGCAGGGCCTATTTTAATCCCTACCTCGTAGAGCTACTTTTCCATTGCACACACACACCAGCAGTGGTGTGCTAGGCTCCTCGATCACTAGCGCTCCAACTTATACCTCCTGCCTGGAATTTCTAGTCATAAAGCTACATTGTGCCCTGCAAACTATTAATTTCGAGTTAGCGGAGTTTCGCCGGTGAGTGTACTTTAAAAACGGTTACCGGACCCTACCTTGGATCTGCAAGGCTAGCTCGCAAGCTCCCTTTCTAATAGAGCGATTTCGAGGCATTTGATAAAAGCATCGATAGAGCGATCGAATAATTTGCTCTCTAGTTTGGCAAAGTGCAAGGTTCATTTTGGAATAATGAGAGGCAGCTCAGTAGAATTTATAAAATATTTAATCTACGAAAAATAACGGCTGTAAAAAGTTGACAGAAGTACTTAGCAATGCTGCTTGACGTAGTTTGGAATGGTTAATGAAGCTTTTGCTGGTATTTACAACGAAGTCAGTGTAATAAAGAGTACGAAGTGTAAGAAGCCTCTAGGATTTAATGTAATGAAATAACACTTAATTTATGGATAATGGTATCGGTGATAATATAATAATTATCGTTTTCTTAAAATGGAATATTATATTGAATAATTAGAATTGGGAACAATTTAGTTTTTCAAATTGCTAATATATTATTCAGTACCAATAAAAATTATTTATCTTTAGTAATTGTTGATTAATTCTGTAAAGTGGAAAAAAATTCTAAGGTAAAACTCTATTTAGGAATGGAATGGTGCATTGATTGAAGATTTATTCGCATAAATGTCCATATCGAACGAAAAAATCGCCTGGGTTTAGTAATCTCCATCGCATCCTTAAATCAAAATATCCTTTGCCTGAAGGAATAAGGCGCGACTACGGTTCATGTATCCATTTTAAATGTAAAACATGTACGTGCCGGCGGTGCCGCGAACTTTCTTGACTGCCAGCATCTGCTGGTTTTTTGCCCGTTACAATATGCATACTGCACCGGGACACGAATAATCGCACGTGCTACATTCTCACATTAAAAAACTTCCAGAGGCTCTCGTCGCGTTCGTTATGTTCGCCGATGCGCCAGAATTCGATGAATTTGCACTCTGTTCCACCGCGGTAACACTCTTTTCTGCTACGTACGCGCATACATAAGTTATTCGGTAAAATGCAGAAAACTCAAGCTCCCTTTCCCTTCATAAGAAAAATTTCAAATTGTTCCACGTATAATAATTATCACTTTTATTCGAAAATACTCTAGAATCTTATTAAAAGTATTTTGTATACATATAGATATTGTGTGTAGAATCACAGTTAATATTATGTAAACATTAGTTTTAATCTAACAAGCAATATTAATGTCTCAGTACCAATCTTAGAGAAACCATTGATAATTATGATTGAACAAACACTTTATATACATTTAAAGTGTATAATTTGTATTATTTTGATTAAGGACACTTGATCTATGCTTTCAATCTTTCACATATATAACACCTGAAGGAGCATTACCATTTTCCGTGTCTAGCTTGCAAAAATGCGAATCCTGCTTCTGCAGATCGGGCAGCGTTGATGCCTTCACAGATTTCGATTGGACTCGTCGCACGTCATCCGTGGAAGTCGTAAAAGTTTCACGGGACACGATGAATTATTCCTGGCGGGGAGAAGCAAAATTGCGGGAAAGTTTCTTGCAGCGACGCCTCTCCTCTACTTGAACGAACGCATACGCGCACGCGTGTCTCTGATTCTTCGTATTCGCGTGTTCATGCGAATGTGTGTTCACTAGGACTATGTGTGTGTAAGTGAGTCGATTCTGGAAGCCGGTGATGGAGAACCGGAGGCCAGATCGGGAAATAAATGTGGGAAGCGCGATCATCGAAAAGGGTGGCAAGAAGTTTGGAAGAAGAACGAGAAGGGTTGAAGGCGGAGGTCGATCTCGTAGAAACTGACTCGAGATCAGGGGTGAATTTTATAGTTCATTGAATTAAGGAATATCGGAAAAACGCATTAACTGTTTTAAAATCCACGGCAACCGAAATACGGTGCTGTGTTGATTTCAAGGGGTTGAATATTTATTAAATACAGCGGCTGGCTTAAACTTTTCTCCTGAATTACTGAAACTAGTTCAATGAACAGAGAAAATATTCAAAATTTATGAGATAATTTAACAAATGCATTTTATGGATAGTAAGAAAAAAATTGGAAAAATTCATTTAATTTTCGTAATATAGTTCTTTATGAACTTGTTTAATTGCTTATTTACAATACATTATAATATTTTGAATCGGTATATTCATCAAATAAATAAGTAAAATGTACATTTGGAATAAGTCGGATCAGTAAATTACAGTTGCGAGGGTTTCTAACTTATTCTTCTTCGCATGAGATCTTCATCAACATAATAGACTACTTTGCAGTATCTTACTCACACATATTGACTGCATTATCAATTAATGTGATAATAAGCGACATTCACTATCAGAACGCTTCTACAATATAAAGCTATCTACAGAATTCGTAGGGTCATTTAATATCAGTTTAAGCATCGTTACGTTGATATTTTGAGAGCATCGTAGTCCATTGTAAAGGTGATTGTCCTGCAGGTGGACAATACCAGTACTTTCGAAAAGGCCACCTGTCTCAAGGTTCGAGCACATAACGGTTCGGTTCTGCTCACAGTTTGGCCGTTCGGTGTCGACATCAAGTTCAATATCACTTAGCTTTACGGCAGCAATTATCATTTTACGATCGGCCTTGTATTCTTAGGGCTTTATTACCGAGCTTCGCAACTCGCCGCGAGACGTTAACACCCTTAAGAGCCATAGTAACGACCGAAAGAAATACCCCTTTCCCTTTAGAGGGTGCGAAACGATAAATGCAGTTTTGCACTTTCCACAGTGCGTGCCTCTTGCCTCCTTTCACCCTCCCCAAACATCTTTGTTCAAAGTTTAACCTTCCCAGATTTATGTATTTCGGTATGAATATTACTTTCTCATTCTTCTTCTCATTTTCACGACTATGACGGAATGTTTAAGGCCACATGACATTGACAGTGAAGGTTTTTAGTGGAGAAAACTAAAAGTGGAATTTCTAACGTTTTAAACTTACAATCAATCTAATCCCGTAGCCCGGAAAATAATGAATCATTTTGATCGTTGGTAGAAGTGAAAATGTTTTAGTGTTAAATAATCGATCAATATATCTCCTAAACTACGTAGAATTTGATAAAACACGGGAAGACGAATTACTGTCGGCGGGGTTGGTAGCCGAGGAGTACGAACGAATTCAGGGCACATTTTTTCCCGACATATGCGGGATTCGGGAGCGTAATGGAAAATTTAGGGCTCCCGCGAACGATAAATTTGCGGCTGTCCACTCGAATATTTTCCGTGTTTTAGGTGCCCAGGGAATCGGGGACTATCTTGACCGTCGGGCTCTCGAAGGAAGCGTCCCATTGCCCTTGCATATTCACAAATCATTCGCAGATAGGCAGAGCGAATCCCTCTCTACCCATGGGATACCCAACGTTCTCTCTCTCTCTCCCTCTGTCTCCTATTTTCTCTTCGTTCGGCTTTTCTCGACCTTATTCAAAGCGTTCCTAACGTTATCGACGACCTTTTTCACATTTTCCCTGTCCTTCCTTCTGATTGATATCGCTTCTTCATCTCTTATTCCAATTGGAAGCCAACATCTTGTATGCTTCGAACCTTGTCTCAATTTCAAGAGTCGAAGCTTTTATTGGTCGAAATATCGCAGTGTCTTTCAACCAGGTTGTTGAGAGTCCGATAAGTTTATTAGAAGTTTCGTCCTGCAGTACTGGAATGATAAGATGAATGAACACTTTTAGAACGACCGTTGAAGGAAACGGGGACTCTGCTGTCTCTGGTTGCCTTTGTAACGGTGTCCAATTGTCGATGAGATCTTCGATGGCCAGTCGTCTCTGAACTTCGATTGTGTGTGGTGACGTTCCCTGTCGTGCAAACTGGAGCTAACTGGTGGCATGCAGATACGTACTTACGTCGCTAGCAGTCAATATGTTACACTGTGTGACACTGTGGACGTTGGTGTGAAGTATGAACCCACTAGGAACGACGTCTCTTCCCGTGTGGCATCCTAGTAATAGGAGTTCGTGGAAACCTGCCAAAGTTTTCGAGAAGAGATACGCGGCAAATTTCTACCACTCGATGAGATAAATATCAAAGAAAATCGAATAACCGGCTTGAGGTGCAAGATGCTCAGTTTCGTTTCGTCTAAACGAACATTAATCATTTCAATAGTATCATTTGGTTCAGTTTAATATTATGACTTACTTAGAGAATCAAGTTTCTATAAACATCGAATCAGTTTCGATATTTTGTTCAGTAATTCAAAGTGTTTTTATATTTTTTTCTTAACAGTTTCGTGGGTTTTAATTAGTCTTTACACTTTTCTATCGCCCTTAAAAGATCAAATGATAATCGTAAGAAGATTCTCACGTGAACGTTGAGCAATTAAAACATAAACTTCTGCTAACTTAACAGTCTCACCGTGTGTATCAATGTCTGTCGAGTATGCAGTGGAAAGAGAAGTTGTGCATCAGACGATCCATCGGAGTATCTGGTAGTCCCGTTGCTCCTGACAATAATAAAAAAAAAACGAGGTCTCTTTGAGGGACAGTCGCAGTTCGTGAGAGAGCGTGGTTATTTTCTAGCTGCGACTGAAGCGGGCAAGTTCGTCTTTGATGAATCGACGGCGGAAGGAGGCAAAAAAAGGAACAACGACCAAGACAACTTGCCACTTAAAGCGCGCTGGCAAACCCAAGAGACAGTGGAGAGACACTCCTCTCCCGTTTATTCGGCATGGAAAAGTCGCCGAGCATTCGAGTCGTCAGCCTTTTGTTTCGAGGTTTTCTTAATGCACCGCGGCGGGTCCAGTCAAAGGACGACCTCTCCTACCATCGTCCTCGGTTTCCTTCTCCTTTCCTCTCTTCGTTCAGCTCCTAGCTTTGTCTTAGAGAGAGCCAGGAAAAACCGAGCGGTGAGAGGAGGCTCGTGTTCGTTCCATTATTTCCGCGGGTTAATGCAATATTCGACTAATCGAGTTCGCCAGTTCGCCGGTGAATTATCTGCGGCGGGACCCCCGACGCCAAATTGGCCCTTCGTTAAGGCCACTTCGGGATTCGTGAAAAGCTGCATTATACGCGACGGCAATTAGACCGCTGGCCGGATGAGAACCGCCGCGATTAATGGCGCGAAGCGTGTTACATTTAGAAAATTTGACCGCGATCGGGAAAGTTTCTCACAGCGACGTGCGCTTGCCCGCCCTCAGTTCACCTCCGCTTCCGTTCCAGATTATAATTGGGGCTAATTGAAATTGTATCGCCGATATTGAGAAGTTTCAAAATTAACTTGAACGGACGGTTTTTCGAGGGGGGAAACCGAGTAATGAGGAATAAAATTAGAAAGGAGTGCAATATTCGGTATCATCGAGTGGTACTACTTATGTGAATATAAACGCTAGTCACGGAATCGTTAATCGAGGAAATGGGAAATATTATCTAATTGATATCTGAAAAGGGTTTTTGCAGTAGAGAAATCCTTATAACAAGAATTTCTATTATAAATTGTAAACTCTATCGATCGATAGATTGGTAAATTTATAATCGAAAGAGATGAGAAGAGTGTGGTATATATGTCCTACGAGATATCGGGTAAAATGTCCTTAAAATATTTTGAAATAATGTCTATCAGATTTGAAAACTCTCTTAAGCTAACTGGGTTTTGGTTTGAAATAGAGTATTATTGTCAGTTCGATGTAGCATCAACTGTGATTCGCATTTGCTCTCAACTGTTCCATTCTTTCACGTATCGGTGACGAAACACGAAAAAAAATCGACATCGGAACAAAGCGAAAAGCTATACGCATTTAGATAAAGCCACGTTGGATTCAATATATGTCTATAATATGTGACATATTCAATACCTGCCTCTATCCATTTAAAAGCCTACAGAGATTAGAGCATTCATTCGCATTGGATTCAGTAATAACAAAATTCCACGACAATTCTTTTCCTAACGAAGCAGGAGAAATATTAAGCTTCATGCAATAGTACAGTCAACGGATCCTCCTTCATTGTAAGAGTTCGCTTTATCCAACTAATTTATCCTCATTCTTTACTCGAGGCAGCGTCCTTTCTTTGCTGTCGCACATCTCGTCGTGGCGCATAATTAAAATTGCAAATCCGAGTTAACCAGTATACCCAACCGTCTCATTCCACTCAAAGGGCTTTCCACGGAGTGCGCATTTGCGATACAAACAAATTTGTTTATTTTTATTTGGCTTTCACTGCCACCCTCCTCAGGGTGGAAAAGAGATTGCCGGTTGGGCGACGTTGTCGTCGTAGTCCAGAGAGCGAAAGGAAGGAGACGCTATCCGTATTGTTGGAAAGAAAGAAAGGGAGAAAGAGCTTTGAAAAAGTCGCGGTCTCCACCCTTAAGGAGGTGGTTCATTAGCTATTGTAATCCGGGCCAGTACCATCGCTAATGAAGATAATGGCATTAGAGCATTTGGCAGGTACCGAACGCATTGCACAAAGCGGATGCTTAACGTCATCATACTAACGCTGATGAAAAAGTAAGGAAGTTTCTTTCGAGTTAGGATTTTCTTTGAAATGTGATCTTGATTCAACTGTAGTAAATAATGTGACAATATTAGCTTATTTGGAAGGGAGTGCAGAATTTTCATAATTATTATTGATAATAATTCCTAACATAAATGATTCATTAAATCAAATTATGATGACAACATTTGATCTTTCGGCAATCATAATAGTTTAGTGAAATAATTTTTTAGTATCGAGTAATCTACTATTATATTATCAATTGATTTTCATATAATCATATATAAAATTATTGTTGGATTAATATGGAAATGAAGAATACAATATTTTTCAAATATTAGGAATCACTTTTGCATTTAACTAGCAAAAAGCTTTGACACGGAATGTGCGAGAAGTCAAGAGAGACACAGAGAGAAACTAATTTTAAGATGAAGAAACCTTCAACTGGTACTGGCCCAGTAGTAAGTAAACGTAATCCTCAATGGA
Organism: Trypoxylon attenuatum; assembly: GCA_963989405.1. Taxonomy (NCBI): domain Eukaryota; kingdom Metazoa; phylum Arthropoda; class Insecta; order Hymenoptera; family Crabronidae; genus Trypoxylon; species Trypoxylon attenuatum. The sequence continues at coordinate 16,105,045 of OZ022491.1, forward strand.
CAGTGGAAGGCGTTCTGGGGCTAGTTGAGTTAAACAACGAAAGCGTTAATGGAAACCTCGATATTACGAGGGTAGTTTCACTGGGCAGCAGATGGAGGCAACGCTGTGTGTGTCTTGGAAAGTAAACAAGTTGTTGGCTGTCCGGTAAATATAGCGTTAATAAAATACACGTGTCCACTGAATGTTACTGCGGCTTCTGAATGTTACGCCTGCCGTTTACTCATTCACCATTAAGCTGCCTTAATTCCCGTTCAACTCTTACTAATTATGGTAGTTTAATATCAGTTGGTGCTTAACAGAAAAACACCCAGGCAGAGAGGCGGTCTGGTTGCGACACACTAAATATTCAAATTCGATTTAAATTATCGTCCTTATTTGGCGACTGTTCGAAACTTTCTGCCTCTAATTGTATTACCATACGAATCTTTGCTGGTTAGTGCCTTTCTTTGTTTTCTTAGACTTTCTCCTGGTTCATGTTACTTACACGAATGAACTTATAATGTTGTATCATTGGTTTTATTTTACTTGAGTCATTAAACAACTGGATCATAAAGCTGAATTCTGAGAAATTTGAAGAAATTCTAGATTTAGTAGTTTTCAATATACATAATTCAATTCTTCAAGTATAAAACACTGTTGAGTCACTTTCCCAAATCTAGTCTATCGACATAAATTCGCATGCAAGCACACTTACTTTACCATGTGCCATAAGAGTAGTAAACGTAGTCCCTTTAGAACGCTGAGAACCAGTGGAACTCGTGAAATTCAGGAAATAAAGGGTATTCCTTGCAAGGATTGTGCGTTAGCAGTGTGGTCCTTGAGTCTAGGCGCAGGTCGAAAAGAAGGCTCGCGATATAGAAAAGTGCAAGTTGTGGTAGAGAGTGGTCGAGAGACGAGTGGGAGGGAGGTGGTTTCTTCTCGTAGGTGGTATAGTAGCCGGAGGCACCAGAGGAGAGGGCGAAAGGGCGAAATGAAGCATTCCTTTACGAGGGCTCTTACTGCTCGTAAAGTCGACTTTATGATGATAATTACAGGAGAGTGTAGTAAATCTGGTTGGCCGAGGGCCTTTCACGTTAGCTGAAGACTGGGCTTGTAGCTTGGCGGCCAGTGCGTCCTTCCTGAACCACTCACTCGTACACACACGTTTCGTACGTGGAACGCGAATATCTCTAGTACGTTCCTCAAACTCCGGTAACGGCAGCCTGTTCTCCAGTTACGCGGAAATAAAGCTTCCGCGTTAACCAGTCCCGCTTCGGGCGAACCAGTGAATTTCTCGGTGTTACCTCGAGATCCCGTTTCCTTCTTGAGATGAATCCTTTAATCGGTTAAAGGCGTTATTAGGACAGTGATGGTACTGAAGGTTTTATCACGGTGGTTTAAGTACGGAGTTATTATTATAGTATTAGAATTAAACATTTCTCTTATATTAGGCTACTTTAGTTTCTATTCTTTAGTGAATGGAAGTCATCTACAATTTCTTAAATCGAATTTAATTCTAACTAATAGTGGAATTGTAGGAATTAAGAATTAAATTAATTTTACATATAACTTTGGATAACAATACGTAGTCTAGTTAGAATCTACAAGTGACTAGCACTGTAGACTTCAAAATTCTATGAATCTTTTCAACTTTCCATCTTACCAACTGTCTTTTAAACGCAGCAGAACATATAAATCGTCTTCTCGGTAGTACGTATCGTCCTTAAACTTACTTGTAATCAGCGAATTGAAGGGCAGCCCAGAAGGGCACATAAATCAAAGATGGAGTTGGCCGATAGAGAAGCACCAGATTCGAACTTGCCGATAAAATTGCTAGGCTTCCTCGTGAGTCTCTCGTATGTATCCAGCAGCAGTTATCGGCGGGTGCAATCAAGCAAATCATGAAGTTGTTTGGAGAATCTGGGGAGGTGGGGATCGGCAGGGTCGCACGAGGACGCCCTTAAGTGCCCTAAGGAGACTCCTTTTCGTTCCGACCCTACTGATCTGACGCCCTTACACTCACGAGCTGCTGTATGAGCAGCGAACGAGGGTCACTCGTCAGGGATAATGTCCCTTGGACAGAGGCATTCGCATCTTCGAGTGTGTACTTAGCTTCTCGACAACTTTTATACTCTTTTAAGCTTCCTATCACTGCGGTTGATAATTCTTCGACTCATTGCGTCTTATCTGCATTGTTTTTTGATCACGATTAATCAGCATCCTATAGTTTGATGCTACTGCAATATGTTATAGTTATTGCGATGGTTACTTTTGATGACACTTTCAACCGATATAGACTTTTGCACATAATATTTTCAAAAATATTAATTAAATTCTTTAACAACACATTAACTCGAATTGAATTCAACACATTTAAGAATCTGCTGTTGGGTTTCTTATGTATATCTATATTCATTACAAATTTAAAGTATTTTGAGGTATTTTTTTACTTTCATGTTAAGTAAATAAAAGAGTGCTGACTTGTTATTGTGATCGCATCGCTAGTTAGAGTGTGAGCCGTGTTCTGAGTATTATTAGATACTGATGCCGATAGTAGAACTAGTCGTACGAATATCCGCCTGCGTAAAAGGGGAGTTTGGGAGAACGTAAACTTATTTAGGGAGTAGTAAATAGTGTTTACTCGACATTTAAGGTACCCACGACTTCGCAGTAGTCTTAATGATCCCTGTGACCAGCCCCAAATTACACGGCATTATACCGCAGCAATAGTATTACGTGGGAGTGTTAAAGAGCCGCACGAGCACTACTACACTTTGCCTCTTCAAATTTTCTAGCGTTTTGAGAGCCCTTAATTTTTCTCGTTTTCTTGAGATTGGTCTGTATATTAATTTTAATACGGTGAAATATAGAAACCGTGTATCAATTTACGTGAAATACAATTTAAGTAACTACTAACAATTAGAGAACAAAGTGTTGTTAATTAGCATCTTTATTCATTTATTATATTAATTATTATCTATTATTTTTGGCAACTATTATGATTTTCGCGTAAAGGAATTATTACGTTGTAAAATGATAGTATTTGGTGCATCCAGAGACTTTCTAAACGGATGTTTAGGTCTTGACACAGGAGCTTTACGTCTTTGAGAGACGTTCAGTCCGTTACCAGCGATGCTTCCTTGTCCCACTTCGTTTCCATATCGAATTACATACGAGGAAAAGTTCGAGCTTCGGCTTTGGCTTCCTCGTAGGGAAGAGGTACAAGTTTGATGTGGATATGGATATGGAGTCGAATATCTCGTGCTCAGCCGTTTTCTCGTCTCTTTCGGGTCCCTCGTCTCGGAAGGCGACCGCCTTGACTTGTGAGCAGTTTTTTAGGTGCCAGAACCGAGTCCGATTTGTCCCTAGGGCTTTAATCTCAAGATTGTCCAGCATTCAGAGCAATATGCTAAAAAGCCTTCTCGCGTGTGTACCTTGACTGCGTGGAGCTACTCTAATGTATAGTCGCAGAAGGATCTTGAGGACCCAAATACGTCGTCGACTAATGGCGTACTTCATCATCCTTTGAGACTTATAATTGGTCGAGACGATGCGAGAGATCTGTCCGTTCTGGTAGTACTGTGAGATAGACTGGTAGCTATACTTTGTCTTCGTGGAAATCGAGCGTTCTGCTCATGTTCCGTTCATATGTCCTGAGTCTCATCAACGAAGTGACAGCATATAACGTGCAAAAGGACCTTCCAGATGAGCTTTAGAAACTTCAGCTAGGGTCAACAGGGTGCGTACTGAGTGTCCGGTTGCCGAGCGACTGGCCGAGAGTTAATTTGTCAATATTGCTAATCATGCGCACCGTAATCAAATAAATCGACTAAGTTCTCTGACGTTCCGTGCGAAATCAATTTAGCTTCTCGTGGCCTTTGGGTTACTCGGATTTGCGCAAGGAATTGGCTGGCGTTTACTTGCTGCCCACTGTTACTCCATTTGGCCAGATGGCCTTATACACCGACTAGGGGATTTATGCTTGAATTTGAAGCAAATATTACTCTCAAGATAACGGATTTCGTTAAAATTTATTTCACTGTAACTATTCAGTTATCACAGACTCATTCCGTTTTCAAAGATCACTTTCTATTTGAAAGATCGCGGTATTACTATAGAAAAATTGAATATTACTCCAATTAAACTTCAGATTTTTATGCAGAATTCATTAAATATTATTGTAATAAATTTAGAAAAAATACTAACGGTATAAAAAACACATGTAAAAATGATTAATCAAGTTTATTTTCATAAAAATCTTCAATGTGGTTCAGACAAACCAAACCATTGGCCATTTTCTCTATCATTATTAACATCTTTCGAAGAGTAAATAGAAGAATCATTTTTTTCGGAGCTTCGACGATCACGAGTAGTTTCAGGACGATTTATCTTTGCTCGATTTAGCAGAAGGCTCTGAAATCGCGTAACGTCCACGCGAGAATCGGTTCCTCCACTGTACAGAAGTCTTCGCGACAAGAGAACGGCATCGTGGCATTTGTAATTCCGATTAGTCAATGGGCAACGCGAGCGGACAAGAAACTTACTTCGCGGTGGAAACTTAGGCGCAGAGCATGGCACTTTTGGCCCGCACGTTTCGACGCTTCGCGTAGAGCCGTAGAGGGTGGTAGTCCTGGTGGCAGTAGGGTCGGACCCAATAGTTCGAGGGCCAGATCCTTGCGTCGAGTACATCCGGTGCTGCTTCTACTCAACGACTCTTTTATATATATATGTATATATAGATATATACGTATATGTACGTGTCGTCGAGACGTATGACTCTCTCTCCGATTCGGCTCTCTTTCGATTCTGCTCCTCTTTTCGCCGGCGCTCTTTCTCTCTCCCTCATGAATAGCATTGCGATAAATTCGATTAAAACTTCCGTGGTCCTCGGTGGCTTCTATTCGCTGCCTCCGTACCTCTCTCGAACGGATAGGGGGCACCCGGGGGGACAGGGGACGACAAGAAGTCGCGGCGGAAAATCCGGTACACAGTTCTCGCTGCGATCGATGAATTCACGGTGTACTGCCGAACAATACGTTAACCCTCGATGCTTTTCTTTCCTCTAAACTACCTTGTTTATGAAAAAAGTCGATCATTGTCTTGGATACACTATTCGTCGTTGTTGGTACATTTATAGAATTCTTGAAACTTGTATATATCTACTGTTCTAAATCGTTATGAAATTGCGAAAATACCGAGAAGACTAATTATTTTGAAAGACATATGTGTGAATGTTTAAGAAAAGTAAATAGATGAATGCAGTTTGAAGTTGTAGATTAATAGCTTCTAGCGTTTACTGGTAAAACTCAAAGTGTAAGCTATGGTACAGTAGAGTTTCTCACTGGTATTTCTCTGAGCCTTCAATCAGGAAATAGCAGGTTTCGCCCCATTCGGGTGTAGTAACCAATGGTTTTTCCGTTAAGTTGTCGGTTATTCGGCTAATTGTGTGTTCGGGTCTTGAGTTTTTCGGCAGTACCGTTCTTAATTACTGGCCCGAAGCGCGGGTCGAGCGCGATGAGGAAGCATGTTCGCAGGAGCTGTCGGTTCATAACTCATCTTCAGGAGCCGAGAGAGAAAAAAGCTGGGCCTTGTCGGGGCAGCTTGAAAGAGAGGAATCGTCGGAGGAAGAGCAACGTGCTCACTACTCCCTCTTGTGGAATATACTTGAGAAAGTTTCGGACCCATGCCGGGATAGCGAACCTAGGTAGAGAGTGCGAAACAGTTTGAAGTGCTTGCTAAATGTTGCGGAAAATAATGACTGATGGTCGTTGCACCCTCCGCGCGGTCTTAACTCTAACCACCGACGCGGCTTGCCGCGGCTCGCTCCTGTCGCGAACCATCATTACGAACACTTTTGCCACTTTCTTCTACTCCTCCAGAGAAGGTCTGTTTTGTTTCCCTGTTTATTAATAGATCGTTATTTCTCAGAATGACCTGTTAAGCAGGTACTTCGAGACAACTTTTTTCTAATTTCTGTCAGGAAGGGAATGACAAGTTTCAAATGATATTATTAAGTCTTTGGGCAAAGGATAAAATATTCTGTATCCCAATTTTTAAGATTATTAAAACCTTATATTGAATCGTTTATGAAATTTTAGTGGATTTACTTGCGGTTTGATCGTAAGATAAATCGAACGTCTTGGTATAATTAGGTTCTTTGTGACTTAAATCGGAGAATTATCTGCCATTAAATATTTTGAACTAAATAAAAGCTACTTATGGTAGGTCAGTTCACTTTACTTGACTCACTTTTCGACTCTACTCTCACGTAATATTACACAGTACGACAAAAAATGAGTGAATACTAAAGTAATCATAAAAATGTAAATTCAGATTGCGTTCGTTGAAACAGACACTTTCAACTTAATTTGCATGGTAACATATTGTGATTAACTTTTAGAATAGTAGGATACATGCTATTTACGAAGAAATATTTAGTTAAGATAAACAGTGTTACATGATCTTTAAACGATATTAATAAGCCAGTTGATTCACAACCATGTTTTTTGGGATGCAGACACAGCTGGTCCTTTTTGGCAAGGTAGAATGCGCCGGTAGTTGTTGTGACTTGAAGTGCGTGCCAGGAGAACAGACTTCGAAATGGAGGCGTATTGTCCGCGACTTGGGAGTAGGTATTGTAGACCCTTTCAATATATCATCGTGCTAGGACACCAACTTCAGCCAATAATCCCCTAAACATAGTTGGACCAGCTGAATGCCACTGACGCTTACTGGCATGTAAGCCGAATTGAAAATGAATCATTTTCCCTGGGCTTTTCTGGTTTAGTTTATTCCGAATTACTCGAACTTTTTCATTTCCCGTAAAAACTGTACAAAAGTCACTATCAGATTTAATTATTCTTTATTATTATGTACTACAATAATTAGATAACTGCAATTTTAAGAAACATATCAAAAAAATGATTTGTACGATGTGTGAGATTTACAGACACGTGTTGCACAATTTCGGATTGAATTCTATCCAAATAGTGTGATATTGTATATTTACATAAACGTCCGAAGTATAATTGGAACGTGATAAAATTATCAATGAAGTTTGAGGATATTCCATGTTTTGACAGGATAGTTTCGAAATTCTGTTACCATTTTCTACCAACTTGCTATATGGTACGAATAACCTTGTAGCACACATTCGAGTGTGGAATATCGCATATATATATATACGAATCAAGTACATTGCAAGAGCTAGCTTAAAAGGCTACATGAACAAAAGCTCACAGAGCCAATGCACTTGGGATTACACAACAGTGAAGAAACTTTTGCAGCACGTTTTGATTCTTCAGTTCTCGAAATCTTTCAAGAGTCGGGATAAGTTTGCACGTGATAATTTACGAGCATGAGATTTGCACCGCATCGCAAACAATGATACTCGCACGTGGTTAAGTTCTCAGCTAACATTCTCGGTAGCCAAAGGAAGCGACCAAGGAATTTATGTGTGTCCGCACGATCGCGCGAGAAACCAAAAGCTCGTTCCGCATCGTCCATTAAACGTCTAGGAGGCAGGATTACTTATTGTTACCGTGAATGCAGAGTTCGATCGGCGAGAAAAATACAGTCGTTGGAAACGAGTTGTGCTTCGTCTTTCGATTTCCTAGCGGAACGTTGGTAATCTTTACGACGACAGTCCAACGAAGTACGGTCTAGCTCGTATTGTCTGACTGGTTGGCGTCCGTCAAAACGCATCAGTCCGTAAGTTTTCGGCTTTCGCCGTTGGTTTACGAGTTCCAGTTTTCCACGGAGCTCGGCAGAAGGTACTTCTCGCCACGTGCACGGACGTAGGGACCGACCGACATTGGGAGGAACCTACCACCGTGGAACGTTTCTCCTTCCTAGGGTAACTACTTGTTGTTTACGGCGAAGTAACTTTCTCGCGAACGAATTGGCTTTCTCTCACGCCTGCGAGTGAGAGAACTTTCCGGGATGTATGCTCTGCGGAGTTAATGCCCTGCTAACGGAGCAGTCTTCCTCTATCGCTCTCTTTATCTCTCTGTCTCTCTTTTGTTTTTCACCGTCTCTCTTTCCCTCTTTCGAGCGGGGACCTCGAAGCTTTTCTTTCTACTTCGACACTGGGTCTTGCCCGCTAAAGGATTCCTTCCCACTTTCGACTTGGGAAAGAACTGGCGCAGAACTTCCAATCAATTAACGCTGAACACTTCAAACTGAACTTCTTAGAATTTCTTGACTTTTCTTGTGTTCTTTGGATTAGGACTTGGCGGCGGGTAAGTAACCGCGCTTGAATTCGGCTGTTCGGGATGTACAACTGAATTAAAGAACGCTGGAAAGACTGTGGGAAATTGATAAAGTAAGAATTGTGGCTTATTGTCAATCTTTTTAAAATGACATATACATCATAAGAATTTTATTTCGGTAGAATCATTGGAAATAATCAAATTCGTTGTGGACAGTTTTGATAAATTTGTGAGAGATCTGTCGCGAATAAAATGCTGTATGCATATCGTTTTATACTGTCGGCCTGTGAGCAATTGACAGTCAGTCGCCGTGAATTATTATTAACATATATGTAACGTAATCTCGGGGTTCTCAGAATTTGCAAACACATATTACGCATCGCGGTAACATGTTGTGCGTTCCCCTAATGGGTTGGGGCTCGCGGAAAATTATAAACTCCCATCGACTGCTGCTTTCAACTTTTCCAACGTTGCATTAAAACGTTTATCCTAAATTAAAATCTATTTCGACCGTTTATGCATTTTCGCGAAATTAAACCCAGCAGTCGCGCGACTTCGAGGGCCCTTGCGCAACCGGATACCGTCAAATTAAATTCTGCATAGTCCGCAGCCGTCGCTGACTCGTGCCACTGGCAGCTGACAGTAGTAGGAGCAAACGTATGATCGTCCAACACCTGCAATTCGACTATAAATTGAGAACATTATAAAAATCGTAAATCCAAATGGAAGTTTTATATTAAAAAATCAATAAACTACAAATTTATTTCCGGATAGTTAAATCTGATTGATTGCAAGTATCTTGGGTTCTAAGGACGACGATCATCCCTTAAATTATTACTCGAATCGTACTTAAATCGGAATAATTCAATAGTTTAACTTTCTCTTAGAACCCAGAGAATCTGATAGAATATAATCCTCCTAAATTATTGTTCCACCTTCCCATTTTCTCAACGCAAGTTGATCGATATAACTGTAGCTTAAGTAAAAAAATAAAACGACAAATTATATACAATATCTAATGTTACATCATTTTATTAATAACTATCAACTGATCAACCTACGTAAATCATCTCGCGTCAATGATTCACGAAAGCTTTGCTATGGCTAGAGACTCCAGAAATAAGAGTATTCCTGTTCGAGTAAAGGGGTAGATCTTTGAAACATGCAGCAATCTTTCAAGAGAAAGAGGAGCTTGCAACCTCGTGGAAGCATGGCATGTACGTGTAGTGGGCGTAGAGGGAGAGTAGGTAGCTGCGTGGGTGTCGGTGGTGGGTGGCGGAGGGTGGCCGTCGGTGCGGGGGTGTTGGAAAGAGGGGGGGGTGGGATAGAGGGAGGTGGGTGGGTGGATGGATGGGTGCGGTGGGTATGGTATCGAGGTCAGCGAGTTTTTCGCCTGCGCGAGGGGGTGCGCGGCACAGCCCTGCACAAGGTGGGTCGGCAGGACGGTGGGCGTCAGCGTCCTTAGTGCGCCGGCCGGGTTTCGAACCTCGAACCCACGATTGGGCTTCCAACCGGGTACCAGGAACGCCCAGGACCCGCTCGAAACCCGCGGGATTCCACGTACGTGGGCGGCAGATACGCCCCCGCGGGTACCACGCTACCTTTCTCCTCTCTACCTTTCTTCTCTCCCAGCTTTTCTTTCGCTTACCCCTTTCCACCCTCCTCGAGATGCTTCTTTCTGCTCCGTTGCTAAGGTGCGCGAGCTTCCTCGCTAGCTACCCCTGGTCTACCTACATTTATACGCGGCCTCTGTAACGAGAGGAGTTTTTACGTTGACGACTCGTCTTGGATGACTTGCTGGTCAGTTATGGGACACGTGTTGCAAGGCTCGAGTCTGATTCTCTTTAGACTCTCGTTTTTCGAGTTGTCCTTGTTTTTTACATAATTCTCATTATATTATTGAGGGTTCTACCTCGAAATGCAAAGAAAAATTATACAAGTATCGGAGCAAGAGCATATTCTTTATACATTTACTTTGCCCAAATTTCTTGTTAGTAAAGTAGCTATTTCGTTACATACGTAATCAGCGGATTCTACTACATATGGTATCAATGGTTGATGTTCCTAGGTTCTTTCCGGACTTGAGATTGATCAGTGGAAAACTTACTAAACGAATCTACGAACCTGTGGCAAGGATACTGGCCAGTGTCATAAAGATTCGTCGGTCTGTTTGCCAATCACTTACGGCAGCTCGTATACGCTCATCTATCTGATTCCGTTCCCCTTGTGCTGGGACGTACGGCTAGATTTAGTCCTTACGTGTATTTAGCTCGACGGCCATAAAACCAAATGGTTCAAAGTTTGTCCGATAAAAGGAGTATTCCGGTGGCTGTACTCTGTACAGGAATATCTTCAATTTCGACTGTCTATGCTCCATGAAGCCTTAGGTTTTGCTTTTGTGGGTCTTCCTCGATTAAATCAGTATACGTATGTTCTTCTTTTCTTTATCAAGTTTTGCCATTATCTTAGATGTGGCAATTAAATTGTTTTTTCTGCTTACAGTAAATTCCTGTAGTAAACTTCATTTATTTTACATGATCAGTACGTCATCACTGAATTCCGAAACCTTATAGATTCATCAAAAATTTCGTGCTACATTGCAAAAGATTTATTGTATAATTTTCACACGAGTTACGTACATTAGATGCATCTAGAGTGTTAAAAAACTCCCAGGTGTACCGTGTTTACAGTAATTACTTACTACTTAACGCGTTCTCTCATCCGTAATACGGTAGAAAGTGGATTGATCGTACTTAATCGTACATTACCGCATACCTGGGCACTGGACGGCGCGGTATCCAATCAAATCCAGCATCGATAACATTCTCCATTTCCCCCAGCCACATAAGTGGGCATCGCGTGGTTCGAGCTGTCAGCGTAGCTCACGAGGGAGGAATCTGCACGAGGGGGTAGGAACGGTAAAAGGTCCTCTCTCTGTGGACGCAAAAGCCGTTAATACCGAAGAGAAGGAGAGAGAGAGAGAGAGAGAGAGAGAGTAAGTGAGCCGAGGAACGGTTCTCCCTTCGGTAAACCGAGTTACGCGACTCGAGGAACCCTTTGCTTCTTTCCGGATCTAATTAGGAGTCCTTTGGAGCGGTGTAATGCGCCTTTAATCCAGTGGAGGTATTGCCCATAGGCACCCACCCCCTTGAACCACTGCGATGCTTCTCGCGGCCCTTACCGTCTTGCCAGCATCCAGTAGAGCCATACTGGTCCTACTGACTATCCTCAAGGCGGAACCGCCGCCGCCGACGACGACGAAGACGACGACGACGAAGACGACGACGACGACTAATGATTCCCAGCGGTGCGCGATATACCGGATTAATCGTCGTCGTCGTCAGGCTCGATAGTTTAGATAGCCTGATCGCTCGGGCGGGAATGCCCCCCGTACCTAAATGCCGGGACGAATTATTCAGCCGGAGGGAAACGAACTTATCGAATCCAATGAGTGTACCGAATGCTCACCGTTTAGACCGTGATGGTACGTTGGGCTTGATCTACGGTGTGTACAGGGTAGTGAATCCTTTTGAAGGATCGCTCCTGTCAGATTAGTCCTGCCACAATGAATATGGTACTCTATCTAAAGCGCTCATTACTGTGGGATGGAATATGCATTAACATTGGCGAATACTTTATATTGTAATATAATAATACAATGCTTAAATAATTTCTTGCAATTTAGTGGGTCGAATGGTTATTGGAGATTTATTTATTGAAATGCGTTTTAATAGCACTTATTAAAATGCTTATTATACTTCGTATTTATAGCACATTATTTACTTCATGTGTTCACTGGATCGTGGTTTTAATGTATAAAAATTCACCTAATCGATTATTATGAAGCATCCGATACTTAATAATATTATAACTGTATAGGAAAAGCAAGAAGTAATTTTGTGCACTTTAATATTACTAATTAAGAATTTAAGATCGAATCGAGTATTAATGAACGAGGAGGAAATTAAATAAATTAAATTCAATCTTATTATTGGATAGGGAAAATATCGTTTTAATATTTATAACAACTTGCCATAACTTAACATGTATCTTAGCAAAAGTATGTTTATTATGGTAGAGCACACTGCACCTAAAGGGTAACCCCACGTGTCGTCGAAGCTGTAATATCGATCGGTTGAGGCGATCGAATTAGATCAGCTCATCCTGCCCTCGTTTCTAAGGGAGGGTTCCACATTTTGAAATGTGGTGCGTTGCTCACGAGGCGCGTAAGGAAAGATGCGAAGGTCGTTTGGCTCCTGCATCCATGCAGGAAAGAGGGAAGTGGCCTGGACTACCCCCTCGAGACGTATAACGGGGGAGGCTCAAAGCGAGAGCGAGGACTCGCTCTCTCCGTATTTAACCCTCTCGCACACGGTGGAGGAGGCCACGCAGCATGGCATACGAGTTAAAAGACGACTGAGCTTGAGTGCCTTGCCGTGTTGATGCCGCGGGGGATGCGGTCACCCTCTCGGACCTTTCGTTCGACAACAATTAGCCTCCTCCTCTGGAAACACTGCTTCCCTTCGTACCTCGAACGTATCTCTCTGCTAATAATGAGATCCGAAGCTTCGGTCTAGCATGTACTTAGTTCACGTTCAATGATCTTGTCTTCTTTTCTCTCGAATGCAACGTCTATCCTAATTTTCTTGGCTGCTTCGCCCAAATATGTACCTCGATTTATTCGTTTGCATCAAAGTTACCCGATTTTTAAAAGTGATTTTCCAATTTAATGAAATTCAGTGATATTTACTGAACGATTGCAGAGGATAATTCAAGAATATATCTCGAGGAAGGAAATTGATAGAACAGGACTGTATAATACAATAGTTCTATGTTTCACTCGTGGAATATGGGACCTAGTAGAGAATAAGAAAAGTTACGCGAACCTATGTAGAGGGAAGACCGCAATGGTCACCGTGGTGTGTATAAATCATAGCACGTAAAATATTTATAGCGTCAGGGGTTCAACGCAATGGAATAAGTGCGGTAGTACGAAACAGACGGTGCTAGTACTTGGATATTTTACCTTAGATTCTGTCCGAAAAATACAAGGCATAAAATGATATAGTACTTTCATATAGTATTCTAGTTCCGCTTTCAGTGATCGGTTATCGATCAGTTTTGCTCTTGTATCGTTTTTACAATATCTAATGTCGAACTCCAAGTGAGCATATAATTTTGCAAATACTTTCTTACGCCAAATTGACAGCAATTTCAAATCCTCTTTACGAAATGAGGAAAAAGAGACTGCATTTAAGTGGCAGTGTAACTTATAAGGAATCGTAAAGAGTATTAGTACGAGTCATTAATCGCCGAATAGGGCAGAAGTGTAGCGCAAGGGGGAGGGAAAAAAATCTGATCGGATTGCCAGCGAGGATAACTTTCTTCTTAATTAGCATCTTCCACTTGATGCGCTTAATTCAAAGATCGTTTACTCCCCCCAAAGTAAATTAGCGACTACATAAATTCATTTCCAGGAAGTTAGTATTCGAATCGCTGGGAAAGTTCGGGGCGATGGGAGAGGGAGGGAGTTAAGCGGAGAGAGGAAGAGAGAGAGAAAGAGTCTGTGAGTTCGGTTGGAGACCGGAAACGATGGTCTCGAGCGAATGCAGGGCACCCGGCCGGGATATCGCGGCTCCGCGCGAACCAACTCACTGGCGAAGCGGCGCCCTGCGCCGCTGGAAGAAAATATTCAGAATTTAGCACGCTTATTTCACGGTCGCGGACGCGGCACGCGGCGGACGAAAGTGTTTCGAACAAAGTTTTAACCGTGTCTAATGGCGAAACTTGGCGAACTCGTCCGGAGTTCGACTGTCGGTAACCTCGACTCTCTCTCTCTCTCTCTCTCTCTCTCTTGCTGCCGACCCCGTGGCCGGTGTGGCGAAAGTGTCGTAAAAAATATTCTAACGGGAGAAGGGGAGCAGGGGGCTGGCCACGGAAACTTTACGAATCTGCCTTTCGAACTATCCGTCTTCTGTATTTATTTGGCACGATTCGCTTCTTCCTCTTTGGCGAATCGCGACTTTTACGGGGAATAGCCTTGACCTATCTACTTGGGGTACCCTGACCTTGCTAGCGAACGACCTTGAATATCACCCCGCGAAGACTCGGCCCGTGCGAGCGAGCGCGCGCGCGTCCTCGATACCAAAGTTTCGAGACTTTCGTACTGTGGAGATGAAGAGTCTCCTTGTCCCATTGCGAAGACCAAACTTTGAATGCCTATTTCGGGCGCAGGTGGAATCACGCCACCACAGCTACTTAAATTGTTTTACTTGTGTTTTCAATTCTCTCATCCTGATATTCCTACTTTTTAAAATTAATTTCGTCACAACAAGTACTTCATATTATAGTGATTCATATCCAGCTTACACTATATTATCAGTATGTATTTTTCCCCTTCAATGCAATTATCAGGAATAATTCCTACGAATAGCACTAATGTGGATTTCTTCGGATCCATCCGAAGCTCCTACAACGAAGCCCTCCATTAAAAAGTTCGTTAAGTCCCACACTCTACGGGAAATCACAGTAGCCCGTCCATCAAGGCAGAGCCTTAATCACCAAATCCTTGAAACAGCAAGGTTGTGTAGCCAGAGGGTCAGCACTAGCAAGAGAACGAAGTGGAAGTCCGTCGGTAGCCACGTCGCGGTTGTGGAAAGGGTTGTATAGCGCCTTCGGTGGTACCCCGTAGGTCCGTAGTATATCCCTGGGAGGTGGAGGAACAACGGTACCGTGGAACTTGCTGTTTAGCCTGGTTCCGCGGCAGTGGAGAGCAGAGAACCGTGGCGAAAGAGAAGGCCAGAAAGAGAGGAGACCGAAGGACAGTAGAGAGTCCAGGCACAGAGGGGGGGCGAGAGAGGGATAGAACAGTGACGGTAGCAGTGGCAGGAACGGTTAGTGCCAGGCCAAGTAAGTTTCGCGTTATAGTCAATGGAATAAAATGGTTCTGCCGGTTGGTGGGAGCCAAGTTGTGCTCATGGTGGCCGGGACCACCGTTGGCCCCGGGCGTTTCGAGCCAGTCTGCAGAGCCCCTAGGAACAATCGGGGATATGAAGGGCAGGGGAGAAGAGAGGAGAGACTGGTCCGCGCGCGTCCTAGAAACACAAGCACCACCAGGAGAACCGACATCCCAAGGCCTTGCTTCTCGCTACGAATGAGTTGGCAATTAACTCGCTTCTCTCTGCTTCGTTCTCTGTCTTCCAAGCTACGAGGGAGTCGGTTACCATGAACTGCCATCCTCGAGTTTTCTCCGACTGGCAACATATCCTCTTCCTACACTGGACGTTTGTTTCTTCGTTAAAGTACTCTCGCCAAGACCTCGACTCTCCTCGTCAACCTTGTGGAGAAATTCGTTGACTCGATCCTATCAGGATCATCATTTCGCTCGGATCCACCAGTCGAAACAGTTTTCGCGCGGACAGTTTTATCTGGTGCGAAGCAGACCCGATTTAACCCAATTTCGCCGCCGGCTGGCGCAGGTATAATCCCGTGCATAATGAACATGCGGTCGTCTCTGCTAAGTCCAATATACAGCGCTAACGGGCTTAGTTGGAGCAATGTGCATGGAATTGTGTATGTGCGCGGGCGTCCCGGAAACCTGCCGCTTGTTTCTCCTTGAATTAATTAAAAACTATATAAAACCCTTTTTATTGCTGAGCAATCTAATTCATTCATCCAGTTTAAAAATTCTAAATGTGCGAATTGTATACGTCGAGGCAGTTTCGATCAGATAAAGCTACAACTAATATAAACAATAATTATAAAAATTGTTACGAAAATACTAGTCTCCACGTAAACACACTTCAAGTAAAATTGATATTCTGCCAAAGAAGTAATATCCAAGCATTTAATTAAAAAAGCAGTCTTAAAATTCTGAATCTTACATCTGATATATTTGTTTCTATAAAAATCCTGCATTATTATGCATAATAATTTCGTGTATACGATTATACGTAAATGATTCGCGTCCAAGGCCTATTTGACTCGGTGGATGCCGGTGAGGTTGAGCATGATGTCGCGAGCAGTCCCAGCGTAAATTGCAGCAGCGTCGCAGAACGCTGGAGGAGAAGGTTGGATGGACGAGGAGGAGGAGAGGCCGAGAGAGCAAGCCAGAGCCTGCCTCTGGAAGTGTCGCTAACTATTTTACGTAACTTTGCCGACAGTTTGGCCCGCGTTGACCACGTACGTCCGGCTGGAGGATCCCGTGGGAGCGGGCGTGTTCGGAGGTGGGTGTGTGGCTTGATGGCAGGGTCGGCCAGAGGGGCTGGGCGGGTCGCGGTCTCCGATGCCCGACGCAAGGGTAGTTTTACCACGGTGTCCCAAGATATGCATACGTGACGGACACGCGGACTGGAAACGTGACTGAAGCTTGGTCTCAGGAAATACCCTTCATTTCTTGCGTTCGAGACCAGGCGTCTTGCGCCCACCGAATTCCCCTGCGGCTCTGGCTAAGGGTACCGGATACCTCGATTTAAATTGTAAAATTTATTTCTTCAGCTTGAGGGAGCACGATCTCCGACTGGGACTTGTAACGGGTCCTGCGGGCTTGATATGTTTCACGTGTTTCGTATTTGACACATTCTGGGCGTGATATTTTTCTCTCCTTTTGTCAAATATTCTTTGTAACTGATAATCCAAGGAGGGGAAGTAAATTTGTAACAGATTCAACTCCATATTTGAGCCTGTTTTTGGAAATAAAAAACAGACATTTCTAGATCATTTATAGTTTTGATTTTAGATCATTTAACAATTTTTTAAAGATTCTAGTATAGAGAGTTAAATTGAACTTTCCGTACAGTACTACTCGTCGTGCCAATCTGGTACTTGGCCAAAGTAATTAAGTACTCAATTAAATTCACACTAAAAATATTATACGTTGCTTTTGACGGTCTGAAGGATTTTCATTTGAAATTCTACGGCCGGCGTCTAAAGGTAATTAAAGGAGATTTTTAATAACACCCACACAGTTAACGGATAGGGAACATGGGAGGTATCAGTAGCCAATATAAATGAATTACAGGCAGTGATTTCTCGAGAACAATCGTGGTTTGCCGTGCGAAGCCACGATTCCGAGAACGACGACGAAGTAGTACGACGCTAATAAAAATCGCTGTGCCGACGTATGGCTGCCATAACAAAACGTTAATGACCATCGATTATATCCGCGTAATTACCACGATAAATCGCAAGTCCACCCACTACAATGCATCCCTCTCGACGTTGTTACGACTTTCCTATCATCTTCTTCCTGCTCGTTCCTTTTTCTCCACGACTAAAGCAGCATCCTCCAGCTCGGTGGACCGGATGTTTGTCCCAGAAACTATCCGATATTTACGCGCATTTTTTTCAAGAACAGTCTAATAACCGCATTACGAGGACTTTAATCGCTTATATTCGCCGAGAATATTCATTCGAAGAAAAAGATCATCCGATTACGATTTAAAAGTTTCGACTATCTTAATTAATTATTATTACTCGCTTTAACACCACACTGAGAATTTGTCTTCTTCATTCGTCCTTCTTTTGATTACGATTCGTCGAGACAAATGTCGAATCTACTTGGAACGAGATGATTTAAGATTGCATGCGGAACGAGTGGTACTAGTTCGTGTTCCTCCAGATAATAGGAAGGTCCAGAAGTGAGATAATCGTGAGAGGGATGAGCGATCGAAGCAAGAGGGAAAATCGCTGAGGGATTCTCTCCGGCTAAAAGGAGACAAAGGTGTCAATTCCCCGTGGGATATCTCCGAGGCAGAGGCGTCAATCCTTTCGATCGAGGACAGTCGAGAGGAGCGGAGGAGACGGCTTTTGTTTTTGCCATCGCCTCGCTCTCTTCATTTGACCCTTTTGCAACCCTGTTTTTCACCCTCTGCTCACGGCTCGGTCCTTCTCCGACGCTTCTGCGGCTCTCCCTCTATTCGATGCCGCCAGTTGGGAGCATGAGGAATCAATTATGGAACTTTTCAAATTTGTCAGTAATATTGAAATTTCTTTTATGCCTTGCTGCTCGTAATTGAAGTCTATCGGGCGAGGAAGAGCCGAACTCCGGTCGGCGCACTGAGTTCACCGGGTGCTGGTGCTGGGATGACCTCTCCTCTGTTTTTCGCTCGACTATTGTTTTCTATTGCCTGAGTTATCCGGATTTCCCCGTTTGTTCTGCGTTTCCTCCCGAGTTTTCAACGGATCTCGCGCTCGCCTCCTCGTTTTCTGACGCGCTCATTTTCCGCCAATAGGAGAATTCGATTTTCCCTTGGAGCCGCAGGGCGGATTCTCTTCAATTTCGCGCACTTACTTTTGGAGAATATAGACGGAGAATCTGAGAGAGAAAAGGATATCGCGGCTTAAAAGCAGCCGGTTCGTAAAATCTTATCGTCACGCTGCGCCAGTCCTACTAGACTATACGCAAATAAGTTGGGAAAGAGGATTTGTATAAGATTCCAATGTTTCAGCTTGGAATAGAGAACGAATCTAAAGTGTCGGTACGATCATAACGGGTCTCATTCCTCTTTTAGCTATCTCCCTTCTCACTGAATTTATTAGAAGCAGAAAAATGTATCCAAAATTTTTAATCCTGCATTTTTATTAATTTTCGATAGAGACATTAAATGAAATATAGAATAATATCATATGTCGCTTAGCGATGAAGTTAATCGTCAAACTAGTAAGTAGAACTAGCTGGAAAGTCGCAATGACTCCTGCGGAACACGAAATTAGTTAACTCAAACAGTTGAACTTCTCCACTTATATCTTCTTCTTGGTGACATTCTATACTGACTGCCAGATTTTGAGCGATCACTGGAGGCTCCAGAGAGACTCGCATTGGCGTCTCGATGTCGAGCATCGATGTCAATTGGGAATCGGAGCGTGAGTTAGCTTCGATTTGCGATCAGGGGTGTCTGTTTGTGTTTAGGGGATGAGCGACTTCTTCGTTCATCAAGCGGCACGCTTAATTGCCTCGATGTTCGGACCAGTGGCTCGTGGTAACCGTGTTACAAGTGGAATTGATAGTCCAACCCTATACCGCGCTAATTTTCATTAAAATAAAATTAGAATAAAATTTCTTTTTGGCTCGTCCGGCAGAAAAGTTTGGGAACTTCGTCCAGGATCAATCGAGGGAAATTAATGTGCTGGGAAAACTGACACTTCCTTGTGGAAAGAGGATTCCTCGCTGTACATTTGGTATTTTTTTGATAATCTCTATTATGATTTGCAATAGAATTGGGATTTAGATCTGATAAACTGAAGTCTACAATGACAATATAATATTTAATAAATTTCGTTGGTACATGAGGTGGAAGTTGTTATAGAAACGGAATGATTCAGTGTATACGGGTAGTACTGTGAATAACTCTACTTGAAGAAAAAATCATTTTAAATTGGATTCATTAATCCCGTTGGGATAAATTAAATTAAACCCAAGGCAACATTTCTAGAACTGATATAAAGAAAGCAAAATGTTAACAAATTAGAAAGATACACATTAATTATTGATACTTCTATTGTTGATGTCTATATTCCTCAAAAAAGTGGAATTTAGATCTGATTAAATTGTTAAATCAAACGTGAACGCCATTTATCCAAACAGATTATCGAATAAATCTTTCGAATCTCATTGCCACCGTTGACTGTGAGAAAATATTAATAAAAAGCATAAAATGACAAAAGAAAGGGCTTCCGGGTGGGTATCTGGGGGTTTCCCAAGCACGCACTCGTCGGATGGCTTTTATATCCTCGAAACTTTTGTCCAGAACCGCGTACGCTTCACGCTCTGCTAGACATGTCCTCCACCGTTTTCTACCTGTTCGTTTCGAAACTTGTTTGAATGATGCTCCGCGCGCTTTCGAGGCATTCACCGTGTCGAGGTGATGGAATATTTGAAGGGAGTGGGCTGCACGCGCCCGCTTGAATTGTTGAAGGAAACAATAATAAAAGTTGCATTAATTAAGAGGGTAGATGCGTAGCAGGGTGAGCCAGCCAGAGTACCGACTACCGTTTGACTCATTGTTGCGAGTCTCTCCCACTACACGTTCGCTTCGTATTTTTCAATGAAACGTTGGGCCTCTAAGTATATTGCTGGTTGGCTGTTCGTTGGATACAAATATGATTGGAAGCTGCACGCGAGCATTACAAATACAAATTACTTTCTAATACTTTGTTAATCAATTCTTTGTTATTATTGTTGAATTTTTAAATAAATATGTTGTGAAGTTTATTCTAATAATTCTGAAAATGGTTTACGTATGGTTTGAGCATTAATTGATTTTTAAATTAAGCATAAATTATTAGATTGGGTCGCTTGATAATTGAATTGAAATCTTGTACGAAGGAATCTGAGTTACTACCGTGATCCAGAATCCAACGAAGCGATACACGTAAGAGAATAAATTGAGATTAAAGCGATTTCGGAAAATTACCAAGGCATCTATAGTTCGACGCACGACGTTATACTCACCTTCGAAACAATATTATCCCATTTCTCCATCCCACGCAAGCCCTTCATGTACTCAGCTCGATTATCTCATCAATTTTCATTACGTATCATGTGCGGCATTGTCGCTGATCAGGATACCCGACGGTCTGAACCTCGCGGCTTCTTGTCGATACGCGCGATTTTCCTAGGGAAATCCGGCTTCGGTTTGGTAATTAAAAAGCCGGCTTTGACGTGGCGCGTTATTATTCCTGCGCCGCCGAGTAATTGATCGATTGCTCCTCGAAGTTGTGCTGCGCGCGGCCGCATTCGACGATGAGTGAACGATGGTTGATATTTAGGGCAAGATGGGGTGATTACTCACGTGAGTAATATACTAATATGTAGTTTGGATGCGAGTCGCGTTACTCCTCTGTATACATGTATGTATATATCTATATATGTGTGTGTGTGTGTATCGTATGGGGCCTATACGATGTCCCTGCTTGATATTGCACGCGTTGTTTGACACAACAGCTGCGTCCCAGACAACTTTTCCGCTCTTTTTTCCTCGCCTTATCCCAACGTCTAATACCGAATTTTCGTATATATACCGGACACGTGCTGCTACTGCAATTAAGATTCGATTGAGCTTGTTACAACCTTGCCGCCACTAGATTGCTGGAGTGTATTTAAGGAATATGGTATCGGGTTGGTGGAAAATTATTAATAGCCTTGTACGTCCTTGTTACGCGACAGGTAAAATAAGAACTTCATACTGATTTCATTGGACACCACAAGAAATTAATTCGCGTACCTTTTCATGAGAAAGGAGTATTTAGTATTTTTTTTGAAAGTACAGATTTCATTTTATACACTTCATTTACTTATTTCACTATATTTGTGTCATATTATAATATAACATAGGGTCTTAATTATAAATTGCATTTATGGTGAAAAGGGATTATAGTTTGTAAACAAGTTTATAAATTTGTTCATTTATCATACATCAAAGTCAGATTTCTAATTTAGTGTCGGAAAGGAGAACGAATTCGTAGAAATCCAAGAGAAATGATTAAAGTGATCGTGGGATCGAGTTGCGAATAAGAATCGCTTCAACGATTAAATCCCTTTAATTGTCTGGGTCAAATAATTCACTGTCAATCTTTTCACCCTTCTCGCGCCGTAGATTGTAACCTTGTGGAGGGGCTGACGTAAAGACTGAGGCATCTTTTAATTGCTCCTTCCCGAACAGTAAATAATATAATTCATTTCACTGTTTGGACTGCTGTCCATGGGTACTAGATTACTAGCTTCCTGCAATGTTTCGTAAGTCCTGTATATACTATACAAAATTACAAATTTTGACCCTGCTCATTACTAAAAATATGGATAGAGTAGATGGTGTAGATTACAGAGGAATATTTAATTTAAAATATCAATGATTCTCCAATTTCATAAACGTCTTGTAATATTTAAGAAAAATTTATTTCTACATATCTATATGTCTAAAGATGTAGTTTTACTTTTAAGAATTGAAGCCCTTGAAGGTGTCGTCTTTTATTACTATTATTTGCAATTACAATGGGAGCTTAATAAATAGTACACCGGTGTAATTTATTAAACTCAATCTATAGATCATTAACATTATTCTCACCAAGAATCTCAGTCCACCACGAAAATCTATTTTCCGTTCCCCGATTGAATCCCATTACAGTTTTACATAGACTCCTAAGTAAGACGAGTCCAGGACACGAGCATACGAATTTAATCGTGTGTTAAAAATGGAGGAATTCGCTTACTAGACCAAAGCACGATCCTATATCGAGGAAGTTCGAAACAAAAGCGTACCAGGCAGCAGTAACCACGGATCTGATGGCATTGAGGGGGGGAGGACTCAAGTAAAGACCACCGCTAGTTCATTTTGCGGCAGAATAGCACCGAGGAATCGAGCGACGCGCTATCGAAAAGGAGCGAGAGGAGGTCCTGTACCTGTTCCGTGAACCCTCTGCGGAGTAACCCATAGAAATTCGTACCGCAATTATGTGCCGTGGCCGCGTTCGCGCGCGGATCCCGGCTAATTCCGTGAATGCGACAACCGAACCGTAACAGGACGACTCTGGGTGGTGTTCCAGCCAGCACGCGACAATAGACGAATCGCGCCCTGGGACAAAGATCCCGGGCGCCAATTAATGTCCAACGACGATTGTGTCCTTTCCCATAGCCGACACTACTGATCTCCGCTTGTTGTCGCGGTTGCAGACGTCATACTACAATGCTGTTCCTCTCCCGCTCACTCGGTCTCTTGTTAATTAAAAATGAACTTTGTAATTACAGGCTCGACCGGACCACTGTGTAATGAGTTCTGATCAGGGTCGCCGTGACCTGATCGTTAAACGCATTCTTCTGATTTCGGTTTTTATTCCCCCTCAGAATACTGTGGATATGAATTTTCCTGGGAAAAATATAAATTTGTGCTGTTTGTGATGAAATACTCGCGACATACAATATATTTCTGTGGTTTTGTTTTATCAGTGGACTCTTGGTTATTGAACAACATCAATTGTATTGTTAGTATCAAATTCAATTGGCGCAGACGGTGAAAAGAAAAATTGCAAATATTGACCTACTTCACGTACAATTAGCGTCAAACCGCAGCATTTGTAAACTAGAAAAACCGTCGATTCGTATTGAACAAACTTTTCGAGTTTCTCAAGAGGCTTTTTGTTCCGACAATTTTTTCGGAACAATACCTATAATTCCGAGTAATTCCTTTATTCTCATAATCCTCATAAATGGATTTGAAAGTAGATGCAGATCAACATCTAAAAACCGTTTTTTGTCTAAAAATGAGACTAATCGCGGGATTTCCCCGCGAATTTAGATCGCTAGTCGCTGTTACAATATTGAACCCTCTGCCTTTCTTGCGAGTGTAAGGCTATTCATGCCGCAAGCCGTCAATCGTAGTACCCTGACTGCCACAGGAGCAGCTCGTGAACCAATGACAATGCCACTACTGGCACATTCCATAAGGTGGATCATTTCAGCGACAAGACTCGACATCTAATTAACAGCTCGGTCACAATGCAAGAAGCATTTGTCGTGTCGCGGAAATCCTATTGGCTTGGACTCTCTACGAACAACAGGTCTAAATTTACTCATCAACGCGTTGTCATCGATACCTTCCTTAATTTGAGATTCATATGGGATACTAATGATAAATCATGCCAAACAATTACTATAATCTTTCGAGTTGCTTTAGAATGGTAGCTTTAAAAGTACTGTCAAATGAAACTTATACTGAATTTAATAGATGAAATAGATTATACACGATATCGAGTGGAAAACTAGAATAGAATTATTACAATTTTGAACAGTGTCATTGATAGTAGCTTGCAGTTAATTATTTATGTAAATAGTGTCGACAGTTCGTACAACTTAAAAGTTCCATATACATATGTTACATACATATTGTATGAAACAGTTGATCTTATTTTTCGACTCCTTTCATTGGAATAACAGTCTACTCCATATGGTAGCTGTTCTCAACGAAATTCAACTCTCTACTGGTGACCAAGACAGCGGCAGTTCTGACAGTGGTAGTCTAGCGTCTAATCGTCCGCACGCGCTATTACGTATCTAAAGTTGTAACTAGTTTATTGTGAGTACGGGGGCGTTGAGCGTTATGGGTAGACACGTGCACAGTTACGTGTGCCATTGGCAAAGTGTCGACGACGTGGTACATGGCAAGTGACTAAGCAGCTGTAATCTGCTCGCCAGGTCTCCGCAGTTTCTCCGTTAGATATTCGCGAGGACTATTAAAAGTTCTTCCTGAAATGATATTGCAGAAATCAAAGTTGATCGACTCTCTTCCTTTCTCTTCTATTTTCGTTGAATTAATATTGATGGTGTGTAGATCGACTCTCAAAGCCAGTATGGAGAGTGCCAAACGTAATTGCGCTACTTGCGTAAACGTTGGATTTTAGTTTAGTTCCACAATAATCATTAGCCTGTGTAACCTAACCACACTGTGGAAGCTTACCAACTCTCCATTTGGTTTACATTAATGCGTAGAACATTCTATGTATCCCGAAGGAAACTTGGTTGTTTAAATACTGCCCGGTAGTGTACTTGCTAGATGAAACACGTTTGTTTGCTCATGATTTTCGACAGGAGTACATGATGCGCTCTATATTCAACGACAGGCATAATAATTTTCCGAGATATTATACGAACTTCTATGCATTTATTACAATATAAACCACATAGTTTGACTATTAATTAAAAGCCTGATTGATATTACTTTCCCAACGTTAGAAGTTTTACCTTTGCGGTAAATATGATTACAAGTATTTCTCGGTAAATTCAGTTATCAAAGTAAAATACAATAGATGTATTAAGACAAAAGTATCGCTATTTTTTTCATGATCAACAGTCTTCATTTGACGGTGCGAAACTTGACGCGCGTTTCACGAGGGATTAATCGATCGTTCAGAGCAGCTGCAAGGAGGATCGCATCTAATCTGCCTGTAAAAAGGATTGCCGGGAAACGTCGCGACAATTAGAATCACTAAGGACGTCCGTGACGAGGACAGACGGACTGAAGCCCGCTAAGGTCGCGAAGGGAAAAAAAAAAGTTTAATTATAAACAGTGAAGCAGAACGAGGAGCTCAGGACGAGGAGGAGGACGAGGATGATGAGGAGGATGCCGGGACTACGAGGCGTACGACGACGTCGGCCAAATGGTCACGGCTTAGCGCCGGGGAAACTCTTTCAGCCAAACGAAGGGAATCCGTCTAGAGATTATCCCTTGGCTTCAAAAAGTTGTTAATTACTTGGATTTCCTCCCGCGCTCTTCCACGCAGGGACTCCCTTCTCTGCTGAAGCGGTATGCCGCGTGCTGCGTTCTTCCAGGCGTACCGGTTCCTCTTGCTTTTATATTGGGACATTTTTTAATCCCTCCGTCTTCGACGAGCCTCGCCGCCGAGGCACAATTGCAATTAGCCGCGGATCGTTAATCGGTTGTTGGGTTTCAGATTTCCGGAGTAATTCCAAGATCGAGTATACATCCCTTTGGTTTTATCATCTGGAACCTACAGTCACCGCACTCACGAGTTCTTGCATCGGACAAAAGAAACTTTGAAATTGGCTTTCCCGTTCTTCGTAACAACCAGATACAATGGAATACTTCGTGTCTAAAACGCTTAATTTAATTCCTCCTGTGATTTGAATTATATAACCTTCACGTAAGATTACGAGAGGAAATACTTTCTCGAAATTACCCTTTCGTCAATCTATGGTGGATGGAAGTAGAAGAGGCCGTTTGTACGAAGAAAGTGGCGACGGCAATCGCTTTGTGGTCATTCAGCTGGTGGACACTTGACCATTACTGGCTGTGAGTCCTTTGCCTTCGTAAAGGGTGGCCAAGAGGAAGGTACGGAGAAGTTCAAGACCGAGCCAGCTACAAATATCGTTAACGGCAACCACTCTACCTAAAGGCGAACGCTTACTAATTTTCCAGCAGTTTGTCGAGCAATAGTGGCTAGTAAGGACAAACCACCACAAGGTGATTCTATCATCGGTAGAGCGCATCTAACGTCACTCTTGGCAAGATTACTTTTCTGCAAACTCGTTATAATTACCATCTCTCGAAACTGAAATTTTACAACTTACATCCTTATACTACTTAATAAAAAGCTTAAAAAAGCTGACGTACATGAGATACTTTCTACGATAACCAACCAAGAAACGAAGGAACAGCAGAAGAACTTGATTCAACAGAGGAGAAAAATATTTTTCATCCTGTTAGCGCTGAGCCAGATAAATGCGATGATTATGTGTGTAAATAAGTGGACAAGCTCGAGGGAAAATAATGTGCAAGAATCTTATGTGTCGATCCTGGCACTTGGAACTGTTGGGGCTGCGAGAAGATCCCTATGAGGAAATATGAAATTCGTTAGAGGGCGAGGGTCTGACGGCTCTGGTCAATATTATCCGCAAATATGACTACGAGCCGTTCCTCTTCGGTGGCCGTCACGTCGTGTGTTGCCACGGTGCTTTCACCCTACGGCAGCTTGTCACACGTATCCGGAGGAAAATTGCACAAGAGCTAAAACGATTAACGGATACGTGTTCCGAATTTTTAGGTAGATTGACGTATGACGACGATCAGTTGCTAAATAGTGACATATTTCAATCTGGAATATTTTTATATACTCATTGAACTGTTTTTCGTCTACTTAACTATAGTTTGAAGCTTCATTTACTGAATAA
This sequence comes from Trypoxylon attenuatum, assembly GCA_963989405.1. Classification (NCBI taxonomy): domain Eukaryota; kingdom Metazoa; phylum Arthropoda; class Insecta; order Hymenoptera; family Crabronidae; genus Trypoxylon; species Trypoxylon attenuatum. The sequence continues at coordinate 16,131,913 of OZ022491.1, forward strand.
ATTGGAACCGGAAATGCTTCAAATAATATTAACACCATAAAATCGTATTAATATGTTTGCGACCTTCCTAAGATGGGTCATCCTATACAAATAATACAGTTTCCCAACCTGTAATACCTTCGAAATCCCTGATCGTAATAAAATCGTGAATCAAGTTCGCAGGTCGCTACAAACTGGTCTGGGGGTGAAGTCGAAAAATCATTGGTGAGATGGGGGGAAATACATTTACCGTCTACTTGTCACATGTCGGGTCGTAAAGTCGCGTGTAAAACCGCGGTCGCACGTACGCAAGCATTTTCCCGTCATAAACTTTCGGCCGAGCAGGACTGCGGAGCCGAAAATGAAATGCAGTTCCATGAGATGGATCATAGGTGAACGATACCGTAGTTTGAAAGGGGGGAGAAAAAGGAGGCGCTGCTATTCTCTTGTCGATCGTAAAATTGTTGACAATGGAAGCTGTGCTTCCACTGCTTACAACAATGGAAGTAGATACGCGCTTGCGAATGTCATAAGTCGAACTGCAGAAGGATCTTCCTCGCGATATTTTATTGAAGGAGTACGTTTCAATGAGTGAGTAAGGTAGACACGTTCGTGGTAGTAAGGTAGACACGTGATTGAGTAATTCGTTATCTATTTTCCTTTACTCTGGAATCTTAATAATTATTACGTTTACATAAACTCAATTTTATAACTATACCTCAGCATTTCAGTTAAACATTATTTAAGAACCAGTGCAATAATGTGATATCGTAAATATCATCAATAATGTGATATCGTTTAATAATGTGATATCGTACATATCACATTATTAAACACAATCAATTGCAAATACACGATACAATGTTGTTATGATCTTTTGCGCGAAAACATCCACTTGATATACATATAAGCATGAAGCATAAGTATGGGTCCTTAACGAGAACGCGAGTCTTTTAATTCAGAAATCCTATTAGCATTTCACGAGCAGGTCGGTTAGTTGGACGAGGGCAGCTGTCTAGCGTAGGCGGTAGCGGGAGCATTCGTGCCAATATAGTTGTCGGTGGCATGGGGTAGTGTATCGGAACTCTCCGCTCGTTTCACCTGCAAGGTGCACAAGCGAGCGAGTGGCTAGCCGAGGCGAGGACGAGGCAAACTTTTGCGCCCGATCCGCGCGGTCAGACTCAGGGGCCCAGTGGGTTGCGGGTGGCAGATCTGCAAACTGGAATGGGATCTGTCCGCTCCAGACCTTACTACCCCCTGACGATTTCGTCCGAAAAGCGCGGTGCGAGTCGCCACGGGAAAACGGTACGTCGTCGGCGACAATGGGAAACCTCTTCGATAGTCGAAGAGTGGTTAGTAGGCTTCTACTTAGGTGTTCGATTCTTCCATTTTTCCCATATAAGGAATGCGGTTGTTTATTTGAAGGTTGGGTGAAAAATAGACAGTGTTATTTGATCTATATATTGACACAATTAATCTTGGAAGTGCAGGCTTTGTTTTAGAATTAAATAAACAGTCTTAAGAACTTATTTTTTTTAAGTGTGACTAGAATTAAAGATTTATAATTTTGAGATTCTTAATGATTATTGAATTATACCCGAAATAGAGCAAATAATGATTTATGGGATTGTTCACAAAGTTCCCCTATTTATTGTCTAGGTGATATTCGCATTGGTTAAGCATAAATAATATAATTCTATTCGTAGATATAAATTTGATAATTGAATACTATACGCTTCACAGTATGATTTCATTTAGGATACGTTAGATGGAAGTATTCCTATTTCTAAAGTATGAGAATGCGCAATACATTTTGATAAACATCCACAGTTATGCAGTGTTCACAGCCGAATTTGACTAATTGGCCACTATGAAATTCAGGGGCTGTGTCCAATTGCTTTTTTTTACCGCGAAGTTCCCCCGATCGGAATACAAGGGCGAATTTGAACACACTCCCGCTCCTCTATGATCCGTGAAGCAACGATTTTATAGTCCGAATTTTCATCCAGCTCCCTCGCGGACGAGTTCTCGCAGTTTCTCGCAGTGTTTTCGTGCGCCTTTGCCGCGCGCGACGGCCTTCGTATCCGGGACACGTAGCGACTGGCGATATTAGCTTTTCATACTGTGCAGACGCCCCCGTGCACCATCTACATATCGGTCCTTTGTGTAAAAAGGACTGCCAAACAGAATTTAGGGTTATTTCGCGAGAATAAGAATGGGTTGCTAGGAGACACAGAAACCGCACGATTAGAGAAAAGAATTTCACTCTCCGAGTGAACTTGGCAACCGAATCTATACATACATTTTCCTGCATGCTTCTTCCTAGAGGCAAAATATTTTACTTGCTCTCCATTATTTGTATCCACTTTTACCAATAATTCTTGATGAAAATTTTAGAGGAATAGGAATTGGGAATTTTTGTTTGGCGATTTTTTTCTTTAAAGAAACGAATAACAATATATACGGATAATGATTTAAATTGTATTATTCCTATTGAGAATTTTCCTTCGATTTAATTTATTCTATCACGGCTTATTTCGTTGATCGCATAAAGTTCAGATTCACTAAAGTTTCAATTGGTACCAATTTCTGAAGTATAACGATTTAACTGTAGAGGTCAGAGAAACGAACGGGTTAACTTTTGTTAATAGCTCGTGCATAAAAAAAACTATAGAAATATATCTTCCAATTATCGCTGTTCGTTACTGCATATTATCATATAATTCGTCCATTATGCATCATGATGCATGCGTCCAACGGGAGCCAGATCCGACTGTTCCCATAGCGTCGGGAGAAAACGTTCGCGGATTAAAATCATCAATTCTCCGGTAGCAAATTAAAAGCGAACACTCTCGCAGACCCGGCATTCCACGAAGAAAAATGAGCGTTTCCGCGAGCGTGATTTTCATGAGTAGCAACTGCTCTATAATGTTATTAATTAAAAAGTTGTTCCACTGAGAGAGAGAGAGAGAGAAAGAGCGAAAAAGAGGTAGAAAGGGACAAATGGTCGCACAAGTGAGAATCGTCTCGCCTATTTTTTGTAGCCCCTTTTTCGGGATAACGCACGCAGTTAGGTAATTGATACGAGCGGGGCTGAACCCCTCGCCCTCAACTATTTTCCATACTAACCAAATCCGAAATCACGTTTATACATTAAATATCCGAGTAATTCGTTATGCTCGAAACTTTCGTCCCTCCACCTGTCTCTCCTGCGAAGCTCTCTTGCTCTCTGTGTTTCTCTTTCTCTCTTTTCTGGCTCCTGTAGACAGTTGGAATTCATCCTAACAAATGTTTCCGGCGCGTCTGCCCCTACCTTCGTTCCTTTACCTCACCGTTCTCTCGAGAAGTAATATACGATAAACATATATATATATATCCCTCTTGGCGTGTACGGCTCCGTTAGACGAACCCAATCAAAAATATTTATGCGAAATGCTGGATTCGCATCCCCCTGGTGGTCCGGTCTGTCCCTTCTCCCTGCTTATTTAGCATCCTCTGACATTAATTTGGGAGCAACAGGAAAAGCATTGGACGGGTCGTCATTTCTTAAAGTTTCATTTTCCTTCTGTCAATGCGAATTATTGTGAATAATCGTATCCCATGAATATTTGTGAAAATTAGAATTCGGTATTGATTGTGAGTTTATCTTATATGTATTCATTTGTTATTGAATGTTTTATGAACAGCACACTGGTATTCACTGAAATATCACTCAAATAGGGAAGAATTGTTTCTTTTGGAAAATTGAGTTAATTTGTGAGTACATCGATCGCGAGACCTGCCCCAATAGTATACAAGGCGGACGAGTCGCACGGATACTTATAGCACAGAGTGCGTGACGCACGCGGATCATACGCATCGATGGTTTTAGTGCGTTATAAATTGACGTGTCGGCCTTCCTGGCGCCTCCTTTTCGTCGCCATCGGCGTCGTCGTCCTTTTTCTCCCAATTCAATCGATGAAAATTTTATGTTGCTTAGTCGGCCTTTAGGCCACCATCTTCATTGTCAGATCCACATAGAAATACTGGTTGCAAAATATTCTTTGCGTTTGATTCTGAATTCTATACCTAAAAACATCCCATTAAATAACTCATATGAGAATGAAAATGTAACATATAAAAAATAGTTTTTTAGTATTCATTGGAAATATAATTCCAGTGAAATTTAATATCCAGAGACTAGAGAACGGAAAATGTGTTATTGGAAATCGTACGTATAAAGCTAGTTACCTAGTGTGAAACTATTTTATTCGTTTTAATATTAAACAAAATACAGAGTAGAGATCCACTGACGAATTTGTCGATCGAAATAGAAGGCTAGAACCGAGTGTACACGACGGCAAAGAAATTGCGATTTCGAGGGATAGCAGTGTATAGGAAAGTTAGTGGGAAGAATGTCCATTCTATTCCAGCGATCAGCATTGATCATTGCTGTCGCGTCCGCGTCAATTCCCATTCCTCGCGCAACGAACACCTCCCGTTGTGTTGAACTCGCGCGCGAGCTCTCTCACATATCCAGAATACCAAATCGATTCTCGAATAGCCAACCGAGTTCTAGCCGGGTAGTTTAAGTCAAAGTTTTAATCACTATCGACTTTGGTACATCTCACATCCCGCGGGACTTACGGATCTCCCGAAATGAGATCGAGGAAATGGACTGCTGCTACTCGAGTCAGGATTATCAGTTGGATAGCCAGCCAGTCATACGTGTTTATTATTAAGAGTGGAAACGTGCCAAAATATTCTCGCGAGCTCCATGTTAAGTATACATGACCACAAGTGAATGACGTTGTCTCGTGTTTATATTCGGACGTCTGATAATTAGCGCTGCTTAATAAAGATAAACCGTACTGCATAATTCAGGATTTGGCCGTTGTTATCGTTCGGCTCAGATTTTCATGACAAATCTGATTTGACGAAGCTTAACGTTAGAAGTACCAAAAGGATTGAAAATTACTTAAGTCAATGAAGTCTATTAAATGCACTGAAGTTCAATTTTGATTTTAAACATGTTTGGTTAGGAGAAAAAAAATTTTGGCGTATCGACAGACGATAAAATCGTCTTTCCAAAACCGAGTGCCGATCACAGTAATTGAGACGGTCTTGGCGCAAGTGGGGCCCGCGTATCCTTGCCGCATCTCGGGGAAAATGAAAACGCAAAACGAGGGTGAGTGGTTCAGCTGGTATACCGGGAAACGAAGTTTCGGCCGGAAATACCGTCGTGTGCGGGTTGAACGCACCCCGTGAAGAGGGTCAGGGAGGGCAGATTAATTGATACCAGTCCGCGAGCAGAGAGAACGAGCGCGTACGAAACGAACGAAGAGCGCAAAGAGAGCGCGGAGCTTTCGAGCTTGGCAAAACAGGAGAACGAGAAAGAGAGATAGATGAGAACGAGGAAAATGTAAGGTGGAGTGGAAGCAGAGGCGCCAGTAGGAAGAGAGGATGGAAGAGGGTGGAGGTGAAAGCCTGGTAGTCGTCGGTAGGCAGAAGTGGATGAAGAGAAAGCGCGTGGAGCCCTACCACAAAGTGTAGAAGTGGAGGAGGTGGAGTCAAAGTTGTTGGCCCGCTGCAGGGGAAATGCAGCGCGCACCGATGCCGCTACTCGAAAGTCCTGGGCTCGGCTGCCGTTGCTGCTGCTGCTGCTGCTGGTGGTCACTCCTGATCCTGAGTAGCAATTAAACATTCGGCTAATGTGCTTTTCCATTCAGAAAATTGGATATTTCAAGCGCCAACCCGATACGGGCCCCTCCACTTCGCGCTCGATATGCCGGATTAATTGAATTTACTTGCTCCTGCCCTGCCAGCCACTCCCTCCCAGACCGCGAATTTATTAAACGCCTCTTTTTTCACGAACGCGGCTTATGACCGTTCGACACTCCAACAGGTGTAACAATTAATTGGAAAAGGGAATACATATAGTGCGTGCAATTCCGAGGCGCCAGATCCTTTTTTAATGCTTAGAGCAATTCGATGGTAATTAGAATTATCGCACTAATGTTCAGTTACATAATCTTCGACATTCTTCAGTTTTCTCGAGTACTAGTAGATTCAATCTAACAAAGACAAGAGTAATTTTGAAAGTTCAGAGTATCTTAGAATTGAAGATTTCTAGAAACTTATGTGCATCCAATTTTTAATTTCGGTTTGTTTTTCCGCTTTCCCAGTTCGATGAGGAAAGTCAGGCATTATCGCGATGATCGCACACGCAATTTAGCCATGTTCGATAGTTTCCTGGGTGCACGGTTGGACGTCTTTCTAGGACGTCTTTTGGTCCTGGCTGGTCAGCCCCATCCTTTTCTCGAGCAGGTCGCTTGCCACGAAACGTCGCGCGTCGGTCGTCGTGAAGCTAGTAGCTGGCCTGGGTAGAGTTTAATTCGACCGCCCTAAGAAACTGGCTGCGGTCGCATTCCTCAGGCAAGTTCCTGATTGTGTGTCCGGCCACGTCGAGAGAGTTCGCGCTTTCCTGCCGGTGGATGGTACCCGTACCTCTGGCGGGCTGACCACCAGTATTTATGTCCAGGACACACCCGGGCTATCCCGAGTGTTCCGGGTAGTTTCTCGGACCTCCGTCCCGCTGGCCCGCTAATGGTTATGGTAATTACCGGCCCTAATTGCGAGCAATGGAATTACGAAATATCAAAGTTCGCCTCGAAGCTGCGAGCATCCACTCTCCTGGCTCCTTTCCGCTTAGGTAACCGCCGGTCAGTGCGAACCTACTACCTAGAAGAAGGGATGCTTTTGATTCTGGCTCCTGTACTCTGAACACCCTTTCCTGACCAATCTTTAATACTCAAGATAAGTGTATTTAGAAAAAAATAATCCCTTTTCGAATGCCCTTAATACTTTTAATTATTAAAATATAATATCTTATATTTTCATTATTAATATTTCCTGCAATACGTTAGCTACTTCAATGCAATAGATTAATATAGAAATTGATAAATATTCTAATTCCACGAAGATTTTGGAAAAATTCTTCTGCGATAAAGTATACATTATGTGTCTTGTTCGCTATTTAGTACTGTTGAAACGTTTGTCAATTGCAGAAGCAAATTATTATCTTCATTTGCATGATTCTCTCGCAGTACATCGGTAGTGTAGTAGCAGGAAGAGGGCCATAACGTCAAATTTTCATTTCGGTGTGCCACTGAATCCAATTTCAACGGAGGCCTTTGCGTTAATCCGAGGAGCTTAGTAGCGTTTACACGGACGTTTGTGTTTCCGCTGCAATGAATCAAATTTCGAGGCATGCCGAGCCAGTGGGTGGCCGGCCAGAGAATTCTTTTGTTGCCAGTGGCGAATTCCATTCGTTATACTTATCAGCAGGGTAACTACGCTTTAACAGCACGAGATTTCACCTCTTATTATCCGTAGTGGGTAGCCGATTGCCAGCTTGTTTTGTGGGAGTTCGCGCTCCCATTCTTTCTTCGGTGTTGGTGCTCGCGCGAGTGAACTGACCGTTCGCAAAAGGTAAAAGTTGAAGCTGAATCCGAGCGAAGGGGCCTTGATGTGGTTATCGCGCGCTGAGGGAGGCAGGAGCTCTTTACCTCTCTCGGCGCCCAGCTAAATTGGCAAATATTAAAATTCTTTCGATGCAGAAGGCGCGTGTACAATGGTTCGTGAAATGTAGGAACTCTCTCGGCTACCTCCTCTTACGGTAGGTAGGTAGGTAGGTAGCTCTGGCCACCTCATCCCTCGGCACCGTTGCTGAGTGGGTGCTGCCCACATTTTAAACCTCTACCTCGGAGTTTTTCGTGAATGCCAACCTCTCCTTGCGCACGATTTGAAAAGCTTCTCTTGATGACTTTATTGTTCTACACGCTTGTTCCCTGGGATCGTTCTCGAAGTACTATTGGATCGTGGTCCGAATTCGCGATTTTCACGGCATTGGTATATTTAACAGATTCGAATCTAATTAATTTCAACCGATAGAAAAAATTAGAAGCAGTTTTGAGATTACTGTTATCTTGATTGATTCGTTATTTGCTATAAAATATCTATATTAATGACCGGATGCCAAGACGATGATGTCGCTTACAGCTCTTGCTTTCAATAGCGAGGGACATATTTTCATAAATAGATTAATTTCCCTGAATTTGTCAGGTGACTTCGGCCTGAAAATGAAAAAAGTTTCTCCGTTGGCCGGTGTAATTAAAACGGCTTATACGGCCGAGGCAAGGAGACCTTACAGACAGCTTTGTTAATCGAGCTGGAGGTGCTCCCGCGTCATTCGCTCGCCTAATAAAAATTAACGGCGAGCAGGTGCAGCCAGAACCGTGCAAGGGGTGAGCCGGTTCGTTTCAAGGCGGCCAAAGGGTTGCTCTCGCTCCTACGGCGAGAGGACGGGTACCAAGAAAAATTATAAAAATAATCTGGACGAGGAGGGGGCAGTCAATTGGGGTGGAAAACTTGCGTAACAAGCAGTCCCGAGGAAATTGCGGGAAAAACCGTTTGCCGCGAACGGATGAAAGCAGGCGGGGAGGGAGGTTGCCTCGCCAACGATGGAAACGTTGCCTCGCCCTTCCATCGGCACCGATCTTACCGAGAAAAGAAAAATAAGCTACTCCCGCCCCAAACTACGGTTCGATACCGATATATTCGCGGTTTTGAAATAAAGATGTAGATAGGAATACTGGAGAACATCATTTAATCTTATATTGACATCTTCTTTTATTTTGCTCAGAAATACAGATTTGTTATTATTAATATAACATACACCTCTACAGGACTTGCTTTGTGATTCCTGTATACGAGTTATATATTTTAAAATTTACTCCACAAATTATATTAATCAATCCTGTTGGTATACGTGCCTCATCGCTCTATTATATCATGACTGTATTAGTCGCACTAAACACCAAAGCTTCTAACGTAAGCCCGACCGTCGGTCATACATCCTCATAATGCTCTCCTGCTCCTGCCAGGATCCATATCATACATCGTCCCTAGTACAACAGGATCGTTCCTCAAATAATTCTTCGCGCGCGAGCAAAGTTTCAGAAGCCACATATTACATCAAAATATTTGTTCGAAGTTCGGGTGATAATTTCTTCTATACGGTGAGTCTTTTCTTAGCGCTTCGAATGGATCTATGTATTCTCCCTCGAATGTCTCGTGATGGTTACACGCGTCCTCCACATTGATTTCCGAAGAGTTCCGAAGCCCAGGAGTTAACTGGGTCATTCACAGCCACATTCCTGCTATTTATTATACCACTCTTTCAAATCCAGCTATCTTCAACGAGCTGGCTTCAATTTTTTCCGCTTCGGGCACCCCATCGATTTTATCTCTCGAATTGCTCGCCGTTAGAACCTGGATGAGCTAATTTGCACGAGAGGGCGGAAGGGCCGCATGCAGGTTTTCCGAATGATCCGACAAGTAGCTATTTACGTGCAGCATCGTGCTCCTCGAGAGGGTGTCGAGAGAGAAAGAGAGGGAGAAAGGGGACTAGCAACCTTCCCCGATCCGTACACCGTAGCTTAAACGGTCCTTGCTTAATACGACACAGGAGGCTAATCTTAAAAAATCCAGCGCGAGATAAGCCCTTTTCTGGGGGAGGGAGGTGAACCGACACTCGCCACCCTTGATCTTCCAAGCAGTTTTTAGGCTCCATGACTGGAGCCGGATTGAGCAGCCGTTCTTCTTTTCATTAGCTGATAACTCGATTTTGGGGTATGACTCGCCTACGAACGACAGGTTAAACTTGCGTGTAAGCACCGCCACACCGCTGCTATCGAGAAATATCGCGCTTATATTATCCGATGTTCGAATTAACATATCTTGATAAACTCTACGGCTCTTGACATAAATTGTTGTGAAGCTTGGGGGTGGTGCGGAGGTAGCTAAATGGGGATTTTGTCGGGGAACTTGGGAAATGTGGCTTTTAAAGATTATTAGGAATTTAAACGGAAAATTTCTTGATGATTAGATAGTTTGGGATTCTTATCAGAGAGACAAACTTAATTGATTTATAGTACAAACAGAATTGAGATGAAACTTTTGCATTCTTTATTCCTCATTACTTGTCACCATACGTAAGAGCTTTTACAAATTCCTGAGGCGATTAGAATCGCTACTAAAATTATTTCACAAACAATAAACATCAATATTGCTTAACTACGTTCCGAAGGTAGAAAGGATTTCACTTTAGAATCTATATTGTTCTGTGCCATATGTGAATCATTTATTTCCCTCTACGAAACCCAATAATAACAGTGGCTTCCGAAACTATCTTCACATTACGGTTCTACCTCCGAACAAATTGTCACTCAAAGTGGAAAAGCGGAAAAGAAATTGAGCAAGTGATACGCTTACATAATCTCTTCAGCTTATACTCGTGCGAGGGTCTCCTGGGTGCTTCATTGGCACAGACCGCCGATTTTTGCCCTGTGGCTTGCTCATTCTCTCGCGAGAATCCAGGGTGTATCGGGCCAATGTCGGTGTCCGGCTCGAAGGAGGTGTCAGTGGATTGTGGCTGTCGCAATATCAGCACCACTGTTGGCCCCCCGTCATCTGCGAGAAGTGCTCAAAGAGATATCCGCGAAACAAGTTTTCCGGCAATTTTCCTCGCCACTGTCCCGGGAGGCCTTCTCTCCCCTTTTCCTTGGAGTAGAGGGGCCCAGGACGAGGCGGAGAGAAAGAGAAGCTAAAAGTTGGCCGAGCAGGCAGAAAGACAACCCGAAGAGATGACCGCGCCAGGCCGCCGCTGGCGGCTATAATTTCATTAGCCACTGTGAGACAAATGAGCGAGCATTGCGAGACGCACCGGTTGGTCGCAAGATCTCCTCTCTTTTCTGGATCCTCGCGTTTGAAATAACGCCGCGATAGATGGAGACATACTGGCACTCTCATAAGGTGAGCTGCCCTGAAATTAATTTGCTCGCTCGGGGGAGCGCCAGCAGGATTATTGGGGTGTGATCTCGAGAGATTGCCGGTTAAGTAATGGAAATCTGGCCAGTACGCTGGCTCTTTTGGTTCATTGTGCTGAGCTTACTCCAAGGATATTTTGGAATCATACTCATTACGTTTACTTAAGGAGTGACACTGTTTAACAAGTAGTTCATGTTTCACATGAATCTCTTTTGGTTCTTAAATTTTCTTTCTTCTTATATTTTATTTGTTGCTACTTCTTCGATACAACTGATACACAAAGAATTTAAGTATTACTATTTCGAGTATTACTCCCTTCAATTAATTCGGTTCTTGGAAAATGCTGATATTTTACTATATCGTGCCTCGTTATTAGTTTCCGGTTCTCTCTGCCGTGAGAGCTGTTTGCCCCGGTAATTACTGGCAGACGAGATACATCGCAAGAAAAACATTAATATCAAACGACGTGGCTGCCGACAGTGCAAATAGAAAATCTTAATGGCGTGCCAACTTTCGAGCGGGCGCGAAGAGCGAGCGACGATGAAAGGTGACGGTAGGATACTTATAGACCTGCTTTTTTGGTCGCCCTCTCCTGCGCGCCTTACACTCACTTAACGTTCAAGTTTTAGCGAAAACTGCAATTTTTTTGCAGCAAACCCGGCCACTATCCAATCTAAAATTTGTCTGACAAAGTATTCAAAGTCATCGCGACACTTATGCGTACGGGAGTTATGGGAGAAATATTTATTTCTAAACAAGGGTGAAAATTAGCCAATACTACTTGAAAATTCGAGAATATTCCTGAAAAGCTGCGGCGTGTAAAACGTCGCGTGAACATATTCCCAAGCAAACTTATTTTCCTGCGTTTAAAAACGACGCCGCTCGACGCGCTGATTAAAACTTATAATTATTCGTTTCATTCATGCGTTGGGAGTCGCGAAGAGCATAATGGGAAGAATAAGCAGATGCGTGGCGGGGGTTGGCAAGAGGGTTTCTTAGTTCGCGAGGGTCACGTATGCGCGAGGCTTTCCGTTGGCTTCGCTGGGACACTCGTTGGGAGTAAATCCAGAGCAGACGTCCTCGAACTAACGTTCCACCCCTCACCTCGAAAATTTTCGCTCTTTGACCACGCTGTTAATTCTTTTTCTACCCCTGCTAAGCATCGGCCGGCCGCTCTCTGTCATCCACTCGTGCGCACCCCGAGTTTCTGCGAGGAGGAGTGATTCAGATTTTTTTGGCATATTGCGACCGAAGCTGAGTGCCCGGCCTCCCCCCTCAGGCAAGTAAGGTTGGGGCTTTGTCCAATTAAGCGTCCGAGCTTTTCGAGCGGTGGCGTGCGCGGCTTCGCATATTTCTGTCTGGAGAGCCGCTCATTCGGAGAGAGGGTCTCGCCACGTCGCGGAAAAGAGGAAAAACTCTCCTTCTGGGTGATTGCTGCCGCGTACATCCCAATCTGCCACCCTCTTTCTCTCTTTCTTTCTCTTTTCTCCTCTTTGCTTCTCTTCACCGCTTCTAGATTCATCTTTGACTCGAGCATTTCAACGGACGGCCCAACTTATCAGCAATTAGCTCAATAATTTCCTCGTGCTTTCACCGTTTGACAGGTCGTCACCTCAGTCACCCCCCTTCGCCGCGGCGCGGTCTCCTTCGCGTACTTAAAAACTCCCGGTTTGCGCTTTCGCCTGCCGTTCCCTTCGGATAATCCGGCTGAAACGAGTTCGAGTGTTTACGATAATCGAGCGGTGAAGTAGTCGCGGCGCTCTTTGCGCACGACTGCTTTTTGCTAGGTCGATTGATCAGATTTTGACAGTATGTTTCAAGCTGCTCGGAGTTGCATCAACGTGTCGGTGAAAATGCGACTTTGGGTGTGTGTTTCATATTCAGGTTTTACTAACTTCAACTAATTTCATATTAAACCTACAGTAGCTATATTAAGTAGTTAGCTTGTTTTTCAACGTCTTTATAATTCTCGTTAAACACTAACAGCAATGGGGTATATATACTGACCTTATTTCTTATGCTCTATTTTGCTGCGGTAGATTTCTACTCTATATCAACAATATTATGTTCTGTGCCCTACATCCCACTCAATTCGCCCATTTCACTTGCACCTTTAGAGCCCGTTGCCTATTAATCCTACCCTTCATACTACCCTAACCGACTCATTTTCCATTTCTTCTACCGCAATCTAAAAATCTTCCCATCCCCATTGACCAGTGATCGATTGACTGCTACAATACCGGTCCCCCAAGCAATCGAGTTTTAATCCTGGCGCGCGCGCGCGGGAGTGTAAGCCGAGAAGACAAAGGAATGGCAGTGGGAATAAGCAGTGCAGAGATAGGTCTTTATTTCATCGAGCCCAACCAGTCGGCCGACTGTCCGGAGGAAAGCTACGGACGACGGTGTTCTCAGTAGAGTGTTAAAACTGCTGGAAAGTTTGACGACGGGAGCCAGGTGGCGTCATTACTGACTTCTTTGTCTTGTTTCCTCTTCCGGGCCGACTGTTCGTCCAGTAGGTTGGGCGCGGGGTTCGCGGGACTTTCGGAGGAGGGGTGTTAGCGCGCTTGGGTAGGTAATGTGACGCACGTCTTCCTGGCACTCGAGAGCCCAGACTCTCAGGCTAGCTAGCTCGCGAGTCGAGTCGAGCTCGGAACTTGGCTTGAGTGCCAAGTTGGCTTGGGTATTAAGCGTATTAGGTACAAGTGGTTTCTGCCTAGAGAGGGCATCGGTCATTAGCATGGATAGATTCGAAGGTTATTAGCCATTACCGCCATTAGGCAGCCCTTGTCTGTCCGGACGTCCTCCCCGTTGTCGTGCAACTCGTATTCGATGTCGCCCGCGCCCGCTCGATGCTATTGTCGTCGACTTCTGACTGAATTGACAATGGAACTTTGCTCTGCTAGTCCTTCGCTTTACCAGCGTCTTGAATTACTTCAAGTAGAAGCAATTGTGCGAGGAGGGTGTACGCTCGTAATTCTAAAGTCGCGAGATTTATACTTTTGACTGTGAAATATTTTGTCACCGGACGAATACCGATTCAACAATGACAATTTTTTCCCAAATCCAAACACAATTTAAATAATATATATGTATCATAAGTCTGTTAAGTTTCTTAGGATCTATCATCGTTACATCCAGAATGAAATATGATCCAAGATATTAACAGCTCTCTTCGATACTCGCTATAACGCATCTTCAATTATAATTCTAAAATTTCGATTATCTTTCGGTCCAAGGGAGACCTCTCGGTCAATCTGATACTTTAGTAATTTCCAATAAGTCATCATATCGTAAGATTGCAATAAAATCGTGGAATATTACTGAGGATGGTCCCGACTTTATCACTCGAAGGACCGACGATCCCATAGAGTGCTCGACTATTTTCTCGATTAAAATCAACTTCCGCGTGCGACGGCGGTTTCCTCGGCTCTTCAGGAAGCAAGCAGCCCGATCCATTTCCGCGGACCGATGTTTGTCGGCTGGAAAACTTTGCCATCAAAGAGCGTGGCTCTGACGTTTGCGGGGCTGCGGATGTCTCCTATATGAGGAGCAGCAAGTCTTGACAATCCCGGCTATAAGAGCCGAGGAAGATGAGGACCGTCGGATGTTTGATACGTTGCGGTGTTGCTTCATATTGGATTCTCGGATCCTCCTCTCATCCTCTATCTCCTCTTATTCCGCTTGATTTTGCTTCCACCTCTTGGAAGATGCTCGGCTGAAGTATTGCTACTCGCGGAGCAAGGGCCAGGATAAGCCACAGGAGAGACGTTCCTGCGGGACTAATCACGCGCAAATTCTCCGTTGTCATCCCGGTCAGACTGATTTGGGTATTGCGAGCTTCACCACTGATTCAATTCCAGTCCCTTCTCGGAGAAGTTTATGTTTAACTTCAATTAATTTCATTGAGTTTTTATTTTATAATTAGTTGGAAAGTTTACCATTGCTGCATACGGCATATTTATATTTAATATTAATTTATGACGATATTAGCGATGTCCGGGTCTTTAAATTCTTTCGTTAGTAATTTGAATCTCATCGAGACCTTTAGAGACACTGTTTCTCGTGTTTCTCGTGTTAGCAGCCTGCTATAAGTCTCGGTGAAATAGCGAAGCAGCGCGAACGGTGGTGGAAGGTCCCAGAGGAATTCGTCATCCTCTATGGAGTTTGTCCATCGAGCGTAGACTGTAGTAACCTTCCCGCCAAATGCTCGGTTATTTGTGTGACAAACGAGAGATGTCAGGGTTGCGCTACCCCCCGGTAGAATGCTCTCGACCAGTCCTCTATCACCCTCTCTTTCTTCTTCCTTCTCGTCAATCTCTCTCCTCTCTCTTCACGTGTTCCACGTAGTTCGCATTTAATCCATTGATTAATTCACTTCGTTCCCGCGTCCTTTATGATTAGTCGGCCCTTTACTGCCACTTTCTCTGCTGTACATACGAGCTGGAACTAATGCGGTCAGTCTCACCCGCCCCCGTTCTTAATACGCCGCCAGTGCTCCCAACCAATTTTTCTGATGCCCATTCGAGGAGTGCGCTCCCCGGACGGAAAATGAGAGAAGCTCGGCCGAGCGGCGATTACGGGTCCTCTGGACGGAAAGAGATTGCTCCGAGAGGATGATATTATTTGCTAGGTGACTCGCGAAATTTGTTGCTCATGGGGGCAGTTTATGAATTACGTAATATGCGAGAGTAGCTTTTGTTACGTCGCATGAATTCGTTTCGCTACTTTTTCGAACAGAGTTTATTATACTAATTAAACAAATCTATCGTTGAAATAGATGTTGAGTTGATATAATTAAATGAATTCATTTCTCAGATTCAATTAGATTGAATGTGTGTCTGGGTGTACTTAATTCATTATAACAGTTTAATGTGCACATAATATACAAATATGAGATGATAATAAATCTCTGTACCAGAAAAATCCGATGCTAAAAACTGGCTGCGAAACCTATCGTGTGAGTACACAAAGTTATCAGTTATTAAATCCGTGGCTCGTCATTCTCAAACGATTCGTAAAGTTCTTCTTAGTTGCTCCCTCAAATTCAGTACCAATTTTCCTAACGGCGTTGTTATAGACACTCTGTCGCTCGGTTTACGAGCAGTTTTCTTAAGGCGTTAAGGATATTCAATTTATCGGTACTAACGTCGATCGTATTCCTCTGCTTCCTTGTAACGCATTTAAGGATCGATTCAAATTCCTCGTGTGTTTCAGGCAAGCAGTAAAATTTTAACTCCAACTGTTTGTACATATATTTGAATACTATATTCGAAAGTTATTAGCATTAAGTATCTGTCTGTTTTCGGAAGAAAGATCTACTTGGTGATTCGTAAATTAAAATCGATTTTTTTCTCGCTATTTTTTCTAAGTGAATTGACGCATACAATTTGTTAGTGTACCTACGTCGATCGACATTAAAGTCGTCAGCACAGAGAATAGTTGGCGACTCAACAGCTCTTAGGAACAAATTCACTTTGATTATACTCGAACTGTGGCATACGGGACTGGTGTACACTTACACTCGCAGATTGCAAGTTCGCAAACAAAACTTTATAGGTATATTTAAGCTAATTCGAATCTTTCGCTTGGTCATTCAGCGAAATCTTGCTCACCGATTAAACCGATTGTGTCCCGTGACTTTCGACAGAACTTTTTTTCGTGGTTTCTCTGGCAACTGCGAGTGTTCTTTTCTTTGAAACAAGCGGACCCTGACCATTCCGCGCGCGAACTAGTTTAACGGGGCCAAAGAAACTGGAGCCGAAGTCTTGCACTTTTTACGTCAGCAGCTTGAGCCCGAGTTATCGGGCTTGAGAGAACAAGGTTCAAAGCCACGATATCTTGGAAAGTACTGTTTTGAGCTTGCTCGCAATCATCCCGTTTTGAGCAGAACTTTCTCCCCTTTGGATTTAGTTATTGAATAGTTTTCAGGTCGACTATGTCGACTGTTTCGGAAACTAGAATTTACTGATTTATCTTGATTATACACTATTAACTTTATAAAATTTACAACTCAAGAAAACTAATTCATCATTGAAACTGGATTTTAATTGAAAATTACCGTCACTGGTATTCGTTACATTAAGACTATTTCAAAATTCCGAATTTAGAATAATAACACGAATGATCATATGTCGATCGATCAATTTATCGAGGGTACTCACTCCCATCAGGTGGCGGTAACACACGAAACTTCCATCTCGCATCGAAAGCAGTTACAGCGATTCTTCTTTTACGAATCCACCCTCGCGCTGTCTGTCCAGTGGTAGCAATCTCCTGCCAGTCCTCTCTTTCTCTTTTCCTCACTCTCCCTCTCTCTCTCTTTCATCTTCCATCTCTGTCGTAGCTGGAGAATGCATCCAGAAGGCGGACATCCCTCGAGACGATCGGTGTGATGCGAATACGTATCGGTTGTTTACTCGCCGCGCTATTTTCGAGGCGATACGTCAATCGGATATTTGGAAAAGTTTCGCATCCACGTCGCACAGAAGTCCGTGTGGCGTGTTTGCCACGAAAAGGTACATCCTTCTGTCCCGCGGGCCAGGCTACCGTACCATTCGCCCGCGAAATCGATCCTGATGCGAAGCCACCAGGAAGTACGAGCAATAAATCCGGATGCCTTGTGCGAGAGGATCTGCTTCCTCCTCGTTGCGACCGCTTTTACGGTTTCTGACCAGTTGAGCCAGCACCGCTGGATGTGTAACGATTTTTCTTTCGACTTTTTAGTCAGTTTCATTAGTCGGATAGCGAAAAACTCACAGAATGTTATTCTGGATCATATAGCATTCGCAAAAATATCCAGTTTCGTCGGATCTTTGTTATGCACCAGAAACTACTCTGTTGAAAATATAACACTGGGACTTTTAAGACTAGTTTCGGAAAATAAGTAGTTAGCTGCTAGCTTCTTGGATAAATGTGTATGTATTTAGACTTTATTGCTCAAATTACTGGAAGGTTAAAACAATAAATAGGGAACTAAAATATCTTGAATTGGCATAAATATGATTAGGAATATTGAATTGGGAGTAACTTCTGATGATAGATACCTCTCACATCACACTTATTTTTATAACTATGATAGAGGAACTTCCAAGGAACCATAACTATGATGATAGAACCTGTCTAAACTGATCTTTGACTTCAGTAAGATTAATGATACGTCTCACATCGATTCACTCACTTTTAGAGGCTTTACAATATAATAGTTTCTTTCGGGAATTATAACAGATTCAGAAAAAATCCCACGTAAATCCTTGGGTTCATGAGTTACCTAGTAAGCTCGGAGGAATCTGAGAATTCGGAGTCTTCTGTTTGTAGACTTGAACTGTAAGCAACAAGTCTCCTCCCTTTAGCAAAGTCTCAGAGAAAATGGATTTGTGGATGTCAGACGGCAAGCAGTAAGCATTAACAGCGCATTTAACGAATCCTTGAGGTATCTCTACTCGGACAAGGGAAACAGGAAGAAGATCATTACGGCTTCCTCCGCACACATAAGTCAAGTCTCTGCGACTCTGGTGCTCATGGTTTTAACATCGCACCCTGGGTTCTCATACATGCATAAACTATCCCACTGTCTTTTTATACTCTGTAGATGATCTAGAAGCATTATGCGAGGCGTATAAGCAGATCTCGTTACATAGCCCATTCATTATCATACTGTGTAAATCAAATTTCAAATACAACTCAAATTTTATTTTGTCGCATTTCGTAACAAAAGCACTACAGTTTGTACCGAAGTGTTAATACGATGGAGAATACGATGTAGTGCGATCAGCAAAGACCTGGGAAAATTTTGCGTGAGGGAGAATTAGAGAGAATTGGAAAACGTGCGGGATTCGATTCCTGTCGGCTTAGCTTTAGCATAAAGCTCTGATCTCCCCGCTTGGTTTACTGTCCCTTACTACTTGTAGCCCCCTCACCGTCATCCCTACACTGCTGGTGTGAGCCGGTTTTAATCGTTTCTCGTAAATGCCTGACGAGTTTATAATTTCGAAGTTTCCACCGCGCGGCCGGAATATCCCGCGGAAATTTCCCGACGCGGATGTACCACGGTATCAGCTATGGAAATCCTCGGGTTAGGCGCCCTGAAAATTCTGATCGCAAGGTAATCTCGATGTGAAGGTGAATGTAACAGGCGATAGAATCGTTCGGTAATAAAACGTGAAATACTTTTATTATTAATGATTTATTTATCATGGCTTTAGGACAATTTTAATCAATTAATACTAGCATTACTGATGATTTAAGCGTATCTTTCTTCAAAGTTTTTATTAAAACTGCACGATATGAGATAAAAACGTTAATTTTGTGTTATTCGGTAATTTTAGGGATAATAAAATTGATTCGATGTTTGCAAATTGATAAAACGTTAATTTGTTCGATTTTGCAATTAACTCACTTAATTATGTTATGAAAGGTACAGAAACTGTACTTAGGTATCATTTTTAACTATCATTTCGAAGCTCTCTTGAGCCACGGAAGCCAATAAATTAGCCGCGTCTAATATAAACACGTAATATAAACATTACAAACACGTAAATCCTACACCGCGGTAGATAACGCCGTATCTTTGTTGCTCTTATCAACGGCAATCGGTCGATTTATTATTACGTGAGCATGCTTCGGAAGTGATATGGCTAAAAAGCCCAGCCATGCGCATCAGCCTATACTGCTGTTCGAAATTATGTTACTTACGTATCGCACCACGAATTTATTCAGGTGGGTTCGTGGCTAGTGCCAAGAGAAGTTTGGCCCATTCGAAAAATTATCGCACTCGCGATTACCACCATGTTTAACATCGAAATTCTTCATGCAGAGAACTGTGACCAACACACGTATACAATTTCTCCAATTCGAAAACGATTTTATTTAATATTTACAAATACTCGTAGCTTGCTATTCGTTAAAAAGTATATGATATACGTATTATATTGTATACCATATTTAGTACGATCTTCAAACAATTAATTTTGACTTAAGAAAGTCGTAGAAGCGGTAACGTTATAATACTGGAATCAACTAGAAGTACAGTAACATCTTTCACTTGAGATCTTACAAATTAATTTCACACAATCGTGCCCCGTCGACACGAGGCATTCGCTCTTTTCCGGTGAGTCTTAGCGGGTACTAAAAATAAGCGCGGAAGATTCCGCTCGTGTTCGAGGACAATTTATTTCCCCCAGCAGGATGATGCATTGCGGTGTTTTATCGCTGTTCGGCAAATACTTGGATGGTGGAGTGGGGGTTGGATGCGTGCAGTAATACCAGCGAATGGGTTGAGTAACAGAAGGAAAAAGCGAGAGAAAGAGAAGGGGAGATAGAGACATGGAGTAGAAATGGGAGAAAGGGAGAGAAAGAAGAAACTGGATAGGACAAAGGTCCGCTAATGTTCCGATATGTATGTTGTTCGTGTTCTTCGTTTCATGGCTGGTATGCAGCACAGCGATCGTCGCGACTACGAACCCCGAGGAACCCTGAGAAGGTGTTCTCTTAGTGGCAGCGGGGGTGGTTGCTTGGTGGCTTGGAGGGGTTCTGATTTACCGAGGCAATCGCTCTTTATTTCTCTCCAGGCGGCCCTCCCGTCCACCCCTCTCCGATAGATATCGCCTTGTAATAGCCTTCCGTTACCTGAATATATCCACCCACTGAAATTTATTAGACGAAATCGCTACTATCTTTTCTCGGCACGAGACCCATTGTCGTTGACGTTTCGCGGCGCGGCGGTACGCTCTCTTCTCCTTCGGCACGCGTTCACTCTCTTGGTTCTCCACTTTTCATTTTTATCCTTTTTCTCAGTTTCGCTAACGGTGTTTTGTCTCGAGTAGACTCTCGTGTGCTGGTAACTTAGGAAGTGGAGGGCTTCTGTTCTATTGGTACTTGAGATGTGTAGACTTATATACTAGTAACTTATTCGAACAGTATAGATAATAATTAAGGAAATGGGGATTGTTGCCTGTTTCACTTTTCTTACATGTTTTTACAATTTAATGGTGGAATTTTTCATGTTGCATTGTAAATAGACTACGAAGATTAATTTGTGTTTTTCACGTTTATTAATGACCTGTTTTTAATATTTTACCTTATATCGCAATACTGTGTTCTGTATTTTGAATACAATTCAATTGATAGCAATGCCCACCATTCGTTTTTGCGATTAAATATTGTAAGTGAAAATGAATATTATGTTAGCAGACAAGATTAACATATTACTCAGTAACGTTGGAAAAATTATGCGTCAACAAGTTTGGAATTCGGGAATTCCTTGTTAGAATTACAAATCCAAATTTAATATAAACATAAAATACGGAGCAGATGGTTTCGCTTATCCGCGGAAGGAGGAGAGACTGCTTACTTTGCCAAACTAAGGAAACCATGAAACTCAACACCGCATACATATGCATACATATGTCATAAATCAAATTATTTTATGTTAAACGGGCGCGTTTCATGGATTCTGTAATATCTATAATAATTAACAACAAAATAGCTCCTATTACTGCTTAGAAATATTTGATTTTATGCTTCTTTCTGAATAATACAAGAACATCTTCAATACTTGGATAGTCCACATTAATTCTTCCATTAAATAGCCACTCCTCAACAGTAAAGTAAGTGAAAAAATTTCACACTTATAATCTTAAATGACTTTGGCAACACGTAGGTGTACGCGATTATTATCAGAGAAACTCTTTGATTGTGCGACTTTCGAAATTAATATACACGAGTAATAATAATCAACTCTCACCCCTCGATTAACCCTTGTCACACTCGCTTTTCCAAAACATTCAATTAAAAGTTCCATGTCTAGCCGAAGTTAGACTTTTGAATAACCATAGTTAATACTAGCGATAGTACCAAACCGTGAGCAGTAGCATTTCCTAATTTTGAGTAAATTCAGCCGAGAATCCACAATTATATTGTTCCTAGAATCATTGTAAGGACGATCAGGCATGTGACACGTTCGAACTCGATCCTTTCTTCCTCTACCTTATTTTTTTTTTTTTTTTCTCAAGACCCCTAGTGCAAAGTTATAAAACTTTTCTCAAAGTTCCTTTCGCAGTGGCATGCTCTTCGTTTCAGGTGAACCCATCGAATTGCCTTCTATCTAGAGGGTAGAGTTTATGGTGGGACGTGATAACGCGAGAAAAGTATCCCCATAAATCCAAAGTAATTGTTGCTCTGTATAAATATCCTTAGTATGTAGCGCTAAACGGTACGTTACGAAAGTGTCTTCTTTGACAGTGGCGTCTGTGAGCCCACCCTCTAATGCGTTGGATACTGTAGTATATATGTGTAGTCCACGGAATGTGGTCCCCTTCTTTATGGCAGTCTCACAGGATAGTAAAATCCATGGCTACCCCGAATCACTCTCTGGCTTCATAAATTCGGTTACGACCAATTGAAGTGATGTCTATTTTCACGCGTGCAATTCAAATTATTGCTCTTTTATATTGTCCTTGGTGACAGTACCTTTTCGAGAGTGTAGTCGTTCGTGAGGGTGACTGGCCGGAGACGAAGATGGAGCTCGTGCTCGGTAGACTTTGGTTTAAATATTTAGGCGGGGATCCTTCAAAGGGATGCATATCAGTGCACCTTTGCAGTTGCACGCCAGACGAGGTTTCAGGTTCTATTTGGCGTCGTCCGAGGGCAGCACGGTGTGCTTTCGACTTTAGCAACCCCTCTTGAAACCACCCTCCAATTCAGCTGTGCTTCTCTCACTTCGGTATATGTATATGTTCTTATAGAAAATACACTGTACTTTAATCGATATTATGTGTTGCACTGATAATGAGTCTGTTATTTTTGTTTTCAAAGCTCTTGCAGTTATAAAAAGTGATTCCCTTTATTTTTCTATCGAAGGATAATAGTCACAGATGAATAAGTCCAGTTTTATTTAGTTGATATCTACGTAACTATCTTCAATTGTCACGTGGCTAAGTAGCTTGTTACTAATGGCATAATATTATATTACCAAAATAGCATTGTATTAACACATAAGTTTTAGAGACAAGGTTTCGTGAAAAAGATTTACTTCGACTAGAAATTCTCAAGAATTTCTACTACTAATGAGAATAAATTTGTAGTGAAAATTCACGTTAAAAAAATCCCAGTTTAGCCGTCTTTAAAAGTAGCATTAGTACGAGGAAGCCTCCCAGGTTTTTAATGTGGAGCTCGAAACAATGGGGTATCGAGAGTTCGTACAAGAAAGCAGTTGGAGGGTCGAACATGGGTCGACTCTGAATAGGACTAATAACTGAATAACCGGCAAAAATTGCTGCCGGCTGTTCAGCTTCATTTCGGCCGCGTTTTCGCGTGCACAATGACCGTCAGCTACTACCATCCCTGTACTACTCGACTAGGGTTTCATCCCGCTGCTTTTCCGTTTTCGTTCGGATTCGACATATTGCATTCGTTAGCTCCCCTGTTAACCCATCGCTGTTGTGCTGGTCAGGTACTTTTGTTTGTTCCTCTTTGAAAATTCGGCGACCCTCTGCCGTAGAAATAAAAATCCGTTGTAAAGTTCGCGATAGTTTTTGGATGCTTATTTTATTTATAAATTGAAATATTACGTTTTCTCGGTAATTGATCGATAAGTTAATCGACAAACTCAAGGATCTTTTCCTAAATATCGTTGATAATTAAATTGTTGTACTTGTTTCCAGTTAATTGAATCGATGAAGTTTATAAGCTAAATTGAATCATTAGGGTGAATATAGTCAAAGGAAGTTGTTCGCCTTAAGCAGCTTGTTTTTCTTGTTCTCGAGCGAAACAGTGATATGCCGTGCGGGAGCAAACGATGATACTGTTCACGGCCCCCCTCCAAAACAAGCATCTCTGTGGTCGGATCTATGAGATTGAACTTAAACCTAACCTTGCATACAGTGGTCTGTGTGCAGAAACTTCGGGGAGAAACTTGCTGGAAACCTTGGAAACTTCGATCCATAGGAGTATCCGTAATTAAGACGTCTCGAAGAAAATACCGTGAACTTCGACTCATCGTGACCGTGCATCTGGCAGATTCGTTTCGCGTACGACAACAAAGAAAGTAGTTCACGTATGTTACGTAAGGATGAAAAATAATTGTGACGGAGTAAGTGTTGTAGAAAATGCAGATATATCTGTTACTTTAGGTTGCTTCCCACGCTAAAGAGACACGAAAAAATCAAAGCTTTTTAGATAACTAAAACCGAATATAATACTTTCAAGTGAAAAGTTTATAACTCAGGATTACTGATAATTATTGTTCTTACTGTATAACTCGTAGCGTGCACACGTTCATCCTGTTGAAAGCGTAGTCGAAACGATCATTTGCCTTCAGTCTCCAACTAAAACAGGAACAACTGCTGGTAGCCGGAGATTTTGTTCGGATGCGCGTAGTTCTCTAGGGTCATGGGGCTATTTACGAACAAAACGGCCGATCGGAAGCCTACGGGGAGCGTTAATCTCGGGTCAAGCGTCGAGCAAACAGAATGCTCGGACTAATGGGAGATGGCAGATCGGCGTGCGTGCGTGGGGCCTTTGTAACGTATTATATCGCGGTCCCGACGAAATTTATATTCTCGCTGGTAGATAAGGCACACTTGCTGGCGGGTCGCGTCGCGTCGATGTCGCGGCCAAACTGGTCGACTCCTCGTCTAACGCGGGGGGTGCGACCATCGCGACGTAACCAGCCCTCCTTTCACGAAATGTTTGTTCTGTGGTATCGTGGGATTCTGCTGAGTCTCTAGAAAGGGGAATGATTTTCTGCTAATCTACTCCTCGCACCCTTCGCCCTTCAAGATTGGTCCATCGGCGCACGGGCTAATAGATAAAACGCGTTGGTCTCCTCGTGGCTTAAAGCAAGCTTATGAATTTTCAGACAAGGATCAGTTCTGAATCCTTGATAACGGCGGCTTTCATTGATTTTAAATGCGAAACTAAGGGGATGGGATGTTTCGCATTTGTGGAGAGAGTATTGGTAAAAAAAGTAGAGTGCACTGGGTAACATAGTCGAGTACTTCCAAGCAGAGAATTCGCGAGTTGTTCGCGAGGCCCCATCATCATTGGGGAGGGTTAATTGATCAAGTCCCTTTCACCGGGGCCATATATTTGACAAAGGGCTGACGTCACCTACTGCTCGGGATTCTGATTAGCATTAACGATTCATAGACCCAGGACTAACTAGGGTCGTCCTAAGACCTCTCACCATCTTCTCAAGCTATCTTCTCCGCCTTCGTACGTGTCTACCCGCGACCAGTTATCGCGCCTGTCGACAAGTAGCTTATCTTTCGCGGTCGACAATCGCTCGATCTGCATAATGTTTGCTCCGGCTGAACTAGCTATTAACTACGCCCCATGCGAGCCTCCAACGACAACGACGACGACTTTAAAATCGTGTTAGCAGACAGGTGTGTTCTTCGCTCTTGGTCGCAGGAAAATAAACCCGGGGACAAACAAGCAAACGGCTGGAAACTCGATTAATCCGCGAGTGTGTCTCGCGTCAAGCGATACTCCGCGATGCGAGTGTGTGTTGGCAGCGGGAACAAAGGCGAGTCGAGTAGAGCGTCGAGAAATTATTGGCACAATAATCAGATTTCGAAGTTTGTCGAGAGGTGTACATACATCAATGGTGATCTATCGCGTGCGACTCCCTGAGCACCGGTAGCACGAATGTCCGGCGCGGTGGCGGCGCGGCAGCGGTAGCGACGGCGGCTGCCGGTTATTACGGAAGGGTAGAGAACCCGAGGTCTTTCGATGTCCTGCAACGGTCAACCCGATCTCTAGGGAGGTCCTTCGAATTTTCCAGTCGACGGAGGGAAGCTTGTCGGCCAAGTTGCATATTACCATTTCTCGATTCGACGTGCGAGGAACGTCCGCGCACAGAGAGGGCCGGGAGAGTGCGTGAAGGCACAAGCGCGCGATCATACACACATACACACGTTTGCTCGCGTAGACTAGTGTGTTCGTACTAGGGTAGAGGCACCGCTAGTCCCTCTGGCATTAGACAAGGGTATCCGGGATGCTCTGGGGTGCTGCTCGTTGTGATTGGTGTGGGTCGGACTGACCATTTGAATACACGGCACTGTAATCACGACTGTGCCACCTCTCACTCTTTCCAGCTGGCCTTCTCACCCCACGATTTCCCTCAAGCTGACACTCTCTTCGCCTATCGCATAGTCATCGCGCTTTCTCATCCCTCCACGACGTGCCGTGCCGCGCTACGCCGCCGTCCGGGGAATACCTTCAGATTACTAGCAGCCAGTGTGCTCCCTCTATTCGTTTCCATCGTCGCCTCACCTCGTCTCGCTCCACCTCGACTCGCTTGGACTTCCTCGGATATCGCTCGGATATCGGGCTGCGAAGTCGCGTAACAACCTGTCCGCGTGCACCCTGGAATACTCGGTCACACGACAGCTTCCTGCCAACGACTCCCCTTGCGAGATGCGCTCTCGATGGCTGATTAAACTTGTCATACGGATTTTCGTACTGCTTCACTTTTTTCTTTTCTCCCTGGTTTTCATACTCTGTTTGGATGCTCTTCCTCGCAGACCGAACAAGGCGTTTTTATTTTCTCTATAAAATTGGTACTGTCTACTCTGATCTCGTCTTAAGTAAACTCAACAAGAGAAAAATAAGAAAATAGTAGCATTATGATGATTATAGTAGCATCTATGAAAAGAAGCATAATTTCCATTCCACTATTCCGTGGGATCGGAATTGGATGGGCACAGGATTTCCTCGCGCGCCCTACAAGGGAAATTATCCAAGAGGCGTCTCGTCGGATTTCTCTCGTTACCGCGTCATTCCGGATGTGAAAATGCTCGCGTAACCGCTTCGAAATTTGCATGTTCGTCGCTCGGAGGCAATGGGTTGAAGCCCCGCTGGCGCAACCCTTAGACGACGACAGCCGGCTACGAGGATGTTGCACGGACGCGTCGCCACAGCCAAAAACCGTCTCGCATCCATTTTAATGTCTTGCCTGCTAGCAGTAGCAAAAGCCCGTCGCGCCATCTAAGAGAATCTCCGAGTCAAAGGGCTACCGGTCAACGTTCGATGAAATTCGTGAGAGGGAAGGGATATCGTGCTAGTGAAAAAGACTACGGTAGAAGCATGAGGATCGTGTAAACGGGATACTCCCTACCATGGTAACGACTCCTTTCTGGCGTCAGGTTATTTTGCCTAAACATTTGCGCTTCATCCGCTTCTGGCAGCCTAACCCTTCGCTATTTCATTAAATTAGGAGCAGCCTGACTGGCTGGTTCGCTGGTTCACGTTAGCTGGTACACTCACCAGTACTAGGTCTCTCTCTCTCTCTCTCTCTCTGGATTCGCGAAACCGCCGGAAACTTTCGCTTTTACCGTCATTTTATAATTCATGGCGTCGTCCTGTCGCTCGGATGTAACGCGGGTCGCCTTTCGTAACGTCGCCGCTGAGTAAAGAGGGTCGAGCTTCTACCCCGCGCGCGCTCCGCGGCGCGTTTCTGTTGCTCTGCAGTTGCTGTTGCTGCCGGTGTTGGCTCCCTTGATGCTCACGACCGCCAAAGGCCCCGGGGGTAAACGGAAAGGTAAATCATGCATTTTATTATCGCAATTGGTGGTGGTAGTGGTGGGGGGGATTGGTATAGCCTCCGGAGTTCGAACGGACTGCTTAAGGAAGCGGATAGTGCCAGGAAAACTGCGGGATCGGCTTTGCTCGTTGATGAAATCCGAATCTACTTCCGCGCATTTTATCGACTGCAGTGAGCGAGCTAGAGAGAATATACCAATTGCGGCTGTTTGACTAAAGTTATTTTATTTATTCGAAGCTCCGGTTTACGTTAGGCACTTTGTTTAATTAGCAAACGTCGATTTAGTGAATTGTATATAGTGGCAGTCCGTCTAATAGGTAGTTTAGTTGAATGAATAATGTGCCATGTAATAGAAATTAATAGAAAGAGGGAGGAATATTCATGATTGACCAAATCAGAATTGTAATTGGACAGTGAAATGTTTAGTGAATTAAATCACACGAATAAGCCGTGCATATCATTAATATTTTGATGCAGTACTGCATGCAAAACGAAAAACAATTATTGGAATCTAATGAATTCCGTGATTCGGAAAATTCCAGTTGGATTGACGCCGGATAGTAGAAAGATTTATCCAAGTATTTGGTCGAAATATTTGTAAAATCTTATATCGGGGCGCGGCTAATATCTTAACCGGAATAAGTCGAAAGTTCTACCCCATTACGTCTAAGCATGCTGTCCCTACCCCATCTTTGCATCACTATAATACTCTACCGTGGTGCCTGCCCCACGCCATGTACCTCTCTGTCATCTCTCGTCTCCTCTCTTTCGCTCTTTCTCTCGCTCTGGTCTTGGCCATAAAGCGTCGCGAGGTCTTCCCCTTGATTATTATCCATTGGCGTAGAATCTAATTAAAATACTCGACCATCAGGTACTGATAACGAATGTAATTTACTTTGAATCAAGAAATCTTCGAGCACTCTGAGTTCATTCAATTCAGTACAATAGGAACTGTTTTTACATCAACACTCAATCTATAGAACCCATCTGAAAAATGTTGTTCATATTTATACAAACTTCACAGTATTAGAAAATGAAGGACATAGTTTACTTATCTAAACTTTTGATTTTGGTCAGGTGATTCCTCAAGAAAAATATATTAGAGGGAAATATTGTAGGTTTAATGGTTTGGATTTATAGTCATTCTATATCACTATGGAAGATTGTTCTCTGAAATTACGCTTGATTTTATGTCAGAGTCCATTTGAGTTTCTTCGCTTTACGTGAAGACCTCGGGGTTACGCCAATGCCGAAGGGTTGAGATCGACCGTCGGTGGGTGTCTCCTCTCTTTATCTCCTTGCACAGATTTTAATATAAATTATAATCTAATGTCGTTTCTTAATACCTTTCCATCCCCATCCAACGGCGTTCTTCCTACCCCAAAACGGCAGGGTCATTATTAGGGATTTCTCATTACGCGATCAATCATTCCCAGGGATCGCGAGCCTAATTTCTTGCGTCAATTAATATCGCGATGGTGAGCATCGACAGAGAAACGTCGACGGTATTTCTTCTTCACCCTTCGATAGTCGTCCTCCGTTATTCTCCTAACACTTGATCAGCTACTTATACTCACCCTTCGCATCATATTTTAACAGCGAATTTTATATTTGTTCAAGGTATTTAACTTTTCTTAAAATACCGAACAGTAAAATAATTGGAAGATTTTTACCAATTTTTTTAAAGAAAAGGACTTAATCCCTTCACGTAATATCTTGATGATTACACAAATTCCAAGTGTTACATTGAACAATTGATTTTGTGCACATATCTCAAGAAATACTTAGTTGCCGAATTCGTTTTAAAACGTTGTTTTAGAGGATACTGTATTGGTAGCGAATTGAATTAAACCAATGGAATCATTGGAATCTTGAATTGGGTAACATTGCATAGAAGTTAAACTTCTTTCGAAAAATTGACACAGGTACCAATTGGTAGTTTTAGTGTTATTAGTTTTAGTTTAATTGCTGGCCAAGCGAATGGTAGTTCAGAAGCGAATGAGAACTCGTAGGGTAAAGTCGTAAGGGTCTTCTAAGGAAGAGGATCACTGACGCTCGAAGGTGGTTGCTGGTATGAGAGTAAAGATAGAGAAGAAACCGATGGATTTATACTTCGGACCAGGAGGCATCATCGTTTTACTCCCGATGGATATATGGGTTCTGATATATATATACGTTTCTCGGTACTTCTATCTCTCTTCAATTCTTCTCTCCCCAATGTTTACCCTTGTACGCAACGCCCCCGGTTCCCGTATTTGCGGACAAATACGCATATACAGACATATACATGTGTCCTCCGGTGTTTGCCTTCTTATATCCTCCCATATCCCATTCCGTCTAGCGGCTGCCCTCAAAAGCTCGCCGCCGAGTGCCCCCCTTCCAAATTGTATCAGCCGGGCGCATCACCCCTCAAGAATTTCGAGCTTCGCTTCTTCTTTGTTCCGATTGTCTCGTTGTCTAATCTACGGAATCTTTGTCGATCTTTCACGTGTTTTCGGGATAAGTTGATTATTGAGACCTTCGGAACAATTCTAGATTTCTCAGTTTGAGACAGAGGTCGAGTGAGAAGAATAGAAGAATAGATATACGGTACTTCACTCTAATGCTCAGCGATTATTTTAATTCATTTTGATCAATAATCGAGTGTAGAATAAACAGGTGATAATTGGGATTTTCTGGTAGTTATATAATTGTTATTTGTAAGTCGAAGTTTATTTTAACCCGAAAAGAAATTCCAGATTAAGTGGTGAAACCATAAACAGCAGTTGTATAATGTTTTTTAGAGATCGAACTTAACGTAGAATCGTGTCCAGCCAAAGTCGAAAGAAGTATGTGACGCTAGCTCATTACATTTATGCACGAGGTTATTCCGCGAAGCGTAAGAGCGTCCCCGCCCCGCGAGTTTCTCGTAGTCGACTCATTGAACTTTCGGCAAGTTGTACTTCAGACACAATGAGTAACTCAGTGACCTAAGTGATTTCGAAAAGTTGCTAGTAACTCGGCTCGCCGGTAAATATCTGCGATCTTGAGAGTTAGACTTGAATGCAACTCTGTGAGGGCGGCGAGTGGACTCTTTCGTTCCATGGAATTGTTGTTTCAAATTTCTGCTTCGCGGCTGTCTGCACGGAACCATTACCTCGAAGAGAGAACACGCGAACGTCGTCGCGTCGGTAGCAGCAGTGACGGTTAAACCTGCGCCCAAGTCGATTACGACGAATCAACAGCACGAGGTTCGCGATCTCGAGGTCACCGAGGATCCACGAAGTTAGCGAGGAGTTGTCTCGCGGCCTGGGGAAAGGGGCGCAACGGGGGGGTTCACCCCTCGCCGGTAAGGGGGATGACCAAACTTTGGACTTTGAACTTTGCCGCTCGACTGACCCCACGCCCGTTTTATTTCACTCTCGGCCATTAACATACTTTCCACTTGCGTTTTTTCCCCGGATGTTCGCGTGGCGGCCGCTGGGGCTGCGGCCGCCGTCGCCTCCGCGTTTGCATAATTGCTGGTTTGCGCACCACTCCAGATCCCCCTCTCCGCTGATTCATTAAAAACAATTAGCGGTTCGGCCGGGTTGCTGCTGTGCACTTGGGAAGCATTGCGCTGTCTATGAACGCGATAATTAATGAGCTACAGTTATCGTTAGCTATGGCATCCTGAGTCTTGAGTAACGTCTTAATCAGGAAGTACCGAAGACGCTGTGGAAAGTTGGTACGGGAATGATACACCTTTGGTATTGAAGTAGAGAAGATAGCTTCCTTGGAAGAACATCTTGACGACTAGGGTATTGAGTTTAACCGAGGAGTTTGTGCTCCAAAGGATTAAAGTCTTAATATGCTGGGAGATCCGTACCGAAGGGCCAATAAATCCATCAATATCAATACGTCGATATCCGAATCAAATCATTTAACAAGGGGCCCATTTTCGTGGGGCGCATCGCTATCGGAGTCCCGAGGAAATCTTTTCCCTATGGCATCATCCAATGGGTAATTTCGCGGGCAGAGACGTTTATTGCCCGTGATAGCCGGAATGCGGCGAAGCCAAGGAAAAAAGGAGAGCAAAAGAGAATGGAAGAGAAAGAGAGAGATGAGGAGATGGAGAAAGGGGAGGGGGGGGGGAGAGAGAGAGAGAGAGATTCATCGGAGGGCGGTCAACGGACAAAGACGATAGGAGGGGTCAGAGCAACGCCCGAGGAGAGAAGCCGAGAAACCTGGTGCAAAAAGAGAAAAAGCGTTATTCCTGCCAGCAGGAAAGCTCTTTCGATGTAGCTTTGACGATGAACGGAGACAGAGACAAAGAGAGGGCGCAGACCACGGAGAAAGAGGGCGAAACCAGGAACCAAGGGGGTGGTGGGAGTGGGTTGCGCAGGGACCCGCCGGGAGAGGGAGCTTTTTCCTCAGGGCGCGCGCACGTATGACCACGACCACCTACGACGATGACGACAACGGCAAAAAGTTACAGGAAAGTAAGCCTATCGTGGGAGGCGTGGATCGCGGAGCTTTTCCTGTAGCATCCCCTTCCACCTTGGGTTCCTTGTCGAGCTTGCGAGGTGAGTGGGGAGAAAGCCGAGGCCGCATGCGCGAAGCTTCTTAGACGAGTTGAAGTAAGAGGGGATGAAGCGAAAGCTTCAGTCAGACGAGGACACATCATTGGAGGAGGATAGACCGAGAGCTTGCGGGCTTGTTGCGATGCACCGGGAGAGAGATGGAAAAGCTCTCCAGGATTTAGTGGTCGAGATAGTCGCGTGAGAAGGGATGGAGAGGATTGCTGGGGCAGGACTCTAGCATTCCTCCTCGAGCAACGAGGACGATAGCACGCTGTTTCTGTGCTCGACGCTTTCTCGAAATGCCACTGTTCAAATGCTCGTAAGCTTTTGAATTTTTTCATGCGCTCCGTTGATCGATGTCCTCCGAGCCTCTTTTCGAGTCCCTCGATTCCCATGCTTAACCGAGTAATGGACTTGAGTTACTAACTAGGACGTTAATTAAATTATTCTCGAGCGATCGAGTTTGTCCGAATGAGGCAGCTTTTCGAAAAGAAGCTACTAATTCGGTTATCCCTTTTTTTTTCTTCTTCTCTTCGTCTCTGTGCTTTTTTTCTGTTAGGTGGAGGTTGAATATCCGCGCTCGACGTAGTATTGCGAGGGGGATAAAGTTGGAAACAGTGCTAGTTGGATATATCGTGCTAATTTCGTACCAAGGAACGCGCGGTGCGTTTATATCGCGTGGTCTCAGCTGCGGCAGTTACTTTACGGAATCATTAACATTTCACCTGGAAGCATTCGGCTTCCGAAGTTAGCTGGCTGCTTTTCCTTTTGCCTGTGCGCGATTAACGAGTCTTCCGAGTTGGAAAGTATCGACGCGGGGCTTCGAACCGGGCGACATTAGAGCAGTCGCGACCGTATCTCGGATTGTTAACGAGACATTACGCTCACGGCGAATTGTTTACGAAACTTGGCACGAGCTGCTGACATTCAAGTATTGCTCAGCATAAGTAAATATTTCAATTGTTTGATAAATATTATAATTCAACTTGCTTCAAAACTCGATGAATGATTAATTTATGGATAATGCCAGAAAGTGATTCTTATTGAGGCTGCAGTGTTGCTGTGATCGGGTTTGCTACAGTTTAAGCTTTTAATTAAATGTTCTGAAATATTTAACAATGCTAACGAAGAAATTCTCAGAAATTCAGATAACAAATTTCGTGTTACTATCTGCTTGCAACAACGTTGAACTGGTGCATCTATTGTACTTACCTGTCAAATAGTAGTCAAGCAGAAATCAGTTAATTGTGAAAAGATAGATATAGTGAACCAGTCAAGTAATTCAATTTATTGTGTATGTAACTTTCTTACTTCTTTTCATAAATAATTTGACCATATTCTACACGGTCTTGTTACTTTGCACACTTGGTAACACGTTTCCTCCTCTCTAGTTATATCGTCGTACATTTTGATCAAAAGCTGAGGTATAAATTTGTAATATTATTTTGTCCTTCTCGGACCAACTTCTTCTCCGTTAACTTTATTAGTATATGAGGATAGGAAGAAAGGAGGCACTTGATCGACAAATGTTAATACACTTGAAAAATTCAATGTATATAAAGAAGCTTATCATTTTTTGAACAAATATCAATGCAGTTACAGTTCTTTCAAAGCAAACTATAAAGGCGATTCGGAAGGGTCCACTAAGGGTTAAAAAAATTCGAGCCGAATACCCCAAGCAGCCCTATCCCGCGAAGCTTAAGTTGACTCATTCCAAAACGACGTACCACAAGTGGTTGCAGCACGAGCCGGTGGTCGGACCAAGAGAATATCCCACAAAAAATTCGAATTCACAAAATCCATCAGAATACCCTTTGCCTCGCATGAAGCATGTGTCCTACATATGAACACGAATCGCGCATCCATCGTCGGCAATAAATATTCAGGTGCGAAGTAGCGATGGCAGGATTTGAGGAGGCCGAGCTGGGCCTTCGGGGGGGTAAAAAATGAGCTGAATCTCGATCGAGTGTTTGTCGCGAGGTGCTTCAATAATTTGGCAGGGTCGGCGGTTCGCTTTTGACGCTTTCGTACGCGACGGCCAGTGGCGAGAGAGCGGGCGCGGGCTGCGGCTATTGGTGTAGCTTCAAGAGAGCCGTTCGACCAAAGGGAGACGCATCGGTCTCCGTAGCTAATTTATGACTTCGGAGGTGAATTTTGCGCAGGAAACACATCAAAGTTCAGTAACGGTCAATGCAAGCCGTTCACTGATACACACATACAGAAACATGGAGAAACGAATACACACTCCTACACTCGCATCCTCAGACACATGTACGATAAGAGGGAGACGGATGCAAACGAGTCGAGAGAGGAGCGTATGAGAGACGCGGCCAGAGAGGAAGACGAGAGGCAAGCTCCACCGGTGACGGGGGCTAAAGAGGGGAAAGAGAGAGAAGCTTCACGGACGGTAAAGCAACCACGGGCCGCGCTCTAACTACGTTAAAAGTTTTAATATTAGTTTAGTCGACGGCCACGGTAGATTGAGACGTAATTCCAGGTAATACCACGGTTCTACGAGCTACTTCCAGCTAATACCGAACGAAACGCGTTCTACAAAGGACCCTCCAGCCCCCGCGCTCCTTAATCTGCATTAAACTCAACGTTCGGTAGCCCGCCTACCGCCGGCGAACGAGCTGCCGTCCGCGATCATAAGGCATCTTCGGTTTTCACATGTGAGACCAAAGGATTGTGCCTCCGACCTGACCCTTCGCTCAGTCGTCGTTTCGGCACTAGTAGCTGTGCCACAATCCTGGTAGTCACTGTTATTCCGACCAAGTGACCATGTGGTTTTTGTCACATTTTGTGGAAATATTTCCAGGTTCAATAGGGTACTTGGTATGGATAGTGTAAAGGGTCCTAAAGAATATTTAACAGAGCAAAGTAGTGTTCCTACATCAATTTTTGTAAACCGTTGCTTTTACTGCCGTCGGAGAGTTTCTCTTTATTCCGTCAGAATTAAGGGTCTTCGTAAGAATGAACTGGTGGATGTTATTTTTTTCAATTTTCATGTTTATTTCCCGTTCGATTAATCTACAAAGGTTGAGAAGATAAATTTATAGCAAGATTCGTCGCGTCCGAGGAAGCTATCGCCACGGACGTGAACATTAATTTCACCGGTGCCGGAGGCCCGTATCTTCGAGGCGCTTGCGTCTTGCTTGCACTGTGGTTGATATTCCCAGCAAAAGAGCGGAAGACAGGCGAGTAGTTGCAGGAGGGCGAAGGGAGAATAGAAAAAAATGCACCTGCGACGAGTAATAATTCCTGGCGTCCAAGCAACCCAGGAGATGGAGTAGTCGAGAGGTTGGGGTAGCTGGGGGCGGGAGTGGCGAACCGCTGGAAAAGGAAATAACTCGGAGGTGGACCACGCGTTTTGCTTGGAAGCTCGTCTCCGTACCAACAAAATCGTACTACGCCCTATCTTTCTCCTCCTCCACCTTCATCCGGCTCTCTGCCTTCGCTCTTGCTCTTTCTCTCGCTTCTCTCTCCTCCATCCCCCGGCCAGTTTCTCTCCCTCTCTCTCTCTCTCTCTCTTGCCCTCCTCTCTCAGAGGGACGAGTCGATGCGTGCGTACGAACACAAGCGAGAAAAGTTTTACACTCACCAACACTGGCGCAGAAGGGCGCACATTCAGCCTCCACCCACTGTTCTCTCTCTCTCTCTCTCTCTCTCCATCTCTGTTCCTCTCTCCATCAGGTCCTCCTCTCTTCCTCTGTCTTCCTCTCGCGGTTTCTGGTCTCCGCTCGTTTCGTCTCAGTTCAATTCGCGTTGCTGGTCGTCCTATCTTAGTCTCTCGCTGGCTCTCCTCTCCTCTAGCTGAACTCCTCAGCAAACTCATACAGCAACGTCGGCGTCCTGACGATGTGAAACGCGCGAGCGGTTCGGCGAAGCGCTTCTCTCTTCTCACCAATACCAGCTCGCGAATTCTCCTCCGGCTCCTTCCACCACCTCCAGCTTCGTCTCCGCGTTCTCCACCTCCGCTTCGTCCTGCCGTCGTGTCCTCCTACCGACGTTGCTCTGTGCCGTACGATCTCTCGGGGTTGCTCGTGGAAAATCGGCGCTCTTCGTCGGCGTCGCGGCGCGCACCGTTTGGACGGCTCGCTCGTCGTTGCGGCTGGCTAACGTCGATCACCTACGGGCTACGGAAACCACTTTTCTCGATCGTCCACGGGCTCCTCGTTCCTGACTCTAAGGAAGCGCCCCAAGTTTCACGCCACTAGTGACGTGCACGCGCTTCGCCATTCCGAGGTCCTGAGATCTTGAAAGCTACCACTCCTGGGATCTCGTGGAACCGACGGTTCCTGCTCCGCTGGAACCCCCTTTACTCGCAGTTCAAGAAGTAAGTACTCCATTGGGATACAGAGTATAGAGTTGAAAGAACGATCTGTTTTCTGTCGTGCCAGATTATTATCAGGTAGTCCGGTGCGTGACATGTTGATAATAATCCTTGTGATTCTCTTCCACTGGGATTCATGTGCGTTCTTAAGCTTCGTTAAAACGGAAGTGCGGTATAAGGGTCAGCTTCGACTATTATAAACGTAAAGTGTAAACAAGTTAAAGTGAACGTTAGGCGCGGTATTTTAGTCTTTTATCGAGAAAGAGTAGGTTGCAGTGTAGATGAATTCGTTCATATTTATGATCCCGTACACCTACGATAAGTTTAACACTCCCCGCCAGAATTTGTTCACCATAGTAGCACTGTTATTCCAGGATAATACTAAAATATTTTCACGGCTTCTGTCCCGCGTGCTTTGTAGTCACGTTGCTACGTGACATTTTATCTTCTTGTTCGAAGCAGTATTCTTGTATGTCACGAGAAACAGACCCAAATTTTTGCAACTCCTGGTAGCATTAACGTTCGCGTCGATGTCGGAGGAGAATAAGCGAACATAGCCAATCACGCAAAGGGTATTCGCGACTAGGTTCACGAGAGGAGGCATGCAGCACGCTAGCCGACGCTCTCAGTCGCGTTCTCGGAATCAGTGAGGCACAGTTCGCGGCACTAGGCCCGAATAGGGGCGAAGCGTGCACTTGGAATTTGGTTTTCGCCAAAGTTTCCAAGGTGAACTGGTCGCGCCAAGTGCGCGCATCTGCAAGAGTATACATATACCCAACAGGGGGCGAGAAGATCAGGCGAAGTGGCGGAGGGGGGCCTTGGTCTGGAACTTTGTTCTTGTTCTTGCGAAGAACTTCGGCCCACCTTCCTTCCTTCTCTCTGCTTTCCCTCTCTGCGCCCGTCCCCCCAACGAGCGGCCCCGATTCCGCGGCTCCTCTTCTGAACACCCCCCCTTGGCCCCCTCCGTACTACCCCGTGCCATTGAACAAACTAGTCTGCTCCAACGATAGTTACTTCTTTCTTGTTACGCGGCTACCAAGTTTCGCACCGACGCGCACTGGCTTTGGAAGGTTGCGGTGAACTTGGTGCCTCCTTCGCTCATCCTTCCTGCTCACTCCTGTGCCACGCCGCGGGTTTCGGCCGCGGGAGGATCACGAGAATTCGGGGTTAACGACAGCTGGCGCGTTTCGTCCTGGTTTCCGAAGATAGAGCCGATCAAGGCCAAGTACAAGAGGACTTCTTTGGAGAAGCGTTTTGAGAGTCGCGTCGCTCTTAAGTTAGAGTACGTTGAACTTGGCTGCATGCGAGGAACTTTGCAGATGCTATCCCTGTGGCCCCCTTGCGTGCTTTGTTAGTCTCTTGCGAATGGGTTTCAAGTTCGCGGCTGTTCAACTTTGCCCCGCCGACGGAGATAGTTTTTCTTTCGTACCAGTTTCCTGGGGAGAACTTGGACCTGAGGTGTTAATTCGTGAATGGGCAATTGCGATCGCAACGTTTCATCAATGAACACCCAATTTCTATCCGTTCTCCAGCTGTTGGAATTCTCTCTGGAGATTACGGTCTCTTAGTTCATAGTTGAAAATGTTCAAAAGTTCGCACGATCTTTATAAGATTCGAAGAATTCTTAGAATTGTTAGCAGAACTTATGCGGTATCTTACCAGTGAGTACTTTATCCGAATCTTTTTATGTGAGATTCTTCTACGAAGCCCGTCACGCAACTGAGCAACAACTCACTGTCGAATGATAAATCTTCGTCAATAGTCAGGCGTGTTTCGTCTATCACCGAAGCCCGAATGACTTTATGCGATCGAATGATTAATTATCGCAGCTTTTTAAGAATTCGTCCAAAGTGGCACCCTCCTTCGACGTGAACAAGCCAGACAAAGGGGGGAGTGCACGCGCCCGTCGGAGAGGGAGAGAACACGCGAGAAGAGAAGAGAGAGAGAGAGAGAGGTGGTAGGGGAATTGTTACCCGAAGTTTAAACTTGGTTGTCGACTGCCGTTAACAAGGTTTGCCATGGGGCTGGTTCAGTAGTGTCTAGGTCTCGGGGTGTGCCACATCTCGCGCCCATGTTCATCTTCTGGCCTTAGCTTCATCATTGCGAGTAGCAACCGTCCTCAACCTGCTACATTTTTCGGATTTAACCCTCCGACATTGTTGCGTGAACTTTCAACTGTTAACGGTGCCCGTTGCCAACCCTACCGCCGGCGGCAGCTTCTGGTCTACGCGTAGTTCACCGCTCTGTCATCTCTCAGGACTATCTACCAGGATACTAAGTTATTTTACACTCTTCGAGTGGTGGTTTGACTTACGTGTACTCGTAGTGCCGTTGCTGAATGGCTACTCACATTTCGGGTGGTTCGAGCTGAATTTTCATCTTGGTACTCGTACTTGATCCAAGGTAATTCAATAGTAATTTGTATTCAGGCTTCGCGTTATTTTTATTTTACTTAGAATACTTTACATAATATACTGTTTCTACTTATATATATTTGCATTTCCACAATTTGTATTTTCACGAATTGGACGGCACCCTGTTAGACACTGGATGTCTACAGATGAAAGATTAAATTGATGAACAAGGTTTCGCGACAGTTGAACGAAAGACTTAATATGGAAATAATTCAATAGTAATTCCTACATTATTTAACTAGCCGTTTTTTACACGCTCTAGTTCATCCCATTAGATATTTCATTTCTACTACCAGTGATACATGCTTGGGTCAATATACCAGTTCATTTTTTTCACGATCCATGAATGTTTTGGTTATGGAACTTGATAGGAGATAAATTGTTGAGGATTTATAATTTAACCATGAAAACAAACTTCTTCGTGGCGATATCAGTTTAACCGTCGCGTTGCGTCGGACAGGTGCGGGCTAGGGTTGCACTCCCTTTTCAGGATCATAAGGATCGTCGCATCGTGGAGAGGGTCACAGGATCGCGGAGAGTGCGCGGCTTTGAATTCGGGAGGAAGAATTGTAGTGAAGCTACGCTTGGGGTGAAGATTCACTCCCCGCGCGTTCGCTGATTATATCGATTCCAGGCTTACCTAACGGAATTACATTGAGAGTGGCCCTAACCTCGGGCAACCTTAAAGCTACGGACTCGTCAGGCCTATTCGCTGTTAGTTATCGAACCTCAAGGGAGGGAAGTTCAATTTAAAAAGTCGGGTATATCCTAAAATATTTAATGCCAAATTGTTTCTTGCTTTCTGTGATTTATAAAAACAGGTATATTTTATTAAGGAATTCCTTGCACAGGATGCAAATACAGTAATTTTTCAGTAATCGTGAAGTATTTCAAAAAATACACATTGAAGAATATTTGTACTATATATCAAGTTCGTAAGAATACTTATAATTAATCAGAAAATAATGAAGCCCGTATTTATATATATTTACACGTACTACTTTTATGATGGATTTTAAGGGCTTGATTTGGACAGGGTTTCAGAATCATTAGCATTAAGTAATATTCAAGGTACAAGTCGGAGTTTTGAAAATATGACTATAGAAATTACTTTCTCCCGAAATTGGATGAAATTGTCGGTGAAGATTGTAAGTGTATCTGGTTGAGCGACACCAGCCAGCCCCTTTGATTAATTACTTCTCGCGAGTGTTTCACGGAGCCTCAAGTATGCGGTTAATAATTTTTGCAGTGGTGAGTTTGTGATTGATTTGCCTGCGGTAAATTCTGCTTTCTTATCGTCAGAGTGCATCGTCTTTTATCGCGATCTCGATTTTATTCCATGAAACGAACAAGAATAAAATACATTGCACTTACCAATATTCGAGTGAAAACTAGTGAATACAGAATGAGTGGGCAGACTCGCAGTAGAATATAAATGTATAGTCGAAGTTTTAATTCGTATTCAGAGTTTTAATACATACATTGAGGAATTAATTCCAACGATTATAACAGGTAAATTAGATTCGATATAAGATCACAAAAGGCAAAACGCTTTGCCACGGTGAGAATTTATACCTCGCGTGTTTCTCGAGGTACTTTATCGTTTAGGATGCGAATGGAATGTTGCAACGTGCGTTCCAGTGTCATCCGTACAATTTTCACCGACGAAACAATAAGGCAAGGAGTATACCGCCGCGAGACATTGCACGCTAGTTGCGTGCATTGGCCGATAATATCGCTAGTTCCGTTCGAGTTTCGGTCAATTATGCACATTTTAGATCAGCGTACTTGCGCACCGAAATTGGTAGTAATCTGTTCCATTGTGGCGGAACTTTTAAATGCGATCCCGAGTGTGAACAACCGACTGTGATTAAAGTACCGTTTGCGGCAGTGAACGTTGCCTCTTTCCCCGGTGGAAATCTCATAATTAATAGATCAAATGTTCCGCGGAAAAAAGGCAATCCTGGCGCTATTGGAATTGGCCGATATATGAATGGAGAGTATGCTTCTCGCGTGAACAAAGTGTACCTTGTGTAATGGAGCAATTGAATCACATACAAGTCCGACAGCAATTGTAACAGTGGATTTTTCTAGCGAACTCAAAGTTTTATTCCACGGTAATTTCAAGGAGTTGGGCTACCTGGCACAATGCCATTAAACTCATGTCAAATCTACGTGGCTTTTTTTCCTGATTGCTTAAGTGCTACGCATTCCCTCGTTATTAATTAGAGAATTCTACTTTTCATCGAACACTTTGTATCTATCAAACCATCATCAATTCGAATTGTTTCCAATCTTGTCGAAACTCTTTGACGCTAACTGCTAATATAGTGGTCAATAGATTCTGAATCCTTGGATAGGATTCACAAAACGTAATCTACTAATAAGCGTGGAAAGGGTTCAACGATTCCTAGAGGATAGTTATAAAGAGTTTTCACGTTATATTTTCATCTGTACATACAATAGTCTATACTTGTTTATACCACATGCGCATTATTATAAAGTATTTATGAATTATCCAAAAAATCAGTTGATCCTAAGAGTGAGCAGTCTTAGACAAGCTGGCTCATCGTTCGCGGATGAGCTGCGTCGTCTCTCGTCGTGCCGATATCATGGAATTAAACATAGCCGGTTAGTCCTGGTGAGTCCTCGGCAATATAACCGTCGGGTGGTTGCGCGATAGCGTGATCCAATTTGTCGAAGAATGCGCTATCGCGGGTAGAGCTGGGCGACGGCGCGGCGCGGCGCGGTTCAGCATGGAGCGCAAGAAGCGATGGCTGGAAAGCAGCGAGAGGGTGGCGTAAGGAGTGCCAGGAGCGATGAGGGCCGCAGGGTCGAGGGGGCAGGCAATTAATACGACGCGGAGGCATGCACGTTGGCAGGCAACGCCGAAGGCTCGCTTCATTAGGGCCCACAGCCACTGTGGAAGGGTTGATTTTTAGCCCCCTCTGAAAACCCTCCCACTGCCGCCTCATTGGTTTCCAATTATCGAAATGCCGTCGCCTTAAGGCATCCTAGCCCGTCCGTCTCCTGTCCCGAATGCCTTTTATTTCGGGATCCATCGCAAATGTGCCGTAATTTATGGACCGAACGTGAGACGGTCCTTCTCGTCGACTTGACTACGGCCATGCTCGAAGGCTAACTCGTTCGTCGAATTCCTTCGATGGTAGTATTTCCTTTGGGGGTAGAGGTTCACGTTTTGGCTATCTAAGAGTAATTCCAAGTACGGAGTGATTGTTAGCCTCTGCTGAAATTGAGTGTTTTGTCTACTTTCCACACAGGGTGTAGTAAGAGGGTTAACACGAGAGTTTTAAAATTTTTTTAGTGTTTCTATTACCAATATTACTGCTTCTTGTATTTTACCTTAAGCGTATAATACTAAACGATGCTGAAGGCCACGAGCAAATGAATGTATTTGAATATTTATAATGTTTAATTATCTATTCGCAAGAAATTTACGATTATATCAGTTAGCGTAAATGAATATTGAACAGTGCACTGAATGGTAATCCTTATTTTCCCTTAACGGATTGCAACGAAATTAATAACGCTCCACAGGACGATTAGAACTCGATAGCCTCGAATCCCGCGACTATCGCGACTCTCGCGTGCTGAAAATTTCGCATCCTATCCGAGGCCGACGGTTCGCGAGGCACTATCGATCTATCTCGGGTAAATAATCA
The DNA here is from genome assembly GCA_963989405.1 of Trypoxylon attenuatum. Taxonomy (NCBI): domain Eukaryota; kingdom Metazoa; phylum Arthropoda; class Insecta; order Hymenoptera; family Crabronidae; genus Trypoxylon; species Trypoxylon attenuatum. Next base: position 16,174,275 of record OZ022491.1, read on the forward strand.
TAGGAGCAAGGGGGGCAGGGGGTTGGACAGGGGCTGGGCAGGGGCTGGGCAGGGGCCGGGCAGGGGCCGGGCAGAATTTCGCATGAAGCCCGGAGCGTCAGCAGGGCGACACAGATTCAAAGCTGAGTAAATGCCTGTCGAGCGTGCACCGGCGGCGCTTTTTCCGAATTTTCGAAAGGCAACGCGAGTGCAGTGGGAGAGAGAGTAGCTCGACGCGGAAATCCTGGGAATAAAGCCCGGAGATCCTAGCCGGCAATGGCTCCAGGAGCCAGTAGAAATCTCGGAACCCCCACGAGGCGCTTCCGCACCTGTTTTCCGGTGCATCGAAAAAGAGGCGGGCGTTCTTACGCTTACGCGCGCTGGCTGCCGCCACCGAGGACGCGAGGCGACGGACAGGGAGAGAACAAGTAGAACAAGGAGGACCGGGTCGGACAAGGCCGAGCCGGTGCGAACCAGAAGAAGAAGAAGGGAAGCTAACCGAAGCTAGAAGGCACCGTCGCAGAAGAGTCGAAGCTTCGCAGGCCACCGAAGTGGTGGATGTAGAGAAGGTGGCAGAGTACCAGTACCATCACTAGTACCATCACCAGCACGAGCACCAGCGTCAGCGCCAGCGCCAGAGCCGAAAGCCACCGCCACTGCCACCAGGAAAAGGAGGAGGCAAAGGAGCGAGGAGGAGAAGGACCAGGGAAAGAGGAGAGCAAGAGGAGAGTAAGAGGAGCCGTAGAAGAGCGAGAGGAGAAAGAGGACCAGGAGGACGAGGAAGAGGACTAGGAGTAGAGGGATGGTCCGGGTTACCCGGCGGGGGTGGTCCAATCAGAGCCGAGTACGGGTGGGGCAGAACACCTCCGCCCTCTCCCTTTCGCAACCCCCTTTCCAACCATACCCCCGTACCCATCCCCTCGCTCCAGGAGGTTGGAATCACCGCCACCTTCAACCACCGGCATCACCACCATCCACCTCCTTCCTCCTACTCTCGACTCGCTTCCTCTCTCTGAGGCCCCCGCGGCTCCTGGCCGCTACCCAAGACAAGTGCCCGCGAGAGATTCTCACGGCATGAGCGGGGATCGTTACGTACGACGACGACGACGCCGACGACGACGAGCTACCGTCAGGATATCCACGCTCGAGGATTTCCACGTCGATTCTCTTCGCGAGTACGCGCGTACCACTTTTTCTTCACGATTTACTCACTCACGCACGCAACCACGCATGCACGGACGCACGCACGCAATCATCGAGAACATCGCGGATCACACGAATGCGCCTGCCGCGCACTGTGAGTAGACCGACGCACTCTCCTCTGTCGTTTCTTCAAGAAAAAGGGGGTCAAGAGGGAGGAGATTCCTTGGATGCTACAATTCTTTTTCTATTCATGAGTAAGTAGACGTAACCAATTTCTCTCTACCATTCGATATTACGCTCTTGTTGTATTATTGTTTTTTGAGAACCGCTGGTGAAAGTTGTTGTCCATCCTATTTGAGCAATCCAAATTCGTTGGTATAGATTTCTGTTAAGCAGAGTCGTTAGGTTGTTATTCGAAATATTTCTGGTGTTAGATTCTAGCGAATTCCGTCGCTCGTGCGTGCACATCCCCGACACTTGCTTCTCCTGGCAATAAGAAATAAATCAGAGATAAATGCGATCTTATGGGTGACTGGCGAAGGAAATGTAGTGTTGGTTGTACGGTTGGATAAACACCTGTGTGCGGGACTGAAACGGAGTAATCAGGCGGGATGTGGCACCGGAAGGAAAAAAAAGGTGCCGGCAGTCGCGTGTGTTCGAATTGCTCGACCAAAACGTGAACGATTCGATCCTTTCTGAGCCATTTCACTTGATTTGCCTTGGTGAAATATCGCCGACTGTTTCGTGGGGAACTCGCAGCATACGTTCGTCAGTGCATCTCCCTATTTTTATCTGTTTGCTACTGCAATTCGTTATTTACTGGCTGTTATCTATCCAGTATTCCTATTATTTCTAATCCAATTTTACTCAATAATATAAATAATCATCTTAGCGTACCTTTGGATCAAGTGTCCTTTTTTTCCTGTTATGATCGCACATTCCATAAACTGTAGATCACTGTTGGATGACATTCCGCACTCGATTAGAAGCTAACTAAACATTTGCTTTATTGTCGCGTTATCGGTGTCGAATTAGTCATTAATAAATCAATTAATACCGAATCAGTTATGAAACGAAAGTTGCTTTATAGTGAAATTGTGTATGGAATAACTTATTTTAACGCGGATAATAATCGTAATTATACAATATTATTAGCATTCAATATACTTTTGCGTAGGTTTTACTTAACTCATTGATCATTGTGCACAGACTGCAGTTTTGATGCTACCGAAAAACAAGTTGCGTTCCGAGATTTATAGGGATGTGCCTTCATTATCAAAGATATGATCCCACGGAGTTAGCCGAATGTCACGTAGGACGAGAAAATGGATAGGACGCGGAAGTAGGGCGATGAGATTATCTCGACCAATAAAGCGAATGGTTCGGAATGACTGCAATTATTTCGTGGTGCGTGTTGATTGTGCCGATTGGACGAAACTGTTCCGTGATGAAGGGAGATAAAGACCTTACGAAATACGCGCAGATACTGTGGCTCATCATCTGCTGAATTAAACGAGATAATGTGCGATTACTTGTATAGAAGCAAAGTTCAAGTTACTCAAAGTAGCAAGATAAAACGAAAAGAATTGGAAAGGAATAGAAGGATATTCGTTTGTTTTTAATTACTTTATACGATTTTTACACTGATAGTATAATTACGGTATTAATATTTTATCTGAATTATCGTTATCATATTTTTGCCAATAACGTTATTCTTTCTACTCTGGAACAGTTTCTTTTCCTATTTTAGGATCGTTTAGCGCTACTAAAGGTTCATAGTACAATACTGGTAGTAATACTATTGTTCAGTTTATATTTCAGTTTGGAACATTCACTGTTCCTCTGTTTCTTTCAACACAACGGTGAAATAGGATTTTTTTTATTGTACAATGAAGTTGCAAACCAAATCGGAATGTTTCTGACGATATGACCGACGTATTGTAGTGTTCCGTTAGAAACTCTGTTATTCAATAGTTCAACAGGAACAATACACGTCAGTTTTCGAAATAGATTAATTTGAATTTTAATTATCACAATATCGTCAATATCAATTGTTTCCTTTTATTTTAATAACTCCAAACGATTAGACAATTCAAAGTGAAGAATTTTTTCTTGACACTGTAAATTTGACGTCAGGTAATTTAAACTTAGGATCAAGTAGTTGAGCATACTACTCCTGCCGACGGTTGACAATCTCAATCTCAAGTTTCTATGACATTCTATAAACAACAAAGTTCAAAGTTTATACGGTCATGCGCAATAGAAAAACTAGATAACATTTCGTCGAGAATTAACGAGTTAACGATTGGCAGTTGGGCGTGAAACGCGTTAAGCCATTTGAACAGAAAGTCACGCGAAGATGGTGCGTCCGCTAAACACGCCAACAGAGAATAGTCCGAAGCATAAATCGTGAACAGAAGCGGGCTTGCACAAACGAAGCCAGACACTAGCGGCGTAACTACAAAAATGTGGAATAATAGGCGTCAGAGGTGGCCAATGTCAACCGAGAGCTCTGACAAGCGCTGTGCAACGTGAATCAATAAGCTGAAGGGGAAAGTGATATTCGTTCGATAGCTAGTGAATGGCTAACTTACGCGTATGCTTTGTCAGGCATACATTGCTATTGTTTGATACCCACTGCTCGCGTTTCAATGTTACTTTTACAGGGATTATATTTATCCCGTACCGTTTTTTACGTCAAACTACTTCGTTTTTCGCCCACTCTCGCCCTTATTGCCTATTTTACTAATTAATATGTCCTATGAGTACATATGGGATGCAAACTTTTTGAACAGAACAATATATTAGTTTCATAACGAAATAACTAAAATGGATAATGGACATAAATTGAATTTAAGTGATTTTTTCCATTGTAACGTTTAATATTCCAGTACCACTGTTTTTAGTTAATATGGTATCCGTAATTTCCTCAGATATAGAAATTCGAATTATTGCCTCTCTATTGACATTATGATAAAAATACTTGAATACAATTTTCATAACTCCTCGAGAAATGGTTCTTCAATAATTCTTATAATGATAACTGTGATATTGCGAATTTTGAGTTCTGTTACTTTTTAACTGGGGACACGATATAGAAAGCTGTCAAAGCGAGGAAATTCTCGCTTGCAATTCGACAGCATTCCCATTTTATTCACATTCGAAGCAGTACCGGTTGCGAAGGACGAAGGAGGAAAAGCACCGGTGCGACGCGCGAGGAAGGAAAACGCGAGCGAGCGAAGAGAGGAGCGAGCTAGCGGAAACTTTTCCCGTGCAAAGTACTGCGCGGACTGGCTCGGGGTTATGAAATTCTGATGGCTCATAAAATGTAAGAAAATTTACAGACTTCGCCCTTCTCGCTCGCCTCTTTCTCTCGGTTCTCTCGTTCGCCTTTTCCATCGGCGCGGTGGTAGAGGCAACCAGGCCTTTGCGAGTCGAACGGAAGAACGGCTCGGGGGCGTAAAAGGGGACGACGGCGGTGGCGTAAAGTTTAAAACTCACGGCAATCGATTAGGAGCCTTGGAAAAGGAACTGAGTCTCTCCTTCCTTACTTCCTTCTTGGGTTGGGGTATTACTTTTCTCCTTTCTTAATCCACCGAGCAAATGTCCTGCTAATCGGACGTGTGCTGTTAATTGAGCCTCTTAAGAATTTCTGCGAGCAAACGATTCGAGAATAGCTTGCTTAGAATCTGTGAAAACTTGAATTCAAGCCTGATTTTTTTTTCTAGCAGTAATTTCCTGTTTTCTATATCGGCACTTAGACAATTGGAACAATTGGTGGGAACATATAATCAACGGTAAAAAAAACAATTTGAATTCAACTTTTTCCTATTGATATTTATTATCTCTCAGATACACTCTCTAATTAACATTATAGATCCTTGTGCAAATACACGCTTTTATCGTTAGTTTTACGCAAACTACATTTATTGTAATTATTAGCAGCAGGAACTTACTTTCATTTATGAAAACTAATAATAGAAGTCTGGTATTTGCTAGAATGCTTTGAGTTCCGACAGTCAGACTCCATGAAATATCTCCGTAAGTTGACAAGAAAATGCTTGTACGTCTGTCCAGATTTGAGTTCTTTGTCGCATCTTGGAATCTTTTGTTTGGTCCAGACAGCAAGGAAGGGTTAATTAACAGTGGGGAAATGAATACAACCTGATCACTCGAAATTACGTGTACAGAACAGCTTCGAGGGTGATACCTAAACTATTTTCGTCGATCTTTCGCTCTCCTTCTTCTTTTTCAAAGAGAAAATTCGAACTTCTCCATTCGCTTCTTCCCTTGTCTACCCTCGCAGATTCCTGGACACTTCGTATAGCTTCACTCGAATAGATTATCTTACATTCCCAAATTATCCCGAATATTTTACGCTATACCTAGATTGCCCAAATATATTCTTTACAATTATCCACAAGCTCATTTTTCATATTATTATTATTACAATTTTTTTATAACATTTCCACACTGGACACTTCCCCATTATTCATCATTTTTGTCGTTTAACCCTGAAGCAACTTATTAGTATTAGCAATATATTGTTATCGTTTTTTTCGTTGTTTTCCAGAGAAATACGGAGCCATTCGACTTGTCAAAATTCTCTCGAACTTCGTGTTACAAGTAGTATTTAAGGGTTCCGCTAATTTCTGCTAATTGTCGTAATTTTCTGGGCGGTGACACGCGTGGAAGGGTAAATCGTAGCCAGGAAGCTTCGCGTTCAGAATGTAGCAAGGTCTTTCAAGGGAGCTTCGTTTGCCCGACACTCGCCAATCTCGCGCGTATAATTATGTATAAAGGCGATGGCGACGACGGCAATGTCGAGGACGTCGAGGATGTTGAGGTTGGGGTACGAGTTGGCGATGCTGATGGTGGTGGCTCGCCGCTCAAAATACGTCTAAATATTAATGAGCTGTCCCTGCCTAAGGCGTACCACCTTCGCCAGGGTATTCAGTCCCTGCACCTCCTCATCTTCAAAAGGTGTTCGAATGCGTGGTATGTACGGCGGAAAGTATGTAGCCGTAAAATTAACATCGCGAATCGCAGTCGGATGTTCTCACGAGACGCGAGAACATATAATATCAATAGAGCTTTACTTGTAACCAAATCTGGCAGGTAATTAAATGAAATTAAATGAAAGTTTTTCTGGAATGGTGATTTTCAGTCTTTAGGGTGATAATTAAAAGTATTTTACACTATATTAATATGTGTTCTGGAATTCAATACTATTTCTTAATTCTAATGATCTGCCAATTTCATGACTTACATTCTATTATCCAACGACCAACGTTGTAGTTGACATCTTCGGCAGGGTTGATAATTTAATACAGTAATAGACCATTTACATGCATTTATGAATGAGGATATTGCAGATTTAGATATTTCATTATTCAAATATCATCTTCCAAGGAGCTCTATTTCCATGCTCGATTTCAATTGGCTCGAAGTTCTTGATTTCCATGAAGCATAATCAATCGTATCTCGTAAGATTAACACTCTTCCCGGGGAGGCACATTCTCTCGCGCTTTTTGTCTTTGACCAACGCATTCCTCGTCACTATAGGCTTCTGGATTCACCTGGTTGCGAATGGTCCTACTAAAGAAGCCTGAGCCCTAAGTTGAAGAGGAAGAGCGGAAGGGTGGTAAAAGGGTTGGTAGGAAGGAGTTACCTGATAGTTAATACAAAGACTGTCATGTAAGATGCGCCGTCAAGCACCGTTCGCAACCATCCTCCCCCTGGTGCCTCTCCTGCTATCTTATCCCCTTGTCCCTCATTTTGTTCTCCTCTATTTTCACAGTGCTCCTTCTGTTCTCTTCTTCCTGCTGGCAGATCCTTCGGGACGGCTAATTGTGAGCGACAGTCGCAACGGGTAACGGGAGAGGGATCAACGTCACTTTAGGGAACTCGTCTCAAAAGCTCTGTCGACATTGCGCGCCTTCTCAAAGAATTTAGCGGTGTGAGCAGCTTCTCGAAATGTGCTGCTTAATTGATCGTATTAAAATGGAATGCTGCTAATTTGGATAGTTGGTGAAAAGGGAGGATTATTAAGGATCGTATAATGGGCGACTTTCTACGGCAATATGGGAAATGGTAGTCTCTTAGTATTTCCGCCGTTTGATTCCTTCATTTTTTCTCTGCTAATGGACCTGTACCGTGCAAAAACTATACTAACTTCTGTGTAGCGAAAGCTGAAATTAAAATAGTTGCATTGGTAGTTGTTGATATTTTTAATCAAGAATCGAAGAAGGATAACTTTAAACTGTTTCTATTAAATTGTTACTTCACTTGTTCGAATGCTTTGAATTAGAACCACTCAAGTAAGTAATTAGATAAATCCTCTAAATCTAATTACCATTCAGAGTCACATTAACGTTAAAAAAATTCTTCAAAAATTATATTTGTTTCTTCGAAGCGTATTCTACTATTATCGGTAGACTATTATACTGCAATTGTGACTTCTTTACACAGTATAAATACACATCGTCTATTTTTTCCCGCAATAAGCAAAGACCAATAGATCAATCGTAATCGATATTTCTATAACGAGTATACCAGAAGTATTTGCTCTGAGAAAAGACCCGAACATCATCGAGAGATATCCGCGGTGCTACGTATCTGGTTTCCCTGGTTCGGGGAAAGACCAGAGACTAGTCCGGAGTTTACTTTGCGCCTTCTGCTCGAGGGGGTGCTCGGGTGAGACTGTATTTACCATCTCTCGCAAGGTACTTAATTTTGCTTTCGGAATTAAGTCTGGGCTGGGTGGGAAACGACGTAGGTGTTGCCGTAGGTAAGAGTTGTCAGTGTTAGTGGTGGTGTTGGCGGTGCATTGAAATAGCGTGGCGATATGGTGTGCCGTCCTGGATGCGAGCTCCAGGAAACTTGCGTCGAGAGAGTATTTTCCGGGGACTGTCTCTCACAATTAGAATACTCTGGGGAGAGACTTGGCCCCATAGACGAAGCGCGGAGTTACGTGGAGGGGGAGATAGGTGCCTATTAGGGACGGGGTCGTGCTCGATTTTCCGAAAATAGAGACGGAAAAGGTGAGGGCGGAATGAAATAATGATTTATTGTGTCTGGGGAATGTGCGTTTCGCGAGCAACGAATTTCGAGAGAGCGCCCGCGCTCGCGATAGCAATATCTCGCCGCGAGGAACGTTCTGAAATGCTGAAGGACGACGAGGCGCTTCGGTGACAATTAATTTAGATTAATGCGCTGCGACGCTCAGTTGCAGTTGCGGTTTCCTAGTAATAGAATTTAATCGCACCGTTGACAGCTCTAAATATGTAAAATACAACTGAATTATTTATTAGTCAGACTAGTTTTTAAAAGGAAACCTATCTCATAAATAAATTGCTATATTTCTACAATAGAAAGCAGAGTGAAAATAAGAACAAATCGATCATCGGAAAAATCAATTTATTATAATTCATTTAGCAAGTTACATTCAAGTCACTTTATAGTTATAAGAGTTAGAAAAAATCTAACGAATACTTGCCTTTAATTAACAGTGGTTTCCTCGTCTAGTGGTTAACAATTGAACATCGCATGGTTCCCCATAAACAAGCCTCGAAAAACATGAATTCATTCTTCCTCCCTTTTCGCAAGCAGTCGCGGTCGAGAGGGAAATGCGCTGCAATTTCGAAGGAATCGCGTGACGTGCAATTCGATGGTTCGGACGGACGGCTCTCGGAATAGTTGGTTATCAGCCGAGTGGTGAACCCGGCTGGGTGTGTGTCTTTAGAAAAGCATTAGTGTCCGGAATTAATTGATCGAGGAAGGGAAGTGGATACCTACAAGCTTACATGCTCTTCTCTCTCTCTCTCTATCTCTCTCTCTCTCTCTCTCTCTCTCTATAGGCCTCTTTCTCTCGTGAGGGACTTTCTCCCTCGGTTGGTTGCTCGGCTCGTGGGTGCAGGGTAATATCGGTACTAGTCTGTACCAGTCGGTGAGCCACTCGCCGCCCGCCCCTCTTCATGCTTCCTCTTGCATTGCCTCCTACACACGAGCCCGCTCCAGGCAACGATATAATCCGCTACCTCATTCCTCCTGACTCGTGCCCGCGTTTTTAATACCGGAGCACCTCTCGACACGTATCAACCCCGTTTTTCGGCCCAACTCCTGCTCTTCCCCTGTCTTCCTCCCTGCAGTTCACCTCCATCGACTATACTTTTTTTTTCTCTTTCTCTCTGGTGCTTTTCGGTTTTCACTGGACACTCTCTCCCAACAAATGCGCTTTCTTCTGCTCTTCGTTCGCGAAACTGATTCCATGCAGTGATTTTACCATTCGCTTCGAATGGCTTCTGTCCCTTTCTCCAGTAAAGATTGCTCCTTGCAAGTAAATGGATTTAATTGTTGATCATGAGTTGGAGATGGAATTGTGTAGAATTTTTATTATCTACTTGATAGTTTGTGAAGAATTATAACACTAGTACTATCGAATTTTCGTATATTCTAGTTGGTATTTTAACAGAATGTATCTTTTCTTGTTTTTTATCTTTTTTCTGCAGTCTTTTCTGCTAACTTTATCCAAGTATATCATTCCTTGCGAATCTCTGGTCCTGGAGACAAAGAGGGGAGGAACCTTTAGGAAGGTTTGTTTGAGGAGGTCGAGAACCGACAGTTATTAAGCTCAAGCCGCAGACCACATCAGAGCCGACCAAAGAGACCCCTTGGCATATTCGCCTAGCCTCTAACCCTTTTCCTGGGTTGGTCACCTCGGGCGTATATTTATCATAATTCACATTTCTCGGTAAAATTACAAGTTCCACAAGACTGGCCTAATTCCTTTCAATTTTTCCGCAATATTCTAACAAACGTACCTTATTTTCTATCCGATTCCGTAGGTTGCTTCACCAATGTTTCTTCTAAAAACTCCCAAACCTAACAATTTCAGATTTCCAGTTTGATAATTTTAGTATTGAGAGATATAAATATTAAGATGTAATAATAATAAGGAATCGGTATTTGAATTAATTTTTTGAAACGTGAAGCTTATATTGTGACCAAAAATTTTAGTTCACGGGGTAGAGGCGAAACGAGTCCGATCGTTCGTGGCCTCGATTTCAAACCAGTCTAGCGAAACACACCTATCCGAGCACTTAGACGCAATCACGAAACCAATTGGAATGGGTAAATACTCTGGCTGGCGCAAAGGCAAGGTTGCCCTAGAAGGGCTCTGAGCTTGGCGCGGAGTATGAAGAAGAGAGAAGCAGGAGCCGCGGGTGTAAGCAGTTAGCGGGGTCGAGGAGTCGAGTTGATATCCGACAGATATGTCCTTGAAGCATGCGAGCCGCATGTCGGCTTCAAGGAGGATGAAAGAGACGGACAGCGCTTGTGCGATACTATAGTCAGTCAGACCGCGGATACTTAGATCTGTGGTTCTACAATTAACCAACTCTGTGTGGTTCTAAGCGTTTCTTCGAGTGTAATAATCATATTGTGAGTACGCCAAATTTCGTGTATCGTTAGACTGCTGATGACAATGTATGTGTCAGGTAAATTAATTCTTTTCTTTGTCCCGACACATTTGTTTCCTACAATGGAATAATATTTAATAGGAACTAACTTTTTATTATTAAATCAACTTTTTTCTAGTATTTGACTTGTTGGCCTGCCGAGCCATTTTGAAACATATACGCAGACTCTTGTATCCACATGTACCTTCCAATATTATTCGGGATCCCAAGCTAGTCCGATGAGTTAGACTTCCGATCACCCTGAATTGACAGTGTTCAGAGCACTTCCGCTAACTGCTACCATGCGCGTGGCGTAATAGATACATGCTTGTCAGTATTTTACCCCTTTCGCTTGCACTTCGACTCGCAGCAGCTGCCAACGGATCTTGGCTTTCATCTATCTCGGTCGCTATCTATCTCTCGGTCTTGCACTCTCTCCTTCTCTCTCTCTCACCCGCCTCAGATTCGGGAGAATCTGCCTCTAGGCGCGTTGCGGAAGCGTCCCGAGATCCAACGCGATAAGTGGTTAAACGGCAGTAAGTAAATGTTGTAACGTGGCCCGCCGAGTCGAGCTGAGCCGCATCGTGCCACATCGTACCGGTGGCATGCCGGGGCCTCAAAGCCGAGATCGCTTAGACTACGAGCTACGCTGGATGATAATGCGTCGCGAGTGCGCGGTGGGTCCCACTAATCGAGCCAGTCTTACGAAATTAGGATTAGGGGTCGGTGTGTGTATAGAGAACGAGCTTCCTCGATTGAATGACTAAATTGTTGTCGTTAAGAATGAAGGTTTAGTAATGACGATATAGGAGATTCAAAAGAAACCGATGAAAATTTGACTAATATACGTGGATATTAGACTGTGTTTACTATTTATTATTTGTTTGATTTTTTTTCCTTTTACTACCATTCGAGATGTATGTATAGTATCTGTGTTACTGCTTTGAGAATAAACTAGTAGCTATGATGTTGACCCAATGAGAACAGGAAAAATGCAAGTTCCAGTATATCAAGGGAAGATTGATACAAGTGTCACGTCATCTAAATTGAGCTCACAGTTATACCGAGATGTGAAGAATCGCTTTTACTCTAGCTGTGACATAAATATTGCTACGAGCGGTAGTTCGTTCAATGCACCGTCGCGTAGAACTTTACTATCCACGACATCGCAAGCTTCGCAATCCACCTTGCAGAGGCTTTAACTATCGAACCAAGGGTTCAACGTGGGTTGGAATATACATCGAGTATACATCGCGATTGCGCCGGTCTGTGGCTAAATAGAAAACTGAAATATGTCGCGCAATTTGTTGCGGACACTTTTAGATCCTAATTTAGGGAGGGAAATATACGATTACATGCGGCGTTATGGTCGGTGCTAATATCATTACGGGTATATAAATCACGTTTCCTGACAGAGCTATGCGTTACCATTGCCGCATGGGAAACTCGCCAGTGAAACCGAGCTGAGAATGACAATGATATTGTTAACAACTTGGTACCCGTTAAATTATGCTCGCCTGGTAATTACTGCGGGACACATGACATTCGTGCTCGGCAATAATTAATTCTCGCAATTACCTTCCTGTTCGGTTGCTTCTTCCAGTATCGGAGTCCGTCTTCTGCCAATTATATGTATATATATTCACACATAAGATAATTTATTTAACTAATCTCGTAGTACTACACTGTCTAAAACAATCCTACTTTTTTCCGTTTCAGGTAAATACCATTACGTCTCATTAAGCTTGCATTAGAGATCCCAGTTACTCTGCAGACAGCCCTCGTCGTTCTGCCGGGTGGTAAGTCAGTCTCTCATTGTGACACTTATGTATAGCATACACGTAAATACGAAGAGTAATTAGTTAATCGTATCAAGTAAATCTTATATAGAAACCTGCAATCTGCAGTGGTGAACAAAGTTGTTCCTCAATACAATTATCCATTATATCCAATGATGACCAGGGTTCTAATATTGGTTACAATAAGTTTGTTCAGGAATATTTAAATATTCCGTTTACGTTTCGTTGATATACCTCACGTGTTTAAGTATCGAAATGGTATAGACCACGTTTATTTAAAGGAAATCCGGTTGCGATAAGTCTGATTGCTGCGATACAATGATCAAGAGGGTCCTTATTCGAAGTGGTTTCAGCAGTGGAGCGAATTGGAGTTAGTCGGGAGTGCGGGGTTGTGGGTGAGGAGGGGGGCCAGGAGTAAATTAGTAATTAGAAATCTGATATAGGTAGAAAGCAAGTCGGTGTTGTTTTGGCATTGCGTGGTTCTCAGCGCGCGTCGCGTGGACTTGTGTGGCGACAGGCACGGCCTCGCGTGACCCGACGCCCCCGTTGGTCCCTCCGGGTCCCCCCTGAGGCAGAGAGGGCTGCAGCCGGCCGCAGACTGGCCTGGAAAACGTAAGGGATGACAATTATGCCCTACAGGTAATTGCCAGGTTGCAGCTAAACGGATCGAGCGGCCTGGCCTGCCCTTGCGCGTACTTTGAAACGCAAGCTTTCACCAGAAAATCATGCCTTTTAAAAAGCGTCACGCTCTTAAATCGTGAACCTTATAATTTGGCTAGGGTTACTATTTTTTTATACCTATGAGATGCACAGGTGTATTATAAAAATGCATCTTGATGTTCTTTGTTAAAGTCAACTGTTTGTTAGCTACAGGACAGACGAATCTTAAAGTGGCTTAGGATCTCGATTCAAAAGACACAAGGGTAGTTTTCGAAATTGTTTCACTTCGCTTTAATGTTAGCAAACACTTCCTACTAGGGAGGAGATTCGAAGAGTTTTCTTTTTTTATGGTTATAGTATACTTAGAGAATATTATTGCTAATTATATTATACCTTATTTATGTAGGAATTAACATCAGAGGCTAGTTAATTTGGTGTTTGGAACGGAACTCTGTATTTAGCATAGGATAAAGATTCCTTTGAACCTTTCATTCGAAAACATTGTAGCTTATTCATTCGGTCTGTTCCACTTTTTCTATTATTGCCTTTCTTTGTTTTCTTCGACAGCTTTACATACATCGTGCAATTCTCATACTTGCATAACGCTCGCTGGAAAGATTAAATATCGCAGCAGGTCAAGGAAACCGCAACTTCCGCCCGTTTGCTGGTCATAGTTCATTTGATATTCCCGTTCAATATTGGTCTGTTCGATCTCCTTTGGCTTCCTCGCGACTCGACTATAATAAAGCTGCAATTTGACATTTCACGTACATTGTTATTTACACCCGTCATCCTGGATTCTATGTATCCCGGGATATTACGTAGGGGATCTAGATTCTCTTATTCTAGTGGTTGACATTTCGTGGCCTTTGACACCCAGCACTTTGTAACAGATGATAACTGTGATTCTTATCAGTAATTTGATTGATTGCCAGAAGACTGTCATCAATGGCCGTTGATAGTAATACCACTATGCACGAAATGTCCTGTCAACCAGATAACCAGACTTTCAAGCAGGTCAAATTATTAATACACTGTTTCAGATTTTGCGTCGCATACCACAAAATAACAAATATTGTATCGTGACAATTTTAGACATAAAAGACAAATTACATTTAATGCAATCTGCACTTGTTTCTTGTGCAGTTTTATTTCCCATTGATAGAAAATCGTACTAACGTTATATTAAAATAACGAGCTATTCAATGAGACAATTTAACACCATTTCTTTAATATTAGTTCATGTATTGATGCTGTATATAAGTTAGAATTTTTCTTTCTCTCATTCTCATGACTCAAATATCGCAATTTTTGGACTATGCCACTCTTTAAGAGAAAGTGCGAAATGTTCATCGTATCGTATCAGAAATAGCACCAATAGTGGTACGGCGATCATCTTCAAAATTAGCTGCAAATGTGTGTTATTTAGGTAGACGGAGTGTGGCGAACCGCGTACGTCCGGCATCTATTATGAAAGCCAGCCCCGTAGAAGGAGCCGCTCGTTCCGCACGCGCTTTTTCCCACGTGCTTGTAAGCCACGTATGCTCCAGTGGGCTATAGTCGCCACTCGTATCTAGAATCGTCCAGGAAAGTGGATTGAGGAGGGAGAAGAGAGAAATGATTCTATGCTAAGCTTGTCACCTTTACTCGTACGTACATACCTCTCCTCCTGGCGAGAGGCCACGTGGCGCGTAAACGCGAACCTCAGATCCGTGTTGCGTCGCGTCGCGTCGGCGTCTCGGTGACTTCGAGCCCATTGCAAGCTACCAGTTCTCTCTAAACCTTGGCACGATTTGTTTTCATCTCTACGTGTTTCCTTCGTCATCGTCGGTTGATAGTGCCAATCAGTGGGATTCCAGTGTGTTTTGGAACGTTTGTGATGAATGGGCGATGTGATCGAACTGTCATAGGTATAGTTCTACCACTGATTCTCAACTGAAGGAATAGTAAAATTGATTCGGGTGAGTGTAATACGAGTTTCAACGAACGTGTACAATTGGCCTTTAATTAATAATTATTTCCTATTGTGAAGTTAGAATGCAAAATTGTTGAAACACGTTTTTTCAACATTTTTCACCTCACAATGTAGAGTATGTTTAGAAATTTAATCAGGATCAATTGAATTAATATCACAAGCATCGATGCTACTTACGACACTACGTAGTTATTCAATTGAACTCTGCTTATAAAAACGAATGTTCCGTTATCCTGCTTCAAAGTTTCGCCGCGATAGTTTCATCAGACATCAAGCGATATTAGTATGTGCAAATGCAACTTCTTCCGCCTTGAAGATAGTCCAAGTACATATAAATTTGCAGTTTCTACTGCCATTACTAAGGGTGGTGTATAAATTTTTAGGAATGCGCATTGCTATGAATTTTTACGACGCTTTTCAACGTTCTCAGTCGCAATCTTGTTTCACGTTTCTGAGTAGCTAGTCGAAGTTAGCACGAGAGGAAGTACAAAATGACGAGAAAAAATGGCTGAACAGTTAGTGTGATGTCGTGTCGTTCGAGTGGCGGCGGTCGCATGCCTGCCGGGGAATTACTGTCGAGTGGCTAGAGTTACCAGTAGGAGAACACGTATAGAACCTGACGTTTGCATGACGGATGTCGATTCGATAGCTCCATTTCACTGGGCTCGCAATTTCAATGCCTCGCGCCATTCTCGGGAAATTTTACACCGATCGATCGCGATTAACCTTTCTACGTCTATGGAAATTTAGGATTATCGTCGGCGAATGGGATTTAATAGATAAATAAGATAAAGGGTCGAGAATCACGTTATCTTCCTAAGCGTATCGATATTTCCTTATTCAGTTTACACGATTCCGATTGGATCATCATGCACGCAGCACTCAATTTATATTACTACTAATCCAAAAATAAAGAATCAAAAGACCGTAATTGAATATGTATTACTATTATTAATATTTCGTAAAGCTAGTCAACATCATTCGCGTAAATCTCTTATTACTTCCAGGTTTGATCGATTAGTAAACGTCCGTTAAGTGACTCAATAATAACGCGAACTTGTCATGAAAGTCCAGAACTGAAAGATAGTGTGAGCAAGAGGGAAATTTCTCCAGCAGCAGTTTTAAACGATTAAAAGTATTCAGGTAAAATTCTCTTAAGAGTTGGTTAGTTTGCCTGAAACTATCACAGGTCTATTTTACCATAACTTGACGAAAGAAAGTAGCCGACATTACACGTCATTAATCATGAATCAACGTGCGCTTTCACCAGCAATATCTCCGCGCGCGGCACCCTTCGAAAGGAAGACACGTATTCTTTCGCGTGAAGGTAGAAACTGCGTCGCGTCGCCCGTGCAAGATAGGGTTGCAACGTCCCGCACGTAGAATCGCAAGCTTGCATGGCCATTATAAACCCATTAATCATATAAATAGGGCGAAGGAAGCGGTGGGGAGGGCAGGAGGTAGTACATGCCGCTCGAACCAAGACGGTCAGGTCGAGTGAATTATCGATAAGACCGGCTACTCTACTCCCGGTACCTTTTGGGTTTCCTTTGGTCAGACGAGCGATACCCTTCGTACCTATCAATTATTTGATCTGCATGTACGCCCTCACTGTGAAACGCACCGTTTATCGCGCGCTACCCCTCTTTCCTTCACCCGGTGAAAGTAGAGTGCACGCTTTCTCCAGGCTTGAATATATGCGTGAAAAACAAAGGGTTTTCCTCCTTCAAGTAAATTGTCATCGCATTGCAGAGACCTGTGACATTTCACTGTGACGATGCATTAGTTTTATTCTCATTGAATGAATTTATTGAGATTTAATTTTATTAGGATAATTGGTGGCATTTGATAGGTTGTAATTTTCACACAGTTCTCGCGTTTATTACATTATCGCAATGCGGATCGCGATGCGTACAATCTATTATGCATCGAACTGAATTTGCATAAAAGAATCTCTGTGTCACCTAGTTATAAAACTTTCCGAAATAACAATTTAATGGTAGATAGATTCTGAAGCGCGAATGCAATGTGATATATCAGATAATAACGATATTTCAAGGAAGCTTGCCATGTTCAATGGTGCGTTCGCTGACCACGTGAATTGTGGCTGTAACATGACTCATTCCTTGGAGGGTAACATTCAAAAGCGGGCAGCAATATTAGCGGATAAAATAAGCCATTAAGTCTGCGATGCTGGCGTGCAGAGTCGCTCTTCTTCGACGTTATGCGAAGACGTTCATGAAGACGACCTCCTCCCGGCGTCGCAGTTTTGGTGGCTGAAGGGCGGTAGGGTGGCGAATCGAGGGTCGAAGGCAGGATTACCCATCCGACCGAAAGGAGATTCCACTAAGCTTTCAGATTTTACCCTCTTAGCCAACCAAGGATTATAAAACGCAAATACGTCCCTTGATTAGTGAGGATAAAGTAAACATCGGCTTTCCGTCGCGGTTGTTGCCTGTGCGAAATAGACGACCGCCACGGTGAGAATGACTTCGTCTTCCAAGAAGTCTCCACAGTTTGGAGACGATGAGACCGAAGTTAACTATAATCTTTCGAACGAGTTATGTATCTGATTTATAATGTTCTTTTCACAAGTATAATCTGCGCAATGACAGGCATAACATGGAAACGGTTGTGAAATAGTCCAAGTAGCTAATAAAAGTTTCATCTGTCGGGTAAAAAAACTGTTGGCCAAGTTGGATTCTACCGGATCAGAATGTGGGCTAGGTCCGAAATTCGATATAATTTCGAGGGTAATTTCGAGATAGCCACTTTACGCGGATAAACTGTGGGAAGATAGAACTTTAGAGCGTAGGGAAGCCTCAAGCATCCTACGGAAGTCTGGCTCTAATTAAGCGCCCCTACCCCCTGCCACGGTTCCTTCACTCATCATCTTTCATCTCGCTCTTCCTCTCTTCCCCGCTAACCTGGTAGGCTCCTCGGAATGCTCTGGAAGGTCTGGAGCCGAAGGTAAGCATCCATCCTGCGTGTTATCATATTCCTGATTGTTATGTCTTCGTTGACGATACCCTACCGCTACTACTTTCCTTCCTCTTTTGCGTTATCCTGACCCTACTTCTCTTACTGCATCTCTGTATCTCTCTCTAAATCTCTGGTTCTCGGGTTCTCTGCCTCTCTGCTCGAATTATCATTTGGTTCAATAAATTTCGCTATCTCTCTTTCCTTCGGTCGCCTCTTTCGTCGGGTTCTCCAGAATTTCATTCTGCAACTGTCTGCACCGGTTTCTCTGTATCTCGGGTTCTCGTGCCAGTATAGCCATCTACTTCGACTGGCGTTCTGACTTGTTTCTTCATGGCCCTCTGGAAATACGAGAGAGCACGAGCTCCTAATTAAATTCCACTCTTTCCTAGCGAGCCTTTTTTTAGGTTTTCTCAACCGCGCCTTAATTGCGCGGGAATCGAGATGGCTGCTGCCCTCATCAGCCACTCGGCTACCGAACCACCCCGCCTGCCACCCGTCTCCTCTTCCTCCTTCTCCTGCCTGTTGGCTCCTTCAGTACCTCGCTCTCTTAATTGGCGCATAATTATGTAAACAATTCCATCGCCGTTTCCCGACCGCCGCATCTTTGCCTAACCGCAAACTCTATACTCGACGGTGTTATCAGCCGTTGCGAGTCGCGACGCGACTCCCTACTCTCCCCCGGACCTGGCAAGGAATTAGCAAGAAAAGTAATTAGCATGGATTTGTATAACTGTATGGGATAATTGAGCTTCTGGTTTCCCTCTGCCACTGGACAACTTTCGAGTACGATTGTCGTAAGACACGTCCGGTGGTTTAGAAACTCGTATCTTACTCTTCAGGTGGAGCTTTTGAAATATACTACTTTAACAATTGACAGTGAATTATGGGATAATTATCATCGAGTGGTTGTATTAATGATATTAACCCTAATTCTATATGTATTTCACGTGCACATGCTATCTGTGATCGTTGTATACTTGCGGTATGTTTGTTGATTTGGAAATGGGAATGAAAAATTGTCAACGTAAGGAACTAGTGGGAAATAAGAAGGCTGTTTAGTAACAAAAGCGCGGTTCGCGGTAACGGCTTATTTACAACGGATCAGGGACGAGCGAGGGCTGGTAGGACGGAGAAGGCGGAGGTTTTGGAAGTGGGAGCCAGGGTGAACCGTGCTTGCGGCAACATTATCTAAAATTCAAGCTGTAATTACTTTGCTGGGCGGCGCTGGGCTTGATTTATAGTCATCGCGCGATGCAGCTGCGTGGGTGTAAGTAATTAAAAATGTACCATCGCGTGGTACGCTGGGTCGGGGCGCCCCCTTCTTCTCATGGAAGACGGTTTAGAATGAGGCTCGAAGGGTGTGGGTATCAGGAGGGGTTGCTTCTTTTCCCGAAGCTCAGGTACCACCTCGCGCTTCACCGAAAACGATTGCTCGCGAAGAATTTAGGCAGTACGCACAACTTGCCCGCTAAATTTCACGATCAGGGTTTGACTATCGAGAAAGCAAACTTTGACGTCTAAAGCGTTCATTAGGTAAATCCAAAAAGGTTGTCGAATAGTTATTATTTTTCACCTTCATGCACCTAGTGTTTTTCTAATAATAAATGTTCTATAGTATTCCCTTTCTATTCAACATTTGGCAAGTTTAGCTTTTCATGTATGTCTGTTTTATTTATAACAACGAATCTACATTCGAAGATAGTTAACCCAACAGTGAGTTGAACATCGAATTACAATTATTCAATTGTACTTCCATCTTTGCCAAGAGATGTGCATTGGACATTCGTTATGCAGTCGGCAACGATTAACCATTCGGCCAGCGGGAAGACGATCAATTTGTTCCAGGGGCCGCCGTCGGTCGTGGCGGTTAGTTGGCACAGTCTTCAGGTTAATTGGCCATTCATGGTTAATTTGGTTTGGCGCGAACCTGTAAGGCGCTGGAAACGACCCTTCAACCCTCAAGGGACTGGCTCGTCGATTTCGTATTCGTCTCATGACGCAGGGGTTGCATTCGCCAACCGATAGGTACCGATTTCGAGTCGCTTCGCGAATAATCTCACGAACCGCGGTTGCTCTTGTGTGTCTCCCTCTCTTTGCCTTTACCAATAACCACCTCGGGGTTCACCTTGTGGACAGCGCTTAATGCGAGGTACCCCACACCTCGTGGAAACGTTTGCTCGATACTTGCAGCGCGTATTAATTAGCTCGCTACTAACGAGTGCACGGGCAAATGGTTCGTGACCGTGGTGCGGCGAACTTGCGAATTGTAACAGTTGTTACGCCGATAGTGGTTGCGAACGAGCTGAAAGGGAGGGATGGGGATTGGAGAAAAACACGAGAGAGCACAGAGCTGAAAAAGTTGTATATATTTGAGTTATGGATTGGTTACATACTTCTACTCCATTGAAAATCTAATTTGTCCCAATTCCTGTTGTCACTGTACTTATAATTTTACTTCAATTCAGCTCAGTTTTTTACTTGAATACTATGAGAACATATCGAGTTGGTGTATTGCATCAAATAGTTCGATAAAAGTTATTTACTAGTCAAACTACTTTGCAGAAGTCTTAAAACCAGAAATCACAACTTCGCGTAATTTTAATCTAATATTGTACTGCTCTTCACGTATTTCATCAATCACAGCTTCGTAATACAGCCTCGATAACCCTAGCAAGTCGTATTTCAGTCATCAGTTCTCGTTCCATTCCCGAGGATTCAGACGCGAATTCGCAATAGTCACGGATGACTAACATTACACGGGAGAGAGGGAGGAGTAGAGAATTCAAGAGCACCTCGGGGAGATTACTAATGTGGGCTAACTATGGGCAGAGGACCTCCAGTTCCTCGAAGACGTCCTCGTCGCCGTCTAGGGGTGATGCCAAGGAGATGCAGCAACTTCCAGTCGTTATTGCATTCTCCTATGAGGGTGGCTAAAGGATGGCGAATAGGAGAGGAAAGACTAGCGGCAAAGCAGCTCGGAGTTAGACAGTGGTGCGTACGTGGTGCTCTTGTTACCTATAACCTATTCCGGACGCGTCAGGTCGCGAATGAACTTCGCGGCGCTGGTTGCTTATCCACTTTCGTACGTGTTTCCTAAACGCGATATCCACCTCCCAAGTTATTACTTGGTCGGCAAATCCGCGATTCTACGGATGGCGTGCTCGCTTCTATTCTGTCCGGGTTTCTTCGAATCTCTCCCGTTGTAGATGGGCGACGGCGCTCTGGCAAGTGCTTCTGTCCTCTCCTTGGCAGGGACAACTTCGTTACTTTGCATAGTAAACGGCTCTCCTGAATTCAACGTATCTGCATTGTCTGCCTTCCTGACACTCGATAGATTTATATTTCCAACCAGTACCTTACGAAACATGTTTTTTTCACACTCTGTTGTCTGTTGTCAGTTTGGTAAATATATCAATCGCGATCAGGATTTAATAATAATCTCTTCTGAAGAAATTTGGATAATATTTTGTTTTATGAATTTCGCTCGGATTCGAGATTCTATTATACAAATACTCAGATATCGAGGAAATTATTTACGATAGACAATTGGTATTGGGACTGCTGCGAAATGTTCACTTGCATTCTCAACTATTCTCTAGATCTGGCATTCAGGATGCATTAAGTACTTGCGAGTTAGATAACAAGGATAATGCATCAACAATTCGACTGCTCGTTTCGAACCCGTAAGAGGATATACAGTTCCTCTCGTCCAAGTATTTCAAGGGTCGTACTTGTATTCGGTACATTCAAATCGACTTATTTGTTGAGTACAGTACGATAAGTAGATTTAAAACGAACCTAGAATTCATTGGTTCGGAGCATTGTTATTGCATCGTGTTTCCAAGAGCATTATTTCATTCAAGGTATTAAATTCAAATGATGGCCGCTAATTATTAAAATTTTAATTTGGAATAATTCCTAGAATAATAAATTCAGGTTTAGCGTTGCGAAACTCGCAGTCAATCGGAAAATCGTCGTACGCGGAGTTAGTGGTCAAGCCAAGCGCGTCCTTATGCAAGATCTTGAGGGTGTCTGTAGGGTGTCGGGCCGAAATCCAGATAGAGGCCAAGAGACCCCAGACACCGCAATTCACACATTCAATGCGATCCGAGGTTCCTTCGGTTCCATTCACTTCCAGACCCTCAACCATAGTTTCCTCTCCCAACGCGTTATCTAGTATCGAGAGCACGCGACTGAGAAGGTGAACAGTAATGGCATGTACAGAAATAGAGACTCCGGATGAGAGAGAGACAAAGAGACACCGTGGTACAACGCAAGAGAGAAAGAGGCTAGAGAGGATGAGAGTAGAGTCCAGTAATCTTCGAGTTTACAAGACGCAAACAGCTTAGGTGGTAACGCACCGATAAGATCTGAGTCTCTCCTTTCCCGATATACCACTGATAGTCGTCGTTAGGCTGCGGTTAGGACTCGGGTACCCCCTTGTAGAAGGGGTCCTTTGGCCTAGTCTCTGTGCGTCATTCCACTATCTTGAATCTAGTGTGCCTCGCCTTGGTGATAAGGACTTCCTGTACTCAATACTACCCACGCCTCGGGATCATACTGCTACAGCTGAACTTGAGGAAGACTTGGTTCGCCAGTGACTTAATGGCAAAAGGCGTAGGATTTAGCCGGTGCGGTGTTCGTTAGCCGCGTTGCGAGAGGTTTCAATTCCACGAGCTTGCATCCCTGTTATCCTTGGCTGACCGCAACTAGATAGAGGCATAATCTAAATTAATGTTCGCACTGGATCTGTGTGGAGCTTTCATCGAATTAAGACGGACGATAGTTTCAGTTATCATTTGGGTCGTTGAAGTTCACGGAATTAGGGAAAAACTCTTGATTCCAAGCAAACTTCGTTCTTACAAGGATCAATTAATTCAAATGAGTATTGTTTTATAAGCAATGATTACAATTTCTTTCGATTTCAATTTCCTTTTCAATACGAATTCTGTTCTCAATTCAATCACACTCTCTTCGATATAACGTCAGATTCCTCCTTTATCCGAGAGGAAAGTTACATGAGCTTCTCTCAATCTTATCATTTCCAAACCAGCCGCATTAAATTGCGGACAGGAAACAGGCAGAGCGGGCGGAGCGTTTAATTTCAGGAGGAAGTTTGCCAGGAGGTAACGTGGGGTTGCGTTCAGGCTTCAGCATCCGTGTAAGCTCCGCACATTCCTCGTTCTCTCTCTTGTGGTATACAAGAATTCAGCAAAAGCGTGAGGCGGCCGTTCTTTTTCCCATTACCAGATGCAAATCTCGGCCTAATTTTAATTTTACGTGTATTAAAATCCGACATTCCTCCGTTGCCTTGGCTGACAGGGTAGCGGGATAAGAAAAGTGGCGGTGGATCGTTTGGTGTGCGAGAAGAGGAGGAGGAGGAGGAGGAGGAGGAGAATCTCCGCTGAGATTAGTGGGAAAGCGATTTCATCCTGGAGGATGGAGATGCAGCCTGGAGAGCGTAGTACCTTGCCAAACGCGAGCGAGGAAATCCGGAGAGGAAAACCAAAGCCTGAAATTAGAATACGAGCCCATCAGTGGCGGTGCTGCCGGTGTTAAGGCCCTCTGTGTTTGCAAAGAGACGGGAAGAGGACGAGGCAGGACAACATGAACCGCTCGCTCTGCAGATGCCATGCCGCGTCGATCTCCGAGAAGAAGAGAGTGTCTGATTTACATACTCTCCGTGAGAGAAGAGCTAATGGGAGATGAAACACGCTGGAGAAACTGCGCGGTACTTTCGCGGAAAATACTGTAATTGGTTGCGATGCTCGCGAGGGTAGGGAAATGAATTCTAAGATTTGGAAGGGATTTCCTCTGGGAGCACTGTGCGGCTTTCCCATGTGTTACTTCGGAGACCAGAGGTTTCGTATTGAAAAGTTGATATTCAGGTTGCTGTTGCTTCATAACGTCGGATCAAGTTACAGAGCGATATTGCTTAATTGCTATACCATCCGAAGATGATGTATAGTTCTTTCTGGGAGAATTCAAAATACTGCCACAACGGAATTTTAGAATTTTTCCAGAATGTTATAGTATATTGCGAGATAAAATAAAATGACTCCATTGTTCACGAAATCATAGCTACTTGGAACAATGTTCGTCAAAGCTTTATTGTACCGGTACCGAGGGACTCGTTAAAGTAAGCCGAGTAGTCTCAACGCAGCGATTTCATTTGACATTGTGAGAATTTTCGATAGATTAACAAAATTCTCGAGGGGCCGAATGGCCGTTTATTGCAATTACCGGAGCAACTGTGTTTGCAGTCGGCGGTCGAGCCCAGGTGGGCAGACAAAGAAGCCCAATCCTGGGCCGGTGTCCGGCGAGGGTTGGCTCGAAAGTTTCCAGAAGCCTGAAAGCCCCGACGAGCAGCGAGAAACTTTGTCCAGTACTCTGGATGGATGCTTGGTTGGCTAGAAACTCGACGAAGCCCAGTCAGCTTCCCAAGCGGTCGACGTCGTCGTAGCCGTTTTCGTCCTCGTCCTCACGACGAACTAGTCCTTCTTCTCGTAGGTCGTTGCGGGGAAGTCGAACGCCGAACAGGGAGGACGAGAAGGAGGAATCCAAGCGACCACATCACACTGTTCACATGGACGCTACTAGCTGTCCTTGCTTTCACCTTTTGCCCTCACCGTGTAGTCACGATAATTACCGCGGCGACCGCTTTTGTCCAGCTCTTGCCGCGCCAAGGTTTCTCCTCCTGCTGCTAGAGAGAACCCTTTGTCAGAAGCTAAACGGAGCCCCCGGAACGCTACCTTGCGCCCATTATTGCTACCGCCGCCTTGCACGAAGGAGTTTCAAGGAAAATGCATGCTCGTGCATGTGGCCACGCTTCAAAATGGAATCTTATCGCACTGAACTTTCTACAACCACCGCTCGAATATTCGCCTCCAAATTTCAATGTAGCTGATTGCGCGAACGTGAATTGCAGACTCAATTGACAACTGCAGAAAACTAAGTTGTGTTTGCAAGTTAGTGTTCTTTGAGAATTACATAGTACATTTAAAGTCTTTATTGAATTGTTTTTTTTTTACATCGAACATTGTATCATTAGCCGAACAGAATATTAATCATTTTTGGAGACTTTTAAATTTTACTGGATCGCATTCAAGTGATCAGTACTCAATTCCCATGATAACCACATGTTGCATTGCAACTTTCCATATATAATTTCCAAATATTTAAGTATCTGACAAGTGATAACCCTGAGTCAATAATTCGAATCTTCGCCTCCGAAGCGGAGCTCGGTATCCTCGCGTGCCGTAGAATTTTTAGCAGGGGTATCGTTCCGGAAAGTGGATTCTCTCCCTCGCTTAGCCGAACGTACCGGGGCGTAAGATAATAGTCGTTTGTCCCGTAAATATTCCTCTGCCCGTATGGGACTGTTATGGGGGTCTTATAAATAAAATAGTGACTCTTAAAAAATGGAGGGGTGAGACACGGTGGGGGTATTATTAACTCGCATTAGAGCTCGGTTCTTCAGAGCGGCATTGAGCCATCTCTTCTCTCTTCTTCTTTTTTTTCTTTTTTTTCTTCTGTCTCCTTCGTCCGCGTTGCTTTGGGGATTGGGGATGTAGTCGAAGACGCAGCTGATGCCGTGGCACCGCAGGCTCGTAAAATAATCTTCCGTGCGCTGAAACGGATTAAGAAAGTGGAGAGGAACGCAGCTTGCCCAGGACGAAAAGAAAGAGTACGTGCATCGGTAGCGAAGGACAGTCTCCGCGTACAAGTGGCTTTCTCCATAACCAGCAATACGGGTATACGCTTCTAAAGTTCGCGAGTATAAGTCCTCTGGTTTACCGACCTTGCAAAAATTTCAAGCGTTTATGATGTCAGTCTTGCAGAGAAAATTACTAAAAGTGTTGCCGGCGGATGACAATTCTCAAGTCTAATTTAATACAAAAAAACTACAAGTCTATATTTAATATTGTTGAGATCTTTTCTGTAAAAATTTTCGAATAGAAGATGACAAGGCTGCGAACTCAATCTAATTGCAGACAATAATTAGTGTCTCAACACGGATGACAATGACGAGACAAATACATTACAAGTTTTCCTTCGAAACAGATTCTGGCACTTGTTGAATTTTAAAGACAGAAAAAGTGGTACAATTCGAATAAAGAAATAAGTGATAAAAAATCTTTTACAGAAAGAATGTTTTGTTCTCGAGTAATCGAGGATCAAGGAATTATAATTCTTACAAACCAGATTGTAGTCGGTTAACTGTGCACGCGCCACTCGGTATTTCCTTTCCGCGGTCTTTGGCGTATTTCACCGGGAGGGTTTCTGGAAGCTGTGACGCCGAGTGATATGATCTTTTAATGGCTGCTTTGTGGCTTGATCCATTGCCGAGATCTAAGAAGCCTGGTAGATGGTTGGCAGGAAGCACAAGCCGCGCCTTCTTGTCGTCCTCGTCGCATAACCGCTGGGAACAGTGACTCCTTTCCTCGTCCTTTTCGTATCACCGCTTCGGTCCCGTGCCCGTTAGCCGAGCGAAAGGACCGACAAGACGAGAGCGACGAAGCGGCTGTGTCGCTCCTTAATTTTCCCCCCTCCGTAATTACGCGGCCAGAGAGCGCAAGACTAAGACCAAGCATTGTGCTAAAGAGGGTGCATGCGAACCTGAATAACCTTACATCTCTTCCTCTTGATCACTCGCCAAAAAATCCTTTCGATTCTCTTGTATCCAATAAATTATAAAAATTCGTTTCGATAAAAAAAAAAAAGACAATAAGTAAATCAATACATTTGCGATAATTTAAATTCACACATCGTGTCTGAATAAAAAAGCAAATTAGTAATTGTATTAAGTTAGATAATCATCAACTCTAAATGATTTTCCTGAGGACATAATAGTCGAATTTGTCGTTCGGAGTTGGTGATTCTCTATAAATCGGTAAATGGGAAGACGAAGAGGCCACGCAAAAGCCGTCTCTATTTATATGGGGACAATCTTGGTCGCGATAGCTACAAGGGATGCTGCTCGGCTGGGCTTTGGTAGGCGAGCGCATGAATTGGCTATTAGTAGTTCGAAACAGTATGCTCTAATGGCGACCTGTTGGCCTTTACTCGCGTCGTTGGACCAACCCACCCATTCCTCCTCGTCCTTCATTAGCGCGAGTCCTTACGTTTCCACCATTCCCTACCATCATCCTGGGCGAGCTTGGGTAGAAGGAGAGTGCGCTGGCTAAAAGCTGTCTTTACGTTACCCGAAATGGACGGAGCACTGTTATGAACGTCGTCCGACTCTGGAACCATTGAAAATTGCTTCATCTTGATAGCTGCGACGTGCCATTGTTCTAATGGTACGCCGTATACGTCAGCGTCGGAAACGTTGTATATACTCGTGTCAGGTTATAATTAGCTACTATTTAAATATTTTTCATCATGCTACTGTATTTATTATGCTTTATAATATTTATTTATAATATTTATTACTTTTCCTAAAGTCACAACTCTCGTGCAGTGATATTTTCAGAATTGCTTGTCGCATTATACATATAATGACAATATTTGATGGTAATTAGGATTCGGATGAGAAACTGAGAGAGTACATGTTTAACATTATTTATCATTAAATTACTACTCAAAACTGAAGTTAAGAAAACTTGCTTTTACAGCTAATGTGTTAAATTAATTAAGAGCTGCTTTGTCAGTTATTAGTACTTTGGCAAAGTGAGTTTTCTCGATAGAAGCGAAAACATTCTTGAAATTGCTCCCACGGTTTTCATCGATTTTGCGCAGCGCAGCAATTGTTAGCCAAAGCGAAGGATTCCTTTTGAAAGAATGCAAGTAGAAGCTGTGCAGGTTGTTAAGGGAAAACGGACAAGAATGTAGAGGATTTCTTCAAAGTGTTCCTTTTAGTCATGGGTCCTTTGTCTTTTAGCGTTGCTAGCTTCGCGGAAGTTGTCGACTATTTACCCGATGCGTTCTTTCTTCGGCCCTCTCTCTCTCTCTCTCATTTTGCACAAAAGGTGGCAAGGTGGCGATACTTGCTAAGGGAACGGAATACTTTGAAGTAAGTGGCAATTTGTTCTTAAACTTTCTCACGAGAGCTGAAGAAGAATTTTTCGAAAATTAAATCCAGACTTTGGAATTTGACTAGTTATCGAAGACATCCTACATGCAAAGCGAATAATACGTAAATTTAGAAAACGAATTTAATATCGAGTAGTGATATCAGAATCTTCTTTACCTAAGTCACCAGAATTTACTTTTGGAATTCTAAAAGATATCGTCAGAAGTAAGAATATGGTGATCTATCAACGAGATTAGTTCCACATTCATGCTTGTCACTCCTTTCCTTCCAGTTCACTTGGCGATTGATCCTCCGAAGAATTTCTATTTCATGCCGCGGTGTTTTCGCGACTCGCGTTCGCCCTGCGACCGAAGATTTTAAAGGATGAAAGCATTTCATTGCTCTCCCCCTTTCCACGACAAAGTCGCTGGCTGATAGAATCCAAAATCCTAGCATTTCTGCCACCCCATGGCTCTGGCACTCCTTAAATCCAAACGATGCCTAGGAAAGGTCCCAACAGTACCACCCTACACTACCCTACGCCACCATCATCCGGACGGAGCCTTTACAATACGTCCTGAGCAGCCAGCTACCCTTTCTCTTAACGTCCAAAGTTTTCAAAGTACGACGTTCAATGGGAGCCTTCGTATATATGGCTACCACCCCTGCTCTCCCCTTCCAGCCCCTTTTTCTTCGTGCCCTGTTCCAGCCAGCCATGAGGCTGACGCGAGATACCGGTGCGGCGGATTGCGCTCCTTAAGGCTAAATCCTCCAGCAGACGAAAACAATTTTATCGGCTCGTAACGAGCGGACAAGTGCGACTCGTTTCGTGGGACCAGATTAGATTCGCATTCTCCTCGAAGAACTTCATCGTAAGCTTCAACTTAATGTTGAGCTCTTCATAAGACTGATATATGAATATTATTATATTGTAACACCATCCCATTTTCCCTATTTGGGCAACATTATTCTATTGAATTCGGATATACCGTTTAAGACTAGATTGCATTAGGTAATTTCCGTAAAAGAGAAGTAGGCATAAATGGAAAACAAATCGGTTTACCTTTTATCAGGAAGTTTTACTTAAGTACAATTTTTCCTGCGCATGATTCCGTGAATTCAACGTGACGGTTGCTTCTTCGAGAATGGGTTCTTCAGAATTTACCTTTAGTTGAATTTGAGAGAATCGCCAAGACAGAGATCAGTGACCAACCAGCAGCGAATGGGATACGGGTACATGGAGAGAGAGATACGACAGGAGGAATCGTCCTTCCTCCCTGGGCGAGTGGTCGGTCCTTTGTTGACGGTCTCCAGGGCGCTCCACGGAAACAGTCGCCAGGAAGCGAGCTGGCACTGAAGAGGAGGAGACGCCTACGACCGTGACGTCATACACCACTGGCTTCATCTCGTTACGTTACGTTACGTCTCCCGACGAGACGTCGGATGCAGGAAGCCTACCGCTTCTCTCTAGCTTCCTCTTGGCCGTACTTGATCGCGCGTCCTCTGTCGCCGTGTTTCTCTCCCTCTCTCTCTCTCTCTCTCTATCTCTCCCTTTCTCTCTACAGTCGTCTGCAACCCTTGGTTTCACTGGAGTCTCCCTAACGGCGTTCTCCAGTCCCTGAACCCGTTCGCTCTTGGGTGGCCCGCATGATGGACCTCGAGCCAAGCCGCAATACTCGCCAGAAGAGAGAGAACGAGGATCGATACGCGGCCTTATTACGACCCAAAGAGTTCTGTCTTGTCCACAGGCCTTTAGACCACACGCTTATACCTCAAGTATAAATTTCATTCCTTCGAAGAGACCGTCTTCTCATTACCGGCGTGCCTTGGACGTAAGACTGCATGGGTACTTTGTAAGAGGATAGTCATTCCGACGAAATGAATAAGATTTGCTCACACTGTTATCTCTCTTGCGGTTGCTTTACGTTGGTTTGGAAGTCTGGGACGATTACGAACTCCTTAGTAATTGGGTGTGATTTGCTGCAGTTTTTACTCGATTGTTCGACGTCCTGTATACCTGCCATTTATTTCTTTCTGGTATCTTGCAAATCCTTACCAAACGCAATGCCGTGGAATTATGTGAGTCATAATCAGGAAATAAGAAGGAAAATGAAGAACGATTAAGTGATGTTTATTATAGTTATCATTTTAATAAGATCTAAATTAGCTACCAGAACTTCGAGCTTATTCGAATCGTTATATAAGAACTTTGGATGTTATATTAAATTGTGTAAGACGTATTTAGTATTCCTGTAGCTGATCTTCTTATATGATTTCTCAATAGCATACTCCATTCTATATTAACGTTCTAAAATCGTTTTGTTTCTCGTACTATTTCTGCGTTTTATAAATCGTTTTACAATTGGCAAAGGTATACAATTAGGGTTACATGCTGCTGGAGTGGCGTAACACGTTCAGCGGAAACGCTGATTTCGATTAGAGGGCTCGTAGTGTGGGATCCCGTAGCGGGATAAACGTAAGCAAGCAAGCATTGAAACACGCGTCTAGGAGACTCCTTGTATAGGACTCGGTCTAGGAGTAATCGAGAGGTCCGATGTTCCTTGGTTGCGTAGCGTCGTCGACGGTGCTGTGAATTTATGGGGCTGTAACAGCGACAAGTGGTTCACAAGTCGCCGGTGGCATCACCGTTTGGCGCCCACCCTGAAAAGGGCTGTCTCGTTTCGCTCTCACCTCCCTTACTCGGAACGAAATAAATTGGGTTTACCAAGGAACAGACGCCACGCCGCCACTGAGCTGCTCTTCTTTCGTGAGCCAATGTGGCCCTAGCCAAGGATTTGCCGGTAGTAACAGTGATTTCATGCCCATTACGCGAGCTAACAACGTCAGAGAGAAAATGACACTTTTCACTGGCAAGATCCGTTGGGAAGCCTCTTTCTATAGAATCACCGCTCACTCGATTTGTGCACAATAACCGTATACCTGTTCAATAGCCACGATGTGACTCCCAATAGCTACAGTTCTGCGTAGGAGTAATTTAGTAGGCTATAGCCGATCGGCTTTGTGGAACGGCACTATACTTCCTGCATCTTCGAGCCACATTATTATATCTCAGTTTTCGCAATCTATGGTCGTTTGACGTATGCTCTATATTTTCTTTCTTCCCAATACATACACCACTCAATATTTTACCTGCTGGTGGGAGTTAATCGAATTTCTCAATGGCAGATCCAGTGAAAAATTTGACGTAGCATTCGTTAGCCTCTGCGGAGTGCAAAGTGTCGAGGGGGTCAAGGGGGGATGGATATTCACGCAATAACACCCAGTGATTCGATTCGGACCGGTGGTGGTGTGAAAGCGACAGCCCGAACTCCTCTCGTGTTCTCTTTTTCCCTCTTTTCGCCACTCTCTTTCTCCGGTGCTCGAGCACTTTGTAGGTCGTGCTTCCACCCCAGGCACCCTTTTCGAGAGCGACGGTTTAAAGCGTATTAATTAACCCTTTATTAGACTGGAGCGAAAACCGCCGCTCTCTCGCGCGCTGGCGCGAGATGAGCCCGATTCAGGAGGACCGAGCTCGCTGCCAGCGGGGCGTCTGGATTCGCCCTGGGTGTCGTTCAGTATTTATGAAAAGCTTCCAGGATATTTTCAGCCGCCTCGCGCCAGCCTTCTCTTTTTCACGGCGCGTCGTTTGTGATAAACTCCAAGTCAGCCCTTTTTTTCGATGGAATTTCCGGGCGTGTCCTTAGCGGAAAGCTCCGGCAGACACTCATTGTCGAGTATAGGAGTTTTATCCTGTTTCGGTGGAGTAATGGAATGGCAGGCGTAAATCGAATAATGGACTAATAGTTTCTTTTTCCTCCTTCGTCCGATATTATTGTTTTTCTCAAACGGTAAAAAATGAGACATTCTTTACTGGTATTTTACCAGGAAATGTATAATGTCTTCTGGAGTTGTATTTATGTATATTAAAACAGTATCTATTCTAGAACTAGTATTCGTTAACATTCGAGAAAAGGTTACGAACAATCCAAATAACAAGTTAATCAGTTAATGGAATAAAGCGAACTTACAATTAGTTGACATAGCAGTAGCAGTCTCCCCGATCGAACCAAAGTATTCGTCTCTTTAACTCGTAATTCAGTCGATCCGCGCGCGTCGTGCTAGCAGAGTTACACGCCTCGCACACGACGTCGCAAAGAAACGGAAAAGACGAAGTGCAGGAGCCACTCCGAGAGGGAAAGAGAGCCGTTTGTCTGTCGAATGGTCCACATATATCGCTGGTAACGCTGTGCGCACTCTCCTCGGCGAAGCGGGGGTGAGTGTGCTCAATTTGCCACGTCGAGGGTCGCAGGACCCGGTGTACCTAGCAGAACGCTAGGTGGTTGGGGTTGGGTTTGGAGTTGGGGTTGGGGTTGGGACAGCGAAGATTCGTGCTGAGGGTGTAGAGAGGGGTGCAGAGGGTACGAAGGTCCCTTAGAGGGACGCAGGACGAGGTTGGAGATGTAAGGCCTCGGGTGGCACGATGTACGACGGGATCGAGATGAGATTGTCCCGCTAGGCCTTCTCTCACTCGCCTCTCGTCCTCGGAAACCACCCTTTATCCTTAACAGCCTCCTTCTTCGATAAACTCTTTACAGAGTACGAGACTTCGATGCGATCCTGTTCCGCGTATATACGCTGTTCCCCTCAGTGTAGATTTGAATACAGCATTACAAGTGCTCCGTGTGTGGCGTAAGAACGGTAAAGAAGGCTTCTAGAATGCCCACTGCTCTTATTGTCTCTCCACGAATTTAAGTCTCATAATTTTTCTAATATGAGTTTCTCACTGCTTCTCACTAATTGTAAGTTTACATCTATTTTATGATATCATGAAAATATAACATTTGTTGCAGCTACTTTGTTAATATTATTAGTCCAGAAAGCGATTTCGAATTTTACTTGTAAGTTTTCTACACTGGTATCACAAATTAGATTTCCTAAGTCTCAATCTACAAGCAACCAACTGAACGCGATAGTCATCCCTGAAATTAGCTCATCGCTACAGTATTAATGATTATAGTAATGTTGCTATCGCTGCACAAAGTCTTAAGTTGGAGTATCGAGACACGATACTCTGTACTTAGATCCCGATGGCTCTCCGAAGCCCAAAGACGCAACGTGCATTTGATGGCCGTTTCCTTGGGCGACGATCCGCTGAGGGCAGAGGATGACTTTCCGGGTGAAACTTGCACGTCTCTCGGAAGGCGAGGATGAGCATGGGGACGAACAAGAGAGAATAGGTGGGTTGGTGGCTTTGTATGTCAGATAGAGTGGGTTTAGACACACGCGAAGACGCAGATGAGACCGGACCAGAGGAGACTCTAGACGAGCGGAGACGAGACGAGACAATGCGGATATTGGACCGGGGAAATATGGAGGCAAACTAGACGAGCTGTCGATGCCGCTGCACCGTGGGGCTGTCGAGGGGAGAGGATGTCGGTACCGAACCGCGGTAACGCGAGTAGACAAACTTTCGGGATGAGGCAAAATCCTTCCCAGTTATCAGAGTCCGCCACAGCGGTAAACGAGCTCGCTTTTCCCCTTACCTTCTCCTGGGAACTCCTTGTTTCACAGTGGTTGTCGTTACAGCCGACAAAGTGCTTCTTCCCTTCAAACGGAAAATTACACATTCCGAGGATAAAAATTTCTAAACCCGTATAGTAGTAGAGGAATATTAAGTATAGTACGACTACGAATATCTTTTCATTTAATGCGTTAACATCAATACCTCAAGTATATTATTACAATTGATTACGTGTTAATTTGCATTAATTATTGATAGGAATATTTTTAATTTAATTCACTGAAATTTTTTAAGCGATGACTAAATATTTGTATTTAACTATTACGATACTTTTCTTATTTCGTGTAGAAATTCGTCGAAATCTTGTTTGCGAACGGTGAGACTTCCGATTTGGAGAATAAACGCAATCGATTCAAATCGAGTTAAATCACGGAGAGTCTAGAGAATCCAGGAAATCTGGGATCGAAAGGCGAGTTTCAGAATCGCGGAATGAGAAAAATGAAGGGGAAACTGTCTTTGTGCGGGCCCACGGGAGTATTCCTTGGGTATTTTGCGACGGGTTAGCCGAACTCTCTCGCAGCAGGAGTAAAAGTAGGACCTGTTTAATGGAGCTCGAGCCATTCTGGAAATTTGATCGGCGAGAACAGCCAGCCAGCCGTTTTGCTTTCTCACCCTCCACTGCTTCTTCCGTTCTTGCCTCCCTTCTTTTCTCTTCTCAGAGTATTCCTGGGATTCGAGTTGCAAGCCCAACTTTGATTTGATTTCGCTTGCTCTTCTTCTTTCTTTCACGGCCCTCTGCTCGGTGCAACAAATCCTTGCTTCCTGTGCTAGTATCGCGTTTAAAGCTGCGCCAAGCACATGATTTCATGAACTGTTAGTGCTTTTCTTATTCGTTTTCTTCCTTCAAGTCGATAGTGGAATTTATACGCAGAGCTCTTGATAAATCGTTTGTGCTAAAAACTATTTCTTTTATTGTGACTTATAGAATTCCAGCAATACGACTACGAATAACTATTTCAATCTACATTTATTGTTGCGATAAGAATAACTGGATTTTTGAAGAATATCCAACTCTAGGAAATAATAATTACCTCAAGTACATATTTAGGTATACTTTACAAATTCAGAATTTATAGGTTTATTTTCAATGGATCATTATTGACATTATTGTTATAAATAATTGTAGAATGTATGGAATGGTAACGGGGTTTTATGTAACGTAACGGAAGATCGAAAGATTTTACGGGAGAGAAGACTTGTTATTAGAATCCACAAATAAGAACTGGCCTAGCGTCGGCAGTTTTCGAAAATTTACAGTCCTACGTAGCGCACAGGGAGACGTAACGCTTTCTGTTTGCATGCAAAGTATCGCCAGTCGACTGACCACGGATGGTGGTGCGGCATTGTGTGGAACATACCAACGTAGATATACGTGGTCTTTTTGTCCTGAGACCGATACGGACTTGGCCAGGAAGTGACATGCTTGCGAAATGGAGTGAAAATTCCGTACCGGGAAAAACTCCGGAGAGACATTTTGTCCGTTCGCGTTTTCGGTTTGAGGCAAACCGATTGTTGTTCAGCAAGAATCTGAAATATTTCGGGAGAAATAGATTCAATTTGAATCAAAGAAGTTTTATCATTTCGGGAGATAACATACTGTCACATAAATTGATAAAGTATCCGATGTTCAAATCTATCTACTGATCTCTGATCTGTGCCACTTCTTTTTAACAAGATCTGAGCCTCGGAATATTTCCGCAAATTCGATGGAAATTATCCGCCACGTCCTATTACACAACTAGACGAAATTAGATAAAAGAAAATATACTACGCGTAATGATAGATATGTAAATTTACTTTCCCTACTTGAGCGGTTTTCTTGAACACGATCATCAAAGACCCAATAAAGTTTGAGGAGTCTCAAGGACGACAAGAAGCATAGGTGAACGATATAAAATTAGGAGAGCTGCCAGTGGAAGGTTTATATCTCGGTGTAGGGTCACGGTACCTTGTTTGCACGACCATTTTCTGTGCACCCATTCTTGACCGACCCTGTCCAGGATAGCCCAACCCGAAGAGGACCCTTCGTGGCCATTACTTGGACGGCAAACACACTTGGACCGTTGGCCTTCGCTCCCAACAACCACGCACTGACACACACACACACACAGCTAGCCAACCTGCTCCAGCCTCCCTCAAGACCCCTGTATATCGGCATGAGATTTCTATTTAAATGAGAATCCATTAGAATCTCGAGACAGACTCGCGACTGCTTCGAAAACTTTCTTCCAGCCGGATACTAATCAGCGTTTCCTGCTGGAAAGAATACACAACGGGCGGGCAGAACCCTGAACTTCTCTCGAGTCTGCGGATCTTGGCTCGAAATATTGGAAAATTTCGCGGTGGCTTTTCCCTAGCGTAACTGCCGTTGCTCTTTGGGAATAGTAGAGTAGACTCGTATCGTGTCTGTAACTCGGACGAGGCAGCGAGTTTAATATGTGCTCCAGATCTCCGTCTCGTAATGTATTCATAACTGTAGGCAAGCGGGAGGCCCGTTTGCGGCGGATCGCAATATCCGGCGAAATCTCTGTGCTTGGCACGCGCCTTAATCGTCGTTAATGATAATACAAGTGTCCTGCCCCCCTTTGCAGCCGACGCGACGTTTCCACTAATGCGCATTCAAAAGCGTCCCCGGATAAACCAACATGTGTGGATGGAAGCGTAGTCTTGAGAGTCTATGCCCTTCGCTCTCTCCCGTCTCCTTCCGCGGGATCTCGAGGGCTTGGACCTATTTACGTGTCCTGGTATTGGAACCATCATTAACAGAGAGAGCGGCTAGGATGAAGGCGACCAGGAAAGGGAGAACGAGAGGGAAGACAGAGAAATGACAAAGCCGCTCGTTAGGCCCTCCAAGGGTCCTCACGAGCGGCGCCAAGGGTGAGAACGTGCTTAGGCCTCGATCTATCCCTTCGACCTCGCGGCTTTCTCCCTCACTCCCTATACTCTCAGTCTCTTTCAGTGCGTGCTCTTCGGACACCCTTTTCGCGATGGTCACTTGCGAGTCTTGAGGAAGTCACCCGCTGAATCTTGACCATACTTCAAATTTATTGTTACACTCATTTCGAGAGTCTTTTGAAGGACACCTCCGTTGCTGTTGAGAGAAATTTTCGTAGGTAAATTCACGTCGGCTTGTCTTTATTTTCGCTGAATAAGGCGAACCATATAGAGATTTAATGGTGTGGTAATGGATATATGGGCTCAGGATGGTTACATTAGAGTGGACGCTTCAGTTAGTGTATAATATTTTTACGTCGGCTTGCCATTAGACTGCTGAAAGCCACGGTGAGTTTCTGCACCGTTGGCAATTACGCGTTGACAACATCCGTCTAATGGCGCTTCGCTCGTAAACACTCCATAGTCTTCCTGGCGGGGGTAGTGCTGCTGCTGGTGCTCTTGCGCTGCTTTCCGCGTCTTTACTGACGGAGACATTGCACTATGACGGTGATGTTATGTCTCTGCATAGTGCGATATAATACTCCGCAAATTGTAGACAAGTTGGGCATCACTCATCCAAGTAAGAGTACGCGAACTACTAATTGTCAAATAAAGAGGAGAAGCATCGAATCTCTCAAATCACAATTATAAAAAGAAACTCTTCTAATTGATCACTTGTCAGTGACTTCGGAGAATAGACGTATGACTAAAGGATGTATATAATACAAGATACAATATTTCAAGATGAGTTTTCCAACTGAAACTCTTATGTTCATCGTAGCGTTCAGTAGAATTATATTTCCACGAAAATGGCTATAATTCTCATTCCCATCTGGAAAGCATCAGCTCAAAGTTGTCCAAAATTTTCGACCGCTATTAATCTCGAGACTCGGGGGTGGCAGTGAACAGAGTTTGGCGAACGAGCGTACGAAAAGGAAAGGTGGCAGCGGATGGTGACAGGGCTGACTAGTTGAGAGAAGTCGTCGAGTAGAGTCGCGTCGCGTAGCGTCGCTGCACGTCTCGGGAGTTGGCAATCAATCAGGGTGAGGACTTCGCCTCGGTCGCGTAGGTGACCCAGGCGCCGCGGGTGCGTTCCATCACTTTCGGTCGGTGATGTATGCATGAGGTCGCGACCGGTGGCAATCGTGGTACATACGTTCCCCAAGTAGCCAACTCCTCCGGCTTTCGCCTTGCCATTTGCCTATGAATATATGAATCGAACCGACGGAGTTATATGGACGCTGGGTACTCGTGGGGGCCTGCGCTCATACGTTACCGTCGCGGGCTGTGCTCCTGCTCGCTCGCTCGCTCGTTCTCCCGGTTTCATCCCTTGGCGCTAATATTACCGCGAATGTATCACCGGCTCCTACACCTGACCAGCTTGATGTATGTACCGCGTAATGGCGCAAGAAATATTTTAGCGGACCGCCTGAAACTTAAATGATTTGCCTTCCTGCATCGGTGCTCTTACACTCAAGTTCTTCGTCCCCCTATTTTTTCCGCGGGCTATCTGACTCTGCATTTTTCTTTGTGGCGTGTCACAATTCGTAATACGGACACAAGGATACACGTACGTCAGTGAAATTACTGTGAGAGATTTTAATTTTGCTATATGATTACTATAGATTTTGAGTAAAAACTAATGTACTCAATGATCCAAACCCATTTCCTTCCTTTTTACTAATATTATCAAGTTACAATTTTTCATCGAACTTATTCTTGTCACGACATCATTATTATACTCACTTTGAGACTCGGCAAAGGGGGTGGACGAACGGGGGCATTTGAGGCAAGGTCCTTCCGTAGCTCACCAAGGGGCCCAAAGCTAAAACCCAAAGGCTTAACGAGTTGCGCGTACTTCGTGCAAGGCAAGTCAGCTCACGACGTTACAGGGTGGTAATGGAGTTAATTGCCGGCAGCGGGCGAAACCAGGGCTTACAACTTGAGATACCCGGTGCACCTGATACCAACAAATTGCTTGGTTCTTACATTACAACGTGATCCAGCGGTGGCGCGCGGTCTTCTCTCTACCTATGCATCCGAAGCCTTAGGACAGTGCCTTTAATCCCGCGGCTAGATATATGCGCCCTCGAAACAATGTAAGGCTCCTGTTAGCGAGTATTAATAGGTAACAACGGCGGGGAATTATATAGCGTTATTTCTCAAATTGCACAACTTTAATGACTCCACCGTACTTTGTTGCTGCAGGGGGTCTCCGCGAGGGTGACGTTAATCACTGAGCTCCTAATGGCTCCTGTGTTTAGCACTGCAGTCTTTGGTATCAGAAGACACAGATAACGAAATCTTCTCGATAATTCCTTTATAGGAGTCGAACGATACTCGAACAATGCCGAATTTATTTGGAGAATCAATAATGTATCCTGATATACTCTATTATCGTGGGTTTGTCGATATTGTTTTTGGAGTGGCTGTTCCAGTAGGTGACTCCAGGATCGCTTTAGACCTTGCCGGTGTAGTGAGAGAAAGATAGAATTTGAGGAAGAGACAGAGAGAGGCGAAGAGGCTCGCAAAATAGGATAATACCGAGACAGGACATCGCAGCCATTCTGTCGGGGGACGACGACTAGCGCAACACAGAAAAGACATTAGCCAGCAGTGCGAAAGGTGGTAGTGGGCGAGGGTTGTCGCGCTCGCGGGGGCACAAGGGGCTGATGGGATGATGGCAGAACCGTGAGACCCATTGCTCGCTGAAAAGGGCCGAGCTAAGTAAAATTACGACTGCATTACCCGCGCTTATGAGCCGTTCCTTGGATACACTATAATCTACCGGTATCACTGCATTCCTCTGTGCACGCGTGAAAGATGATTACTTTTCACTGATACTAATACTAAGATCTTATAAAAATATCCAAATTTATTTTCCAACGAGATTTTTCATTAGTTACACACTTTAAATGTTTATCTGTAAGCATGTTTTGTTAAGAAGAAGAAATTATCTTTCAATTAGAAAGTTTTGAAGGATCAACAAATTTCTAGCGCATATCATATACAATTTCTTTTTTAACGGAGAATAATCGGGTTCGCGATACCAAGCGATAACGAGGCAGAATTTC
The DNA here is from genome assembly GCA_963989405.1 of Trypoxylon attenuatum. NCBI lineage: Eukaryota > Metazoa > Arthropoda > Insecta > Hymenoptera > Crabronidae > Trypoxylon > Trypoxylon attenuatum. The sequence goes on from OZ022491.1 coordinate 16,213,875, forward strand.
GTATTCTGTTCTATAGCAGCTAAAAATTTCGTAATCAATAGCGGTAGTAAGACACGAACAGCGGATGGTTTCGATGGTCGAACTCTGTGGTGAAAATATTAATTACATCGATACAGGCAGTCCGTTCGCGCGGCCAGTAATTAACGCATCGGCTTCTATCGTTCAATTAAAAACCAATTTCGTAGGGTCCAGTTAATTGGCTCGTTCTCATCGTGGCGGCAGGTATTGCTTTACCAGCTACTATACACCCTTTTGTCCCAGGGTATCGTCTTATCGGGAACGCCCGGGATTAATCGTGTATCAGGCTCAAGGCTCACGTACGGATACCGCTTTAATGGAAGCCAGAAGATTAATTAAATTATATGCTGCTCATAAAATTACCCGGCAAGCTCCGCATGCAAAGTACTTTGGACATTGATTAATTCGGTAAGAGCTTAGCGGGTTCGGCCATAATCGACCTTTTTACCGAAATATTACCATCGATTAAAAGACGCAACTACTTGGCAATAGTTTACGTGATTTTTTACTAAAAGTGAAAGATGAATGATCAAAGTCAATTGAACATTAAAGGATTGATTTGTTTAACCCTTTGATTATAACTAGGAAATCCAATTTAGATGTCACTGGAAAAAGTCAAGTAAATAAAGTTATTAATAATTGAACTATTAATTCATCAGTAAAACAGTATTCACGAAGCAATTTCTAGCTCGTTAGTAGCGTAGGAATAATGAAGCAAAAGTTTGTGGGAATCCTGCCTTTCTGCATCAAGTGCTGGCAGTACACGCGAAATGAAATAATAGTTGGAATCGGTTTTCGGTAGGAAGCGAGCCTGGATCGTCGGGAAAAGGAGGGTTTTGTAAAGCGCGTTCGAATTCGCTGGAGATCGTAATCGGAGTGGTAGTCTCTGACCACTGGCGAATCAAAGTTTCGCTGGTATTAAATGCTAATGAGAGCCAACCGCACGATGGCTCGTATGTGCACCCTGAAGAGTGCTCGAATTAGAGCCGAAAGGGTTCCTAAGAGTCAGTGGCGAGGGTTGGCTTTGCTCTGGTGTGGATAGAAGGTAAAACTCGAGAGATGAAACGAGAGGACTTGTTACCGCTAGCTGATTACCTTTATGACTCTTCGTTCAAATTCTTTCGGGCAGAAATGTGAGCTTACGAGAAGCTGAACTTTGCTGTTGGCTTTTTGGAGGTGAGGATTTCATTAGCAGCCGTAGATATTTCCTACAGAAACGTCTCTAGAAACTGTACTAAACTTTGTATTAAATTTTCATCGAAATAAAACACATTGGTGTTATTCTCTTTGGACAAAACTTGTAATAAATAAAAACGGTTTGCTATTGGTTTTATTAGTAGGACACAAGTATTAATAAAGTCAAAGTGGTTCTGCAATTACTACTGCACATTAGATACGATTATTTTTTCCTTTAGGAAAACCGCGACTTACCGTTTCTATCCTTTAATCATTAGTTAACGATCTTTACGCTCATCCGAAAATAACTGCGTTACTGCAGGCAGTTTAAACGAAACGTAAACTAAGTTCCGTTAATAAGTATCCGTGGATGCAATGGAAAGTTCCTAATCAAAATGAAGGTAGAGAGAGCCGGCGTAGCTCGCTATCAGGGGTAGATAACGCACCTCGGTGGAATAGAGTTTCATCCTGTCAGGTGGTATTTCGTTATTAGCCATGAAAGTTAATGCCCACGGTAGCGCGTATGTAAAAACTTGGCAAAGTTAATATACTCTTAATTTTTATTTTGCCACGTACGCGCGCCTCGCGAATGGTGTTTTTCCTCTGGAAGAAAAAGAGAAAGAGAAGAAGTGAGAGAGAACGAGAGGAAGAGAACTTTAAATTCTCGGTAGAGGCTCGCTTAATCCGCGGCTTAAAGAGCTTAACCCCACGAATACCTCGTCAGTGGGGGCCCCATGGTGGCAGAGAGCAGGTTTATTAGCGCACGGATTTCGGAATTCTTTTCATCCCCGGCTTGGGACACGACTGCCTCCCACGCCGTTTACATAAGCGAGTTCCCTGGATTGCCTTTTTGATATGTAGATAAGGGGTGGTTCCGCTTTTACGCCGTTTACGCCCCACCCCCGACACTCGAGAGACACCCCTCGCACACGGTGGTTACTTTCTCTAAGAACTTCTGTCTTCTTCATTCATCCCTGACTTACGGTGCTGTCTTCTAACTGTTAGAGAGATTTCTCTGCCTTTCAGCTCAATTTTTATCTCTTGTCATTGTACTTGCTTTCTTTATTGGTTGATTCTCTTTCTTGGAATGTCTAATTTTTTTATAGCAGTTTAATAAATTAGTGCTGCAAGAGAAGTTGAAATACTCGCGTTTCTTACAATGAGTACTAATAATAAGTGCCACTCTTTAATGGAATGAATTTATAATTTTATAGAAATACTACATGTATTTGCGAGTATTAAAATTTAATTGAAACCTTATTAAAATGAATTAAGGTTCTCCGAGAGAACTTTCTGTGAGTTAATACTATAATTTTTCTGAAACTTATAATACCGGCGTAATTGATGATCTAACGACCGAACAATCTGCCTTTAATTCGGGGTCAGAGCGCGTGTATGTGGTGTGGTTCGTTACCATGAATTTTCTCCAGGAGAAAATCTGAGGGCAGACACGATAATCGAAGGTGATTCCGGCGCCGTGCCGCGAAACACTAGCTGGCCAAGGATGTATATATATTCAGTTGCGAACAAGGCCAGAGAATTATGAGCATGACCGGGATAAACAAATTACACGCGAATGGTTTCTTGGCGGTGATTAGCGGTAAACCTCGTTAGTAAAGTTTCGCCAAGAACCCATCTCGAAAGCGACTGCCCCTAAAAAGCCAACGAAGGCGTCGACGTTTCTTGTGCCCAGCGTTCCTTGGGCCCTGCGTCTCGCCTCATTAGGAATTACTCAGACAATTAGTCTCTTCGTTTTTCTCCCAGGCACAATTCCCTCCTCCTTTGCCTCGCGAACGGTAATACTGACAAATAGAGCCTCGTCAATTAAGTCACTGCTTTCCACAAGGAAATCTGGACACTCATCTAAGGACTGCAATTACTCGGTACGATTATAATTAAGGAAAACGAGCTTCGAGTATTCGTATATTAATGTGGTTAGAAAGTTGGTATATTAAGTCGTTAGAGTAGAAACTATTCCGACGTTGGCACAAATAGTAAGAAATATAATGTATTGCTGCAGAAGAGAATGCAAACTTGCGAATTTAATAATCATTTCTAATTAATAATAGTCTGAGTTTCTTTTATACTGAAATAGATTTAATTGATTTCTAATAAATTCACATCAAATTTATAAGAATCCAAGGTAAGCTTATATTTGGTTAAGGAACTTTCATTAGAAATTCGTTTGGTAGTAGACTGTTAGTAGCAGAGTTTGTACGATGGCAAACAGTTGAATAGGGTTGCTTGGCTGTACGATGGCGCACATCGCGTCGTCGTGGAAATTGAGTAGAGTTCGATAAAAGGATAAATGACTGGTCCGTCCGCAAGTTAGCCTCCTATTGGCGCCAGGTCCTCGTGGGATTTAACTGGAAGGAACGAGATCAGCTGGTAACCGATGAAAGAAACCCACAAACGAACGGGGGACCACTTTTTCTTCTCTGTCTCCGGGCCTTCAGCATTATTAGTTCGCTTCAGCGCGTATAGAATCGTTCATTTACTTCCATTATTCGAAGTAAACAGATTTACCTCGTACTTAGTTTCTCTTCAATCTACAACCTCGCGCGTATTTTCCTCCAGCTGTTAGTTTCCTTTTCACTGTGATGCTTCAGAGATTCGCATTGCTCGATATCGAACTGTTCTACTTCTACAGCAGGCAGTATAGACTCATCGTAATCTAGCTATTTTAGTTGAGTCTTCAGAGTTCAATATTGAAGTACTAATGATTGTGATGGTATAAAGAACAATATAGTTTTTTGATGAATTAGAGGATTCGTTAATATAGTAGAGACATGATTTTACATGTATATATCACACTGAACTAACAAACGGGCCTAAAAGAGACTAAAAGTCAATTTTGCAATTCGAACAGAATTTATTTTAGCAAGTAAATTTTCTGCAATTACAACTTCTATTTACACAACGTTTAATGTAACTCGCATCAATAGATCACACCGAGTCCTCCATTTCCGTGTGTTAAGTACTCCAAAACTTGCATTTCTTAATAGCTGCAATTAATAATTGGCACTTAAGCAACCAATCTGCCAACTGGCAAAGTCGAGTGGCCAGACTTTCTGAGGTCGTTTCGTTCCAGTAGGAACTTTGAAATAAACGTTTTAAACGACAGAGGCAGTCCGTGGGGATAATAGTGCCTTTTAGCCTCGATTTCGAAATTTTCGCGAACAAACGACGGTAGCTCGGAGGATTCCAGTGGTGGACAGAGAGAGGGACGGTTTTTGTGGGCTTGTAGAAAAGCCGATTCGCGCATATTTCTGCAATTAGAATGGTAGTAGCATCAAAGACGAGTCGCGTGGAAGACGCGAAATTTCATTGGAAGCCCCACGACGTCGTTGACAACGATGACGAGGATGAGGTATTACGTATAGACGGAAAGAGAATGAGATGGAGAGAGGAAGATAGAGAAGAAAGCAGCAGCAGCAGCAGCAGTAGTAGTAGTAGCAGCAATGAGAGGTAGTCGGTCCGAGTTTGCGAGTTTCGAGCCAAGGGGATTGCCGTATATTAAAGTACTTTTCGACTCCCTCTTTGCCTTTCATACCAATCCGTTCCTCTGGACCTAGGATTTTCTCCCTCTGTCTCTCTTGTCCTTCTCTATTTCTCTTTGCCTCTCCTTCTTCCCACTGCGTCCTTTTCTCGCGCGCTTACCATTCGTATCGCGGCCAATCGTAAGTCCCGACTAAGCTGCTTGCGTATTTTCGACGTGATATTCTGGCTTGTCCGCTCGCGACCTACCTACCCCCGATGAGATCCTCTTTCCCGTTGGCTAATAATAATACGCTGCGAGCATATTAATTCGCTGCCCCTCGCTTAACTCTCGCGTTTTTCTGCGGTCTTCCTCAAAGCTTCGTGGCCTGGGTGTTCGGATGATCGCACATATTAAAACGCGGGAAAAAAGTCCACTTTGAGGAAACGTGAGTGGACGATTAAGTTGATATTATTATGATTCTACTCCCTATATGATTTAATCCCTTGTGCTTTTTCAACTATATGTATTTGAAACTTCCAAATTAATATAGATATACTCAGGAAATTTTAATTTAGCTATACATATGGAAACAGTATTATATAAATATTAGAGCACCATTTATTTTATAAGTTAGAATTTCTGACACAATTTGAGTATTAAAGTATTAGAATAATAATTTAATTAACTTAACAAGCTATATATGTTCCGAAGCCAACTAGAATATTTAATTCTAAAAGTCTAACAAGTTTTAAAATATGGCAATGTTTTGATCGACCATCCGACTAGAAACAGTCATTAGTGGTCGCAAAAATATTACTGACAGGTATGAAGGGTAATTTGAGAATCATAATGACCAAATCGCGCAAAATTTTAATCCGCGACCCGAGACGAAACCCATAGGATGGCGGGTCTTTTTGGTGCCATTAGTTATTAGCGATTCTAAAAGCTGCCTGGATAGCATATTACGGCGGTAGCCGCCACGGCTTTTACCATACTTCAGCTTTATGCGAAGCTCATTCATCAAAAGCCAACGGCCCAGAGTACCGGCTCCATGAGTACGTGGCTTGGCAATAGCTCCTACTACGTTGCGGCAAGATACTTATGATTTGCGAGTTCACGTAGCACCATTCTCAAAAGGAGTAACTGAACTTAAGGATTTACTATTGATATTCGTGTTGGAGTAGTTCTTATCGTTACCATAATCGAGCGACGGTTCTAAAAGGAGATTGATATGTTGCGTGTTTAACATAAATCCAATTGTTTCTTTTAATTATCAGTCCTTTGCACTGGAGATGCAATCGTCATTAAGAATGAGAATATTATTATTAAATACTGAAGACGATTTGTACTGGGAATAGGATTGTCCGAAGCAGCAATATAGCTGGTCCAGACGGTCAATCGTACGTGCGGCGAGGAAAAGGTGAGAAGCTGTCAGGGCGCTGTCACGCGTCCAATGGACCATATAGACGAACCATTACCGAAGGGGCATGGGAGAGATATAATAAAAATGCCATTAGTGTCCTCGCAGTCCTACGATGCTGGAGCGATGTGAGCGTTCACCCCAGATTTCGGGCGATATATCTCATCCCCTTGGAGCGTTTTAACGTCTTTGTCACGGACTCTCCCACTTGACGAGGTTAATCCTTCTTCCAGCCTCTGGAGCCTTCCTCTTCGACTCGTCCGCTTCGGTCCAGTGGCCTCGACCGGACGACCTTAAAATCCGTTCACGAGCTGGAACGAAAATAATTGCATCGTGATTCTTCCACCCTCTCCTTCCGTCTCTCGTCTCGGCCGTTCCTTTTTACTTTTCCTATCGTCGAGACTGGAAGCGGCCCCAAGCCGCCCATCCTCCAGTAGCTACTGTTCCAACGCGGGCCGCGAGAGCGAGAGGGCATAAATCCTTCGGGATCGGGTCGCCGAAAATAAGATAAAATCTCACAGGCTGCGCTCGCTCGTCCTCACCGTGAGAGGAAGGAAGGACGGAAGGAAGAAAAAAGGCAAATTCCCGAATAAACACATCCGTGCCTCTTTATGGTGCCACTTTACGAGGGGCTCCACCCCCCTTGTCTTGCCTACTGCCACCACCCCCTCGTTCTGCTTGTGTACCGCGCGCATTATTAACTCAACCACCGGAAAATGTCAACGCTGGCTTCTTGCGCCACCGCTGCTTTTCTTTATTTTAGGACTGTCGACTGCCACCCTTGTTATCTGCCCTTAAGTTCCCCTGTCTGCTTTTCTCTCTTCTCGCTGCTGGCATCTTTATCTTCATCGCTTCGTCCACTTGTCGTATCCAACTTGAAGATTACACCACCTTCTTTTGAGCTGCGTGCTCCGAATTCTCTGACTCTCGACTGGAATGGCTGGACTATCCGGCTCTCTCATCTTTCTCGGCGTGTCTTCATCTCAAGTCTCTGATTGCCGTCTCACCTTTCCAAACGGCCCTTCCCATTCAATTGCTGCGGGTCAATTTACTAGTAGGTCTTGGGTTCTTTCGCTTTCGAAGCTCCGCTTGCGATTGCTCTATAGGTATATACATGTTTGGTATCTTGGTTATACCGTTCTGTATTATTAACGCAGGGGAAAGTGAACAGGTAGCTAGCATGTTGGTCGATACGCTATTAACATTTCCGTAGCCGGTACAATCGTTCAACCCGATTTTTCATGTATAAGAGCTTCTTTCTCTGTTTACACAGAATCATGTACAATTGTCTGATAAGACTCTACTCTCCATGACTCTAACAATCTTTTTAACTTTATTGGAATATTTTTTAATTCCGAGAATAAGGATGCATTTCACATTTATCTAGCGAAACTTCTATTCCTGGAAGCTTCCAAGCTTCTATAGATCGTAGGCTGTAATTCCTCCAGCTGGAAGAGGCAAATCCCGATATCGGATTGGCAAACGTTTTAATCACCGTTTTTCTTTTCCATCCTTTCGAGGCCCGATTCTCTTTTTCCCGGCGGCAAGGAGAGAGTCCCTTTCGAGAAAGGAGTTATCGTTGAAGGAAGCTACGTTGGTGGCGTACTCCTGAAAAGGGGCTGGAGACGCCCGGCGGGGTTAAAACGACCCCCACAGTCGAGGCTGAAGTCTGAAAGATAAGGTACCCCTCTTCTCTCTTTCGGCCTCCTAGATTATGGAATGGCACTTTAATTACACTAATGGGAGAACCAAATGTTAATTACAATTCGAAGTCTAAAAGAGAGACGAGTCGCGAGAACGAAAGACTGAGAAAGATGGGTGAAAAGAGGTAGGAAGGAGAGATAGGCTTGGGTGGCACGGATGAGGCGGTGGATGAGATTTGCCCGGCACGAGAGGGTTCCCGTGATTAGTATTATTTAATTAAAAATGCTCGGTCTCATTATGGTCACCTCTCCCAAAGACCGATTTTGGCCGTGCTAAATGTTGATTATAAGAACAGATTAGCTTCAAAACGAATTTGGGGTGAAAATATGCTGGGGCTCTTTATGTTTTATTTTAACTTATAATAAGTCAAACTATAAACTTATCAGTTATCTGTCGATATTTGCAGATGTTTAAATTTCTTTCATAAACCCATATAGTTAGATCTGAACACAATTGCCGAAAACCAACGAATTATAATATACAGTTAACGAACAAAATGAATCATTACTGTATCATACTGCCGACTGATATCAACCAAGTTCGTACAACAATCGCTACTGCTGCCGTGAAGATCACAAGAGACTTGACTCACTCTTACCTACTCCTATAGTTCCTGTTCCCCAGGAAAGCGAACACTTACCGTCTACGCAACTGGCGAACGGGTCTCGTTCTCATTTTCGGAACTCGTTTCCTCCTGGCGACAGTCTAGTCGCCGGCATTTCGCCAATGGTAAGAGGAGGCCGAGAACGTCGAGCCAGGCGTCAGTATGGCATCGAGGGGCGATCAAAAGAGAAAGAGAATGAGAGAGAGAGAGAGAGAGAGAGAGAGAGAGAGAGAAAGAAAGAGAGAGCAGCAAGTCGGTTTCAATTTAAAGTTGGACGAGCGTGTCGGGATTTCAATGTACAAAATGCGTATGCTAAACTTTTCGCACCCCTCGCAGGCGCCTCCTACTCCAGCCATTCCCTCGGTTCGTCTTTGCCGGCGTCCGAGGGCAACGGCGCGACGTGGCGTGGAGCGACGGACAGCGTCCATCGGCCGCGAAAAAATCAGCAAGTCTGATGCCCGCCGCCTGAAGTGGAGAGGCACAGGGGTCGCAAGTAGAACGTCGCATGTCATAGTAAGCCCGCTCGCGGGACAAATGTACCGTGAGCACTTTGAAGTTCGCGCCCCAAAGGACAAATTACTTTTTTCGGCCGGCCGTTGTATACAGCCTTAACACTCTCAGGCCCCGTGGACTCTCTCTCAACGTAGTGAGTCTCTCCGCTGCCTTAATCATTCGCCCTGCGCTTCTAGGTGATACATATCAATCGACGCCTATGCTACGGGCATCGCTTTCGAAGAAACTTTTTTCATCTTTCGCTTGGCATCGCTTCCCCCTTATGTTTGCAAATGAACTCAACGCGCCATTATTTCACGGCTCTCATTTGAAAGCTTCTCTGCAAATATCGCGCTCCGCTTTGTCTCTTGCGTAAAAGCTGTTGCCTTCAAGGTTTTCCGAAATGAGCAGAATCTCATAAGATTGGAAATTTTCTTGCGGCACGTTTAAGCCGTTTGCTGGTAACGAACCATCCACGAGTGCACTTTAGCGTGGATATGGTACGACATTTAGTACGACGTCGTATCATATCGATATTATTGGTTCCTTTAGATTAAATCAGATGATACAAAGTTAGAGTATTACAATCAGAAGACTATGATCACTTCTGGGAAGAAAAAAAACTTGAAACTCAATGATGGTTTATTAAAAATACTAAATGAGTTTTTGTAATATGTCTCCCTATTACGATTATCTTCCAATTAGAAAGGGCTCAGCAATGAGATACATGAAATATTGCTCGTTCGAAATAATGAATCAAGTTCTGACGCGTGTCGCCCCGATGGAATTGCCATGGCCCAAGCGACTCTGCCACAAATTGCGCCCAGGGTGGCCAAGCGTGCGATATTCTCCGAGAAAAAGGCGGCGGGAGATGGAAAGGAGGAGAGAGAAAGACTGGAGGTCGGCCGAGCCATCAGAGGCGAGCGAGAAGTTTCACCTCCCTCAGAGTTGGATTACCGCGTGGCTTCGGTCGGATTTGAAAATCGTGGGGTCCTCGAGGATATCGTGGCAAGGTGGTAGAGGACGGGGAAAAGCGTGATTGATTTTGCATACGACACGGATTGGACAGGTTTGAGAAATTGGACTGGCTTTCTGGCTGGTTGGGCCTCACTCGCCCTCCTTGCTCGCTTTGCTTGCTTCCTTCGCCTCACTGGGATCGCGAGTGCTATATGCCTGGACGTTATTTAGCCCTGTATGCGCATATATGTACTTACTCTCGGTGGTATCGGTTCGGATCTATCCGCGAGACAGAGAAGGGTTCCCTCTCGTATCTCTCACGAACGCCACGTCGAAGGGGATTGGCTTCGAAGGAGCGATTTGTGCGATCTTCGAGGACGTATTTATGAGCACTTCAGCTTCGCTTTTTCCACTTTCATATTGCACTCACCGTTTTTCCACGGTGTGCTTTTTCCTCAGAGTAACTTATGGCGTGTGAATCGGAGACTAAGCTTGTAAATATGCTGTGTATTCAAATGTCTGTATCTTCTTATCTTACGACCCGCATCATCTCAGTTTTACTGTATATTCACATAAACTTCATAATTATTACAATAGATAGATCTAACTTGTGCCGATAGATTTTTCATAGTTTGTTCTTCAAAAAAATGGTCAAAGGCCAACAACAGTATCTATTATTGAATTACAAAACGTCTAATATAATGATTTCAAGAATTATCATAAAAGTTCCTAACTTTTTTTTCATTAATCTATAGAGTTCATTTTTTCTTGAAACTTGGTTCGATTCAATACCTAGACTTGGAAATTGCGTAAAACTTAACCCGTATGTTGGTCCCCGAATCAGTACGAAAAATAGTGCAACGTTCTAGCGAAGGAAGATGAAACGAGACGAGACAGGGTGACGCCGACGTCCCGAGTCAATGTCGTGCAGACCGCACCATCATGCGGGCTAAAGAAGGGCGCGAGGCAGGATTGTTGAGCCATCCAGAGCCGCTTCTCTCGCGTTATCTTCCGACGTCGGAGTGGATAACAGGCCGAACGATTTATTCTAAACCTTTATCCGGCGGCCCCTCGAAATTTATGAAAGAAGACGCCCGTTTAACCGACTCGCTCAGTCATCCCTCACCGCGGTGGTGAAGCCACCCTTGGCTCGCTCGCTCGCTAGCTCGTCTTGCAACCCACCCCCGCTTCGCACTCTTTGTTTCTTTCTCGCAAGAAGCTTCTCGCTTCTCGACCGTTTTTCGACTCGCTCTCTCAGTCAGTCAGTCCCCTGCTCGCATGTCAGCCCTTTATTTTATACCAAGGCGAGTCGGTCCGAGTTAGTCCAAATATTAAAGGGGATGGTTCGCCCTCTGCGCGTGATCGGGGTACGGAAATTCCCTGATCGGACGGCTCAAGACTTCCTTATTGAAGGAGCCCGAACTCGGAGGGTTCGATAGCTTTGGTGGGCAACGCTGAAGGGTTGATTTCGTGGGACTTTTGACCGGTGCAACCTCGTACCTTCTGCTCCATTAATTCTGACAAAAATAGAAGGAAATTCAGTGTGTTATTCTACGATTTGGTGCTTAGAACACCGTGAGCAATGGGTACGACTAAAAATTCAGGGATTCTTCAATTGAATATTTAACTTTCAGCCTAATTATTTCAATATGCAATTCTCCCCAAATCTATATAATTACATTATCTTTCTTCTAGTTTTTGTTCTTGCGTAGCTCCATGTCAGTGATTCATTTAGCTAAATGGAATAAAATATATTAGAATTTGTATTCTTATAGTATTCAGATTTTCCTACAATTAATATTATTTCACGTTTTTCGGAAAAATAGTTTATCCTTGTAGCCACATTATTCAGTTTATATTATCATAACAATCACAGTGAAGTCGTAATTGAGTATTAATCTGCAACACGTTTGCTTTCAGTTATATCTGAGCAAGGCACGGCGAGGCACACTCTCAGACAACTTGCAACACGATCTCCCACGAACTGTCAGTCCAACAGCGCGTCAGCAAGGTAAGTCCTCTCGCTAAATTCTTTTTCATGTAAAACATTATTTATTCCAGCAGTTTAATATTCTTCCCAGAGCACCAGTCGCAATCATCACGAATTAATAGTCACCTGTAAAGATCGTTCTTTACGTCAGAACTACTGCCTATGTTTCTTACGCGTGAAAGTTCGTCGCTTAATATTACAACGGATAAATATTCTGCTCGTATGTACTATAACATCAAAACCTGAGCGAAATATCAAGTAAAACTTAGCCAGTAACTTTCGGCAGTTTCCGAGGAAAATCAATCATTACTTTTCCAGTGTAAATATTTTATTCGCGTACGGTAACGAGGGAAAAGTTAAGGGAGGTAGACATGGTTCTATTCGCATACTTGACAATTGGTAGTCTATAATACATTTTGGACCAGCACAATTTTACAGTACATTAAAACAGCTACTATAGAAATTATCATCAAGAAAAGAAAAATGTCACATATTAATTCACTTATGACGATCACAGTAATTCGTATCGCGATCAGTATCCATAAAATTAATTATCCGAAACGTATCAATAGACTCATTTCTTAATTTTCGTTTGCAAGAACGCTCAAGTTTCACATGTCCCCTGCGATTGCAAAATTACCTCAAGTCGGAATTACTTTCTCCACTCGGAGGTAGATCGTATAACAATAGGGTCAGGGAATAAGGGTTGCAGCGATAGCTCGAGACACTTTCCCGATTTCCGTGCATGGTGTAGTCCATGATTTTGATGGGTGCCCAACTGCCCATGGGGTGAACTGAAACAGGAACGATAGCAAGCGACACCGCTATCATACATAACTCCGCACGCATAAATATTCTAATAACTTCGGAAACTAATATGGTTGCAATCAGAAGGAACAATGTTGCGAGGAGCGTCACATAAAAGTACTGGTGAAAGTGATCTGCCCATGATGGCAATGGTTACCCTCATCGAACTTTCTTTTCCCCTTGCACACCGGAGGAAAATAGTCATGGACAAGTGAATCGGTAGAACGATTCTCTACCCTTGAAGTTGCAATTGCGCTTATGAATAATCAGTTAGATTCACGGTGGGGTTAGTCGCGTGGTGACAGTAATTTGAATGTTGATTGATGCTGCGTCATTTCATAATAGGTGGATAAGAAGAGAACCGTTACTAACAACAGATATTTGGGATATTGTGCATAATTTATTCAAGAATGCACATTCGAATGATTATCTTTCGAAGCGAATTAGTATTCTAACAAGTGATGTGCTGTGGAAATTAGTGTCGTGATGGTTGAGTACTAGTGGAAACTAGGTAATATTAACAGGTACATTAATTTTCTAGTGGTAAGGATTGGCTTGACAAATATAACATTGTTAACCTAATTACCTTAATAGTTGAACACAATTCATTAGCCAACAGTATTGGCCAGAAAGTCGATTTTCCGAGGGTTCAAATTAGCGGATTGAGTTTGTCAGATACTCAGTTGATTCACGAGGAGAATCGGCTTGAGTTTACTTCAGAGACGACCATCGTGAATAGCGAATTAAGCGAACGCATAAAATGTACTATCCCTCCTTTCACTTCATCGCAACTATATCTCTTGGTCATCGAGGTAAAACTATGCTCCTCGATCTTGCGTGGCTCGAAACTGAGGTGGGCAGGTCCTCGATAGCGTTTGACGAAAATTAATTCCAGCGAATCAAGTTCGAAAATTAATTTCAATCCGGAGGTACTCGAACGAGCACTCTCTCGCGGGCGCAAGCCGGTCAAACAGAAGAGCGTGTACCTCCGATCCTGGAAAAGCGAGCAGCGCTCGAGTACTGGAAACAAAAGCCCGACGTTTCAATTAGGTCCCTTATTAGTTAGCGATAATAGGGCCAGCGGCGGCGACGGCGGTCGAACGACGGCAAGGCCAACCCGAGGCTTTACAGTGCTTAACCGTTGACTGCGTTAGGTCTGCAGAGATTGTTTGCGCGGATCCAGCTCTTACGATATTAAGGGCTGACTAGGCACTCACCAGTACTACTACATTCTACTAAAACCCATACCAGTTTGCTGTTTAGAATGGACGTTCCTCTCCGATTCTCTATTCCTCGATTGACCTGTGTCTGGTTAACCTTCATTAAACCGGACACTGCTCCCCGAAGCTTGTCTCGGTTATCCAAAAATTCTACCACCCTAATTTCCATAACCATATGACGAGTGCCCATATAAATTTTACTATACGGTACAAGATTTTGATGAGCAAATTAAAGAACGTAATATCTATTTAACATTTTCCTTAGTTGAGATCACGATCCACTGTTTAATTATAAGCTACAATAATAAATTAGGAAAAGAATCAATTGGGAATTGATTCATTCTTTAATTGATATTCTAACTATATTCTTTACGTATTCACTTTACACATTTACATATTTACTCAGAAAGAATTATTCATGTAATAACGTAAAATCATTAATCGTATACCACTTTGATTCTCGATCTTTGAATGGTTTTCCCCGATAATCGAGCTTCTCCTTAGCGACTCGCTTCTCCAGGACGTTTAATGGATCGAATCGGCTAGCATTCTTGTAACTCATCGGACCTGCGGACCAAGTCGATTGATTTTGCAGCTACACAACTTTCGCGGAGGAAAGGGAGGCGGAGGTAACACGAATGGGTGGTAGGTGGTGGGTACGTGTTCTGCAGGAAGCAAGAGCCGAGGGAAGAGGGTTAGCGGAGCGAAACAGTCGAGCCAGTGGTAGGAATTTGTCGTGAGAAACCGGTCGCAGCAGTCGCCTGCGGCGAGCCGCAACGATCCTTCGGTACTCTAGCCGGTTCTACGCCACCGCACGCTACCGGGGTATACCGACTACGCGACGCGACGCTGCTTGCCGTTACTAAGACCCTTCGAAACTAACTTAGCCTTGCCAGAACTGCACTCGCCCTTGCCACCATCGACTGTTCCTCACTGGTAACGAGGAACCATACCTCTTGCCTTTTCTATCGATTGTGAGATACGAGCACTGACACGTCTTTTAATAACTCTATCTTGAAACTTATGTTTTCAATGTTCTTCTAATTGTAAGATACAAGTTTTCATCATGTATAGACGACGCTTGATGTATTATAAGAATGTATGAAGTTGGCTTGGAGAACTTCATCGTGAATTTCTTATTACTATTTTGTCGCTTTATTAGAAGTCTAATAATAATTCAAATGCTAGCTTTTACTAACTGAAACTAGCTTGTACTCGCGACCTCTACAGGTAAATCTTATTCCAGTATAGTTTATGAAAATCCTAAAGCAATTTCGCATCTAACGGTACCTCAAGTCTCGCGTCTCCAATTATAATTAATATCCGTCTCGCGGATAAATCCGCTAAATTATCTCGAGGAACTAGACGCGAGGCAATTGTACGGCGGAGCATACGAGAAAATCATGTTTGCGTGCTGTTGTTTCCGTCCGCAGTAGCAGGAATCGGTTTTAGCGTAAATGCGGAGGATCCAGGTTTGAGGGTGTCGTGCAGGTTGCGTCGAGGGGGATGCGGCGGCGAAATGGTAGCGACATCTTGTATTGTCAGATCCCAACGCGACAAATTCATAATTGCGTTAATGCGGGTACGGCGAGGGTTCTTGCCGCAGCCACCGCAAGGCGCACCATGGCGTCTTGCGGCTATAAGAGAGATAGGGAGACCGCGCAAGAGATGAGACGACTGCCCGCTGCAGGAGAAAATGGATGAGAGAGTGAGAAAGAGAAGGAGAAGGGAAAGAGAGAGAGAGAAGGAACATACCCTGGCACAGCCTCGTTAATCTTCCAAGGATTACGCCAAGAGGAAGTATCGCCATTGTGCAAGGTGCTCCTCGTCGAGCCGATAATTATTAATTAAATTGGCCGAACCGGCCAGGCTACGATTTACCGATTTATTGAAAACCGGTCGAGCTATATTCGCCCTAATAGACGTCTTACGTTATGGCATGCTATTTATCATCGTTGGCTCGTGTAAAAAGTGATAAGAAGTTAAAGAAACACGCCATGAACAATCTTTGACTATCGCCTCGAGTAGTTCATTAATTCCAAAACAACAATTTCGAAGTGTACGTTGAGATTAATGTCCTCGTGTAAAACAAGAGAAATGTTTATTTTCTAAATACAGTATTAATCGTTCAAAAAGTAACGAAATGGTGTTAAAGCGGAAAATTCGGAACATGGAAATAACTTCTAAAAATACATCACTAATGGGATATTTCTACCAAATACCCGAGTTTCAATTGGATAGGTAGTAATAAAAAGCTTGTCGCGGGAAAGCAATTGCGGGCGAGAAATCCTCACTCGACGCAACGAGGTATTCGGCGAATCGAAAAGAGAGATGCATTTGAACGGCGTTGCACGGCGCAGTGTGCTCGTTGAAGCGTGACATAGGTGGGTTTCAATTAATCGTAGACGATTAAATGATCATCAAATCGAACGGGAAGGGTCATCAAATCTGCACGAGCGAACATGAACGGGAGAACGGAAAGAGAGAGCGGAAGGGTTGGTTGCGGTGGCCTGCCCGCGAGCAGAGCAAAGGGTAAAAAGGATAGAATTGCAAAAGCGAGAGAGCACTGCGAAGCGAACGAACCGAAATAAAACAGTGATATCGAGGCATTTCACGCACGAGTGAGAACGTTTAGCAGATTCAACGTGCGTGCCGGCACTCGACACCCATCCCCTCTTTCCCTCTCTTTGCCTTCTTTATCTCTTGCTCTCTTTCCATTTGCTTCGTCTGCTTTACTCTCTTTCACTCTGATCTCGCTTCCTCTATCTCCTACACCCTCGTTCAGGACTCGCTGAAAAATACTGCTCTCGCTGACACCTGTAGCTTCGCTGTTCTACATATGTGCGTGCGTATGCCGAGCCTGTCTGCCTACCAACTCCTGCCTACGGAGGAGCCAGCAAAAAATTATCGCGCAAGGAGCGAGAATTTTCACGGGTCGAGCTCGTAGTCCGCTTTAAGAAAGCTCCTGGAATAATTGAACAAGCCCTTTTTCCATGGACCCTCTTTTAATGGTGCATTTAGATGAATTCTAAAAGTACTGTCTCTTAATCTCTTGACAAAAACTCTCTCAATTTAATTCTTAATCATTTTTTACTAACTATTTGTTTAACGTTTTTAACTATTTCTTCGCGTTTCCATGAGAGGCAAATAGGAGTATAGCGAGTGATTAGTTATGGTGAAAGGGGAACGGGCTCCACAAGTGGTGGACTTTACGGGACTTAAGATTAATCCTCATAATTACCCAATTTCATTCTTCCCGGTCCCTCTCGTGTTTCGTTTTTATGTTGGAGCTCGTGGAGTGTGCCATTTGTGGCATGCCTGCCCGCTGGTGGAAGAGCAGTGGTCCGACCCGTCAAATGGGCTGAGTGGCGAGTCTGAAAGAGGAGTCGGTCGTGCGATCATAAAGATATTTATCAGGTGACAACCCTGGTCATCCTTTACGATCCTTCCCTCCTTGAGGTTTTCCGTAGATACCTTCAAGAAGGGCTACCCTCTTCCGTCGCGGGCCATATTCAGGACGATATGACCCTTAAACATTCTTTTCTGTCTCCGGGATTCCCTCGGTCCGTCGCCTGAAAAAGAATGCGCGGCATCTCGCAAGGTTAAACATCAGATTCCTATGGTTGACATTCTCAAATCATCTCTGGCTTTCAATAACAGAAGGATTTTTGGATTCTTCCCCAGATTTATGAGTGTGCTACACGATTTCACGCTGATTTCCTAAACTCTAAGTCAAAATAAATGGACTGTTGACTCGTAACGAATGAGTATTTGGAATCAAAATCTTCTACATGAATGGAATATTTCATTAATTAATACAATATGTTTAAAATTCACTTTCGGTGCAAGTTAGAATTATTATGAAAGAATGGATTAATATAGTTAGTAAGAGTCTTTCTGAAATCAGTTTTACTAGCGATGCATAACAGTTCTTACTTACAAGTTTAGAAGCCAAACCCCAAAAAGCAAACTCTATAAATTTTACAATAATAATGAATCTATGAAGCGAGAATATTTGTAAAGATCGAAAAATACGAAGAGCAAAATCCGAGTCAAATATGATGGTGCGTGGTGTCGCGGTGGTAAGCGTCGAAATGCGGAGAGAATCAGAGGGTTGTAGAAGCGCACTGGATCAGGGAGCGTGGGCGGGCGTGAAATCGGCCGGTGCGGCGCGGCGCGGCGTGGCGTGGCGGGTGGTCAGGACGTCCGCTCGACTCGGTAGCCAGTGGACAATAAGAATCGATATCTTAATTAACGGACGCCCGTGGGTCCGATGTGCGAGTCGTCCGAACTCCAGACCGGACAGAAGGCTACTAGTGGGGATGGGGGGACAGAGTGTCCGGCAGGGTGGAAGAGAGCCGGAGCCAGATCTGCTGGAGGCTGCTTGCGCTTGCATTCGATGGGGTAGCACTGTCGAACGGACGCTTCACCGGAAGCGGGAGTCTGCGGAGCCCTGCGGACCTCGGCTCGCCGTCCCACCGGAAGCGCCATTCACGCGGCCCTCTCTCCACCCGATCCACCTCCTCCTCCTCCTTCTTCCCCTCTCCGCTTCTCACCACCCATCTCTCCGTTCTCTGGCTAACGCTGATACCTACCTGAATAAACAATGCTCCCTACCGAAAAAAAGTTTTGGATCCACTGTGGGAAAAATGATCTCACCGGCAGGCAGACTGCCGAATCGGACACTCCAGCTCCTAATCGGCTCGCGGTCGATAGACTCGAGAGTCGTGACTGACAGCGACACGACTTGTTCGCTGGAAATGGAGTACCGTGCTTTTCTGTCGAATTTTTGACTCTTTTGCTGCTAGCAGTTGGGAAACGACAGTCTTAAGAGAAAGATACAGAGTTTTGACAGTAGATTGAGTAGACTACTTTATGTGTCTTATATTTAAAATGTTGTTTAAAATACTTCCGAGTCTAACAAGTGATTTCAAGAATTATTGATTTGATTTTAAAGTATCTTTTGAATTAAACATTTGGAATTTTTTGAATAGATTTCACTGATTTGCAGCAAACAAGAATTAGTGTTCAATCTAACAATTCTATTCTAGTGATCGTGTTTCTTGTATAATAGTCTTCTTCTTATTATTCTGCCGATAGTTTAATATCTTCTCTATACATCTTGTAATTCCAAACTATTTATCTTCATTATTTCAGCAAATGGATTCTAAACCTCTCGATTGCAAAACAAGAGATATTGTAATTTAATGATACCGAATTCGTGGCGGTAGGTATATTCCTCGAGATAAAGTGGCTCCCGTGGACGTCTAGTCCGATTAATATCCGCGTGCAAAGACCGACTTGGTAGAACAAATTAACGAATGGAGGGTGCGCTTTTCGAGATGCCTTTACCGCGACTGACTAATCTGATAGAGTGGCAGACTCGCACGAATCTCCTCTTTCCTGCTGACATCCCACTAGATGGGATATGACACTAAGCATTCTGTATTGACTAATAAACCTCAGTTATTCCTTTCTTTCTTTACGCGCTAAGAAAGCTTCATTTACTGTTTCGCACTCACGATGTCATCTCTAAATATTCTAGTTAATTATACGAGGCTTAAGTAACGTGCATTTAGTTCAATAGCTCCAACATAAAATAAGATATTAAATACAAAACTTTGAAAAAACATATTTTGCTTTACATACGTAAAGTTTCATTTAGCTATAAAGATGAGGCACTTAGTTTCTTCGTGTAAATATAATAATTCAAAAGTTTGCTCTCGATGCAGAATATTGTAGAAACTAATTTCTCGTTTACTGTAGAATAGGGGAATCGACATAAATAATCATATTAGCTGGAAGTTTCCTTGATTAAGTAATTAGCAGCTGCGGGCAGACTTCGTATCAACATCTTCAACCAGGGTTGGCTGGCCGCACTATCCTGTGTCCAAGAGACTGACTCCGAATGAAGTCAGCCTCGTCAAGGCCGCAATGGCGGCCGCCTCAATCAGGACTCGCTTTGGAACCCAATTTCACGAGAGAGAGTATTTGCTCCCGTTTCGGGTGGCGCTAGGTTTGACCTCTCGTTAATCACCAAAGGACCCATAGCACGAAGGCGAGTCGGACAAGCTGTGTAGTTGACCGCAACGAGTGACCATTGCCCTGTGGACAAGCCCTTAAGGGCGCCGTTCTACGGCCAAGAGCAGATGGCTTCGAAATCTCCGTGAAATTGGGATCCACCATCATCCTGGTTTTCTTTGCTAGTTTAACGAACTTTGCCGACATATACTTGCAATCTACTTTCTTCTTGGATCAGACTAAAAATCTTTACTCTCTTTTCCATGTTACGTAATCTATTAAACTTTATTAAAAAAGAAAAACAACTATCATTCAAACGTAGAGGTTTTCCTATGATTTCTATATACACTTTTCTTCTAATGTACATAGGATATCGATAATTCCAACAGAATGTTAAGTTATATAGGTACTTAACAGTGAACTGTATCGTGGATCACTAATTGCCAATGCAATTTGGACGAAATGTAGAATACAGAACCAGTATATTGTAGGTATACATTAGAGATAGCTTCGGCTCTGAAATTGTCCGTTTCCAGATGTGGTTGGAATGAAACTCCTGTAAATTGTGATCCGGGGATGATTCAGTGTTTGGATTCGGATTACACAGTATTGTTGTAAGCGATATGTGCATCGATTTCGCGCGAGTAGAGGCATAGCCCTGGGCAAACGGCGCGGCGCGGCGTTACCTTGCACGCGGCGTTTAATCGCGGTATTAGGTGGCTTTGTGGTTAAGGAATGCTATTGCCGAATTGAAGACCATCCGCTTCGGGATATTCTCTGAGTGTTTGCGTTCTGTATGCAAATTCTGACAAAAACATTTTGGTTTCTATGGCATGTTTTCCTCATAGACCTCGAGCATTGTGTGCACTTCGTGTTTGTCTTTGTACATTTCATTTAGGAGAATGGATGGAAAACCAAAACTGTTGCAGCTGTAAACTTTTTTGTTGGTATTAAGGAGAGTAGGAGTGTGTATTAAAGAACACACACATGGAACTAGACGACAATTTCAAATATCATTCTGGAATTCAATGATAATTTAAATCCGAAATTCTAAATTATAGTTACTGAGTTATTAATAAAATTGATTCAATTTATTCCCACCAAGTATATTATTGCAGAACGTGATAAATGAACAAGACATCAATTTTCATCAACACTTAGTGGCCAGGATTAAGACGAGAAACCCAATGAAATGCATAGTATGACATCGAAAATATCCATTCACGTTGATTTAGAACTCGCGGTTCCGGCAATGCATATCTAAGAATGGCTGGCATACGCAGGCCGCAGTCTCTTGGCGCATATCGTTTGTTGGTTTTGCGGTCTACCATAACGCTGGCTTCCTCGCAACCTCTTCCCTTCTCCTGGGAGAAGGGGCTCCGACAACATCGTTCGGCAAAGGGCTCCTTTCTCTCCTGCACCACCTTCCGCATCCAACGCAAACGAAATCTAATCACGGCGCTCCTTCCTTGCCCTCTACTAGTCTCCTGGTTCCCGATAAACTGTTCAACCTAACTCGCCAACTATTCAAAATATTCGAGACACACAGAGCTTGTTCGCATAATACAGTTCTTTCCTTTTCGCTGGATCTTGTTCGTCTTCCAATCTGTCTAAGCCTTAATTTTCTCCCTTCTCTTCTCCACGTGTGAGAATATTGCAATATTCTCTTGCTATATAAGTCTTCGTTTATTTTACACAAGAATCTGGTTATCATATTATATTTATTCGTTTGAACAGATGAGTTTATTATTGAGATGATTGATCCCTCTCATTTTGTCATCCGCGTCTTTTGAGAGGGATGATGATAAAGATGTGAAGGGAAAGAGGGGCGATATGGTTGATATGAGAGACTAGGTAAAGTCAGGAGTAAGCAGAGATGATGTAATTAACGACATTAATGTGGCCTTGAGCCTTGGGTGGTAAGCGAATATTCTGGTGGGTGCCTTTATCTGGTGAACCATCACCCGATCTTACTTCTCCGGTCGTCACTCCTCTTTCTCTGTCTTTCTCTCTCTTTCTCTCTTCCTTATTCTACTCCCAGAAAGTAATTTGAGGACCAGAAGGAACGGTTTTAAATTTTACTTATCCGTGGGACTTGGATTTACTCTTACCAGGAGCGCCGCGGGCGACCGGCCTCCTTTTTCTAAGCAATCTCTTCTACCTCGTGAGATTTTCCTTCGCTCTCTTTCCTCAAGAATAGTCCACTGTTCGCAATTTGCTTAGGAGTTCATACATTTTCGCATTAAAAACATAGATTTCTTTCGTTTTAACGTCTCCAACAGTTTTCATGTTAGCTTCAATAATTCTGATAGTCGTTTTGGGGCAAATAATAGCAACAGTGGGGAGGATTTTGTAAAATAAAATACCTCGTTGTCTTCACATTTAGAATAATAAACTGGTGGATAATCCTCTGTCAAGCAAAGATTTGAGAAAATCACTAAGTCCATTTCATGGAGAACCGTCTTCTTAGCCAGTATCTCCAAGGAAAGCATTGTGAGGTGGCGTGTCCTCTTGTAAGAAGAGAAAGGGGCGTTGCGGTGGTTGGCAAGAATTTTCTCAGCTCGTCTCGAGATTTCTCGCAGACGACGAGAGCCAAGAGAGCCGTAGTAGGATCGGCCGAGTGACGAGGTACCCGCTTTTCTCGCACCCTCACCCACGCTTCTCACTCCTCGAGTGAGACAATTGAAGAGAGAAAGAGAAATCTGGAGCGAAGAAGGACTTCCTCTTTTGAGCGGCTTCCTGAGAGGAAGCGCGGCTGCTGGCAGAGGAGGGCCACTATTCACATCGCGGCTGAAACCCCTTTCTTTCCCTTCCTTGGCTCGAGGAACGTTGCTCGACTCCTCCAGAGACAATGATATCGCGAAGAACGAAGGGAACAAGAGGACAGAGCCAGAGAGAGAGAGAGACAGAGAGAGAGAGAGAGATCGTCGCTTTACAACTCCCTGCGGGACCAACGTTACCCGGGCGAAATTAATATCATAAATAATATCATAAAAAAAATACAGCCACCGCCGGCAGCGTCGTGGCAGTGTTGGCGCTACCGCAAAACGTTTCTCTCGCGACTTGATAAAGAAGAGGGAGGAGCCGCAGGAAAATGGGAATGGCACTGCTTCCTTTCAGAGGAAGCGGCTACCCCGCGAGATCAAGGATTAAAGGAAACCACTGCTCCTTTCGTGTACGGGACATTTTCCTCGCCTTCGTCAGTTGCTTAGTCCGTATTCCCACTGGAAGGTGTTCAAATGGAAAAGAACCAGTGCCAAAGACTTAAAGTTAATGCTGAAATTATTTCTTGTAGCAATTAAAATGATGAGTTCTTTAACAGAAGAATTAGTCTTAACACGTTTAATTAATTCCACTCGCACTAAATTTTAAAGTCTGAAGATCTTCATTAACGTTTTAAAGTGATGGAACCAAGTTGTCAAATTTAAAGGTAGCTACAATAAGCAAAATGGGATACATTTGCATCAGAAATTCATTGAGATTGTCAAGAATTTCATAAGGATATGGGAATATTTAGGAAATTACAAGAGCACATGCCAATCAAAGGAACCTACTGTCCCACCGTGTGCATACGGGTTTGATCCCCTAATTTTGAATTTCCAAGCGCTCGTCACATTGTTCGAAGTCTCGCATATTAGAAGTCAAGAAGGGCGATATCTTCTCTTTAATATCCGCATATCCAGGCTTCGCGGCAACAAAAGACGCGCGGCTCTTCATTCCAGGAGGTTTCGAAACAAGCGCGCGCGAGCTGTAGGTTACAAAGGGAGGGTGTAGCGTGCGTCACGTTCACCAGCAAGCTTCTGTGACTCCGCGCCTCTCACCGAACAGGCAATATAATCACCGTGATGGCACAAAGCGGCTACGACCGCCGCTTCCCTACGGCATGGCATGCGGCATAGCGTCAGTCTTGCCTTTCGCACCATCAAACGCTGATGATACAGATGATATGACGTATGCGCGACGCCACTAATTCTCGCGGCATTCTCTCGTTTCGCTGGGAAACTAGGCGAAGCCACAGGTAGCTGAAATCTGACGGGACTCTTGTACACCCTATACGTCCAAGTAGAAAACGAGGAGTTTCCTCCGAAAGATTCCACTGTTGCGTGTTAGACTGATTGGAGTAGCCCCGAGTTACTGTAAAATTTGTATTCTACTTCTAGCTTGCATACTGTATAGGAAAGTAGAACAAGTAAAGTTAACTTATTGTTCAGTGGTATTTTAGTGGTTACATAATTGTTTAGTTAATATTAGGTTTCATGAAGGGAAACTGGCTTTGACTTATCTTATACTTTCTATTAGTCACAAGAGAGAATTTTGTGACTTTGTTAATAAGCTCTGGTTATTAACCATCCTATCATTGGAGCGTTTTAATAAAACTTACCTTCATTTAGCTAATTCTAATAAGTTCAATGACAGTAGTTTCCCTATATCGTCCTGTCTGACTACCCAGGCTTATACTACTAGCAACAAGAAACATAACGTTCATCGTCGACGATTAATCGAGCGTTGCTTCCTTCGCGAAGCGAATTTCCTTTTTCCTTCGGGATTCATTGGGGATATTTCGTCCTGTATGAGAGCATTCGCTACATTTGGGTAAATGGGTCAGAAACTATCGGTGCACGCTTCCAAGCCATCTAACTTGCTCGCAAACCAAATTGGTAGCAATAGGCGGGGCGTTCTGCTGGGCACAGCAGTCGTTCAAATCTTTGATTCTCCATCTGTCGGCTCAAATACGTTACAATAATGCCACTGGTATTTTCCAAAACTTCCAATGCCCCTCGTATCTAGAATTACAGTTTAATATCGTGGGCGGAAATCTAGCACGTTGTGCGGTACTTAAATTCGTTAGAGTGTCGAAGGAGAAAGATAAAGGTAAATGTTTGGTGGATCGAGCTGCGTTTTATGTTAAATGCGCCAATCCCGCGAGTCTTTCACGGGCTTTAGTGACATCCCAAGGTACGGATGTACATAAAAGAAGGTAGTCAATAACTGGCAACTGGCGGGATTGCGCGGCAGGACTTCATTCGTGCTCTCGTTTTCATGGCTAGTCTGCGGTACGATTTATTAAACGAAGTAAGTGCCAGTGCTCGTCTGCCAAGTGTCTTTCGTTTTACGAGCGAGTCTTGCGTAACTGTTGTTCGTTAAACTCATACCGAAAGCAGACCGCTAATCAGTCTAAGAAACTTTTTCTGGTTTTGGATAAATAAATTTTATTGTCTGCTTTACTTTTATTGAGGCGTCGAGAAAAGTGTTTAGCTTAGTTAAAACAAGTACTAGGAATAATTATATCGGAAGACAATTCTATTCTTAATCGAGGCTGGTATCGAAATCGAGCATTACTATGACAAACATTTGCTCAAGTTGGAAAACTCGTGAACGCGGAAGGTTCATTCGCGGTAGGTTTTCCTCGATAGGTCGCGGTTGGTAGGTTGGCCGGTACATCCGTTCAGTCTAGTAAGAGATAACTGGTCCGGTACCAGAACGGGATGAATAATGAAGTGAGTCGCGCCTTGCCCGGAAGGCGAAATTCAACCAGACCGAGCTAGACCCCGAGATTAGCCCTGAGTTATGGCGTTAAGATCACATCTAATTGTATCAGTTTGGTCCACCCAAACCAAGCTCTATCTACCTATCCATCTGTAGGAGCACAGAGTGCGCGCGGCCTCTTCGCTACTATAACCTGCTTACTCGGCCCTCCTTCCGCGTCTCTTCCGCGCCATTGACCAGGACCTTAAACGCCGGCCGACCGTCGATTTGCTTAATCTTGCGCTTTACCAGGACTTTCCAGACCCACGGCTCGCTGCTGTAGTTACGGTTCCACTTAGCGCTGGTTACAACTATTCGTGGTTACGCTTGGTTACCTATCAAGAAGCCCCGCTTTCAAGTTTCTACGGGATATTTGCATGTTTGCTTTATCTCACGGCCTAATCAATAACACACAGCTCTCGCTGCGCCCTTACGGAATGCCGGTCTCGTGCCTTTCGACCCGTTAACGGGGGTTACTCGTTCGTGGTTCATCTATTACGCCACCTTCTACGTGCTGCTGTTCTATCAGATAGTTTCATGGTAAAAATAACGCGGTACATGAGCGATTCCACGCCAAATGATCACAGTCGATTCACACTTGGTCCCCGATTTTTGGTTGTCAGTTATACCAGGGCTTTTTTTAAATTCTATAACTATTCAACTAATCTTATAAATCATTGCTTACTTCCATGGTTAATTTCCTCTATCTCAAAGAATGAAAATATTTTGATTATTTCTCTATGTTGTAATGAAACGCTCAACTATGAATTAAATTCAGTTTCATTTTCCTATATACATTGCGTAGTCAGTGTTCTTTGAATGTACTTAAAATAGATCAGTTCTCACATAGATACTGTTATCCTCGTGGAACATACTTTGAAGTTACTCGTAGATCTTTATTAAGGGAGTTGATGAGCGGAAAATAAGCTTTGCAACGAAGCCACGGTATTTCGCTTGGTCTGGCTCTTCAGGAATCTGGGACATCCTTAGGCACCCTGGCCTTCCATTCTTCTGGTTAAATATCTACAGTCGCTCCAGGTTATCTCTTGCGGACAGAGTATCAGGGAGGAAACGATTCTGAAGGGGAAGGGGTACTGCCAAGTGGAAGGACCGAGGAGGAACACGAGTCTATAATGGTTTCCTCCAAGCTCATTTGCGTTGTAGGACAGCATCGCATACATATACTTGTCTATCTTGTACATATTTCCTTCGGCATAGTACATTGCTTTCACTATGTGTCGCCCGTATCAACTATTATTTCCTACTTTAGAAACTTGGAGATGATGTCCACATCTTCCGCACTTTGCCTTCTAATAATTTGCTCCTTTCAAATATGTATTTGGAGGATAATAACTAGCACACCACTTTAAATAAATCGGTATAAAATTAAAAACTTATATTATGAGTCTTTCTGAGTTCTTTTAACTAATATAATTGTAAATATAAGAACTGAGATTTTTTTTAAAAAACGTTAAGTTTTCGCGTAATCGTTCTTATTACAGATTATAAAGGGTAGTAGACAAGAATTATTACAAAGTTTAGGTGGCAAAGACGACGAAACTGGTAAGGACTAGACGGGGTTAGGGGACAGGGTTGAGAAGCATTAGAGACCGGGGATGATCACTGAGCGCGTAGCTCTAATCAAGACGCATGATTATAGGCCCCAAAGCGCCCTCGAGCACTACCAGCCGACGTTCCTAGCCAACGACGAGTTTCTATCTACCACGACCTCGTCCGCTCATTGTCTTCCTTCTCTAGCTCAAATTACAAGACTCTGCATTTTCATCCATAGCACTTTTATCGACACATAAATATCTACTTTAAATAGTGCTAAAAACTGCGAATTGCACAATGTTGAAAAATCAGAAATATCGTTCAGTTTGATACATGTTCGAACGAAATTACAATAAAATGACTAAAGTGCAGTAAGGGAATTAAAGAAATTAAATAAAGCAGAATGAAAACTTTTGTCGAATAAGATTCAAATTATAATAGCTTTACGCGATGGAAAAATGGTTTTAGTTTTTGTACTTCGACATTATTAACTCGGATGCGAGTGGTACGAAACGTGCTGTATGTTCATGAGCAATATTATATGCTGCATATGGTATTCTCCATCGTTAATTCATTTACGGGTGCGCATATATGACGGATACAGCGATCGATTACGGTATCTGGCAAGCGGATGTATTATTTGATAGCAAGGGGCCGGTTGTCAAGCAGTCGGTGGATACATTAAACCACGTGTAATTCTGTTAATGGCTCGTTATATCGATGTTCGATCGGCTGTTAACCAGTGTTGCCGTAATTACGGGTATCCGCATTAACTCACCACTGTTAGGATTCTCATCGCAGTGCATTGAATAGGAATAATTCTACAATTCTGTGCATTTCAGACGGATCCAATATGTTCCATACTTAATCAGTTGTAGAATATTTATATACCCAGAAACCCATATTGTATTTTTCTTTTTATAAATAGTGCTAGTTTTATTTGTAAAATCTTGAAAGGTTTCTCCTATGTTTGGTTTATGTGTTTTGAATTTTTTATTAATTTTTCAGTATTACTATTAAATACTCAGCGTTGGGGAATAAATAGAATTGTAATAATTGCAATGATAATTGTAAGATCGAATTTCCAAAGGGTTCGAACAAACATATAAAACAATCAATTCATAATTAGTAATTAAATTCTATACGAATCAAAGAATATTGTTCGCAGTAGAATTGGATTGTCATGGATGGGAATTAGAAGGCAGGATTCTGGTAGAAGTGTCAGCAAGAGTGAGGATGGAAGCAAGCAGCGCGCGTGGTTTAATAAATTAAACCACTAGCGTTAATTATGCACGTCATTTCCTCGGCAATGATCGTTCAGGCAATTAGGATTCTCGCGATTCTCCGCGGGGATGCGGGATGCCCTCGACGCGTCGCATCGCGTCGATCTGCTCGCACACAGGAAATTCTCCCGACCTACGGTTCTATTTGAGGTTGCGCTAAGCAAGTTAGCTCAACCCCAACGTATCGCGTTAAATTATGCTCAGAAGCAACGCGGCTGTCGCGGCTATGTACGCGCCGCGCCGTACACACGTGCTTAAGCACCGCAATCACGGCCAAGGCGGCGGTGCGTTTGTCGCGTTAACTGTTTTAAGCCGATACGACTCCCGTTACGCGAGTCAAAATATTTGAATAATGCACGGTTGGCCACAAGTATAATTGTTTTGGTCAATTCGATATACAGTGTTGGGCAAAAGCAGGTTTAAAGTTGGTACTTGTATATGTATGTGTTTCATATATGTAATTAGGTTTGATATTCCGTTGCGGAGTCCTTTTAGTTATAGAAAAGAGTGTGAGATTGAGCTGATAAGGAACTAATAATAATTGATGATAAAGAATCTGTTAGATAAAAGTTCTCAGAGAAAGATCAATAAGATTTTCTTTCCGTTTACATGTAAGCCTTATATTTTCCGAAGCACAATTTCGAAATATCAATCTATTCACCGTGAATGGAGTGACTGCAGTGTAAATCCTCGCAGCAAAGGTCGCGTATCTCCCTCCCATAGAATTCGCGAAAGGCCTCTTTCATCCTGGAACTCATTGAAAGTACTCTCCCATTCGAAATAGGTATTCGAAGAGTGTGTAAAGTAGCGTCATGCAGCAAAGATGCCTGAGGGGATGACGGGCATACGTGTGTTTGCTTTTATTTAAATTGTAAGTTAGATGCCATCGAGGTCGCAGGCTTTTAGCGAATGGAAAGAAATGTTTGCGCTAAGTGGTTCGAACCTCTATGGAAATGAAAGAAGTGACGGTGCGGCGTCTCGCACTGGTGATTTCAAGGGCACTCTCAAGCTTCTTCGCGGTAGTTCTCCAAGCTTGCAAATGCGGTTTATGCATGTATGTGCTGTTATCTAAGAGTGACCTGGATTAAAGAGGGTTCTGTCTATCTTGAATCCGTCGAAACATTAACTTGGCATCTTCAACGCCCAGCAAACTCTTAAGTTTCAACCCGAAAGTTAGAGAAGAGCATGAATCAGAATTTGCCAAGGAAAATTCCTTTACACTTATATTAGAAATAAAGAAGATATTGATCTTCATACATATAATGGAAGATGTCGAAGAAAAAGATCCGAATTCCAATATCTTGTGAAGTGTCTTCCAACAAATATTTATGGGATAACGCTTTCAGAAAGGAAAATCTGAATTTTCACCCTTACGAATAAGCAAACGAACTTTCAAAAGCCGTGTCTCATATCAAGCTTCTTTTCCATGGTTCCATGCGCATAAGGATTGATCAAGAGACACGTGACACACTCTATCCATTCTGTATTTAGGTGCATAGTGAAATCAGCCGACGACATCAATGGCTGTAAAGGGCGACTTTCATGCAGCAGCCAGCACCGGGTGCGTCGCCCGACTTGATCCGCCAGTTCGAGGCAGCCTCTCCGGAAAGTTGCTCGCTAATGCGAAGCCGCACACAGGGATTGCACTGTTTCGTGGCTCTCTAAAGGCAGAGAAGGCTGCGATGAGGGCTGCTGAGGTGTGCGCGGTTCTGGGTAGTTCGCATTTGCATACTCGTCAGCTGTGCTTCCTTCAACTTTTCCTGCGACACACCCTCAGTGTGGTATTCGTGGTCTCTTACTATCTCTCTCTCTCTCTCTCTCTGATTGTCGCTCTTTGTCTCTTTCAAGCTTCTCTTCTGCTATCTCTGCGACTATCCCGCTCTCACTCCCTTTGCGGAACTCGAGGGTACCCGAGGTATGCACTTACGTAGCACCCTGCTAGTGCGGGACCCGAGGACAACAGCCGTGTACTTCTACTCCCGATTCATAATTGCAAATTTCCTTCGACTTATTTATGCGGCTTTCGCCTCGCACTGCGGACCTGTGCCTTCCTTCCTAATATAGACCTGTCTATCTCGGTACTTCACGTTTCTCGGTAGAAAGGTGCTTGCACGAAATCTACTTTTATACAATATTCCTATCTCGAAAGGTTTTGGATAATTAAGGACACGTGCGGGATTGTTGCAAGGATAAATAATTTTGAAGAATTAATAATTCTACGTCAACCTGCGACAGAATTTTATTATCAACTCAATGGGTTTCAATATTACTGCGAGGTTGTTTACAATAACTTGTTATGAACTAACCATTAGCAAATGGATATTATTTATCAGAGTCGCTTTTGCTATAAGCCGATTTATGAGAATCCTCTCAGGAACAAGTCGACTCACGTGCCGACATGAGGGTCGCGGGGTCGGGGCCTCCGTTCACGTAGTTTCGGGCCATACATTTTCACTTTGGCACACGTGTCGTCAGGTTCTTCGCGTTGTCGCAGCCGTCGCTGATGGGGAAAGGACTCCGCTGAAAAAGGCGCTTCCAGTTTTCTCGATACAAAGACACTTCTTCCTCCCTACTTCCGTTGTTGAAAAAAGAAATGTAGATACGATGATGCGCTCGGTTATGCATTATTTATGCGCGGCCTACCAAAGCAGAGAGGGCTACGTGTCCGCTAACTGAAAACTGATTCTGAGTGACGCGAACGCGATGCACTCGAAATTTCCTTTTTAAATTACACTTTGCATCGCCAATTTATCCAATCGATCCTAGGTGTTATTTTCTGCTTTTATCTCAATTTTAGAAACTGGGAACTTTTATTTATTCCAAATCAGAAAATTATAGACATTAGTCATTATATACAATATAAAAATATTAAGTAGTTACACTGTTACATTTGTTCAAATTATATTATCAGACGTTCTTTCGGCGAAGGATTTTAATATCGTTTCGTATAATGCAAACAACCAACTGGAACACAATAACTGTAGAGTGGGTCAAATTTTTTCTAAAGCCAAAGAAAGTTTTTTGAGTTATAAACTGAGTTTGCTGCGAATCTACGATGAATAACAGTGCAAATTGCCTCTAAGTGAAAGTGCGATCTACGAACCGTTCATAATACAGGAGAAGCCCCAGGGTGCCAAAACACCACACGCTCGAAGAATGTTAAAATTCTGTGCGTGAGGCGTCAACCTCGCTCAAATATCACTTTAGAGGCTGCCGGATATTCCAGGAATTCACACCAAGCGGCTGTTTATGTTTTTTTGAAATATTTATAAAGGGTGCAGAGAGCCCCATCAGGCACAATCGAAGCGCATGAACGTACCATATGAGAAAGCCATAAAATTCGGTAACCCCGACACCCCTCTATCCAAATCTGCGTCATATAAACTTCAAACACCTTCGTACCATGACTTCGTGGTAATATATTCTATTGAATCGAATGATAGGTAACTTATTTTGTAAGTAGCAAATACTTACTCAATACAGGCACATTTTATATCTGAATATATCATTTTTACGGAAATTTTATTAGCTTGTAAATTCACTAAAAGAAACTTTTTAAATCATTTTTTTATAATGATTTTCAAGCCCTCGATTTGCTAGCACATCGCTGTAATGTTAATTATATCGTTAGCTAATCACCAGCCCATTGTCGAGATAGTACGGAAAATTTTGGACGGTGCGTCCCTCTTAATTTAAGCTAGTTTGTCCCCATAATCACATTTGTTTTATGGGTCGTTACGCGGTCAGATACTTTAACGAATTGTATAATTGCTTTCAAGCCTACCCGGGCACCGTGCGTCGCTCACTTTCGCCTCCCTTTTTCCGCGCAAGGAAGCCCGATGTTTTGCGAGCCTTCCGCTAAAAAGGGAATCTGAGACTGTAAACAGGAAGGCAAACCTTATCCACAGTCATTTAATTGAGTGAGTTTTAATTTGCAAAATACCGGAAAGGACTAAACTGCTTGATTTCTCACGCTTAATTCTACTCTTTTACTTACCTTCTGCTGACTTCTTCTTCGGGATAACGACATCACTAGTATTATCATGCTGTCAACATTAAATACTCTCATTGTCAGAGGAACTTTCTGGATTAGTTACTTCGAATTTAATTAGACAAGATGAATGATATATGGCATCAATAATATTAAGAATAAAACTCCCTTAGAAATCAACTTCATAATAATATTCATCATACTCATTAGTTAGCAAAAAAGATTTTTAACTAATAAATTGTATATTTCTAATGAACTTGACTATGGTTGGAAATCCGCCAAAACTGCAAGATATTTTCCCAAGATATTTTGTTCTTAATGATTCCTTTTGTATTACAAATTCGAGACAAAATTGTATTAAGTTACATTTCACAGTGAATGAAATCGTTCTGCTCTTTGATTCAATTTACAGACCGGAAGATTATGTACAGTTCTCTTTGAACAGTATTTATATCTATCGGTTCCTCTGTTCTTCTCCAACCCCTTAGAAGACAGTGCGTTTCATCCCCGGAGGCGGAAGGAGTAAGGCTCGCTAGCTTCATCAAATATTTGCTCAATCACCGCAAAGACATTTCGCTAACTTGACGACCACGGATCGATGTCTCTCATCGTCTCCCATCTTCATTTGCCATCCGCGAATCGACCATCCTCTGTTTTTCCGGCCCTTTGTTCCATGGTAATTTTCCACAGAATCCATTGAAACTATAGAACTGGACCTTTGTATTAATCTTCACGAGAGTTCCACTGATTACAGAACTTTAGTGTTTAATACATAGTTGGATTCTAGTGAAAAACGAATAATTAAAGTCTCTATCAATAGCAGTTACCAATTCGTTTTCCTCTAAAGAACCATTTCCAAATTATTAATTGCTCGTTCGATATTAATCTGTACTATGCAAAGTCTATTGCAAAACAGTTTTTTATTTCCGTGACTGAAAGTTAGTTTATTGGTAGCGTTGTTTTTGCGCATTCGTCGAGGCGCCAATTCATTGAAATTCCGTTAGAAAGGTAATGGACTTCCGGTGGGCGATCGTGGTCGTTAGGGTGATTTCACAAAGTCCGTAAGTTAGGCTGTGTTCTATGTCGGGCGCGTGGGCAGAAGCAAAAAGAAGGGCGCGATGGTGGCTAAAAAGGGCAAACGGCGTTCTGGCAGCGGTGGGACGCTTAATCAGAGGAAGGTTTTTAGAGCCCCTTAAATCACGTAACGCAAGACGTCAGAAAGCGTCAGAGAAGGGGGATGGGTCGGTTCGAGAGAGCGAAGGTCGCGTCGTCTGGTTCGTGGTGGTCGCGGCGGGTGGGAATTAGCTCGACTGAATTGATCAAAGCTGTTTAAACGTGGCCTCTTATTAAAGAAATCCATAATCGCTTTGGTGTCTGAAAAGCAGGACCCTGGAGCGACGGTGAAAAAACCTGAATTTCCTCTTTCTCCTCTGTCTTCGCACCTTCCTTCTGAAACGAGTGTCCTGGGTGCGACATTGACGACCCCCTAGGAAAGAAGCTCCCTCTGAGCTAATTGGCATGCTTGTGGTTAACGGGGTGACTGCTAAACTATCTTAAGGGAGGAATATTATTGTGACAGTATTTATCGAACGGAGTTTGGAAACTCAAAAGTGCTTTTAATAAAAACAAGTAGTAGTAGTAGTAGTAGACTGTAATCTTTGGTGAGAATACAACCTTCTCTACATTTCAGTTATTTTGCCAAGATCAACGTCAGTTTTTTCAAATTCGCTAGATATGCAATATTATAGTATTGTTAGTACCATCCAGAAAATTAAGCGAGTTGCTCTGCCCCCCGTTTCATATTATCACCCTAGAGAAAAGGAATGAGAAGCTCCGTTCGTCGCTTTCATTAGCAGGAAATACAAAAATACGCTCGTGGAGAAAATTGCCGTCGAAAGGAGGTTGATACCGCGGGCCATAGGGCCAGGCCACGAACTACGAGGGCCAGGAGTCGCGGCTCAGATTAGCAATTCATGGCCGCACAGTTGTTACTGTCGCCCAGTGGGGTCCGCCTACATTTAGCGCGGTGGCAACACAATGGCAATAATAATAATTAAGAAACATCGTAACGGTAGCATATTCGGAGGAGAGTGCGTTCTCGGGGCTCCTCGAGTTTACGGCTGGATCCCATTCCTTTTTCTTCTTTCTTTTTTCACGGCTCTCTTATTGTAGTGGGCCCACTCCAGCCTCCCTTGCCGTGTTTCACTCCTTCTTTCTCGTCCTCTCTTTACCTTTCTCGCTCACCTAATCTCGAGAGCGACGCTTGTTAAAAACGGCCGTGAATATAAAGAGTTGCATTATTAAAGAAGTTGGCGCGACTATAACAAAAAGTTCCGCGTTGCGTCCGGAGAGAAAAAAGCAACAAACCTTGGTGAGGTGTAGGGATGGTAAAGAGGGGTCTCCAGCATTTCCAGTGCGCCCAGAAGCGGCACGAAACCTTGGAGAATGGAAGGGTGACAAAAAGCCATGCACGCGGGATTCAGAAATCCTGACTGGATTCTGCTTGGTGTGTTATCCTTTCTTGGCTTGTTTTATTCCTATGCAGCGGCTAGGGATAATTAATTATACCGCACAACGAAGACTCACTCTGTGGAAGGATGTGTGAAAAACTGCTTCAGGGTTGCGTATTCATTAAAAAAAGTCCTGTTGCTCGAATTGTTAGTTCACGTTTCAGAAATCATTAACCTTCAATTAAAGATTCATATTGTTTCAACAAAATCAATTTTAATTGATATTTGTTTAATTTAGTATTCGATGGGATTCATTTAAATTCTAGAGATCGACTAAACTCTATACGAATTCAATTTAGCTGTCGTTTATTTCAACTTAGAATATATACGAAATTCATTTGTAATTGAGCTACCAGAGGACTTTACGATCATCTGGCAATCGGGACGCATCTGAAAGCATTTTTCGTAGGGGTTGGGAAGCGAGGAGAGCTGAAATGTCGCGGGACAAGAAGCAATGGTGCATAATTAGCATAACGACGCTAATTAAAATACAAATGAAGAGTCTTAAGGCGCTCTGCGTCGGTTGAATCATTATCACCGAGCTGTCGACTTTCTCGGTCCCACGAGAATCTCTCGCTCTCTTGTCCCTTTTCTCCACATTTTACTGACACTGGCAAACGTAATTATATTTAATTGCTGCCTCGTACAGTTCGCGGATGTTCTTGAAGGAAATTCCTAGAGACATTATTTATCTCCCATTTCTTTTATGTAATGCGATAAATTAGGGAAACGTATAGTTAAATAAATAATGTTCACAGATAACTAGATTCAAGTTAGTAACACCAAATACAGACCTGTTTCTATTTGATATAACAATCGAAGTTTGGAGGAAGAGAAAGTAAATCAGAGTCAGTGGTCCGGATTGACCATCTAGTTTTTTATGAGAGGCTGAGAAAAAGGGCAGATAGGGCTGTATAGTTGAAGCCTTAAGGTACCTCCATTTAGCCGCGTAATCCGAACATAGGAATCCACGTCGAAGAGCCACTGAACCCATAAATATGATTGGAACATCGCTCCCGTGGCATCTAGCCCCTCGGCCCATTCACGTAGGATTACGATACGTTGTCTCTTACCCCGTCCTCTATTCCCTTTACGACAATCTTATTGGATTCAATCGAAGTCGCGCTTAACCCGTTCCACTTTTCGCTTTGGATTTTCCGACAATCCCACATCTCGCTTGAATCCTTCCTACGAACAAATAACTGTAGCCTGTATTTCGCGTGTAATTTTATTTGAATTTAATTTAACAATATTTTCGACACGTAGATAACCAAATAAATATCTATATATCACAGTTTATAGGATTTTTCATAGATTTCTTCAGAAGGCGACTTTTGGTAGAC
The DNA here is from genome assembly GCA_963989405.1 of Trypoxylon attenuatum. Lineage (NCBI taxonomy): Eukaryota > Metazoa > Arthropoda > Insecta > Hymenoptera > Crabronidae > Trypoxylon > Trypoxylon attenuatum. Next base: position 16,249,972 of record OZ022491.1, read on the forward strand.
TGCATTGTCAAAATCCTACTTAAATGACAGAAGTAAAGGAGGACACGAGGAAGGGGAGAACATTTCAGATTCTAGTCTTCCAGGGCACGTACCGTTAATCCTGGCCGGTTGCTTATGTATCGTGTCTCGCATTGCTCTGTCTTTCCCGCCCTTACTGATTCGCTCTCTCGAAAAGGAGAACGAGACACGCTAGTAGAGTAGCAGGAAGCGAGTTCTCTCTGGAGCTCCACTCGCCTCGGTTCTCTCCCTTCGTCTCTCCCTTCCTTTCTCTCTCTCTCTCTCTCTTTCTCGCGCGCGCGCGCCTCTCTTTTGGTTGACACTTAATTTCCGTTATTCGTACGCAATCCTCAGTACAGCGGCTTTATGTCACCTACCCTGGCTGCTGCTACCCCTCCTAGCCGCTCCTTCCTCCTAGCCAGCCTTTAACATTGTCTCCTTCATTCTCTTAGTTAACCACTCGCGGTCCCCTCTGCACAAATCCTCCTCCGCCACTCGCGACTCTCGTTCTTCGAAGCTGATGCTGCTACTGCTACTGCTCCTGGGAAAGATCCCTAATTTCTAAAACTCTCCTCTCGCTGAGCCCGTGTACCAGGGAGGTTAGTGCAGCTAGTTTCCTCGAGCGTTTCGTTAGGGTGCTGCTTTTGAAATATACTGCCCATTGCCATTACTAAACAAGGGGGAATTTATTTCTGGCTGGGTTACGAGTACGAATTGGTAGAGTGAAGGGAATCTCGAGGTGTTAATAGTGTGGATTGTTGACTAAAACGACCACTCGGGCTGAATTTAGTAAATATTAAAATGAAATATATTGAAGAATCAAATTCTTCTTTTTTAGTTTTAACGTTACAACATTATCCTGTAAATCGATAATTGTATAATAATTTGAATCTCTCTTAAGAATAAGTTCAATTACCGAACTTTCTGATCGATCCAATATTAACTTCACTGTTTTCTGAATATTGTAATTTAGTCAAATTCGAAAAATTCTCGTATAATAATTACAGCGATTTAATGGAACCAAGAAATGGTTATAAAAATGATAGGAATAGCTTGAGTGCGAATGGTAGATAGTAACGTTTCTTGCCACAAAAATCACCCTTCATCTTGGGCGACTGTGAACGACCAGCATCAGGGAGCCGAAGGCGTCGTCGCAGTCGCCATGGCCGTGAGGATTACATTGTCGTAAAATCCTGAGGAATTTACATGAAGAGTGTACGCAATAAAATATTGATGCGCCAGATTTGAATACGTTGATGTCGAGTAGGGCCGCCTGACTGACCTCCCATTCGAAATCTTTCTTTCGTCTGCCATTCGATCGTGAAATCGCTTTGCCTAGTCTTGTCGCTCAACTTTGTATTACTGCAAACATAGCAATTGTGACACAGGAAATCTTTGTCTTCAGTTAAGACTCAAGTTGTTATTGATAGGTTCTGTCTTGCTAGATCTTGAAACATTTTATTAAAACTATGGACATCTGTACATTTATCGACACTACCCTCCAACAATGCAATACGTAAGTCTTCACACGCGCTCAATATTCTATTCTTCACGTACCAGTAACAGTCTAGCTGAAACGAGTAGCCGAATGAAAGAAGCATTCTTTCATAATTGAGTGGCAAGCCGAGCGAGTCAGTCCTGAGTGAACAATTACAGAGGCAGGAGGCATGGGTCTATAGGCGATGTGGCAGTGCTCTCGCGATTTAGCAGCGTAAAGCGTAGTCTGTCGGAGTTGCCAGCTGGCAGAGTGCCGCAGCGGCCCGTAACGGGCGGCGTGTTGCCCAGCATTGGCCCCTTCGCGACCGCCGAGCCTCTCGCGAAATATTAATTAACGTTATCAACGCCCTACCTTTCGAACTCTGCGGGTGGTAGCGCAGTTCGGTCTCCTTCGGTCTTCCGTTGCCCTTGGTGGCTCTCTCCACTGAGCTATCCGAGGTCGGCTCGTTGGAGAAGGGAAAAACCCCCATTATCGTAAATCATCGTTTTCCAATAACGTTGCCGAGCCTCTTCGCAGACCTTCTCTCTCTTACCAATCGGTTTTTTCTTCCTTTCTCGTCGCTCTACGCTTAGAAATAGATATAAAGAAGCCTCCCCTGTATTTCGTCGTACTACTGCTGCTCCTTCTGATGAAGTCAAATACGGCGGAAGCCACTTTCCAAGTTGAGATGAATCCTCGCGGTATTGGCTGGATTTTGATCAGGTTATTTGTTTGAGAGCTTGAAGAGGTGGTTGAGAAGAAAGGCATCTAAGAGATGTGTTACACATGGAACTATGTACTTCATATATTAGCGTATGTGCATAATTTTCCCTAAAAAAAGAATATTAATCCTTATAGATCAATTAGGGATTATATACTGTATATTCTGTGATTTGAATCATTGTTTTTTTTGCTATTAGTTTTCACGTTTCTTTATGCAACTTTCTATACTATCGAGGATATTGTTCTAATTGTATAATAATTTAATATTACGTGAGGGAAATACTGCACTGTTCTTCAATCAACGTGCACAAATTCAACATTGAATTATAAACAGTTATTATACAGTAAAAAGAATCTGACAAAAATCGGTAGCAGCTTTGACAATTACTATTTGTAAAGTCAAAACAGCTTTCCATTATGCATCGAAGATTCGTACATGGTAATGTGATATTCTATATTCAGTATTAATCTATATTTACCTAATATATATCGCTCTTCATTAAACCAGAAGCAGAAGGTGCAAGCAGCACCCCTCGTTTATCACCACCCCACGAAACCTGCCTTGACTTTCCCCGGTTGGCCCTTAATTCATCCAGTCCCCGAAATTAGGTATCGATATTCGAAAACTCGCGGCAATTTTGTCAAGCGGCTGCTCATTATTAAATCATTATCCATCGACCAGAGATTTAGTGCGATACTTTATTCGGAGGCGAACACGCCGGCAAGTCACCAATGAATAAATAACGCGATAGCGGTGTCTAAATCCATCTAGGAGGGCCGA